>CM028680.1:36701381-37341881 GCA_016760335.1 Gastrodia elata | reverse complement strand
AGAAAAAAATATTCTAATAAGTCTTAAAACTACTAATATGCATATGAATATTATGCCAAGTAAAGGAAATAAAAGCAGTGAGGCATAAAATAGAATTAAAGCAGCATACACTGTATAAATAAAGAATTGTAAATAAGTAAAGCACAATACATCAAATAAAAGTGCAAATTATATAAAGTAGGAAGAACCTTAGCCTCCTGGGCTAAGAAGGCATAGTCAAAAATTATGTAAAGTAAACATAACTTGAAAACTATGTTGAGTTCTCACAATCAATAAGATTGTAATGACTCATATAATTTATTAATTGAAGTTATTTTATGTTTTTCCGTTATGCGGGAAAATTTACAAAATGAGAGAGGAGTTAAGCACATCTGCCTAACTAGTAATAAAAGCAGGGTCTCATAGAAAATAAACACTTATATTCTACCTCTAAGATATGTGAGGTCTCCTTATATCCCTTCTAAGCCTGCCCTTGGCCACCACCAAGAATCTTTATAATATTTTATGAATATTTTATTTATGCGCAAAGTCTTGTATGTATATTCAAAAACGTAGTCTCAAAGCAAAGCAAGCATTCAAGGATTTCTAGTAATTGTAAACAATGTGATATCCAAAATTATATAATTTTAATGATCTAACTTAAGGATTGAAGCTAATTGAGTTCCAATTAACTTATAAATATCTTCTCTAAGTCAATTGTAAATAATATTATAAGTGAATTTAGTTTTGGAAAGTAGTAGTTTGATTTAGTTTATGAAATGACAAAATAGTTTATAAGTATATTTATGCAAAATAATACTCATCCTACAGTAATCCTAGAACACACAATCTAAAAAGATTAAAAGATTCAAGGTCTAGGGAACTAGTGGATGAAGGTAAGACTAATGCATTACTAAAATAGAGAAGTTGGTAGTTAAAGTTTTACTACAAAAGTTCATTTAACTAGCTTACAATTGAAAGGATTCCATCCAAAGCAATCATTAACCTAGCTAGGATCAATTAATATGAAAATTTTATGTGTATAGGAGAGGCAAGATTTTTAGTGTAGATTAAATGAAGTCTAAAAGATAATTAGATCACTATGAGAAAACTAAAGAACACTATACTTTAACTTACTAGAGAGCTTATGGTAAGGATTAGAAGCTAAGGGATTATTGCTAAGTTTCATTCTAATTGTTGGGTGTTAATTCTTTTGAGCTCACAAAATGAAGTAAGGGCATATTAATAGCATACTACATCTATATAATAGGTTAGCTAAAGTCAAGATGGCCAATCAAACAAGCTAAGGTTCCAAAATTCTATAAGATCTACACTAGCAATGAAAGTTAAGTTCTAGAAATGTGCTAAATAAATAAGCACTTAATTCAATATAACAAAAGTTCAAACATATAATTGGAATGATATGGGAATTAGATAAAGTGAAATAAGTTTGCTGTCCTAGAATTCAAAAGCCTAAAACATGCAATATATAAAATTTGAAAATTACAAAATTACATTAATTAAGGAGCCAAGTACCTAAAATATCCAATTGTTGTCCAAATGAAATAATATAAGTAAATATGGAATCATTATAGTATAAGGAGAAGAATAACACTAATTAGGTCAAAATCGGACAACATTGGATTTTTAGAGTTTTTGGGACTTCTAATTAGTTTTAAGAGGTGATTATGAAAATTAGGGTTCAAATCCTAAATTAAATTATGTCATTATATTCGTCTCATTTGTCTAATCAAAATGATATTTAAATTCATATATTTTGGATGTGTATTATTAAAATTATGAGGGAAATAAAATCTACAAAATAATTAATCATTTAAAACAAATTAAATTCACTGATTAAAATCAATTGATGGGTAATTCTTGGCAGCGCGAAAAATGGGAGTGCAGAAATTCATGGTTCTGAAAAATAGGATCGTCAGTTGATAGCGACGCAGATACCCACGATGTCAAGACATGTGCCTCCCCTTCAGAGGAGCCGCGTGTCATCGCGGGTCCCATGATGCTTGCGAAATAACCATCGGTCGGATTAGACAAGCTCAGCAAAAGAGCCTGAACCACAGAGCTTGCGGTCTGGACCGCTTCATCTCCAAAAAGGGGGCCCATGAGGAGCACCCTAGCGTTTGATGTCTCGGTCGAACCCGGGGGTCTCACAAGGTGGCTCACACACCGGTGGAAGGATCTTGTCATGGCCCACCCAACGAGCCTATGTATGGTCCATAGGGTTGATTAGGATGGCAATAGGGTGATGCCCTAGGGTTCATGAGGCAAAAACCTAGCTCCCACTGTGGATGGTCTAATTAGTTCGGGCCTGATCAACTCACGGATTGATTGCTCAAAGTGCGGAATAAGTTTAGATGAAATCAATTTAGGAGAAAGGTAGATGGATTAGTACCTGATGAGGCTCAATGTCCATAGTTCGCTGAGATTTAGGGCTAGACAGCAGATCTCTTTGCAACAGCTCCAAACATCGAACTAGAGGTCATAAGCTTCTCAGTAGACTGGAAAGGAATCAAATGAGAGAAAATTCAAAGTGAGGGAGTCTCGGGGCCTAATGGAAGAGGGGAGAATGACAATACGTTGGCCTGCCATGTACAGTTCACAATAGGCAAGTGGAAGGGCAAGGAAGGACAGGGATCGATCATGGCCGTTGGTTTGATCGTGCAATCCAACGATCATGCCAGTCTGATCAAGGCAGATTAATCCTCAACCATTCGATCGGCTGAGAGAAAAGCAGAAAGGCTGAGATCCACTTCATTTGCTGTCCCATGCAACGGGCGGAGCAGCAGATTTCCATGATTTTAAATATATAGCCGTCATAATATTAAATATAATAATACATAATTTAATTTATTTACTTTATTTAATTAATTATTTTAAACTCATTTATTTATTTAAATTTAAATAATCAAATGGATTCCGAAAAATTCCAAAATTTCACCCATACCTAATCGAGGGGTGAAGAACTTAAAAATGCAATCAAATTTTTGATCGGAGGTCAATTTAATTATCCTAATTTTCTAGGTATTTAAATAATATTAAAATAATCGGAGAAAATTTGAAGACTTTTAAACACTCCAAAAATACCACTCTTAGTTAATTTGAGGGTGATGAGTTCTATGGCAGACTCCGATTTTGACTCTGAGATTAAAATAAATTAGGTATTCTCAGAATTATTAAGAAAAATCAGGAATGTTGGAAAACCTCAAATGGTCTCTAAATTACACGAAACTTGAGGTGGAGGCTCTTAACACTATTATACGACTATTAGAAGAGAAAAGAAGTTGATTATGCATCTAGATGCAAGGTAACAACACTAGGATTGTTACAGCATGCTCATTTGACTGTGGGCAAGGTGAAAATCAATAATCTTCTGACCGTGTGACAGCTGGGGAATTGAGTTTGAAAATTTCCAAGGAATAATTCACACATTGAAAGTATATATTCATGAAAGTAAGGAAAATAATATATATAAATATCCATATTTACATTCAGAGCCATCCATGTGAATTACATAATTTATAGTTATTACAAAAGGAGTCTGAAATTTTAAAATATCTTCATTCTGCTCACTTCTAAAAACTTTTTTTTTTATCTTTAATGCAAGAAGATCTCCTTAAAACTTAATTATTAAAACTTGAAATGTTATCAATAGTTGCCAGTCAAGCAGGAGTACCTAGACCATTCTTATAAGAATTATATTCTAGCATCCTATAATTGGCATAAATTAATATAAAGGTGATATGAAGAAATTTTTACATTACATGTAAGAAAATAAAGCATTTGACAAATTAAATTTACTTTTGCACTGTATGTTAGTCTTGAAATTCAATATATAAGAAAAGCATAAAATAATTTTATTATAAGTATTTGTAACATAAAGTCGAGTCTGTAGACCCTTGAGCCCAAATAGGTAAACCCATAAGCATAACCTTTATGAAGCTTTCTCGTTACCCGTGGATAGCTTATTCAAAATTTAGAACTGATGGTGTATCTTTCATCTAGATTTGCCCACTTTCTAAAAAGGGCTAAATCCCTCCATATGACTCCCATGGGTTATTTGCAGGCCCAATATATACAGATTAGTATTGCTTTCCATCCTCCAAAGATAAACACCACAATAATATAATACATTTCATCTTTTTATTACATGCTTTATGATAATTTTTGTAAATTAATAAGCGGTAAGCATATTAGATAGCATAAGTAAGATTCAAATGAAAATAGCTCAAAGTAGGTATGCTGAAATAAAACTTATAAGTAGATCTATGTACCTGACTGTTTTGATAAAAATATAACCAAATAAATTTCTTTGATCTGCCAAATAATGATTTAATTTATTAATTTACAATTGTATGATTTAACATAATTTATTATTTATTAATGTAACATTATATTTATAAGCACTAAATTTTGTAATTTAAGGTTTTTTTTAAATAAGAAAATGATCTAAATAATTTTAAGTTGATTTTGAATCATTAAGTTACTAATTTAAGATATAAAGAATAGATTTAAATTACTAAAATTTATTTAATTTAATATTTAGCCAAAATGATCAAAATGCCCCTCTTAAAGGTGTCCAAATTATAACTTTAAGAAATAAGCTTCTAAATTAAATTTTGTTAATGCAAATATTTTCTTACTGTCTAATATAAAGATAAATACTAAGAACACTCAATTTGGCCAAAGATTAAGTATAATGAGCTTAAATTAGTATTTAAGATCATTAATATTGATTAATAATTTTACTTAGGAAACTCTAAAATTTTTGCTATATTTATGTTGCTTATTGCTTAAGAATTCCATAGATTCTAAAATTTCTAAATTATGAAGTCTTTTGACTAAGTTATGATCAAAATAAGGTTTATGGTTAAATATGTAAATAAAGGTTTTATAAAATGGGTTAAAAATCTAACTTTTTTATTTGAAGTTCAAATTCAATAAACTTAGTAGCTATATCTTCCCTATCACTCACTGAGCCCTTTAACTAGGAATAGACTCAATTTGAACTCCATTTGGTCAAGTTATGACTTAATTAGGGTTAACGGTGATTAGTGAGTGATTAGATAATTTAATAAAAAAATCATAGAACTAATTACACCACTAGGTTCCAATCTACTATAGGAGCTATCAAAAATTTGAATCACTCAATTTGGATCACTAAATATGTTAATTTTCACTAATTAAGATTTAGAATAGTTAGGCAAAATTAAGAAATATAATTATAAAAACTAAAATTTTATTGCAGATTAGTATTCTACACATTCTCCTATCAAATTGATATGTTGGATCATATGATTTAAAGCTATATTGACTAAGTTATGAATTTTTAAATTTTAGAATTAAGGGGGTTAAATAGTTTAAATGATAATTAATGAAATTAATCCCCGAACAGAAAATTTAATAGCATAATATTATTTCTTACATTTTTTGTTCAAAATAGTATATTGTATCACTATGTTTAGAATTGTAATTACAAAGTTATGAGGTTTTGAAGTTTTGAAATGGATTAAATAAGCAAAAATTTAAAAAAATAAGAAAAATCAAATTTTATAAAATAATTTCTATAGCCACGCGAATATTAAAATAAAGCTGAAACTTTAGCATCTAATTTCTTCCTACACAAAGCTCTTCACGTGGTGTACCACATACCGATGAAAAGCTCTCTCCGAGACCTTTCCAATGGTACCAGAATCAACATTATTAGAGCATGTTAACACTACAAAACATGATGCCCTAGCCGCAAGTATATGAAAATAATATATTGATATTACTGTTTATCTTTGCCAATTGACGCGAATACGAGCTTTCGATCAAGCTCGATTGAGCTTGATGGTAGCTTAATAGAGACATGCAAGAGTCTTAATACTTAATTGAAAAGTAATGAAAAAGAATCAAAAGATGGAGAGGTACCTTCGATCGGTTGACGGGTAGAAGAAGAAGAAACTTTTAGATTGGAATGGATTTGCCTTAGCTCTTTGAGATTTTATAACAGCATATAAGAAAACAATGGCTTCCATTTGAGTGTAGATAAACAAGGAGAAGGGTCTGGATTTGGATGAGGAGATGGGTTGATTTAATTAGGTGGTAGGTCCCACCATTTTATTTTAATACTTAATTATTTTAATAATTAAGATTATGTTATTTAAATGAATACCAAAAAATCTCAAAATTTTATCGCTAGCTAATTTGAGGGTGAGAAACACAATGGCAAAGTCAAATTTTGGTTTCGAGATCAATTTAATTATCCTCATTTTTTGGGTATTAAAATATTAGGGAAAATCTAACGACTTCCAAAATTTTCCAAAATATCATGCCTAGCTAATTTAGGAGTGATGAACGTAATGGCGAAGTTGGATTTTTAATCCGAGATCAAAATAATTAGCTTATTTTTTAATTAAATAAAATAATAAAATAATCAAGAAATGACGGAATTTGAAAATTCCAAATAATTTACTAAAAATTTTCTAAAACATTCTTATCAATTCTATAATTTTATTTTGTCAATTTTATTATGAATTTAAAAATTTAGAAAGCTAAATTTGAAAAAAATCTGGTATTTTACAGATAGTTTAAAATATAGTTCATATTAGTTCTCAAACTCTAGCTCTTACAATTATGCCTCCGCTAGTGGCAGAATCAGTTCTTGCTCCAAGGAGTAATAAAAAAGGAAAAGCAGGCAATCCACTTGCTGCTCTATCAAGGGTGTATGCTCTCACTGGTGTTGCCACTAATGAAGGCAGTGAGGTTGCATCAGACATTTATATAATTTTAATCTCTTATGTTCCCTTTCATCTTATCTTAGCTTTTTGTAATCTTATCTTTTGTTTTGGAGCATTAAGAATTAAGCTAGTTCCTTAATTAAGAGTTAGATAAAAACTTTGTTTATTTTATACTCGAGTAGAGAAGTTAGAAGATGCCTTAGCAACTAGGTAGATCTTTATTATAATTAAGATAGCTAGCTCATATCTTATTTAGATGATAGTTAGGACTATAGTCCTTAAGTGATTAGAAATCCTAACCGTTATGTATTTAGAATTCTAAGTTAAGAGACTTGAACACTATATTGGGGTTTGATCTCTTGACTCCCAATCTTGATAGATTATATCAAGGTTAGGTTGTAGTGTAAATAAGATTATTGATTTAAACCATTTAATTTTATTAGGCGACACTGATTGATTTATATTAGAACTTAATGAGTTCTAATGCTTTGACTTTTATTGAACTATGCAGTCAAGATTACACTGGATAGTAGGATCTTGTGGATCTTGAGCTTGTGTATTTTTAGTTTAGTTAGAACTATTAGAACAATAATTTCACCAATAATGGAAAGGTGAACATCGAATATAGTATATGTAAATTTTGTTGTAGACGAGCTTACAGAAACTACATTTGTGTTTGTTCCTTCAATATTATTGGGTGTATTAAGATGTATCATTTTTTGAAGAAGTCCTTCTAGTGGCCAGGCATTAAAAGAGATATTGTTATATTTATCTCTAAGTACCAATCATAATTGTTGATAAAGATTGAACACTAGAACCCTTGTGGACTTCTTAAAATTGTTAGATATCCCCGAATGGAAATGGTCTAACATTTCCATGATTTTTTTTTTAGGTTTACCAAAAGCTATGTTTAGAGCCGATGTGATTTGGGTGATTGTCAATAGACTCACCAAGCCATCTCTTTTCTTTCCATTCTTCCAAACTGACTCTATAGAAAGGTTAGCCAAGCCTCATTTCTAAAGTGATCATCTGTCTGCTCAAGACACTGAATTGCAATCTTTCAGATAGAGATAATAGACTTACATTTAGATTTTTGGTCAGCTGTTCATCAAGACCTGAAGACTATCTTAGCTATGAGTACTGCTATAAATCCCCATATTGATGGTCAAACTGAATAAGTAAATCAAATTCTAAAATATCTCTTACATCTCTGTATTTTAGATTTTGGTGGATCTTAGGAAGATCAATTCATCGTAGTTGAGTTTTCCTATAATTATATATATTAGTCCAACATCAGTAAGGTTCCTTATGTAGCTCTTTTTGGATTAACATACAATACTTCTGTAGCCTAGACTGAGGTGGGTGACACTATTTGGATTCTGTGTTTATCGAAGTGATTGACATCAAAGTCCTCATGATCAAGTGTAATTTGTTTGGCAACGTAAGAAGGATATAGAAATTATTGTGGCGCTCACCATCGACACTCAGAGTCTCAAATTGGGTAGTTTAATCAACTTGATTTTGAAATTTAAGATATTTATCTCTGATCTGATTGTTATAGTTATTTTAATTATTAGGGCATCGAGGATGACACTGCTTTTAAGGGGAGGAAGTCTGTAATAACCCAAATGTTATTACTTAGGTTTATACATTCAAATTAGGTTAGAACTATCACCAGTAGACTCCTAATGGCATTAGGTGCATGCACCTAAAATTTGGTGCAAGTTCGAGGTTGTTCGTTTTCAACGTGTATCTCGAGGCAATTCGAATATCTTGGAAATTAAGTATTTTATTTTGATCCCATACTCAAAATAAGAGTTTACCATTGAACTTGTCACCCCTAATTTAGCTAGTGGTGATATTTGGGGAGCTTTTGGAAGTCGTCAAATTTTCCCCAAATATTTTAATATTATTTTAATGCCCAGAAAATTAAGATAATTAAATTGATATCCAATTGAAAAGTCAATTGCATTTTTGAGTTCCTTACCATTGATTTAACTAAAGGTGAATTTTTGGAATTTTTAGGAGCTTGTTAATTTGTCTAATTTTAATTAAATAAAATAACACTAATTATTTAAATTTTTAATTAATATTATCAATTATTATTCGGAAAACCCTAAGCGCCTTTTCTTCCCACAATTTGATCGTGTGCGCGTGACCTGGATTGGGCGGCTGTGATCCAGCTTAACCTGACAGCTATTCGATTGAAAGATCAAACAACCCTCATGCGTCCCTGTACATCTATTATCACTGGCCATGATCATGGGCAGAGCCTCAGAGGCCCGTACCTACGGTCCTCACATGAGTGTCTCCACAGCTTTTAGGCTATCATTAAAATGCCCTGTCCTGTTGCTATGTGCAATTTAGTTAAGGGATAGGAGGTGAAACAGTGCGTCACTCATGAAGGAACCAAACACAACCTCCCTGAATAACTGTTGAACAGCTGCTGCATAAGGCTTGCTAATACTCATCCAAAAAGGGCTGCGCACTAATCCTTATGATAAGTGTAATATTATAGTCTTAAGTATTTGGTAAGGTACTCATATATATTAGATTAAGAATACAAATACGATCCAAGTTACATGAATACTAGCTTTTTATGAATATCCATTTCACATCATAATACTAAGTATATAAGTGGTAAAAAGATAAAGTTCATAAGCTAAGCATACATCTAGAAATATTCATCACAAAAATTGAAATAAACATTCATCTCAGATACAGAAAAAGAAAATATCCAGAGATATTACAAAGCTTTTAGCAAATACAAAAATAAAGTCTAAGTACTGAACTAAAAATTGAATAGAAAGTAAATTATGAAGAAGAGTCCACTACTACTCCTCAAACTGCTCCTGAATCTCCTGAGTATCCTCCGGATCTGGCTCAATGAACTACTCAGAATTTAACAAATTATTGGATCCCAAAATTACCACATGTTAGATAAGAAGTCTAACATAATGAAGCTACAATAACAGTTTACAATTATTCATGATATAACATTTAAATAGCTTAATAAAATAATAGAAAAGATAGTAAAATAGTTAAAAAACTCTAAATAGTATAAATATTATATAAAGTAATTCAAACTAAAATCTGAAACTATAGATTGAAACTGTAAACTAAAATTGTAAACTAAGTTATAAACTGAAAACAATAAATAAATTTGAAACTGCAACTAACTGTTGAAATATGTGTAAAATAGTATGAAATTTGAATCTGAGTAAATGATACTATAAAACTGTGATGTATGTCACTGAATTTATAATTATGCATCTGAATATGCCACGGAACTGTATGCCACTAATATGCTGACTGGGTGTCTCGTAGAAACACCACTAATTTCCTAGGTGAGTGAACGCTCAACTAATAGAGTCCTTAGTTGAGCCAAATCACTCCGCTAATGCTGATATGACTTATGGATTCAGATATACCAAGGTTTCAATGTCGGTATGCTTTAAATCATCAATAAATCCTGAATATTGCTTTAAAACTAAGTATTGATTCCATTTATCTCCATTACACAGAATTCACCTAAGTGAATTCTGACTTTTGTGTCTAGTTTATTGAGTTATTTAAATTAAGATCATATAGAACTATCAGCTAAAAGGATTGAATATATATAGTTGGTATGTTTCCAAGAAAGGGGATTTAACACATAGTTTGTTTAACTGCACTTATCGAAGTGAATGATGATAAGAGGCATGACCCTGTTACAGCTTATTCTCTCAAACTAAGTTGGTAAATACCTTAATTACAACCATACAGTGTACTCTAAAAATATAGCTTAATATATTAAGTTTGTTTAACTGCATTTATCAAAGCGCACAACAATAAGAGGCATGAATCAGCCACAATTTATTCTCTCAAACTAAGCATCTAAGCTTACCCAATTATAAAATAAATAGGCTTGGAAAATTTACTCTAAACAGGACTGTACTTATCCAATCACATAGAATAAGACTGAGACTTTACAATCTTAGTTAGAGTGACTCATCAAATCCCAAAATTTTACTGAAATGATTCCGTACTATGGATATACACTTTCACATTCTACTGATAATCTACTGATTCCCAAAAGTCTATTTAAACAACAAGGATTATCAGACTAATGGACATTTACTCCATTGAAATAGTACTACACAAGGTTCCAAGGATGTGACCCCAAAGGCCACTCAAACTTACATTACTACCACATGGAAGAATTTCACACTAAGTTCTAATAAAATCTTACTTTAAGGATCTAAGATTAAGCTTCTAAGGCTAGTAAGGAGCATCTACGTTCCTATCTCAAAATATAGATAATAAGCTTCTCCTATCTCAATAGATCAATCATTTATGGCTTACAATTAATGATTTATTCATGCTAAGGCAAGATCATAATGATCTTGCACACCTAACTTAAAAGAAAATTTAAGTCCTAAGCTTTACATTAATTTCACAGTTCTAATTTTCTTAATATTTGATTTGACCGGATCATATGGGTAAACCCATCTGATCAACACCTATGCTAAAATTATAGAATTTAATCTCATAAATTATTAAGGAATGATTGGTTTATAAATCTATTCCATTTTATAGATTTCATTATGTTAGTGGTCTTACTTAAGAGAAAATCAAGAATTTAAAGGTAAGTGTTCAGATAGTGCAGCATGTCGGCTGAGTGCATCAGCACAACATTTTCTTTATTGAGATGTTACTGGATGCTCAAATTATAATCGCTGATCAACTCAAGACATCTTTGCTGATAACAATTGAGTTCGCACTGAGTGAAAATATACTTTAAACTCTGATGATCTGTGAAAATGGAACATTGGACGCTGACAGACTGTAAATACACGTTTGTGCTCGCACTCAAGTGTACGTGGTCTAAAATAATAATGGAAAGTTTGAGTTTTTGGGATTTATCGAACCATAGAGAATTGGATGTTTTGTTACTAAGGTGTATTTATTATCACTAATGTTTAAGCTATGGATGTTTTGTTTAAGTTGGTTCCATAACAAGCATGACAATTACTTTATAGAAAATAAGTCAAATAAAAGGAAGAGGAGAGTTGGGTTTTATCCCACATGACATGATACATAACTTATATATGATGATTCCTCATACGTTTATCTTTCATTTTCCTTGATATTAATCAAGTGCACATTGTATTTCCTTGAGTTTTATCTCGAAGAATTATAAGTTCAAATCTTATGAATGAAATGACATACAGTCAGTTTTATTTTAACACAAAGATACTTATAAGATTTTGGGTTTATATATTTTACCTCATCTCTTGATCAAGGAGATGAGGGTTGTTAATTTTAAGATCTGATAAGCATTGATTCCACTAAGAGCGTCATGCGCATCACACATAGTTGAGATGAGGGATTGATTTCATTGGGCTCAATGACTATGTCATCTCATTCATGAGCACACAACTATTCCATTCCCTCCCTCAATTATGTTGAGCAATGGAGCTCAATTAGTGGGTCTTAGCATCACATGCATCAACTCTTTAGTTGAGCTTAGATTAAGGTGCACTAAGCTCAAGAACTTTCTCACATAGTTCTAAGCTCTCATGCACTCATAAATCTAGCATCAAACCAAGGTGAGCTATGGAGCATAAGACAACTTAGCTCTTGAGTTAAAAAGTCTTTTTCCTTTGGTCCACATTCAAGTCCACAATAGTCTTATACATTTACTTAGCAAGTTATTAAGTTCACAATTTCTATTAATACTTGAAAAAAACTTCATATATTTTATAGTAACTATCAAAATATGTGAGATTGCCCCAACCCTCCTCAAAGGGTTTAGCTCTCCATTACAAAAGAGATGAAAAAGAACACATACATGAATAAGGACCCTTTCATGATCAACTAAGAAAAAAAATTACAAAACAAGAGCTTAGAAAATACTAAGAATGTTCATTGGGAAGTTCTCCGGACGCTTTTCTCCTTGCTTGAAGTGCTTCTCTTAGGTCCCTAGTGCTGCCTTTCTCCTCCTTCTCCTTAGCAAGTTGAGCTCCTCCACCCTTAAGGAGTTTTTCATCTCTTCTATACAGCCCCTCTCTTACTTAGGTTGGAGTGAGCCAAATAGGGAACCCTCTTCTAGTCAAGAGAGGTGGTACTTATAGATGAGGGACTGTTTCTTCATCTCATAATACAAAACCAACTATTTCCTTTAAAATTCTGGAGCAATGATGGCAAAATCCACTTGATGGATGAGGTGACCAATATTTTCCATTATTTTATCCTTTTCATCACATCAAAAAGACCATTTTCCATTTAAAAATGGAGCTCCAGCAGGAGGAATGATGGTTGGAGACAAGAAGCTAGTTGGGTGTCTTATCCCAGCCGCAATTAATGCTTATATCAGACAAAATTGCGGTGGGCCGCTGCAGCGTGCTATCGCAGACAATTTTGCAAAAAGGCTCGTTGCGGCGCGCTGGAGCGATTAGGTTTGATAAGTGAAGGGTCCCTACATCGCGTTGTAGCGTGCGGCCGCACCAGTAGTTTCGCAAATTTCCCCGCTGCAGCGCGCAAGCGCGCCCGCGTTTCACAAATTGTCTCACTGTAGTGTGCGATCGCGCCCGCATTTCGCAAAGTGTCCCGCTACAGCGCGCGATCGCGCCCGCGTTTCGCAAAAGTATCCCGCTGTAGCGCGTGATCGTGCACGATTTTGCAAAAAGGCACGCTGCGGCGTGCGGCAGCGGTTTTCCTTTAGAAATTTAGGTAAACTGTCCAAATTGCTCGGAATTTGTTTGATAGGTAATTTTCCTGAAAAGATAGACAAATTTGGATTAAGGAGCAGTTTTATTATGAGAAATGAATAAAATTTTCCTTTATTTTAGATATAATTTATGGACTCATCACACCCCCACACTTAAATTCTTGCTTGTCCTCGAGTAAGCTCAAAATTGTATTTTTCTATTTTTTAGGTATGAAAATCACAAAAGACATCAATTAGATTTTGATGAGTAATTCAAGGTATGTTCTTAACTGAAATGTCCAAAATCATTTGGCATTATATTTTCTAATTTTTGGATATGAAGCAAGGTTATTAAGCTAATCTCCAAGTATTTATTTTAGGCTTGTCACTAGGTAATGAGGAAGGTTCATTGGAAAACTTAGACTAGAGAGATAGTGAAATAATCAAGAGTTTTGTGCCATATATGCTCCTTCTTATGAATCACAAAGATGATAAGATTAAAGGAGAGATATTTTTCATCATCCTTTTTTATTTCATTCATTTGGGAGGGATATTTTTCATCATCCCTATTTTTATATTTTTCTCTTTTCATTCTTAGGAAGAGATACTTTTCTTCATTCTCAATTCACATCCTTATGATCATGAAGTCCTATGGGAGCCTAGCACACTCTTTTAGAGTACTCACTATAAACTCTAGTCTTTAGTCTAATGCTTTTCCTCACACTTAGTTCTTAGCATTGTTTTAAATTTTTGGAGATTAGATTATTTTTAATTCATTTTTTAATTAAAAGTTTTAATGTTGTCCATGTATTTGATCACTTTTTGATAAGCACCCTTTTACTTTACATCATTTTTTTATTGGTATCTTTGTGACTTGCATTCTTGAAAAACTTAGAAAAATTTGTCATTTTTAAATGCTAAAAAGATTTTTGGGAATATGAGAATTTATAAATTAACTTCTCAAAATAAAACACACAAAATGAAAAGTACAAAAAAAAATAAAATAAATAAAGCAAAAATAACAAATACAACCTATTTATTCTTGTTTTAATGTCTCAGCCTGACATGAGAAATATCTTTTATGTGATACCTTCATCCGGGAGGTCTTGAAGGGTCCATCCTCCATTTTCTTATAAAATTCAATCCTCCAAGTATAACTTCAGATGATTTCCATTTACCTTAAAAGTGCCATCATTGGAATCGACTTCAATCGCTCCATGAGGGAAAACCTTAGTGATACTAAATGGTCTTGTCCATATTGACTTCAATTTTCTTGAAAATAATCTTAATCTTGAGTTAAAAAGCAGTACTTTCATTCCAGGTTAAAAATGTTTTGGCTTAATCAGCTTATCATGCAATTTTGTAGTTTTCTCTTTATAAAAATTTTTCACTCTCATAGGCATTTAATCTAAATTCGTCAAGCTCATTTAATTGTAGCATTCTTTGTGCACCTACTTTTTGGGAGTCAAAGTTTAATTTTTTAATTGCCCAAAAGGCTCGATGCTCCAATTCTACTGGAAGATGATATGATTTACTGTAAATGAGCTTATAAGGAGACATTCCTAAAGGGGTCTTAAAGGCAGTTCGATATGCCCACAGGGCATCCTCAAGCTTTGAAGTCCAATCATTTCTATTTTGGTTCACAGTTTTCTCTAAAATTTTCTTAAGCTCCTTGTTTGAGACTTCAACTTGGCAACTAGTTTGAGGGTGATAAAGAGTACCCACCTTATGTCTCACCCCATAGCTTTTTAAGGCACTCTTCAACTGCATATTGCAGAAGTGTTTTCCCCCATCACTGATTAGGAATCTGGGTGTCCCAAATCTAGTGAGCATGTGATCCTTGAGAAATTTAATAATAGTTTTAGCATCATTGTTCACACATGCTAACGCCTCAACCCATTTGGAAACATATTCCACTTCCACAAGAATGTATGTATTGGTTTGGGATAAGGGAAATGGCCCCATGAAGTTAATTCCCCACACATCAAATAACTCTACTTCAAAAATTATGTTCAAAGGGAGCTCATCCCTTTTGCTTAAGTTTCCAGTTCTTTGGCACTTATCACAACTTTTGACAAAGTCAGCAGCATTTTTGAACAAGTGGGGCCAAAAAAATCTAGATTGAAGTACTTTTGCAGTTGTTTGCTCAATCCCATAATGCCCTCCATACGGGGATGTGTGACAATGATAGAGAATCTTTCTAATTTCGGAGTCAGGTACACATCTCCTTAGGAGCTGATCATTGCAACATTTGTATAAAAATGGATCATATCAAAAGTAATTTTTAATGTCAGTAAAGAATTTTTTCTTGTTGGTAGCTCATGTCTTTTGGTATGACTCCTCCTGCAAAATAATTTGCAAAGTCAGCAAACCATGGAGAATGATTTGAAGCAATAGCATAGATCTTTTCGTCGGGGAAAGATTCACAGATTTCAGTCAACTTATCATTATCAAGGTGAGTCAATCTAGATAAATGATCTGCAAGCACATTCTCACTTCCCTTCTTATCCTGGATTTTAAGATCAAACTCTTGCAAGAGCAACACCCATCATATCAAGCAAGGTTTTGCTTCTTTCTTCTAAAGGAGATACTTAATAGCTGCATGATCAGTATAAACAATAGTCTTAGACCTGATAAAATATGACCTAAATTTAGTGAAGGCAAAGTTGACAGCTAGGAGTTCCTTTTGTGTGGTAGAATAATTTCCTTGAGCATCATCTAGGAGCTTATTAGCATAGTAAATTGAATAGAAGGTTCGTTCCCTTCGCTGCCCAAGGATAACACCAACTGTAAGGTCACTCGCATCACAAATAATTTCAAAAGGTGAATCCCAATTTGAAGTAGAAATTATTGGAGCAGAGATTAAAGCAGTTTTTATGGCATTGAAACCTTTTAAACAATTTTCATCAAAATTGAACTCGATATCCTTCCCTAGTAATCTACAGAGCGGCAAACTTATGTTGGAGAAGTCCTTGATAAATCTTCTATAAAAATTTGCGTGCCCAAGGAAGCTTCTAATTCCTTTACATTGATGGGAGGGGGAAGTTTTTCAATTACCTTAACCTTTGCCTTATCAACTTCTATCCCTCGCCTCAAAATTAAATGACCAAGGGAAATCCCTTCTTCCACCATGAAATGACATTTTTCCCAATTTAAGATTAAATTTGATTCTTTACATCTTTTTAAAACATTTCCTAGATTGATCAAGCAATGATTGAAAGAGCTTCTGACAATAGAAAAGTCATCCATGAAGCTTTCCAAGAACTCCCCAATCATGTCAGAAAAAATAGCCATCGTACAGTGTTGAAAAATGGCTAAAGCATTGCATAATCTGAAGGGCATTCTTCTAAAGGCAAATGTCCCAAAGGGGCAGGTGAAAGTAGTTTTCTCTTAGTCTTCAGGTGAAATAAGGATTTGATTATATCCTGAATATCCATCAAGAAAGTAGAAATAGGGATTCTCTGCCAATCTATCAAGCATTTGGTCAATAAAAGGAAGAGGATAGTGGTCCTTACGGGTGGCTTTATTTAATCTCCTATAATCAATACACACTCTCCATCTGATCACAGTTCTATTGGGGATCAGTTCATTGTTGTCATTGAGAACAACTGTCATCCCACTCTTTTTGGGAACCACATGTATAGGGCTAACCCAAGGGCTGTTAGAAATGGGGAAAATGATTCCAGCGTCTAAGAGTTTAATGATTTCCTTGTGAACTACTTCTTTTATGTTGGGGTTTAGTTGCTGTTGTGGTTCAATTGAAGGGTTAGAGTTATCTTCCAAAAAGATTTGGTGCATACAAAGAGTTGGACTAACCCCCTTCAGGTCAGCTATACTCCAACCAATTGCTCTCTTGTATTCTCTTAAAATCTTACATAAAAGACTCTTTTGACGCTAAGTTAACAAGGATAAGATTATTACAGGAAGAGATTCTTTTTCCCCTAGATAAGTGTATTTTAAATGAGAAGGAAGAGGTTTTAATTCTAATTATGGAGGGCAAAATATAGAAGGCTGAATTATTTTCCTCTCTTTAATCAATTCCTCAATCACTTCCATGTCCGTGGGATCATCATCTTCCTCACTTGCTAACAATCCCTCTTCTTCCACATCTCCCATTAACCATGCTTCTTCTATTGAATTGATTTTCTAACAATCCTCATTGGGTTTAGATGGGTGTCTCATAGAATCATTCACATGAAATTTAATCTCCTCATCCCCATATCGCAACCTCAATTCCCCTTTATCTACATCAATCAAAGTTCTTCCAGTGGCCAAAAAAGGTCTGCCTAGAATAATAGGAATTTCTTGATTTTCATCTTCCATATCCAATATTATGAAATCTGCAGGGAAGATGAACTTGTCAACCTTCACAAGCACATTTTCCACAATTCCTGAGGGGGATTTGACTCATCTATCGATGAATTGGAGGAGAACAGGGGTGGGTTTCAAGTGATCAATTTTTAACTTCTTGAATATGTAAAATGGCATCAAATTTATGGATGCACTTAGATCACAAAGGGCTTTTTAGAAAGATTGGCTTCCAATAGTGCAAGGGATAGTGAAACTTCCCAGATCCTTCTTTTTTCTGGGAATCTTCCTCTGAAGGATTGCACTACACTCTTCTGTTAATGCCACAATTTCCTTTTCATCAATTTTTCTTTTCTTGGAGAGGATATCTTTCTTAAACTTAGCATAACTAGGCATTTGTTCAAGAGCTTCTGAGAAAGGGATATTTATATGAAGAGTTTTAAAAGTTTCTAGGAATTTGTGGTATTGGACTTCAAGTTTCTCCCTAGCCATACGTTGAGGATATGGTATATGAAGAATTTCCTTAAGTTAATCTCTAGATTCTTCCTTTTTTAAATCTCTTACATCATTCATCTCTTTTCTGACCGTTTCTTCTTCCTCCCCCTTTTCCTCTTTAGTTATTGCTATGTTTTTATGATTTTCCTTTCTCACAACTGGCCTTGTAATTTTTCCACTTCTTAGGGTTATTGCGTTCCCTGATTCCTCTTTATACTCACCAATGACCCCTACTAATGAAGGTTGCTTTAACTGTTTCATGATTTATTTTAGCTTTTTTTATTCTTTTTAATGATTTTTCTTACCTTAAAAGAGTGTGTTTGTCCCTGTTTAAGGTGGCATCAGTTTTATTCATGAATTCAGTTGTGGAGGTTCTAAATTCGATAAGCGAGTTTTCTAATCTCTCTATATTCCTTCCATGATTCATAATTACATTGACATTTCTTAACTCACCATCTTCCTCCTGACAAGAATTTACATACCCACATTCTAGCTTTTTAGTAAGTTGAGAGATTTGCTTTTGGAGCTTAAGGATTTGTTATGAATTTTTGAGTGAGTTACATTCATTTTTATTATGGTGATCATTCCTATGGAGAGGCCATTGGTAGGCATTATTTGCCATTTCTTCCAAGAGGTCATAAGCCTCCTCTTGGGTTTTACTACTAATAGAGCCGTCGGCAGCTGCATCGATGAGTGTCCTTGTATGAGCGTTCAAACTATTGTAAAAGGTTTGAACTTGCATCTACAAGGGAAACCCATGATGTGGACAATGCCTTAGGCATTCCTTAAATCGGTCCCATTCATCATATAATATCTCACCTTCCAACTGAGTAAAGTTGGTTATCTCAATTCTCAGTCAGGCGGTTTTTGCCAGAGGGAAATACTTGGCTAAGAATTTCTTAGCCAAATCGTTCCATGTCCGGATCGAATCGCTTGGAAGAGAGCTGAGCTAACTCTAAGCTCTATCTCCTAAAGAAAATGTGAAGAGCCTTAATTTAACTGCATCTTCAAAGATGCCGTTAAATCTGAAGGTGTCACATATTTCAAGGGAAGTTAAAATATGTGAATTTGGATCTTCAGTGGCTAATCCCCCAAACTAGTTATTTTGAACTATACTCAGAGTGAAAGGTTTGATCTCAAAGTTATTAGCTTCTATATTAGGCCTTACAATTGCATGGGGGATTCCCCTAATAGTGGGAAGTGAGTAATCTCTTAGTGCTCTTCCCCTAAGCTTTTCTAATGGCTCTCTAAGATTTTCATTATAATTTTCCATAATAGCTTGTTGGCTTAACAAAATGTTTTGTTCTCTCCTAGCCTGCAAGTAGGTTCTCTCAATTTTAGAGTCAAAAAGATAGTCCGTGTAAACTTTTCTACTCATACATAACAACAATTAGGCTATCCATAACAAATATAGCAATAAGTTCAAAGATTTAGCAAAAGAAAAGAAAGCAAAAAAGTAGATTGTTAGTACCTATAATTACAAAAATCAAAAATTAAAAGTATATGCAGGAAAATGCTTAAATCACTAGTTACTTATAGATTATTCTTAATACGAAACAATTTCCAATTCCCCAGCAATGGCGCCAAAAACTTGACTGACTATAAACACACGTCTGCGCTCGCACGCAAGTGTACGTGGTCTGAAGTAATAAGTGGAAATTTTGAGTTTCTGGGATTTATCGAACCACAGAGAATTTGATGTTTTATTACTAAGGTGTATCTATTATCACTAATGTTTAA
This sequence comes from Gastrodia elata, assembly GCA_016760335.1. Classification (NCBI taxonomy): domain Eukaryota; kingdom Viridiplantae; phylum Streptophyta; class Magnoliopsida; order Asparagales; family Orchidaceae; genus Gastrodia; species Gastrodia elata. Next base: position 37,321,928 of record CM028680.1, on the reverse strand, counting down.
GCTATGGATGTTTTGCTTAAGTTGGTTCCAGAATAAGCACGACAATCACTTAGTAGAAAATAAGTCAAATAAAAGGAAAAGGAGAGTTGGGTTTTCTCCCACATCACATAATAGATAACTTATATATGATGATTCCTCAAGCGTTTATCTTTCCTTTTCCTTGATCTTAATCAAGTGCACATTGTCTTTCCTTGAGTTTTATCTCGAAGAATTACAAAGTCAAATCTTGTGTATGAAATGAACACACAGTCGGTTCTATTTCAGCATAAAGATCTTTATAAGATTTTAGGTTTGTAGATTTTACCTCATCTCTTGATCAAGGAGATGAGGGTTGTTAATTTTAAAGATCTTATAAGCATTAATTACACTAAGAGCATCACGCGCATCATACATAGTTGAGATGAGGGATTGATTTCATTGGGCTCAATGACTATGTCACCTCGTTCATGAGCACACAACTATTCTATTCCCTCCCTCAATTATGTTGAGCAACAGAGCTCAATTAGTAGGTTTTAGCTACATGCATCAACTCTTTAGTTGAGCTTAGATTAAGGTGCACTAAGCTTGAGAACTTTCACACATAGTTCTAAGCTCTCATGCACTCATAAATCTAGCATCAAACCAAGGTGAGCTATGGAGTATAAGACAACTTAGTTCTTGAGTTAAAAAGTTTTTTTTCCTTTGGTCCACATTCAAGTCCACAATAGTCTTATATATTTCTTTAGCAAGTCATTAAGTTCACAATTTTTATTAATACTTGAGGAAAGCTTCATATATTTTATAGTAACTATCAAAACATGTGGGATTTCCCCAACCCTCCCCAAGGGAGGTTTAGCTCTCCATTACAAAATAGATGAAAAAGAACACATACATGGATAAAGACCCTTTCATAATCAACTAAGAAAAGAAATTACAAAACAAGAGTTTAGAAAATACTAGGAATATTCCTTGGGAAGTTCTCTGGACTCTTCTTCTCCTTGCTTGAAGTGCTTCTCTTAGGTCCTTAGTGCTGCCTTTCTCCTCCTTCTCCTTAACAAGTTGAGCTCCTCCACCCTTGGGGAGTTCTTCTTCTCTTCTATGCAGCCCCTCTCTTACTTAGGTTGAAGTGAGCCAAGTTGGGAACCCTCTTCTAATCAAGAGAGGTGGTATTTATAGATGAGAGACTGCTTCTTCCATCTCATAATACAAAACTAATTATTTCCTTTAAAATTAAGGAGCAATGATGGCAAAATCCACATGATGTATGAGGTGACTAATATTTTCCATTATTTTATCCTTTTTATCACATCAAAAAGACCATTTTCCATTTAAAATGGAGCTACAACAGGAGGAATGATGGCTGGAGACAAGAGGCTGGTTGGCTGTCTTGTCCCAGTCGCAATTAATACTTCTGCCAAACAAAATTGCGGCGAGCCGCTGCAGCGTGATGTAGCGAGCTGCAGCACGCTATCGTAGACGATTTTGCAAAAAGGCTCATTACGGCGCGTTGGGGCGATTAGGTTTGATAAGTGAAGGGTCGCTACATCACGTTGTAGCGCGCGGCCGCACCAGTAGTTTCGCAAATTTCCCTACTGCAGCATGCAAGCGCGCCCGCGTTTCGCAAATTGTCTCATTGCAGTGCGCGATCACGCTCGTATTTCGCAAAGTCTCCCGCTGCAGTGCGCGATCGCGCCCGCATTTTGCAAAAGTGTCCCGCTGTAGCGCACGATCGTGCACGATTTTGCAAAAAGGCACGCTGCAGTGCCCTGTAGCGCGTTGCAGCGATTTTCCTTTAGAAAATTTGGTAAATTGTTCAAATTGCTCGAAATTCATTGGATAGGTAATTTTCCTGAAAAGAAAGACAAAATTGGATTAAGGAGCAGTTTTATTATGAGAAATGAATGAAATTTTCCTTTACTTGAGATATAATTTATGGATTCATCAGATGCCATACAGATAATAGCACTAAATTTTTTAAGGCAAAAACTACAGCGACTAATTCTAGGTCATGTACAGGGTAATTCTTTTCATGTGGTTTTAACTAATGAGATGCATAGGCAATGACTCTTCCTTCCTGCATCAGTACACATCCCAAGCATATTCCTGAAGCATCAGTGTATACTTGGTAATTGAGACCTTCTTTAGGCAAGGAAAGTACTGGGGCAGAAGAGAGGGCATTTTTTAACAATTAGAACATGCTCTCACATTCAGGACTCCAGATAAATGCATTGCCTTCTGAGTCAATTTTGTTAATGGAGATGCTATTTGAGAAAAGTCTTTAACAAACTTTCTATAATAACTTGCTAGACCCAAAAAGCTTTTGATATTAGTCACAAACTTTGGCTATGACCAATCTTGAACGGCACTAACCTTATTCTGATCTACTCTAATTCCCTGAGCGTTTACGACATGAACCAGAAAGGCAACTAAGTCAAGCCATAATTCACACTTTGAATAATTGGCATAAATTTCATAGTTTTTAAGTTCTTCTAACACCATTCTTAAGTGTTTCTCGTGATCTACTTTGCTTTTGTAATATATCAAAATATCATCAATGAAGATGATGACAAATTTATTCAAATATATTTTCAACATACGCTGCATTAAGTCTATAAAGATGGATGGTGCATTAGTTAAACCAAAAGATATTTCCAATAATTCATAAAGTCCATAATGTGTTCTAAAGGTTGTCTTCTCTATAGCCGCATCTTTGACTCTTAGCTGATGGTAGCTAGATCGCAGATCGATCTTGGAAAATACTTTAGCTCCAGATAGCTGATCGAATAGATCATCAATTCTCAGTAGTGGGTACTTATTCTTAACAGTTACCTTATTCAGCTCACAATAATCGATACACATGCGCATCAATCCATCTTTCTTCTTCACGAACAATACTAGCACTCCCCAAGAAGACGAACTTGGCCGGAAAAGACCTTTCTTGAGCAACTCTTGAAGCTACTTGTTCAGTTCTTGAAGTTCTTTAAGCGTTATTCAATAAGGAACTTTTGACAACGGCTGCATTCTCGAAATTAATTTTATAGCAAATTCCACCTCTCGAATAGGAGGAAGACTAGGCAGGTCTTTAAGGAATACATCAGGGAGTTCGCATACTACAAAGTTTTTTGAGATCGGAATACCTTCCTTCTTTTCTCCTAACATTATTACTTGATACGCATCACATCCTTTTCGAACTAGCCTCTAAACTTTCATTGCGTTTATCAATGAAGCTTGAGTACTAAATTTACCCACAAATATTTTTGATTGACTTCCACTGCCTAGGGTAATTTTCTTCTTCTGGCAGTTTATGGAAGCACCGTGTTTACTTAACTAATTTATGCCCAAAATTACATCAAAATTGGCAATTGATAGCATTATTAATTTGGCTTCGAACTTTTGGTTTATGATAGGAATTTCTAAGTTACAAAATTAAAGCGATTGCATACGAGCTCCAGATGGTAACCTGATGCTTAATGAACTAGCCAATCGATATGGCAATATACCAAGGGATTTAGCCCAATTTTCAGATATAAAAGAATGACTCCGGTATCAAACAGAATATTATAGGGTTTATTGCTTATCATTAAAGTGCCTATGATTACCACAATAATAGATATCATTATATGAAATATTTATAAAAGTTGAATTGGAAATGATTGAAATTAAAATGAATTTAAGACATACCTGAGATAACATCATTATCCTCAGGCGCTGAAGTAGGATTTAACATATATACTCGAACAGGAGCTGTTGGCTACTTGTTTTGGGGTCACTTGCCTTGATAGTTATAGGTCATCCTAGAAGCAGGAGCTGATGCTTTAATGTTTGCTGACTGAGTGGAAGCTGGCATTACAGCCAAGGCAGGAGCCTAGCTGTTTAGGGGTTGTGGATGGAAAGTGTGATCACGATGTGTATGAGTGATCCGCACTCCGTCGATAGTGACTTTGGCATCGTAATGATAGAAATGGTGGCCATGATGGCCACATGTACAACATACTTTACCCTTGTGGTAACATTTCCCATATGGGTGGCGGAGCTTGAATTATGTATCTTCTACCGGAGCTGGCTCGACATCCATGGTATATACTGTGGCCACCTTCCGCTGACCAAAGTTCTTTCTTCCAAATTGCACAAAGCTGTCCTTCCTCTTTTTATCCATTTGTCTTTGGAAGCCTTCTTGTAGGCAAGTAGCTTCTACTAATTATGAGAAATTCCTAATATGCTAGGAGATCAGGTGGGCTTTGATAAAATCTCTTAGCCCTTTCAAAAATTGGTTGCAACGCGGCACTTCAGTCTTCACTAACTCAGGGGTGAAATGTGATAAATGGCGGATATCCATTTCATAGTATGCAACAGATCGTCCACCTGCGTCATTTGGAGCAACTCATCTTCTAATACGGTCTGAGCAGACATGTGAATCAAGGCTTCTTTAAAAGCCTCAACAATTTGGTCTCAAGAGATGTCCTCTATTTCATAATCAGCAAACTTGGTGTTACTATCATTTTCCCACCAATACTTGGCTTCATCCTGTAATAGGTGAGTAGCCAGGCACATTGCTTCGGAGTTCGGGCATTTAATACTTGCTAAATTATTTTTATCTACTTTCAACCAGCTGATGGTATCCATGGGGTTCAATGCCTCGCTTAAAGTGGGTGTTCGCATATGCAGAAAGCTATGGAGAATTCCATCTCCAGTAAATTGGGGTGCAGGAGAGGCTCCTCTTTAAGGGAAGGACTATTGTCGGGTATTCAGTATTAAAGCACAGTTTTCTTGTGATTGTTGGGCATTGCTCTCAATGAATTCCTTCATCAGATTGGCGAGAGAGTTCAATTCATTTGATCTGCCTGAGGACGAGATCGAGTTATTAATAGGAGTAGGAACTGAAGGGGATTCAGGATTCATGACTGCAATATTCAGAAGTATGGATTCAGCAAGAAATAAAATCTACTATTTTTTTCAATTACTTTCTCAAATGAGAAGTTATAGTGATAGATAAATAGATAGCTAATGTAGAAGAAATATATAGGGAATGACTTAAGAATATCAACTACAATACTCTGCCCTAAAGGCAACATAGAAATCATAAAATGAAATTACTCGACACCTCCTTGAGAGTCTTCTGTAGGTCCAACACCACCATTTGTGAGCTGAGCCTCCAAGTAGAATACCCAAAATCTGAATACTATAGTCATCCGGACATGCAGTCTCTCTGAAAGCAGTAGTCATTGGATCTAACCACTCCTTTGCAATAGCAATGAGATTAGTTTCTCGAAAAATTGAATGAACTGATATCTTATCCAACACTTCTACGCCATGAGAAGATACTCCTTCCACAACTCTTCCATAGATCTTTCCATCTTGGAAGTGATCCACCCAATACTCGCTGAATAGCCTAAGGTAGTAGTAATACTCGGAATGTTAGAAATCCATATCCTAAAACTCATTTAATTATTAGTTCTAATTTCACGTTTGTTTTGCTGTTAAATAATTTACTTGCATATTTTTACTTCTTTGAAGTTCATTCAGATCCTAGGATGTCCTTTATTTATATTTTGCTTTCAATATCTTTTAATGTTTTTTCAATTCCTAAGGTGTTATTTCCAGACATTCTTAGTTTTCCACTTTGGAGATTTCAACTTAATGACATTATGGATGCTGATTTTACTCACACTTAGTGATTATGATCATAACTGTTCTAGAGAATAGATCATAAAGTAGATAGGAACACTTTCCTTATCTGACACTTTATGATACTTCTCTGATACCAACTGTAATGCCCTGTCCCATCACCATGCGCAATTTATTTAAAGGATAACAAATTGGCGGTGAAATGGTGCATCACTTAGGAAGGAACCGAACACAACCTCCCCGAATAACTGCTAACAGTTGCTGCATAAGGCCTGCTAATACTCAACCTCAAGAGAAGAGGGCTAAGCACTAAATTTTAAGATAAGTGTAATATCCTTATCTTAAGTATTTTATAAGGTACTCATGTATATTGGATTAAGAATGCAAATACAATCCAAGTTACATGAATATTAGCTTTTTATGAATATCCAGATCACATCACAATACTAAGTATAAGTGGCAAAAAGATAGAGTACATAAGCTAAGCATACATCCAAAAATATTTATCACAGAAACTAAAATAAACATTCATCTCAAAAACAGAAAATATATAGAGATATTACAACGCTTTTAACAAATACAAAAATAAATTCTAAGTACCGAACTTAAAAATTGAATAGAAAGTAAATGATGAAGAAGAGTCCACTACTGCTCCTCAAACTGCTCCTGGATCTCCTGAGTATCCTCCAGATTTGGCTCAACAAACTGCTCAGGATCTAGCAAATTGTTGGATCACAAAATTACCACATATTAGATAAGAAGTCTAACACAATGAAACTATGCTAGCAGCTTACATATATTCACAATTTAACATTTAAATAGCTTAATAAAATTATAGAAAAGATAGTAAAATAGCTAAAAAACTCAAAATAGTATAAATCTTAAATAAAGTAATTGAAACTAAAATCTGAAACTGTAGACTGAAGCTATAAACTGAAACTGTAAACTAAGCTGTAAATTGAAAATAGTAAATGAATCTGAAATTGCAACTAATTACTAAAATATATGTCAAATAGTATGAAATCTGAATCTAAGTAAATGATACTATAAATCTATGATGTATGCTACTAAATTTATAATTATGCATTTGAATATACCACAAAACTATATGCCACTAATATGCTGACTGGGTGTCTCACGGACACACCGCTGATTTCCTAGGTGAGCGAACACTCCGTTAACAGAGTCCTTAGGTGAGCCAAATTGCTCTACTAATGTTGACATAACTTATGCATTATGATATGTCATGGTTTCAATGCCGGTATGCTTTAAATCATCGACAAATCTTGAATATTGCTTTAAAACCAAGTATTGATTCCATTTATCTCCATTACACAGAATTCATCTAAGTTAATTCTTACGACTGAGTCTAGTTTATTGATTTATTTAGATTAAGATCATATAGAACTGTTAGCTGAAAGGATTGAATGCACATAATTGGTATATTTCCAAGAAAGGGTATTTAACACTTAATTTGTTTAACTTCACTTATCTAAGCGCACGACGATAAGAGGCATGACCTGATTATAGTTTATTCTCTCAAACTAAGCTGTTAAGTACCTTAATAACATTCATACAATGTGCTCTAAAAGGATAGCTTGAGATATTTAGTTTGTTTAACTGCACTTATCGAAGCGCACAATGAATTGAGCATGACTTGGTTACGGTTTAGTCTCTCAAACTAAGCATCCAAGTTTACCCAATTATGAAACACCTAGGCTTAGAAAATTTATTCTAAGCGGGACTGCACTTATCCAATCATATAGGATAAAACTGAGACTCTACAATCTTACTTAGAGTGACTCATCCAATCCTAAAATTTTACTGAAATGATTCAGTACTATAGATATACACTTTCACATTCTAGTGATAATCTATGGATTCCCACACATCTATTTAAATAATAAGGATTATCAGACTAATGAACCTTTACTCCATTGAAATGGTACTACACAAGGTTTCAAGGATGTGACCCCAAAGGCCACTCAAACTTAGGTTACTACCACATTGAAGAATTTTACACTAACTTCTTAGGAAATCTTACCACAATGATCTAAGATTAAGCTTCTAAGGATAATAAGGAGCATTTAAGTTTCTATCTCATAATATAGACAATAAGCTCTTCCTACCTTAATAGATCAATCATTTATGGCTTATAATTATTGATTTGTTCATGCTAAGGTAAGATCATAATGATCTTGCACACCTAACTTAAAATAAAATCTAAGTCCTAAGCTTTACACTAAATTCACAGTTCTAATTTCCTTAATGTTTGATTTGACCAGATCAGATGGGTTTACCCATCTGATCAACACCTATGTTAAAATCATGGAATTTAATCTCATAAATTGCTAAGGATTGATTATTTTGTAAATTCATTACATTTCATTATGCTGGTGGTCTTACTTAAGCAAAAATCAAGGATTTAAAGGTAAGTATTCAGATTGACCAATCACATAGCTTTATCTTAATAGGTCTAAATTATTAAGTTAAAATCAATGTCAAATCAAGTATATTATTGGAATTATGCAAATTGATTTGTCTTTAAATCAAACAATTTTACTTAAGGTGATTAATGATTTTAGACATTAATCAAGGTAAGCTAGGATTTAACCCCCAACTTAACCAAATCAAGATCACTTGTTTAATTTAGAATTAATGATAAATTAGTGAGTTATTGGTGTGTTATTGATATTTAATTTCATAATTTAAGACTAAGCATTGATTGCTTAATCACTTAATAATATTTTTAGGTTAAATATTTAATTATGCCAATTTTCATTCCATTAAGGTGTTCAAGCTCACTTAATGGTTTCCTAACATTCAATTTATTGATATGAAAGAATAAAACACAAATTTATATAAATCAAAAAGGTAATTAAGGCTATTCAAACCCTAAATTAAGAAACATAAATTAGTATTTAATTAAAGATCCAACCATTAAAATTTCATGAAACTTAGCCAAAAGTGTTTTAATAAACAACACAAATAATCAGAGACTATAATTGAAAGTTTTAGCTAAGTAGAAATCCTAATTTTTACTAATCATGCTTTTACAAGATTATGGCATACTAGAAAATATAAAAAAAAATTAATTTACCTAGCACATGCATTTTACAAGGCAATAGAAACATAATGGCACTTAAATCATGCAATTTGGCTAATAACACATGCTAATCAATTTTAATTATATTCTATATTAATTAGGCTAAATCAAAAAATCTAACCATTAAAAATGCAATATTATTTTATATTCTCGTCCCTTATGATTTTTTGAATAATTTGATATATAATTTCATATAATTTGGATAAATGGATCAAAAGTTATTTAATTAATTTATTATGCATTTTTCCAATTAAATTTCCCTATGATTTAGTTAAATGAATTATTTTCCTTAAGAAAAATAATTTCAATTAATATAATTAATAAACTGCGGGCTCGGCCCATTTTCAAAACACGCGAGTCAACCGGGGCCCGGGAGACCCGGGACTATCACACGACGCGGGTCACAGGTCGACACGACCCGCACAGTGGCATCGTCCCTGATCCCTCATCTGCACTCACACGCAAGGGTATGTGGTCCGAAGTAATATATTAGAATGGTTAGTTCTGGATTTATATCGTCCACAGGGAACGGTGGTTTTGATACCAAATTCTATCTTCTTTCAAAAATGTTTAGAATAATCATTTTGTTGTTGTTTTAGTTTGGTTCATAGATTAACAATACAAAGCACTTAAGCTAAGATACTACGTGATTAAGAAGAGAGAGTTGGGGGTTCATTATACGACTCATAAGGACTCGGTGCTGTAATTATTGTCATTGCTTTATGTATAGTGTTTTTACAATGCCTAATCAATCAAGTGAACATTTCCTTTCTTAGATTGGTCCTCTAATTTCAACAAGTTCAAATATAGTGCATAAGGAGAATACTCTAGGGGTTCTACCTTAGCACATAGATTCTTATGAGATCATGATTAATTTAATTTCGATCTCCTACGTATAGGTTACAAAAACATTATTTTAGTTCATTGATCTCACAAGCTTGATTCCCACCAATCAGCATCATGCACTAAACATGCGGTTTAGCTAAGGGAGAGGATTCATTGGACCCAATGGACTATGTCACATCATCCATAGGTGTTCGATGATCTCTCCCTCCTACTACCTTGCTGAGTTGCAGAGCATTATTGGAGGGGGCTTGGCTCACAAGCTTCAACATTTCAGTTGAGCTTAAGGAGTGGTGCTAATGGGCTTGAGAATTTGTCACATAGCTCTCAGTTATATTGCCCTCACTCCTTACTCTATTCCAATTAGTGAGCATTGGAGCGCAAGCCATGTAATAAAGATTTATATTTGTTAAACATTTCAGGTATTTAAATTAAAACATAAGAATAAGTAAACATAAAACTCAAATTTTATTCATTACAATTTCAACATACAGCACGCCATGCTCCTTACTCAACACATAAATTCAGCCCAACCCTCTCCAAGGAGGGTTTAGCCTTCCATTACAGGTTTGATACATCAAGAGATATAAAGGAATATGAACCTTGACATCGGTTCACAGATAAATAAATCAAGTAGGGATGAGAAATAATACTAGGAACACCTTGAATTTCTGTGATTCTCTTGGTTCTTCTATTTCCTTTTCTTTATTTCTCCACATTCCTCCGCTTCTCTTCCTTCTTGAACTTGCAAGGTCGATCTAAAATTCTTCCCTAGAGAGTTCTCTCTCTGTTTCAAATAGTAACCTTGACAGACTGTTAATATACGTCTGCGCTTGCACGCAAGTGTACGTGGTCTGAAGTAATAAGTGAAAGTGTGACTTTTTGGGAATTTATCGATCCTCAGAGAATTGGTTGATTTGGCACTAAGGTGTATCTATTCTCACTAATGTTTAAGCTATAGTATATATTGGATGAGTGGCTAAAATTAGCACAAATATTTACTAAGTAAAAATAGTAAGATTTAAGAAAGAGGAGAGTTGGGGCCATCCCATATGCCATGACACAATATTCATGTAGATTGGTTTCTCAAGCTTTATCATTTAATTTAATTAAAATCAAGTGCACATTATTGTCCTTGAGCCTAGCTCAAGGTCTTACAAGTTCAAATCTTGTGCACAAAATGAACTCACATTCGATTCTACTTTGGCACAAAGATTCTTGTAAGATTCTTGGGACTTAAATTTTAATCTTATTCTCTTGATCAAGGAGAGCTTGATTTTTTAAACCTTTGGATCTTACAAGCATTGATTTCCACTACGAGCATCACTCGTATCATACATAATTGAGATGATGGATTCACATATCGGGCTCAACGACTATGTCACTTAGTTTATGAGCACTCAACACTTCCTTCATCTATCTCAATTATGTTGAGCTAAGGAGCTCATTTAGTGGGTCTTAGCATTACTTGCATCAACTCTTTGGTTGAGCTTAGATTGAGGTGCATTGAGCTTATGAGCTTTCTCATATAGTTCCAAGTCTTCATGCACTCACAATCTAGCATCCAACCTAAGGTGAGCTAAGGAGCACTAGACAATTAGTTCTTGGAGTTTGTTTTTTTTTTAGTTCTTTTCTCATAATTACATTCAAGACTAATTAGACAAAAATTTCTTAGTAAAGCATTAAAATCACAAACAAATTATGCTTGAGGGAAAATATTCATACATTAATATTACATCATGCAAATGGGATTTCACCCCAAACCCTCCCCAAGGGAGTTTAGCTACTCATTGCACAAAAAAAGAAGAAAAATACATACATGGATAAAGACCCTTACATGATCAACTAAAAAGAAATACAAGAGTGGAGTTTAGAAGATACTAGGAACACTCCATAGAAGTTCTCTGGAATCCTTCTTCTCCTTCTCAATGTTCCCTCCTTAGGTCTCTAGTGCTGCCTTCTTCCTCTTCTTCCAAAGTAAGAGCTTGCCTTGCCACCCTTGAGGAGTTCCTCTTTTCCCTTGGCTCTCCTCCTTACTTAGTAGAATTTGGCTAAAACTGTGAACCCTCCTCTAGTCAAGAGGAGGGGTATTTATAGGAAGGGGGGGCTGCCATCCTCCTCTTCATTTCAAACCAGCTTTTCCATATAAAAATCTAAATTTATCATGACAATAACCTCGATTTATGGTGAGGTGACAATAATCTTCAATTATTTACCCAAAATATCACCTCAAAGCTTCCTTTTTCAAATAAAATGAGCTGCAGCAGGGAATGATGGCTGGGGACAAAATGCAGGATAGAGATCTTGTCCCCAGCCGCAATAAATGCATGTCTGGAAAATTTTTGCGGCAGGCCGCTGCAGCGCGCTGCGGCGTGCAATGATCCCTCACACATTTGCCAAGTCCCACGCTGCCGCGTTTGAGCTTTGGAAGATGTCCCACTGCAGACCGCTGCAGCGCGCGACCGCGCGCTGTAGCGGGTCATTCCGCAAAAAACACTGTTCAATTACTTATGTTTTCATTTTTTCAAGTAAAAATATTTCCGCCGCAGACCGCTGCAGCGCGTGACCGCGCGCCGTAGCGGGTCATTCCGCGAAAAACACTCTTTAATTAATTTAGACTCCATTTTTATAGTTATGAATATTTCCGCTGCAGCGCGCGACCGCGCGCTGTAGCGGGTCATTCCATGAAAAATACTGTTCAATTAGTTGAGTCCTTTGTTTGTGTAGTTTAAAAATAATTCCGTTGCAGATCGCTACAGCGCGAGACCACGCTCTGTAGCGGGTCATTCCGCGATTATTGTTCAATTAGTTTAGGCAATCAATTATATATAGTTTAGAGGTTTCCGCTAATGCCCGCTGCAGCGCGCGGTAGCGCGCTGCAACGTGCTGTAGCGGATTCCTTTAATAAATTTGAAAGACTCTGCAGAAATGCCTTATAACTCCTTTGGATTCCATTTTTCTGAAAAAGATAGAAAAAATTAATTTAGGAGCAGTATAAAGATCTTAAATAAATGAATTTTATTATTTAAATATAATTTATGGATTCATCAAACCTCTTTTAGGGTCTTAAAATATTAAAAAAATTAGGAACCCTTGTATGGCCTGAAAATTTTCCATAAATAGGGAAGCTCTTAGCCCTTTTGCATTAATCCTAAGTGACTTTTCATCTCCCCTTACTATAATGCAAATCATTCATGATTTGTTCTAATAATCCATTGAAATTCAGCAGACTTTAAAATTAGGTCAGTTTTCAAAAGGTTTGGGATGGCCAAAGGTTGGAATTTGCGGCCTTCCCTATGAAGTTATAAAGATTAATTATGGGCATTTTCTATATCGGCTGTCGTGGCGTGCTGCAGTGATTGCATCTGGTTCTATTGAATTTGGCTCCATGTATACTGATCTGCTGAATATTCGTCGTAGCATGCTGTGGCAGCTTCAATCCAAACACTGTTCTGCTGCAGCGCGCTGTGGTAGCTTCGATCCAAAAACTGTTCCGTTACAGCGCGCTATAGTGAGTCAAGTTAATTTAGACTCTCGTCACGGCACACTGTGGCGGTTTGAGTTTTGAATTTCACTGTTCAATTAGTTCTTATAATGTTTCGAATTAATATTATTAAAATATCACCGTAGCCCGCTGTGGCGCGCTACAGTGGTTATCTTCCAGGCTGTGCAAGTCAGGTTCCAGGTCTCTTCTTTCTACTCATCTACCATGGTCTGTTGAAGCGCACTATGGCGCGCACAGCGATTTTCATCTAGAATTTGCTCTTTTAGCTCCAGCTTGCCTTCTTTCCAATTTTTTCTGAAAATGTAAGAATTATAATCAAAGTATGCAGGTTCATATAGTATTTTTTATGTTTTTACTCACTTATTTTAATATAAATCTTGGGTTCATCACCGACCTTAGGCCGATTAGGAAAACCCTAATCACAAAATTGCCAAGCATCCAAACCATGGCACGACCAACCGAAGGTTGCTACCCGTTCACCATGACAAGACGCACTGATAAAGACCCAAAGCCTCAAGTGAGGTGGTCTGGATCACCCGGACCTTACTCACCCGAGAACCTTCACTATGGGGATACTATGGGGAGTCAATTCTCCTCATAGAGGGCATGATTTGCCCCGGCTTCGATCCCTGCACATTCATGGATGTGAGACGGATCGAACCCCTAAGGTTGTTGGGTTTGGGGTGGTCTAGATCATTGAGTCCTTACTCGGACCCAGCTCTCTTGTGGTACTTAGACCGATCCATTGATTTCGATCGATCGGGGCTAGCTTAAGGTGCAATTACATGAGCATTGAGTTTGTTTTTACAATACTATCCATCATGAATCAAATGGATGGAGCTCAAGCCTTATTGACTTAGAGCTTGCAAAGGGCTCGCGGCTCTGTCCCGCTCTCGCGCGAGCTGCCACATGTCCGCGTGGTGCCGCAGCTATCCCATAGATAGGGACCGCTGGGGCCCGCCAGGCCACGTGTCCTGCTGTGATTTGGCATCGTCAAGTCAGTGGGGCCCGCTATTAATTAAAATAAATTTATCAGTTAATTTAATTTATATTTCTATTAGTTTTAATTAATCAATAGTAAGATTATTTTGCATGTATTAATTTAATTAAAAATCAAAAACCTTAAAACCTCATAACTTTCAATTTAATAATCCAAATATATTAAATATTTCTCTCATTTTAATCAGAAAAATGAGAGGAATATTATGAAACTGCTTATTTCTTGTATGATGTATATTCCACCTAGTGATATTTTTGGACCACCACACTTAAACCTAAACCCTATAAAACTTCTCATAGCCATAACTTTGTACATAGTGACCCAAACATAGTCAATATGTGTATCATTTTAATCAGAAGAGTGTCTAGTTTGCTCTGATAATATTAGTTTTGCAGTTGGATTATTAGTTTGACTAATCACTTTTAGGACCTTCCATAATTACTCCTTAATGACTAAGAATTTAATTTAGCCATAACTTAGTCGATTGGACTCCAAATTAGGTCATTCAACATACCATTTAGAATAGGAAAGTATAACCAACAATAATCTGAAATAAACTCTAATTTTCCCTAATTACTCCTTAATGATTACCCCTAACCTTAATTAGGTCATAATTTGACCACTAGAAACTCTAATTTGCCCTAATTATGGATTATTGTGCTTTCCAAAATTATTGCCATAATTAGACCACTAGAAACTCTAATTTGCCCTAATTACCCATAACCTTAATTAGGTCATAATTTGACCAATTGAGGTCTAATTTGGGTCTACTCCCAGTTAAAGTATTCAGTGTAATATAGGGAAGTTATGACCACTGAGTTCACTGAATTTGGATCTCAAATAGAAAAGTTAGGTTTTGGACCTTTCTTAACCCCAGAAATCACATAATTGCCCTTAAGCTTGAATTGGCCATAAATCAACCAATAAATATCAGAATTTAGTATTCTTAGATTCTATGGAATCCTTGGATAGTAAATAATAGTAAGCTAAACAAATTTTAAGACTTAACTAGGTGAAATTACCAAAATGCTCGTATATATTAAAATTCTTAATTTGAACCCATATGACTTGATTCTTGTCCAAATTTGGTGAACTTACTGTATATCTTCATATTAGATAGTAAGGAATCATTTGGCATTAAACAAAATTTAATTTAGATTCTTTAATAAAGAATTAGCACTTTAGACCATTAAGTAGGGGCAAAATGGCACCCTGAACCTCTAAAATATCATTTTAATTAGTAAAATCAGTAATAATGCTAATTTAGAATTAATTTATACTCTTAACCTCTTAAATTAAGTGATTTGATAAAACTTCAAATTAAAGCTTACAAATCCTCTAAGCAAACTTAATGTATCCAAACTTAGCTAAAACTCTTCCTTAACTCCTTTAAATGAATTAGAACAGTAAATGAGGATAGGTCATGATAAATTCCATTAACTCCTAAAATTTCTTAAGTCATTTCATTAGAAGCTTTTTAGGATTTACACTTCACCTTAGGATCTTTTCCTTAGGAATAGGGATAGATACTAGGTTAGATTTTATTTATTGAATAAGTGTGTTATTTAATGAATGAAACCTTGATCTTATTTATTTCTAGATTTTCATATTTTAATTCTGATTATTTTATCTTTTAACTTTAGATTAAGATTGGGAGAATCATTCTATTAAGCTTGATTATGCTTAATAAAATTTGCATCAATTATTAGTTCATATTTAAATTTAAATCTTAGATCTTAAGCCTTACTTTTGATATATGTGATTAACTCTAATTCATGGTGTTTAATTCATAATCCCTTTTTTAGTTGATCTTAATTAGATCTTAGCTTATAATATTTAAATTTATCAGTTCAGATGTATTAATTTCTTATTTAACTTGTAGGTGATATTAATTAAATTAAATTAGAACATGATCAGTTCTGATTATTTTTAACTTATAAGGCCATTCTTCTAAGTTATACTTGATAGTAAGAATTGGAGATCATAAAGTTGTGTAACTTAGAATAGTTAGAATTGTTTAAGTAGATAACAATAGATATCACCATGTGTAGTAGAGTCCCTTGCTCACTATTAATTTATTTATTCTTTCACATTTCTTATATTTTGTGCCATTACCTTGGACATGTTATATAAGATAACATTATTGATGAAATGAAAACATAGAATAATTAGGATAACATTTGCATTGGGCTCAATTTTCTGGTTAACTCTTATGCACTTTTACCCTATTAGACAGGGGTAAGGAGAAATAAGGGATAACTTAGTATTACTCATTGAGGAGTGTTGTGCTAAGTTGGAACCCAAATAGTCTTGCATATGTGCTTGACTCCTCAGCCGCTTCTAGACATGTCCACAGAAGTAAAGTAAAATAACTAAAATTTATTGTATTTGTATTTTCTGCCTCCTCAGTAATATTCTGTTCTATCCTAGCTCTGAATGGCTATGGGAATTTCTATTTTGCCCTAGCCCAGAAAGGCTATGGAAATTTACTGTGGTCCGATTGGCCAACCTTTCTAATATGGTAGTTTGTACATACCTGTTTACTATTTAACTGTTATATTTTACTTCAGTCAGCTTTACTTTATCTTCTTACTTAGTTATAGGATACTAGATTTCCTTACTATTTACTTATACTTATCACAGACTGATTACTTACTTTTAGACTTGCATACTTTATATGATCATCAGCATATTTAGGATTAGTTCTTTTCTTTTGGGACTTTTTAAACTATATTTATATATGTATGCCTAGTCTTGTTTAGCTTATTATTAAGGTATTTTCTTTTGCCTTATTGTTGTTTAGTTATAAATGCTTTTATTTATAATTCATCATATCCTTTTGTATGCTTGTCGCTCCTATGCTAGTTTACATTGTTTAGTTTAAGTAAATGGTGACATTAATAAATTTATGAAATATAATCTGCCTACAATGTACTTAGACAATATGTCTAATAATATTTTCTTTTCTTGGCTGGGGCCCTGGCATTGTGAAATTAATAATATCAAAATCTGATCGCTTTAAGGAGCTTGTGCCTAAAGATGAGCCTTCCTTAGAGGAGGAGCAGCAAGGTGGGGCTAAAGACTTATAGTTATTTTCCTTATTCACTTGTGAGGATGAGAGATTTCCCATTTATTTCCTTAAAACTTATTTAAAATGTTGAAATAATACATATACATGTGACTGTGTTTCTTACTGTACTTATTATTCTGAGCTACATGTTTTATGTTTCTTACTTGTATTGTGGTGTAACAACCCTAGTTGTTATCTTAGCTAAACTTAGATTAATTAAGCTAATTCAAGCTTTGATTTTGATTCCATTGGATTCAATGGGTCATTTAAATATAACCCTAGAAATTTAAAATCAATCGGAGCTAAATTGGAAAATTTAGTATTTTGGCTATTTTTGAGCCCTAGAAAGTACCTAAAATAATTTGATCTCCAAATCAAAATCTGAGTTTATTTTTGAATTCCTCACCCCCAAATTAGCCTAAGGATGAAAGTTTGGAAATTTTTGGAGGTCATTTAGTCACAGTTTGGATTTAAATTAGATTGGTTTAATTGCAAATTAGGGTTTTAAACAATTCATAATTGCAAAATTATCCCTCCAACGGTCGGTTCCTTCCCAAACCGCGGGCGCCATCTGGCCGTCCGTTCTGCGGTCTTGATCCAATGGCCCGCGCCTTCGATTGGATCCGTCTCATCTCGACCATTCCGCGGTTTTGAGATCTCGATCCGACGACATCTGGGTCTCCGTCTTAAGTATCCTCGATCGCCCATTCGATCCTCAGATCTAATATGACGGTTGATCCAGCCTCCTCGCGCAGACGTTAGATGTCGGGAGATCAGAGCCGTTCCGGGTCAACTGGCGATCCATCAGACGGCCCTGGCGACCCCCGCGACTGTGGATCATCTTCCTTCCCAGCTCGCGCCCGACAGCCAAATTTTCCCATACAGCCACGTCCTTCAGCCGGTCTGCCACTCCCGTGCCATGTCAGGAAGACCGTTGCGACCTTTCCCTAGCCTCCCTAGCACTCCCAGCCAAGCTTGAGGCCCGGTCCACTCCAATTCTGGAAATTGAGGGAGCACCCTCGGGCCGAGCCTAAGCCATGACTCCAGACCTCGGTAGCCACCCTGGACCTCCCAACTGCCTATAAATATCCCCAGCACCTCTCAGTGAGTCCCTTTGCTCACTGAGACTCCTCAATTTCCCCAGTTGAAGCCTTTGGAGCTCCCGTCTCTCTCGGCATTTCCCGTCGACCCAAAGACTTGAACCGCTGATAGAGGGCTCGTCTAGTGTTCAGACCCCTTGTGAGCCTTCATCTGCTGATTAGGAAGCTCCAGCACACTTGAATTTTCCTCGGCGAAGCTTGCAACCCCGTCCTCAGGTACAGCCTTTCCCCATTAAAATTTCTTCAGCTCAATTTCGTTTCTGTCTTTTGGATGAGCTCTGGATGTCTCCTAGAGAACCCTAGCCACCTAGAAAACCCAATGTAATTGTCGCCTGGGGCTAAGCTAGCTCTAATCGATTCGTATCAATTGATTGAGCTAGCGGCCGAACCAATGGCTGAGTCCGAGTAAGGACGTAGCGATTGGCTGCACCCCATGTTATGAAATGTTGGGGGATCGACTCGTCTCACCTCCCTGAAGGTGTAGGTATCAAGCTCTGGCCGGATAATAGCCTCTGTGAGGAGAATTGTCTCCTCACAGTGCGCCTGACACTCCCGTATCGAAGGCATCTCAGATGAGTAGCACCCCGTCGATCCAGAGGGATCCAGATGGGAGTTCTTAGTCTAATCGATGCGTCTAGACCCCAGGAACGTGTAGGGATCAAGCTGAGCCACCACCGTTGTCTGAGCGCCGAGAATTTCAGTGCGAAAGTTCGCCTAGGACAGACCCGTCGAGAGGCTGAAGATGAAGTCCGGGCCGGGCCGACCCCGACTCGCGCGGTTTTGATTTCGGGCCACGTCTAATTAATTAATTATAGGAATGTATTTTCAAAGGTTATGCGATTAATTAATTAAATCCTATAGTTTTAATTTAAATAAACATTCAGAATAAATTATTTAAATAACTTTGGCTATACTGATCCAAATGGTATGATCCAATAAACCATTTGAATCAAAAAAATACAAGGAATCTAAATATAAAATAAAATCACACATCCAATGATTGGATTTAAAAATATTTGTCCAACTCTTTGATGTCCTTATTTAAATCATATTAAATTAAATAAATATCCAAATGAGGAGATTAAGGGCTCTGATTGCTCCCTGAACTCTAGAGAATAAATTCAGACCCTTAAAACTAATTGTAGATATTAATTTCTCTTAATCACTCCTTAATCACCTTAATTAAGGATTAATGAATTAAAACCTAAATTAGTCCCTAATTTTGGGTAAGTTAATTCCTAGTACTATCCTAAGTCTATTAGAACTTAAGTGTAATGTTGGATTGCCCTAGAATGCCTTAATTTTACTAATCACTTTAATGGGCTTAAATAAGTTATTAGTGCTAACTAAGCTTAATTAGGTTATTAAAACTTGAAATAAGTATGTTTCCCACTTCAGTAAGCAATATGAAACACATTAAAATAGATTATGAGTAATTTGGACAATTAAACCCTAAAATTCCAATTTTGGCCTTAATAAGGGCATTTTGGACATTTTGATCAAATATGCTTAAATACCCTATAAACCTTGAAATTTCAGTAATCTACCCTAACATAGATTAGAAATGTTCTCTGAATTCTCATACCAATATTAATGTTAATGTGATCCTTAAACTTAAGAAATCTTCACTTAAACCCTAATTAAGACACTTAGATCTTAAGTAACCTAAAAGAGGTCACCTAGTTTAATGCTTAAACCAAATATCTAAGATTGTCAATTATCACCTTAATGAGTTCAATATAGTTAGATTATAAACCTAAATTCTAAAAGAAATTCAAATGGAAACTCTTAAGTAAAAATCTAGTTCAAAGTCTAAAGTGATCAAACATCAGATCCTTAGATCTTATATCTTAGACTTAGGTCTTCAATTTGAATTGAACCATCTTCAATTGAAATTCTTTAAATGATTGATTGTTTAACCCTTTGAAACCTTCCATGTGGGTATAGGATGATTCAATCTCTAAAGATAATGAGATTATCTTAAAGATTGAATATAGATCTTAGATTCTCAAGTTCTTAATTGATTATTTTATCTTATAATCAGTAGAATAACCCTTCACTAAGTTCATAGTTTTTGGATCTTTCAGCTTATAGGATCCTTTATCCTTAACTTTGGAATAGAGTGTGAACCCTAGATCCTTATTAGGATACCCTCCTTAGATTTAAGTTTTGAACACCAAAGTGGAGTTCAAGTCCTGAATCCTTAAATCTTGATTTACTTGATCAAGATTTGGGTAAGAAAGTAAAATATTAATAAATTAGGTCATTGATTTATTTACTTAAACTATATAGTCATCACATGATTTTGGATTAGAACTTGTTAAGTTCTAATATTAACTTTAAGGACGTAAATCTGAGATTCTACTCGATAGCTGGATATTGGAGATCCTAAACTTATACCTTCTCAGAGTAGCTAGATTTGGTAATTATATAACATCAGATATCACATGAGTTTAGATTGTGTCCCTTGCTTACTTTGATTTGATTTGCTTGGCATACCTTGGTTATTGAGCCTTATTCCTTGAGCATAATAGGAGAACTTAGGGTGTGGATGATACATCCTAAGTTAGTATTTGAATTGCATATCATTCAGTTTTGCCTTGTTTTAAGTTGGTAAAATATGTCCTAGCTTAGTCTGCCTCTTCAGTAGTAGTATTGTATAGATTGGACTCAGACCTAGCATATTTCGATGGCTAGGCTGGGGATTGATTGATTGATATTGGAGGCCCTGTATGGCCTATTGGCTGGTATGGCAGTACTATGTCTTAGGCTTATTGCTATTTTAGCTGGATTATTTAGTATTGTTTTCTGTTTTGCTTTGCCACATACTTCAGTGGCCTTATTTTCAATACTTGCTCGCTTTGCCACATGTCTCAGTGGCTTTACTTTACATAGATTGCTTTGCTTTTGCCACATGTCTCAGTGGCCTTTCCTTTTCCTTTTCTTAATTAGCACGTTGTATGTATACTTATATGGTTTACTTATATATATTGGCATGTTTAGGATGCTAGAATTGCATATTTTCAGTACTTGTGTTTCTTTTATATACCCAGCATGTGTTAATATGATCATAAGCATATTAGGTTCATGATTGTATTATAATTGCTGTTTCTTTTTAGCTTTTAACCTCACCCTATTTATTTTACATTGTATGATCTTCATACTAGTTGCTGGCTATAAATGGATGGTTTATAGCTACTATTTCTCCATAGCTTATTGCACTTATTACTGCTTGTATGTTTAGCTAATTTAAATGTGATATATTTAAAATATTCAGTTCATTAAAATTGCCTAAAATGTACTTAGACAATTGTCTAACTATAACCTTTTTGTTTTGTTGGCTAGGGTCCTGGCATTTGTGATACCGACAAATGTCAGATTCTGACGTATTCGTGGGCAGTGTCACAGAAGAGGAGTAGGTTCATGAGAAGAATTGTGCTGATGCTATTTAGTTAGATATTGCATTTTATTTCAGTGAGATTAAGAGATATTTTCATTCTCTTTAAAATTCAGTTTGTAATAATTAATTCTATATGTGTTTCATTTCTACATTTTGATGAGTTACTATATTGTTTTCTCTCTTTCAACTATATATGCTTGTGGATGTTACTACTCGCCTATTGCTTCTGCCACTTTGATATTTACATATATATATATATATATATATATATGTATATATATATATATATATATTGATGAATGTTATAGTACTTGGTGACAAGTCCTTGGCTTAAGGTAGGTTGGGTTTACCTAACTTTACTTAAGTTGGGGGTTTGCCACAGTTGGAGCACCGTATTTCCATTGTTAGTACAAGGGCCCCACATGTGGTGTGTTAGATATATGATTTATCTTTCTTTCTTTTGTACTCTGTATTTCTATTTACTTAGTGATTAATCCTATTGCATATATTCATGGCACATCCTTCTCTTGTTAGTGGTATTTGGATTATACCTAATCCAATGATAAGCAAATGATTTTCCAGAGTGGCACACCTCCCGTTGAACTAATCTTATGGATTAGGGGGACGAGGCACCACATGTCCTTACTTTACACCTAGTCCTTTAAGGTTGATTTCACTGTGCACTCAGTTTTCATGATTGAGACTTTACTTTACTTTACTTGCATATATATTTTAGGTTCACCTGTATTTACAGCTCTTTTACTTACTTATTTGTAGCGTATGACGTTATCACTTACATTTATGCTTACACTGCTTTTCTTTTATGTTACTTAGCATATGTCCATTTGTACATATTTCCTTACTACTTTCATTGCACACTTGTTAGTATACTTATATGTATTTTTCCTTACTTATTGTAACAACCCTAGTTGTTACTATAGCTAAGTTCAGATTAATTAAGCTAAACTAAGTGTTAATTTTGATTCCATTGGACTCAATGGATCATTTAAACCTAACCTTAGAAGTTTGAAATCAATTGGAGCAAAATTGAGAATTTTGGTATTTTTGCTTATTTTTGAGCCCTAAAAAATACCTAAATTAAATTGATCTCCAAATCAAAATCTGATTGCATTTTTGAATTCTTCATGCCCTAATTAGCTAAGGGTGAATTTTTGGGAATTTTTGGGAATTTTGGGGAATTTTTGGGAAATTTTGGGAATTTTTAGAGTTCATATAGTCCTAAATTGAAGTTAAAATTTTTTAGATTATTATTTAAATAATTTAAATGAATTATATTAATTAAATTTAATTTTATTAAAATTTAATTATCCAGGATTTGCTGTCGGGACCGCGAGAGATTCGCTGTGGGGTCCCGACAGCGGAGCACCTTCTCCTTCCATTGGATTCACTAGCACGCATCTTGGCGCCATTCATCCAACAGCTCGTATCACCCGCGCCGAGATTAAATCCTAAGCGTTAGATTGATTGAGTGCATCCGATGGCTAATATCTTATCCACGGTTAATCATTTATGTAATCTATCTCAGTCCTCTAATCCCTAACGGCTCAGCGATCAAACAACTCCCAGCACCTTGAGCACTGTGGATCTTCGTCCACCTCTCTCCCATCGCTCGCTGGTAATTCCTCCTAGCCCCGTGGTAGTACGGGAAGGAACCTATTCTTCCTCTTCTACCCTCAGGTGTGATCGCCTGCCGGTAGTGCATCCTAGCCTTCCCCTCGACCCGAGCCTCTTCTCCAAGTTTGAGCTCTGAAAGCCCCCCTGGTGCTCCTAATGCCTATAAATACCTTCAGGATATCACAGTGAGTCCCTTTGCTCATTGTGATTCCTCAATTTCTTAGCTGAAGGTTCCTTGGAGCTTCCGTCCCACTCGGCATTCCCGGTGATTACACCAGCTGCGTACTGCTGATAGTGGGTGTGTGTCTGGCGTTCAAACCCCAGCCATCTTCTGCAATTGTCTGGAGCACTCAGTGTCCTTTTCTTCATCTCAACCGTAGCCATTCCCAGCTCAAGGTACAGCCTATGTTCCTCCTTATGTCGAGCTGGTTTCTGCTCGACTCGCAGTCAATTGACCCTGGATGCTGCAGTAGGACCTCACCTTAGCTCCTTAATAGGTGTCTAAGTCCTCTGGTAAGGACTAGCAGTGGACCAGATGGTGAATTCTCTGTCTGAGTGTGCATTGCCAGTCGGCTTTTGGTTCACCGATATCTATATTCCCTGAAGCAATTAGCCGACCACTTGGTGCTGGAAGCTCTCGGCAATGATTGTGGACTCGTATCAATGGTCGGGTTCGATCGTATCAATCGACTCGACTGGAATCGAATCAGCCCGACATTGGCTCCCGTCTGCGTTCCACCATGAGTAGCACTCCAGTGATCTAGTCCTCCCCAGGATCTCGTAACTCGCTCAATCGATTCTCCTTCGACCTCTGATTGTATAAGAATAGACCTCAGTTTATGGCATGGATGCTGAGACAATTCTCCTCTCAGGTACGCTTTGGGAGACACCTCGGTCGAGTAGCACTCCAACGATTCAGCACCTCCCAGACAGGGCTTCACATGCCATTCAATGCATCTAGGGCTGCTATTAGTGTAGCCATCAAGATTCAGGCGTGACATGGTCGGAGTGCAGAGAATTTGATGATGGAAGCCAACCCTAGGGCTCGGCTATCGAGACTTAGCTGCGAAGAAGACAACTGGCGCATCGGGTCGGGCCTCTCCTGACCCGCGTGATTTCAGTTTTGGGCTGCTGGTATTTAAGAAATATTTGAATTATATTTCTTAGGTTTAATATTTGATAAATGCATTCCCTATAGGTTTAATTTAAATAAAAACACATAATAAATTACTTAAATAATTTTAGTTATACTTATCCAAATGGTATGATCCAATATACTATTTAAATCAAAAAATGTAAGGAATAATAATATAAAATAAAATCAATGATCTAATGGTTAAATTTTAAATAATTACCTAAGCCTTTCTTATTTGTATTTAAATCATAATAAATTCATTAATTATCCAAAAATGTTAATTAAGGTCTCTGATTTCTCATAAGACCATAAAAAACCTATGTAGACCATTAAAAGTAATTCAGAATCATTAAATTTGCTAATCACCTCCTAATTGCCCTAAAATGAGATTAGTGAATTAAGCCTTGGATTAGTCTCTAATTTTGATGAATACTATTTCTAATGTCTTATTAAGTATGTTAGCACCTATAATTGAGTTTGGATCATCTCAATATGAATCTCATTAAAATAGACTTGGATCAATTAGATGATTAAATCTTAAATTCCCATTTTTAGCTTTGAAAGAGGTATTTTGGTCATTTTGAACAAAATGTATTTAAATACGCTTAAGCCATAGAATTCTCAATCAAAGTAATAACAATCAGTAATGTAATGTATTAACATCAATTGCTAAGTGGTATCATTTTTTGAATGAATCTTAATGTTAAACCTTAAAATTCTTAAGGAAGCTTTTATGATCTTAAGTGATCTTAAGACCCTTCATAAAAGCCTTAGTTTAATTAATATTAAAGTTGAAGTTTCTAATCCTAGTTATCTTACTAAGGTTTATTCATGAATTATAGCCTTAATGAAAGAAAAAGCAAAAGCTCTTGTAAAATCCTATGTCTAAATCTTAGCTTAAGTCTAAAGGTGATCAGATCTTAGATCTTAGATCTTACCCTTTATATCTTCTAATTGAATTGAATTACCTTCATTTGGAATTCCTTACTTGATTAATTATTTAATCTTTTTGAAACCTCATGTGGGTGTAGAATTGATTCAATCTATAGAATAATGTAATTATTTTAAAGATTGAATATAGATCTTAGGTTCTTAATTCTTAATTGATTATTTTATCTTATGATATTAGAATAACCTTTAATTAAGATCTTAGTTTTTGAATTCTTTAGCTTATAAGATTCTTTATCTTTAAATTGGGTTTTGAGTGTGAACCCTAGATCCTTATTAGTATATCACCTTGGATTCAAGATTTGAACTCCAAAGTAGAGTTTGGATCTAGAATCCTCAATCTCCATTTACCTAATCATGATTTGGGCTAAGAGAGGAAGATAATAGCAATTAAGTCATTGATTTATCTACTTTAATCTTTATAATCATCATACAATTATGAATTAGAACTTGTTGAGTTCTATTGTTAACATTAAGGTCATGAATCTAGGATTATACTCAATAGTTGGATATTAGAGATCCTAAACTTGTATCTTCTCATAATAGTAAGTTGGATAAATTATACAATAGCAGCTATTATATAAGTCTAGATTGAGTCTCTTGCTTATTTTGACTTTGATTGCTTTGCACATCTTAAATATTGAGCCTCGTTCCTTGAGCATAATAGGTAAACTTAGGTTATGGAAGATACATCCTAAGTTAGTATTTGAAAAGCATAGCACTCATTCAGTTCTTTCAGTGTTTTCAATTAGTAGAGTATGTCCTAGCTTAGTCTACCTCTTCAATTCTAATTTTATTATAGAATATACTCGAACCTAACTTTGCGAATATTTAGGATGGATACATGTCTTATTCTATAAGTTCAACTCGGACCTAGTGATGAATTCATAAATTATATCTAAAATAAAAGAAAATTTCATTCATTTATGATCTTTAAACTACTCCTAAATCAAATTTTGTCTGCCTTTTTCAGGAAAATGGCTATCCAAGGAGTCCTGAGACATTTTATGCAAAATTTCAATTTTTTTCAAAGGAAACCGTTGTCATTCGCTGCAGCGGGTCTGTTTGCGAATTAAGGGCGCTATAGGGCGTTATCGCGGATGCATTTGCAAACCGCAGGCGCGACAGCGCGCTGTAGCGAATCCTGTTTCGAACCGCGGGCGCGGTAGCGCGCTGCAGCGGGTCAATTTGCAAATTGCGGGCGCAGTAGCGAGCTGCAGCGGATCCTATTTCGAACAGAGGGCGCGGTAGCGCACTGCAAGCGGGTCCATTTGCAAACCGCGGGTGCGGTAGCGCGCTGCAACGGATCCTGTTTCAAACCGCGGGCGCGGTAACACGCTGCAGCGGGTCCATTTGCAAACCGTAGGCGCGATAGCATGCTGAACCATATCCTATTTTGAACTGCGGGCGCGGTAGCGCGCTGCAGCGGTACATTTTGCAAATGGAACCGTTACCGCGCACTGTAGCGGGTAATTTTGCAAAACATGGACGCGGTAGCGCGCGACAGTGGGAGACTTAGCTGATTTTGCTTGCACCGTTGCATGTCGCAGCGCACGGCAGTGCGCTACAGCGGTCCGCCGCATTTTTGCCAGACATGAGCATTTATTGCGGCTGGGACAAGACCCCCAACCTGCATCTTGTTCCCAACCATCATTTTCTCTGCAGCTGCTCTGAATTTAAATGAAAAGTAGCCTCTTGAAGTGATATGAAGGATAAACAAAGAAGGATATTGGTCACTTCACCCTTAATTTGGGATTTGTCATCATGACTACATATCTTTATTTGACAAATGCTGGTTAGGGAGATGATGAAGGAGGATACAGCCCCTCTCCTATAAATACATCTCCTCTTGACTAGAGGAGGGTTCACAATTTTGCTCAAATCACTAAGTTAGGAGGAGGGGTGCATAAGTGGAAGTGAGGAACTCCTCAACGGTGGCAAAGCAAGTTCTTGCTAAGGAAGAGAAGAAAGAAGGCAGCACTAGCGACCTAAGAGAGGAGCTTGAAGAAGGAGAAGAAGAAATCCGGAGAACTTCTAAGAAACGTTCCTAGTATCTTCTAAACTTTACTTTTGTAATTTTTTTTCTTAGTTGATCATGAAAGGGTCTTTATCCATGTATGTATTTTTCTTCATTTCCTTTATAATGAGTAGCTAAATCTCCCTTAGGGAGGGTTGGGAAAACCCTCGTGTGTATGAGTTAATTTTAATGTATGAAGTTTTTATTTTCAAGCACAAATAAAATGTGAGAACTCTATGCCTTGTTAATAAATGTCTTTTATTATTTAGTCTTGAATGTTGATGAGAAGAAAATGAACTCATAATCTCAAAAACTAACTTATCTTATGCTCCATAGCTCACCTTGAGTTGGATGCTAAGTTATGAGTGCATGAAAGCTTAGAACTATATAATAAAGTTCTTGAGCTTAATGCACCTTAATCTAAGCTCAACCAAAGTATTGATGCATGTGATGCTAAGACCCACTAAATGAGCTCCTTAGCTCAACATAATTGAGGTAGAGGAAGAAATAGTTGAGTGCTCATGAACTAAGTGACTTTGTCATTGAGCCCAACATATTAATCCCTCATCTCAACTATGTGTGATGCGAGTGATGCTCGTGGTGGAATCGATACTTATAAGATTTAAAAGACTCAGAAATTGAATGTCTCCTTGATCAAGAGATAAGATAAAAACACTAAACCTAAAATCTTATAGGAATCTTTATGCCAAAATAGAACCGAATGTGTGTTGATTTTGTGCACAAGATTTGAACTTGTGAAACCTTGAGGTAAAACTCAAGGAAGAACAATGTGCACTTGATTAAATCTAAGAGAATAAAAGACAAAGCTTGAGAATTCATCATGTATTAATAAACTTCTCATCACATGCGGGATGAACCCAACTCTCCTCTCTCTTTTATCTAACTTATCTTCACATAGTGATTATTGTACTAAATCTAGGGCCAACTCAACCAATCAATTATAACTTAAACATTAGTGAAAATAGATAGACCTTAGTGTCAAAATAACTAATTCTCTAAGGTTCGATAAATCCTAGAAATTAACACTATCCAATAATTAATTCAGACCACGTACACTTGCGTGTGAGCACAGACGTGTATTTACAGTCTGTCACCTAGCTCTGCAGATGCCTAGGATGGATACATGTTGAACTTTCAGTTTAGAGGTCCTGTATGGCCTGTTTTTATTAGGGCAGTACTATATCTTAGGCTTACTCCTTCTTCAGTTCAGTTTTCAATACTTGTTTTGCTTTGCCACATACTTCAGTGGCCTTACTTTAGTGCTTGGCTTGCTTTGCCACAGGTTTCAGTGGCTTGACTTTCTGCTCATTCATGTACTTAGCTTACTTTTACCACATATCTCAGTGGCCTTTTCATATTAAATCTACATGCTTGTATATATGCTCTTATTGGTTAATTATTAAATATTTGCATATTTAGGATGCTAAAATTATATGTTTGTTTCAACACTTGTGTTCCTTATAAACTCAGCATATATCCATGTGATCATAAGCATATTAGGATCAAAATTATCTCAGTAGTTGCAGTTACTTTTGCTTTAACCTCACCATATTTAGTTGTTGTTTTATATGTTATTTTTACATACTTGTTGATTAGCTATAAATGATTAGTTTATGGCTATCTCATTCTTTGTAGCTTATAGCACCTTATAATGCTTGTATGTTTAAAATATTTAAATGTGATATCTTAAATATTCAGTTCACTTAAATAGCCTAAAATGTACTTAAAAAATTATCTAACTGTAACCTTTTTCTTTTGTTGGCTGGGGCCCTAGTATTTGTGATACCGACAAATGTCAGATTTGGAGCTGTTCATTGGTAGTACTGCAAGAGAGGAGCCAGTGCAAGAGGAGGATCTTCCCACTGCTGTTTAGTTAGATTTTCTTTCTTGCAGTGAGATTTTTGAAAGATCTTTACTTTCATTTAATTCAGTTTGTAATAATTAAATTCTGGATGTATTTGCTTTTATGTATTTGATATGAGTTATTATTTTTTTTACTCTCTTATACTATGTTGTGATGTGGATATTATATTATACTATTTCTTGCTTCTGCTACTTTAATTTGTAATAATGTATGCTCATAGTTTGAGGTGACAAATTCTTGGCTTAAGGCAGGTTGGGTCCTACCTGACTTTACTTAAGTTAGGGATTTGCCACAGTTGGAGCACCGTACTCCCCTCAATTATGCTAATTTCAGTATTAGCATCGCCGCGGGAAGTTACGGGGCCCCACAGTTGGTATCAGAGAACACCATAAGGTGTCAGAATGGGATATGTGCTTCCTTTCTACCTAATGGACCATTCTTCTGAAGTGCAAACATCAAGATATAACATCCCTAACATAGTGCTATCAGCAACTCTCTAAAAAATGTAGAATGAAAATACTCATATCCTAAACATCTAGTCATCTATAGCTAACAAAAACTAATATATTTTACTATTAAGATCAAATGGATCATGAAGAGTCTAACTTAGACTATTATCTACATACCTTTGAGTTGGCTTGGAGTTATAGTTTCAAATGGAGACAAGAGACCAAATGGCAGATCAAAGGAGTTTCTATAAAAGGAACCCTAGTCTTGGACAAACTTCTACATCAAACGGCGTACCGAGGGCTTGACTTTCCCATATACGCATAGGAGTGATTGAACTGAGTAGAGTTAGTCCTGAGGCACATAGAGTGTCCAGAGTCCCTCTGGGTTGACATAGTAACAGATCTGATGCTAGACTATGCGGGAGTCTGGTGGTATGATACTATTAAGAAGCTCGAACGGAAATGCAAGAGAAAGCGTCAGAAAGTGACTTTTGAAGATTTTTGTGTTGCATTTAGGACTGAGTACATTCAGGACATCTAAGTGCTAGTTAGAGTAATTATCATTTCTTAATTTTTGTAGTGCTGTGGTTTTTGGTATTTTATAAATATTATGTATTCCCTCATTTCAAAAGCAATGAAAATTTTTGGCATCTATTAGAAATTTAATTACTGTCTTCCTTAGAATGATTGTAAAATTTAGATTTGTACTGCTTAATTAGAATGAATTTTGGATCACCTCATGCTGCTACCCCAATCAAGAATACTGTCACTTCGAGCAGTTCTTCTGATGAAGAAGCTCAACAAGCACTGGTAATGCAAAAGATGATATCCGATCATCCAGTACCAGTTGTTGCTACTGCTCCTGCTGTCCCTATTCTACATCATGCCTTTTTTCCCATCACTCTATGGATAGTCTTCTCCATAACTTCTTAAGACTAAGGCCTTCCACCTTCGGTGGAAATTTATCACCAATGGATAAAGCCGACTAGCTGAAAGCAGTATAGAAGGATCCTATTAGTCTAAAGATTCCAAACTTAGAAGCTGTCCCTCTCACTACACACCTATTTCATGCTGAAGCATAATACTGGTGGGAGGAGGCCCGGAATATGATGTTCGTTGACTATGAATTTGAAAACAACCCTTGGGATGAATTCGTTGAAGCATTCAAAGCTGAATTCATTCCCCCGTCTGCACAGAATATCATTGAAAACACGATTCTAAGGTTGACTCAAGGAAGTCGCTCTATCGCTGACTACGAAAGGGAATTTCGTAGGTTGATTCATTTTGCTCCAGAAATTACCCACTCCGAATCGTCTAAGTGCCATCACTTTCTCAGTGGACTCCAAGATTCACTGAAAGATCAGATTGTTCCACTTTGACTAACTAGCTTATTTGAACTAGTAGAGACATCTAAGTTGATTGAGCATCATCACTCAAAAAAAGATCTCAAGTGAAAGGCGCAATCAACTCCTAACCAACATGAAGTCTTCAAGAGGAACATACCTAACTCTGCAAAGGTCTATCAACTATAAGTTGCACCCCTTGCTGAACCAATTCAAGACTGTAATACGCCTCACCCATATGGCAAGTGTTACCACTTCAGCCATAAGTGCTATAGTTGTTGGAGACCAGGCCACAAGTTCTATCACTGTACACATACAAAAATAGTGGATGGAGTTCTGATGAAGCCATCTGTGAAGACCCACTTAAGTAGTATTAAGTGAACTCTTAAACATCGAGGCGTCTTTTCAAATAACGGTGAAGTTCTTGATAAGAACTTCAAAGTTAAGCGTGCTCATGTGGGAGCACTCCCAGGATGGGTGACCTACTGGGAAGTTTTTTTCTGAGGGCAAAACCGTGAGGCATTTCAGGTCAAAGCAGACAATACCGTGGTGCTTAAGAGTTTGGGCTGTTATAAATAGTATCAGAGCAGAGACTCTTGAACCCATGATGGTTAAGGTGCTACATAGTTGTGGGTACCTCTTGTGCCTGTAGGGGTCACCTCTAGTCCTATCTACCCAATGTAAGACATCAGTTACTTAAATTTGGGAGATTGTGAAGACCCACTTAAGTAGTAATAAGTGAAACTCTTAAACATCGAGGCGCCTTTTTAAATAACGGTGGAGTTCTTGATAAGAACTCCAAAGTTAAGCGTGCTCATGTGGGAGCACTCCCAGGATGGGTGACCTACTGGGAAGTTATCTTCTGAGGGCAAAACTATGAGGCCTTTCAGGTCAAAGCGGACAATACCTTAGTGCTTAAGAGTTTGGGTTGTTACACCATCTCAAAAGAACCAAGTGTTTAGAGCAACTCCGCTGAACAGGAGAGAACCAAATTTGGCAATAATGCCAGCACCTGTACCTGAAATTGCTCCAGAACAGCCCTCAACTCCTAAATCCCAAAACTATCCCAGGAAACATGTAAATAATTATCCTGCTGGTCCTACGCGAGTGTATGCTTTAATGACTCTGGAAGCCGCAGAAGAATAATGTGATTTCAGGTACACATTTCTAAACTTCTCTTTTGTTATTTGTATTTCTGTACCTTAATTATTGCGATTTTTTAATGCGATTCATATGAATAAATTAAGCACACTATATTTTAATGACCAACCCTGCAATGTGTTATTTGACATGGTGCTAGTCACTCATTTATTTCTGAACGTTTTGCCAATATCCTTAAGCCACACCCGTACAACTTAGCAAAATCATCAAGTGTTGGACTTCCATCTAGAGCCCAACTTAATGCTCATAAGTTCTATAATGTCAAAATTCTATTAAATGGCCAATAGTTTAACTCCAAATTAATCATCCTGCCATTAGCAAACTTTGATATCATTTATGGGATGAACTGGCTCTGTGACAATAATGTCATAATAAATTACCTGAAAAAGAAGGTCACCTCCATTCCCAGACCAAGTCTGAAAACGTTATAGGAAAAACTAGTACATCGTTATCGTTGATCAATGCTATTAAAGCTGAACAATTGATCAGTAAGGGTTGTGATGCTTTGCTGGTCACTATGATGGGTGAAGCAAAAGAAAGTATCCCTCTCTCTAATTATAAAGTAGTTAAGGAATTTGCCTACGTATTCCCAAAAGATCTGCATAGTGTACCTCCTTCCAGAGAAGTCGAGTTTTCTATTGAATTAGCTCCGGGTACCCAACCTATATCTAAGGCTCCGTATAGAATGGTGCCTAAGAAACTTTAAGAACTCAACGAACAGTTGCAAGAGCTCTTGAATAAAGGTTTTATTAGGCCAAGTATGTCCCCTTGGGGAGCACTCGTTCTATTTGTAAAGAAGAATGATGGATCTATGCGAATGTGCATAGATTATCGCGAACTAAATAAAGTCACCATAAAGAATAAATACCCATTGCCTAGAATTAATGATTTATTCGACCAGTTATCTGGAGCTGTCTTATTCTCTAAGATTGACTTAAGGTCTGGTTATCATCAAATGCGAGTAAAAGAAGATGATGTAGGAAAGACTTATTTTCGTACTCACTATGGTCATTTTGAATTCTTAGTGATATATTTAAGAATCACCAATGCGCCGTCAATCTTCATGGATTTGATGTAGCGAGTTCTAAAGCCATATTTAAACAAATTTGTAATCGTCTTTATCGACAATATCCTCATTTATTATCAAACCTTAAAAGATTATGAAGAATATCTGAGTCAGTATTAGAAGCTCTGCGTGAACATCAACTGTATGCCAAATTCTCCAAATGTGAGTTTTGTCTTAAGTCCATTGCATTTTTGGGGCATGTCGTCGATACCTAGGATATTCGTGTAGATCAAAATAAAGCAAGTGCTATTCAGGACTGGATTCAACCTAAGATAGTCACAGATATTAAAAGATTCTTGAGATTAGCCAGATATTACAGGAAGTTTGTTAAGGGCTTTTGCCAGACTGCTTCGCTTTTGACTAAGTTAACTCAGAAAGTCGTTCCATTCATTTAGAGCTCGGAATGCGTAGAAGCATTTCAAACCATGAAGGACACACTCTCTACCGCTCCAGTACTTGTTCTGCCCAAGGAAGGCTTAAACTACTAGGTATACACCGATGCCTCTAGAATTGGACTAGGTTGTGTGTTAATACAAGAGGTTAAGGTAATCGCTTACGCCTCTCGACAGTTAAAACCCCACGAGGAAAATAATCTAGTTCATGATCTTGAACTTGCAGATGTGATCTTTGCCTTAAGAATTTGGCGTCACTATTTATATGGAGTTCAATGTTTGATCTTCACTGATCATCAAAGCTTGAAGTATATCTTCACTCAAAGAGACCTAAATTATCATCAGAGGAGATGGTTAGAACTCATCAGTGATTATGATCTTAGTATCCAGTATCATTCAGGAAAAGTAAATGTAGTGGCCGATGCTCTTAGCTGTCGTGCTACTTTATCTTCCACGATTGCCTCCAGTTCCTTAGAACAAGAATTTCGTAAGCTAGAGATTTCTCAAGTTAATGGCGATATGCTAAGTTCGCTCTTATCAAATATCAATGTAGAACCTACCTTTCTTAGAGATGTCTCTATCTCGCAGACCAAGGATGATGATTATCTGAAATTCAAAGCAGATATTGAAGGTGGTCGTCATCAGGAATTGCAATTGTGCAATGGCATAATTTATCAAGGTATTTGTTTGTGGATTCCTAAATCCATGCACCAAGAAATATTGATTGAAGGTCATAATTCTGGGTATCATATTCACCCAGGCAGTACTAAGATGTACCAGAATTTAAAGCAATCATTTTGGTGGCCCAGTATGAAGAAGGATGTAGCCGATTTTGTGGCTAAGTGTCATGCCTATAATTTGGTAAAGGTCGAGCACCAAAGACCTGGTGGTCTTCTACATCCGTTAGAAATTCCTGAATGGAAATAGTTTGATATATCTATGGATTTCATCATGGGATTGCCTCGCGCAAGATCTGGTGCCGATGCAATCTGGGTTATAGTAGACCACTTAACTAAATTAGTGCATTTTCTTTCTATCCTTCAGACTGATTCTGTTGAAAAGTAAGCAAAGCTCTATATCAAAAACATTGTCAGGCTGCATGGGATTATGAAATCAATTGTATCCGATAGAGATAGCAGATTCACTTCTAAGTTTTGGCAAGCTGTGCATCAAGATCTGGGTACTACTCTATCTATGAGTACAGCCTTTCATCCTCAAATGGATGGTCAGACTGAAAGAGTGAATTAAGTTCTGGAGAATTTGCTTAGGCTATGTATTCTTGATTTTGCCAGTTCCTGGGAGGATCATATTCTGTTAGTAGAGTTTTTCTACAATAACAGTTTCCAAGCTAGTATTAAAATGGCCCCTTATGAGGCATTATACGGTAGAAAATGCTGTACTCCGCTAGCTTGGTCAGAAACAGAAAGTGTTCAACTTGTTGTTTCCGAGTTAGTTGAAGAAACTAACAAGAAGACTCATTTAATTCAGCAAAGGATTCGTTCAGCTCAAGATCGTCAGAGCAAGTATCATGATGCTCATCATCGTCTCCTAGAATTCAATGTTGGAGATTTTGTTTATTTGAAAGTCAGTCTAATGAAAGGTGTCTACAGATTTGGTGTAGCAGGAAAACTCAGTCCCCACTATGTTGGACCTTTTGAGATTTTAGCCAAAGTAGGATCATCTGCCTACAGGTTGAATGTTTCTGATGGCTTTGCAGCTGTTCACAATGTGTTTCACATATCATCATTAAGAAGATGTCTCAGAGACCCTTCTCATCTCGTTCAGCTTCTGGTAATGAAAATTCAACCTGATCTTTTTTAAGCTGAAGAACCTATCAGAGTCTTAGCTCATGATTAGAAATGGCTAAGAAATTGTTCAATTCCTATGGTCAAGATTCAGTGGAAGAATTGATCCTTAAAAGAATCTACTTGAGAAAAAGAAGTGGATATGTGCAATAAATATCCATAGGTCTTTGGAAGTCCAGGTACCGTTCTTCTCCTTCTTATCTGTTCCATTTAAATTTTCAATCATAGTAGTACTTTCTTCACAAGTGATATCGAGGATAACATCATTCTTAAGTGGGGGAGTCTATAACAACTCTAGTTATTATCATAACTAAGTTTAGATTAATTAAGCTAAACTAAGTGCTAATTTTGATTCTATTAGACTCAATGGGTCATTTAAACCTAACCCTAGAAGTTTAAAACTAATTAGAGCTAAATTGAGACTTTTAGTATTTTTGCCTATTTTTGAGCCCTGAAAATGCCTAAATTAAATTGATCTCCCAATCAAAATTTGAATGCATTTTTGAATTTTTCATACTTTAATTAGCTAAGGGTGAACATTTGGGAATTTTTGGATCTCATATAGTCATAAATTGGAGTTAAAATTTTTTAGATTATTATTTAAATAACTTAAATGAATTATATTAATTAAAATTAATTTTATTAAAATTTAATTATCCAGGATATGCTGTCGGGACCGTGGCAGATCCGCTGCGAGGTCCCGACAATGGAGCACCTTCTCCTTCCATTGGATTCACTAGCACGCATCTTAGCGCCATTCATCCAATGGCTCGTATCACCCGAGCCGAGATTAAATCCTAAGTGTTAGATCAATCGAGTGCATCTGATGGCTAATATCTTATCCATGATTAATTGTTTAAGTAATCCATCTCAGCCTTCTAATCCCAATGGCTCGGTAATCAAACGACTCCCAGCACCTCAAGCACTGTGGATCTTCATCCACCTCTCGCCCGTCACTCGCTGGTCCCCCCCCAACAACTCGATTCCTCCCATCCCCGTGGCAGTACTGGAAGGAACCCATTCTTCCTCTTCTACCCTCAGATGCAATCTCCTACTGGTAGTGCTCTCCCTGAATTTCCCCTGGTCGTTGCATCCAAGCCTTCCCCTCAACCAGAGCTTCTTCTCCAAGTCTGAGCTCTGAAAGCCCCCCCCAGTGCTCATAATGCCTATAAATACCTTTAGGATATCACTGTGAGTCCCTTTGCTCACTGTGATTCCTCAATTTCTTAGCTGATGGTTCCTTGGAGCTTCCGTCGCATTCGGCATTCCCGGTGATTTCACCAGCTGTGTACTGTTGATAGTGGGTGTGTATCTGGCATTCAGACCCCCAGCCAGCTTCTGCAAGTGTCTGGAGTACTCAGAGTCCTTCCCTTTGTCTCAATCATAGCCATTCCCAGCTCAAGGTACAGCCTCTATTCCTCCTTCTATCGAGCTGGTTTCAGCTTGACTCGCACTCAATTGACCCTTGATGCTGCGGTAGGACCTCACCTTAGCTCCCTAGTAGGAGTCTAAGTGTTTTGGTAAGGACTGACAGTGGACCAGACGATGAATTCACCATCTGAGTGTGCATTGCCAGTCAGCTTTTGGTTCACCGATTTCTACATTCCCT
Organism: Gastrodia elata; assembly: GCA_016760335.1. Classification (NCBI taxonomy): domain Eukaryota; kingdom Viridiplantae; phylum Streptophyta; class Magnoliopsida; order Asparagales; family Orchidaceae; genus Gastrodia; species Gastrodia elata. The sequence continues at coordinate 37,284,855 of CM028680.1, read as the reverse complement.
CAAGCGATTAACCGACCAATTGGTGCTGGAAGCTCTCGGCAATGATTATGGACTCGTATCGATGGTTGGGTTTGATCATATCAATTGAATCGACTGGAATCAATAAACTTGACATTGGATCCCATCTACATTCCCCCATGAGTAGCACTCCAGTAATCTAGACCTCCACAGGATCTCGCAACTTGCTCAATCGATTCTCCTTAGACCTCTAATTGTAAAATAATAGACCTTAGTCCATGGCATGGATGCTGAGAGGAGAATTCACTCCTCTCAAGTGCGCTTTGGGAGACTGTAACAGCCCAAACTCTTAAGCACCAAGGTATTGTCCGCTTTGGCCAGAAAGGCCTCACGGTTTTGCCCTCAGAAAATAACTTCCCAGCAGGTCACCCATCCTGGGAGTGCTCCCACCTGAGCACGCTTAACTTTGGAGTTCTTATCAGGAACTCCACCATTATCTGAAAAGGCGCCTCGATGTTTAAGAGTTTCACTTATTACTACTTAAGTGGGTCATCACAATCTCCCCAACTTAAGTAACTGACGTCCTCGTCAGTATCCACACACAGATCCAAGAACCATCCACATTGGGTAGATAGGACTAGAGGTGACCCCTACAGGCACAAGAGGTACCCACAATCATGTAGCACCTTAACCATCATGGGTTCAAGAGGCTGCTCACATGAAGTGGTACTTTGCCCTGTATGGCACTTAGCTCCTATCTGACACCCTATGGTTTGCTCTGATACCATTTGTAACAGCCCAAACTCTTAAGCACCAAGGTATTATCCGCTTTGGCCAGAAAGGCCTCACGGTTTTGCCCTCAGAAGATAACTTCCCAGCAGGTCACCCATCCTGGGAGTGCTCCCACCTGAGCACGCTTAACTTTGGAGTTCTTATCAGGAACTCCACCATTATCTGAAAAGGCGCCTCGATGTTTAAGAGTTTCACTTATTACTACTTAAGTGGGTCATCACAGAGACACCTCGGTCGAATAGCACTACAATGATCCGGTGCCTCCCAGACAGGGCCTCATAGGTCATTCGATGCATCTAGGGCTACTAAGGGTGTAGCCATCGAGATTCAGGCACGGCATAGTCGGAGCACGAAGAATTTAATGGTGTAAGCCAACCCTAGGGTTCAGCTATTGGGACTTAGCCGCGAAGAAGATGACTGGCGCATCGGGTCGGGCCTCTCCTTACCCGCGTAGTTTCAGTTTTGGGCCACGGGTATTTAGGAAATATTTGAATTATATTTCTTAGGTTTAATATTTGATAAATGCATTTCCAATAGTTTTTATTTAAATAAAAATACATAATATATTTGTCCAAATGATATGATCCAATATACTATTTCAATCAGAAAAATATAAGGAATAATAATATAAAATAAAATCAATGATCCAAATGTTAGATTTTAAATAATTGCATAATCCTTTTTTGTGTGTATTTAAATCATAATAAATTCATTAATTATCCAAAAATGTTGATTAAGGTCTCTGATTTCTCATAAGACCATAAAGAACCTATATAGACCATTAAAAATAATTTAGAATCATTAAATTTGCTAATCATCTCCTAATTGCCCTAAAATGAGATTAGTGAATTAAGCCTTGGATTAGTCTCTAATTTTGATGAATCTAGTTCCTAATATCTTCTTAAGTATGTTAGCACCTATAATTGTGTTTGGATCATCTCAGTATGCCCTAAATTCCTTAATCACCTTACTTGGCCTAAAATTGAGATTAGTGCTAATTAGGCTAATTAGATTATCAAACCCTAAGATGAGTGTTTATTCCACTTCATTAATTAATATGAATCTCATTAAAATAGATTTGGATCAATTTAGATGATTAAATCTTAAAATCTCATTTTTAGTCTTAAGAGGGGTGTTTTGGACATTTTGACCAAAATATGTTTAAGTACCCTTAAACCTTAGAATTCTCAATCAAAGTAATAATAATCAGTAATATAATGTATTAACATCAATTGCTAAGTGATATCATTTCTTGAATGAATCCTAATGTTAAACCTTAAAATTCTTAAGTATGCTCTTAAGATCTTAAGTGATCTTAAGACCCTTCATAAAAGTCTTAGCTTAATCAATATTAAAGTTGAAGTTTTTAATCCTAGTTATCTTACTAAGGCTTATTTATAAATTATCATCTTAAGGAAAGTAAAAGCAAAAGCTCTTGTAAAATCCTAAGTTTAAATCTTAGCTTAAGTCTAAAGGTGCTTAGATCTTAGATCTTAGATTTTAGCCTTTAGATCTTCTAATTGAATTGAATTACCTTCATTTGGAATTCCTTACTTGATTAATTATTTAATCTTTTTAAAACTTCCATGTGGGTGTAGGATTGATTCAATCTATAGAATAATGTCATTATTTTAAAGACTGAATATAGATCTTAGGTTCTTAATTTTTAATTGATTATTTTATCTTATGATATTAGAATAACCTTTCATTAAGATCTTAGTTTCTGAATTATTCAGCTTATGAGATTCCTTATCTTTAAATTGGGTTTTTAGTGTGAACCCTAGATCCTTATTAGGATATCACCTTGGATTCAGGATTTGAACTCCAAAGTGAAGTTTGGATCCAAAATCCTCAATCTCAATTTACCTAATCAAGATTTGGGTTAAGAGAGAAAGATAATAACAATTAAGTCATTGGTTTATCTACTTTAATCCTTACAGTCATCATACAATTATGAATTAAAACTTGTTGAGTTCTATTGTTAACATAAAGGTCGTGAATCTGGGATTATACTCGATAGCTTGTTATTGGAGATCCTAAACTTGTATCTTCTTAGAATAGTTAGTTGGATAAATTAGACAATAATAGATATCACATAAGTCTAGATTAAGTCTTTTGTTTACTTTAACTTTGATTACTTTGCACACCTTGAATATTGAGTCTCATTCCTTGAGCATAATAGGTAAACTTAGGATATGGAAGATACATCCTAAGTTAGTATTTGAAAAGCATAGCATTCATTCAGTTCTTTCAATGTTTTTAGTTAGTAGAGTATGTCCTAGATTAGTTTGCCTCTTCAGTTCTAGTTTTGTTATAGAATAGACTTGGACCTAGCTCTGTGGATGTCTAGGATGGATATATGTCTTATTCTATAAGTTCAACTCGGACCTAGCTCTGCGGATGCCTAGGATGGATACATGTTGAACTTTCAGTTTAGAGGTCCTTTATGGCCTGTTTTTGTTATGGCAATACTATGTCTTGCACTTACTCCTACTTCAGTTCAATTTTCAGTACTTGTTTAGCTTTGCCACATGCTCCAATGGCCTTACTTTAGTGCTTGACTTTCTTTGCCACGAGTTTTAGTGGCTTTACTTTCTGCTCATTCATGTACTTAGCTTACTTTTATCACATGTCTTAGTGGCCTTTTCATATTAAATATGCATGCTTGTATATATGCTCTTATTAGTTAATTACTAAATATTTGCATGTTTAGGATGCTAGAATTGTATGTTTGTTTCAGCACTTGTGTTCCTTATAAACTTAGCATGTATCCATGTGATCATAAGCATGTTAGGATCAGAATTATCTCAGTAGTTGTAGTTACTTTTGCTTTAGCCTCACCATATTTAGTTGCTATTTTATATGTTATTTTTACATACTAATTGATTAGCTATAAATAATAAGTTTATGGCTATCCCGTTCTTTGTAGCTTGTAGCACCTTATAATGCTTGCATGTTTAAAACCTTTAAATGTGATATCTTAAATATTCAGTTCATTTAAATAGCCTAAAATGTACTTAGACAGTTGTCTAACTGTAACCATTTTCTTTTGTTGACTAGGCCCCTGACATTTGTGATATCGACAAATGTCAGATTTGGAGTTGTTCGTTGGTAGTGCTGCAGGAGAGGAGCTAGTGCAGGAGGAGGATCTTCCCACTACTATTTAGTTAGATTCTTTCTTGTAGTGAGATTTTTGAGAGATCTTTACTTTTATTTAACTTAGTTTGTAATAATTAAATTCTGGATATATTTACTTTTCTACATTTGATCTGAGTTACTATTTCTCTTACTCTCTTATACTATATTATGATGTGGATGTTATATTATACTGTTTATTGCTTCCGCTACTTTGATTTGTAATGATGTATGTTTGCAGTTCCATGTGATAAGTCCTTGGCTTAAGGCAAGTTGGGTCCTACCTGGCTTTACTTAAGTTTGGGATTTGCCATAGTTGGAGCACCGTACTCCCCGCGATTATGCTAATATCAGTATTAGCATCGCCGCGAGAGAGTACAGGGCCCCACACTTATATAGATGATGCAGGCTATACTAGTTTTCCTATCTTACTGCTTTATAGCCTTTTATTGTTTACAGTCATTTACTTAACTTAATTTACTTTCTCTTTTTACTGCATTGAGCTCCGCTTAAATAATAATTGTAAATTCCTAATTGTGATATCCACTTAACTTATAAAAAGATTAGTTGCCCTAAAATGTACTTAGACTTCTTAAGTTTCACTTATTTTTCTTTTATTGGCTGTGCCCTACTGTATTAAATATCAAATACAAAAGATCATGAGCTTGGAGTGGATCTTGTACCTGAGGTAGATCTGATACAGTAGTTGTAGCTTTGAACACCCTTTTTCTTTTTGTTGTCTTTTCCTTGCATATGCATTCTGTGAGGATGAGTGTTATTATGTCAAATATTGTATAACTTTAATAAATTATTGTTATTTTTACTTTACTGTTATGTGCTGTGTTTTCTCTTTTATTTTGGGAATGGCTGGAATGTTTTATATATTTACTTAATGTTTATACATCTAGTTTCCCTTTTTTGAGACCCTTGTCTACCCATAGTGCTTACTAGTGGGTTAAGATTCATTAATCCAGTGTTAAGAACTACAATAACACCTAATGTTTGATTGGGTTTCTGATCCGATATTGGGGTCGTTACACTTAGTCATCTGATTTTATTTTGGCACATATAGCAAAATATTTATTCCATATAATATAACAGAGAACCATTCATGTTGATCCTAGCTCTATGGGTACACCAATTGTTCCTCTAACTCTTATAATAGATTTAGTATAGTGTTTGCAAGTTTGGTAAATTTTAGCTTATCTAATTACAAATTTCCATTTAAATCATCTCAAATAAATTACTTACGATGTTCCAAAACGTAAATTGCCCCATTGTGACTCAGTTCAATATAAGAAGTTAGAAAAATATGCAACTATTGATTCGTAAAGGTTAAACACATGTAATTATGTTAAACACCCTAAATTAGCTAAATTAAATCTACTTAGATAGTCATACAATTGTCCGAGGATGGAGTGTGGATACTTTGCAGTGCATCTAATCTGAGCCAATCATAAGCTTCAGGAACCTCACCTCGAGCTCCAGCAAAGCTTTTTGGCACTCATATGGCTCAACAGAACTCTCTAGTAGCTGAAGGCAGGCTTAAGTGTTGTAAGTGATTAAATAGAGATGATTGAGTTTAGAGAGAAATTCAAGAGTGTTTGGAGCTTTGAGAACTTCAGGAAGCTAAGGTAATTTATTGAATAGAAAAAGGGAGTTTGTGGAGAGGTGATATAGAGCTGAAAATTGGGTGAGCTAGATGCCCCCTTCATGCTAATCCAAAAGTCAAGTTAATTCTTGCATAATTGGGTGCGAGTTGGGGTGAGTGGGCATAGGAAAGCTTCCTTATGATAATGGAAGTTTCTTGGGGATGCAGTCAAACGTATGGGCAACAAATATTTGAATTCATACAAGTCAATTTCACCGTTATTCGACTGTTTGGATGAGAGGAAAAAGGTGATTAGTACTTGGGCTAATCTCCATCGTCTGATTCATGTCCAAATAGGCATTGCAACCGTGATTAACTCCAGATGGACTCTTTTGGTGCAACAGGTTGATTGACAGATTTTCACTGTTCACAGTTTTTAATTTAACAATAATAACAACCGATTAATTTAAGCAAATTTTCATGTGGTGTGTTTAAATAAAATTATAAATGTATTTTATGTATTTTTCATACATCTTAGCCTCAAAAATCACAAAAATTTTACCTGTTATATATTTTGATATGAGGAATTCAACTATACAATTTATTTTGGGGTTTGAGGCAAAAAAAATTCTTAATTTTTCAAGGAATTTAATTATTATTAAAATCTTCAAAATATAATCCTTGGATGTATTGCTCCAAATTTTTAGGAAATGTTCTTAATAATGTTTTGAGTCTACTAATGACAATTCTAAGCTCAATAAAGCTAAGTAATTATCATGGGTTGTTACACCATGATACATAAGCAAATACTTAAATGCAAGTGGATCTAGATTTGGTGAAGCATCAAGTATAATAAAGTAGTCCTGGATTAGTCTACAAGATAACTGCAAGGCCAACCGGTGTGTGTTGGATTTAAATTACATCAAGTTGAGCTAAAGTATGTTAGACAATCCAGATTAGGCGCCTTTGCATTGGTTAGATGTCATTAATAATGATAAGGTCGAGATCTTGGCACTTGGGTGTGCCCAAATGCTTGAGAAAAGTTTAGAAATAGTAGGATTTGAATGCTTTGTGTTCAGGTGCACCCAAGCAACATAGGAGTTGATCAAAATGATGGTGGGCTAAGAATTAGTCTATTAAGTGCACCCAAGTGCTAACTTATTCATAATAATAAAGTTAAGCCAAGTCCTAAGCGCATCTAAGTGTTAACAACTCTGTTACAATTGGTGCAAGCTGATACTTGGGTGCTTGGGGCAAGCATAAGCATCGGGAGTTAAAATAATAGGTTGAAGGCTTGATTCTTAGGTGAACCCAAGCACTAAACAATAAATGATGACATCAGAAGACCATTGACATTGAAAGAGTATCAACTAGGACACATGGCATGCCTTGGAAGGGTATGTGCAACATGTGACAAGCATGCAATGATCCTAAGGTTAGTTATAAGATTTTGAGAGCTATCTGTAGGGACTAAAAATATTTAAGATATGGAGCTTTTTTTATGAATGCATTCTTGTAGTAGATAGGAAGGGCTAAGAGGTTGTTGTGGCCCTGAGTTATGAGGTGGCTATGAGGAAGAAAGAGTTGTGAGTATGGGTTGGAAAAGGTTCTGAGAGATTTTGGAAAGTGATGTTTTATATCTTCTTCTTTGGTTTCATAATGAAGTTCTTCTTAGTGCGGCTCCATAGTTTTCATGATTTTGGAGTTTTCCACATAAGTAAATGTGTTTTTTAATTTGCTCTCTTTTTGCTCCATTTTCTCTATTTGCTGCATGTTATTGGCATTTACTTCAGTGTCACAATTTCGGTGATCCGTCAATATTTCTGCCAGTACATCCACATCAGTTCTTAGATATTGAGGACTATAAGGGTTATCATAATTTCAACCTAAATTTTAAATGATACATTACAATGTTTAAATTACTATACTATTAAGCATATTATTAAAATTGTAAGTGTTTGTACTTCCCTCATTTGGTTGATAACGAAAGAGGTATAATTGTAAGAAAGTAATAGAAATAACATAGCATGTAATAAGTGGTAAAGAAATGGCATGCCAACAATGTCAAAGTAAATAATATTATTTGATTTGTTAAACATTAAGTGACCACCCACATGGGTTATATAATTCACTTTCTTCTTTGGATATTGAACCCATATCATAAATTATATATATGGAAAGATGCACTCTTTTTTTTATATGAGAGAGTTCAAGAATAAAATTTAGTAAATGTGAGATCTTTTCATAAATTTTATATACCTTCTGTCTCTTTTTAGTGGACTAGGTATCCCTTATATTATCATGGTATGCTAGCAACACTTACTTGTACAAGTATGTGCACTATATGTATGAATTCAAGTTTAATTATCGCCATTCAAAAGAATTCACTAGTGAGTCACTTATTTTATATGTTTTACTTTGCATGCCTGAAATTATTTTTTTTCAAATGTGTATATTTAACATGCCAAGTTTTGAGTTATAAGCATGCCAATATTTTAAGTATAAACATGCCAATGTTTTGTAATCATGCTAATATTTTGAAATAAAAGTTATATAAAATGTTAAGAAAATAACTGCCAACTCAAACATAACAATGTAGATATTTAAATTTCTCAACCTTGGTGACCCATGCCAAGTGTGTAAAAAATGTGTATCTTCGACATCAATGGTTACTCAAAGTATGTATTTTTGTGAAATTTGGAAATTTATTATCAAGTCTATTATATTTGTTGAAAGATGAATCTTTATGCACATACACTTATTCATAGGCATATGCTAACATTATTTTTATCATAATAATGAAATAATAGTTTTATCATACTATTATATTCTTAATGGTTATAATCACATCTTTATATTTGTTAGAAAATGTCTAATAATTTGTAAGAATTTAAGAATGTAAGTATGTTTTAGATTGAGTTTTGGGAACATAATTGAGGGATCTCTCTTAAAGGAATACATCTAGGAGTTTATTAAGAATCGTATATGAGGGATGGATAAATTCAAAAGTTTAATTTTTGTAATTTCATTTTGTAAATTAATTTTTAAATTAGTATACTATATTTTTATAATTTCAAAAGTTTAATTTTTATTAAAATATTACTACTGAGTGCTAATATATTGTGTCTAAAAGTTAGTAACTAAAGTGTAATGATGTTAGCAAAAAATCTAAAAGTTAATTATTAAAATAAAGCAACACAAACATTTTCATAAATTAATAACACACTTGCTGAGTGGTCAACTTTACAATGTCTAAAAACATAAATTTATAATTGGTTTTTTATTTCAATTGCCAATTTGTAATAATGCAATTCACATTGTGACAATTCACATCAAAATGTCAGCTTGGTGTTATAGTCAGCTCAAACAGTTATATTGGACCACAAATTCAAATTTCCTAAACCAAACTTGGTCGTTGAGTTACATCTTGCTCAATGATGGGATGTAAATCTAAGATTTTTATTTAGTTATAATAACTCTAGTTTCATTAATCCAGTTTCGTGCTTTTTTTACATATAGCGCTAATAAATTGCAAAAATTTAAGCATAAACTAAAAATTTGGGGAGAGAAATTGTTTTAGTTTTGTAACAACCTAAGTTATTGCCTTAGCCAATTAGGACTAATTTAAGTTCTGATTTTGATTCTAGTACACTAATTAAGTCATTAGAAGTTCACCACAAAGACCTAGTCCAAATCAGAGGTCAAATGGATCAAACCCTGATTCTGGGAATTTCATGAACCCTGAAAATTGACCTAATTAATCCGATAAAAAATCAGACTTCACCATTGTGCTCATTTCCCCCACATTAGCTAGGAGTGATGATTTGGTGGCAATCGGAAGTCATCGAAAATCTGTTGAATATTTTAATATATTTAAAATATCCCAAAAAATATAAAAATAAAATACTCGTCAAAACCAAAATTTGACTTTATCGTTGCGTTCCTCACCCCTCAATTAGCTAGGGGTGGGTTATCGAAATATTTCTGAAGCCATTTAATTATATATTTTAAATTAAGAAATTAAGAATTTAAATATATTAAATATTAATTATTTAAATTCTCTAAACGGTGCCGTCAAGTCCCTCGCGCCATCTCCCTCCCTACTGTCGCATCTGACGGTAGATCCTAGTCGTCGGATTGCGGGATTCAACGGCTACGCCATTGTCCCTCTCGAGAGGCCACGTGTAGCGTGCGCACACCGAGCCATCGCCCAACCGCCCCTCCTAGCTACTTGCCAAAGCTTGGGACCTCGTGGCCTCCATCATTACCCCTTCTAAGTGTGTAGAGGACCCGAGGTCTCGCACAAATCATCTGGGACCTCAGAAGACAAAGACAGAACCTCTGTAAACCCTAGGATCATTCAACCGTCCATTTTCAGGTAACTGCATCTTCTTCGATCCCCGTTAAGTTCCTTCAATCTAGTTTCATAAGTCAATTGCATGCTGTAGAACATAGATCAAATGCTTCGATCGGATTCAATCAAAATTGATCGAGGTGTATTGAGGGATGGGCTACAGTACAAATCGTTACCCATTGATACGCCGAACCCTAGCCACTAGGGTTGACCATAGCAGGTAGACCCGACCATCCCCGGGCTTGAACCGGGTTCTGTTTGGTAGGTATCGTCGAGACCTACCCTCGGTCGTGCGGGCCGGCGCCTCCTGCACCGGTGCCGCCTATAATCAGAAACCCTAGTTGTGGGGCTCCGTACCCTCCACAGTCATGCTAATACTAAGGTCAACATGATTATGGAGAGTACGGTCTCCAACTGTGACAATCCTCCCAACTATAGTCGAGTCAAGTATAAACTCAACCCTCCTTAGCTAAAGGACTTGCCACTTGAAATTGGAGGTCAAGCATCAAATATCAAAGTAGCGGAAGCAGAAAAGAGTATAACATCCACATCACAGCATAGTAAGGAAAATAAAATAATAACTCAGCTCAATATAATAGTGCAAAAAATAAATACATCTAGAATATAAAATTATTACAGACTAAATTTAGAAGAAAAGGAACACTCGTCTTCACAACTGAAAATAATGCTTACTAGCTATGCTAAACAGCAGGAAGGTCCTCCTCCTGACCAAGCCCCTCTCTAGCAAGAACCTCAATGAACAGCTCTGAATCTGATATTGTTAGTATTACAATGCCAGGCCCCAGCTAAGAAAGAGAAAATTTATAATTAGATAAATTATCTAAGCACACTGATTAAATGAGACTAAATATTCAAGATATCACATCTCTTACTAAGCATACAAGTAATTAAGGTGCAACAAGCCATAAGAAATAGGATAGCTATAAATTAATATTTATAACTAATCAAAACAAAGTATGTAAAGTAACATACCTTAACTAGAAGCTGTAACAAGTTGAATAATAAATATATAATTAATGAAAGTACTAAAAGTAAACTCATCATAACATACTTATGATCATATGAATATGTACTGATTCTCAAAATAATTCTAAACTGAAGCATAAAAAAACTAAAATAAAATTAGCATCCTAAATATGAAAACACTGAATAAAATGCTGAACTAAAAGTACTGAACTGGAATAAAATAAAAATGCGTACAGAAAATAATAAAAATGCAAATAAAATATATGGCTAAACAAGCCACTGAACTGGAACTGAAGTGAAAGTAAAAGTATGCCTAACATAGTACTGCCATTATAAAAATGGGCTAGACAGGGCCACTGCACAGAAAGTTCAACATGTATCCCCCTGTACATCTGCAAAGCCAGGTCCGAGTTGAACTTATAGACTTAAACATTTATCCCCCTAGCCAAGCACAGAGCTAGGTCCGAGTCTAATCTATAGCCAAATAACTGAATTAAAGAGGCAAACTAAGCTAGAACACACTCTATTATATTGAATGAACTAAATGAAGTTAAATTATATTTATTTAATTTCAAATCTAACATATTATACTCGTCAAATATCCTATATCTTACAAATATGTCCAAGGAAAATGGCTCAAACATAAAGTATGTGAAGCTATAAAAATTAAGTAAGCAAAAGACTCAGCTAGCCATATGTGATATCTGTTGTTATCTAATTTAAATTATTTTATTTAATATGAGATAGTACAAGCTTAGAATCTCCAATATCCAATTATCAAGTATAACTCAGATTTACGACCTTACAATTAACATTAGAACTTAACAAGTTCAAATTTATAATTAGAATGAAGATTGCAAAGGTTAAGTAATTAATCAACGACTTAATTATTATATTTTGATAACTCAATCACAAATCTTGATTATACCAATCAAGATTAAGAATTCTGGGTTCAAACTCTAAATTGGGGTTTAAACCTGAATTCTAAGTACTAATCTTTTAAGGATCTAGGGATTCACACCCGTACTTATTCTAAAGGTAGGGGATCTTATAAGCTGAAAGATTAAAGAAACGATAATCTTATAGAAGGGCTAAATCTAGTTGTTATAAGATAAAATAATCAATCAAAAACTTATGAATATAATGTTTAAGCTCAATCTATAGAATAATCTCATTATTCTATAGATTGAACCAACCTAAACCCACTATAAAGATTCCAAAGGATTCAAATAAATAATAATTTTAAGCATAGAATAATTCAATTCAAATTAAATTTATAAAATGATGAACTTCTAAAAATCCAAGATCTTAAGGTTAAGTTAAGATTATAAATCACATAATTTATTAAAAGATTTAAGAACTTATTATTTACTAGTCTAATTTAAAATGTTAGATCAACAATTATTGAATGAATTCATGTTGATTAATAATTGCCAAAATAAGAAGTTCAATTTAGATCAACTTTTTTTTAAGTCTAATAAAAGTTGATTAAGGTCAAAATCAATGTTACCTTAATAAATCTTAATGACATTATAATTAAGATATTATTTGGAAAATGAATGCTACCATTAACTAATTATGTACTGTAGTATTTGGCACTTTAATTAACAATTTATAAAATTCAGAATTTGAAATGTAGTTAACCAATTAAATTTCCTAAACATCATAAGCATGGATTTTGCAAATCACACATATATTTATTCAATACATGATTTTATCAAAACTATATTTAATTTTGATATATTTTAGCCCTATTAGGGTCCTAGAGTCATTAAAATGCAAACAATATACAATTTGGGCAAAACTGGGTAGTTATGCGCGTTATGGCGCGTTGTAGCGCCTCCTGGCCGAGTGCCAGGCGCTACAGCACGCTACGGTGCTAGCCACTGCGAGACCTGGGCACTACAGTGCCCTACAGCATTTTCAAGCACAGCGGCAAATTTTTAGCGCTATGGCGTGCTGCAGTGCTTTCAGGCGCTGCAGCGGCGGGCTACGGCACTAGAATTTCCCAATATTTGGATGCTGCAGCGCGCGGCAGCGCTGCAGCATGCTACCCACGCCCAATTTCCCGAGATCTGGATGTTACGGCACGCCGTAGTGCCCCTTGGCCGAGAGCCAGGCGCTACGACACGCAGTGGTGCGCTAAGGCAGATTCAACCCAAGAGTCGGGAGCTACGGCGCTCTTTAGCGCCCAACGGTGATTTCGCCTGCGTGAAAATTGTAATAGGTCTCATTTCGCACTCAAATACTCTCAATTTATAGTACATCACATGTGGTTCCATGTATCGATGGAAAGGTATTTCCGAGGCCTTTCCATTGATACTAAAATTGAGATGAAGCAATTATTTTAACAATACAAACAAGGAGGTTAAAGGTTCTGGTATACAGAAAATCAAAAAAATAGAGTTTATTTTCTACCCTAAAATTCAAAATCTTAACAAGCTCTAATAAATTTCATACTTAACCACAAATTTTTAGATATACGAAATAAGCATTAGAACAACATGGAGTGGCCATTGGATCAATTAATGGGGAAAAGGGAGGTACCTTAGACTTGCAAATGGAAGAAGATATCCTCTATGAATCATTAGGAGCTTGAGCTTGTGAGAGCCTCTTCAGCAGCAGCAGCTGAAGCAAAAGGAGAATGGAGGCTGAGGGGAGGGGGTTCTTTTAAAAAGTATGGAAGCATAGCTTTTGGATGGGATGAGCTTGACTCATCCCATCACAGCATGGGAGGAGAAGTCTTGGAGAAATAGAGAGGTGTAGCGCCCCGCCCTGTCATCGCTCGCAAAGAAAAGAAATCTAATCATTTGGCGAGGGAGCGGTGCACTACTCTGGAAGGAATTTCTCATCTTCCTGAATAGCTGAAAAGAAACGCATCAGAAGGGCTGCTAAGATACTTACCCTAAGTATTAGACTAATACATACATTGGATTATGAGAGATAGTAAAGAATCCAATATATATCCACAAATATCAGCATTTCTAATATGCCAATTGCATCACAATACTAAGTATAAGATGTATAAAATAGAGTACGGAAGCTAAGCATACATATAGAAAACATACATCATAGAAGCTGAAATAAAAATTCATCTCAGAAAAAGAAAAGAAAAATATATCTAAAATTATTACAAAATGTTTATTGAAATAGTACTGAAATAAAGTCTAAATACTGAATTGAACTAAAAATCAAAAGAAACAGTAAAGCTGAAGGAGGGTCCACTAAGGCTCCATGAACTCCTCTTGAATCTCCTGAGAGTCCTCCTGGCCTAGCTCAACATACTGCTCGAGATCTAATATATTATCGGATCCCAAAAGTATCACATGTTAGACAATAAGTCTAACACATTGAAACTAATCTAAATAGTTCTAATTATTTACATAAAATAATAAAGTAAACAAAGCTAAAATAACTGAAACTATATAAAATTGAAGTCAGGTAAAACTGACTGTATACTGAATACTAAAAATAAATAAAAAATACTATATGATCTGAAACTTAGTAAATATTATGTAAAATTATGATGTATGATCTTGTTGTGGATTAAAGGTGGGGTGCCACAAGTTTCCTTTAATAAATAGGGCAATAAGAACCTTCAAGATCCCAAATGTTGAAACCCTTGCAATTCTAATTTATTTTAAAATAGTGCTTGTTATGTTTATTCTGCATAATATAGTTAGTTTGCAAGTTCTTAAGAAACCTTGTATGCTAACAAACCCTAAACCCCCATTTTGTTTGGGTAAGGTTGCCTTAATCTACTTGATTAAGCATATTTTCATATGATCATGAGAGCCATCAAATAAAAACTTGGAGCTAAGAACAACTATTTAGTTAGATATTGTAATATGAATATTAACTACATTACTCCAATATGTTAAGAGATTCAAACTGAAGATATAATTGATGGTTATTCCCAAAAGAAAGAAGTTTTTTAGACCACCCATTGAGCCATTTGCTATTTTTTTCTACCAATCCGAGATAATTTGCAACCTTGAGACTCTTAAGAGAGATGGCCACTCCTAAGTATTTGAAAGGCATATGCATTATTTGACGATTCATAAGATTAGCCAAGCTCTCATTATTGGGACACTCTTAACAAAAGAAAATGACTGATTTGCTAATGTTCATTTCGAGCCCACCAACATCTTTGAAGTTTCTTAGAATCTCACTGAGATTATTAATGTTTTATGTTGTTTCTTCATCAAAGTATAGAGGATCATCAACAAATAAAATGTGGGAGCACAAAAACTTATAAGACTTGAAAGGTTTGTATAGAGTTTTTCTATAGCTTCTTTGAATAGAGAAGATAATCCATCAGTGTCAATTGTGAATATGTAAGGGAAGAGAAGTCAACCTTGCCTTAGCCCATTTTTTAAAATAGCCCTTAAGTGCACCATTGACAATGATAGAGAAATTCACCTCTAAGATACATGTAGCCACCCAATCACAAAAAAAATTTTGTATTCAGCTTTCTTTAAGCTAATGAATCACAAAGTCTCTATTAATATTATTAAATGCTTTCCTAATGTCAAGTTTGACACAAAAGTAGTGATTGTTGGATTTTGAGAAGTGGAAAATTTTTGATGCTAAATGAATATTATCCGTTATATTTCTACTGGAAATGAAGATAGATTGGGCTTTATCAACAACATGATCAAGGTAAAGTTTGAGTCTATCTGCCAATATTTTAGTAATCAATTTATAAAAGGTGTTGCAAAGAGAAATCTGTCTTAAATCTTAATACTATCAAAGTGGGAACTCTTCAGAATGAGAGCAATAACAATGAGGGCTATTCTTTTTAGAAGTTTGTTCATCTGCAAAAAGAAATTCATAGCAATAATTAATTATACTCTAATTGGTTTTGTAGAAGTTTGAGAAGAAACCCACTTAGATCTATGAGCAATGTTCAAAATTTTAGATTTAGATATAGGAACAATAAGACTAAGAGTGTATCTAGTACTATGATTTAGCTCATTTTCCATTGAGCAAGAAGCAAATATCTCGAAGCAAACAATTGTGTTGAAAGCAGAGATGAAATAAGAAATTAAATGAATTTTAATTTTTTCCATAGAGTCTAACTTGTCAATACTATTCAGAAAACCATTAGCTCTCCTATTGTAGTATGTTTATATAAGAGTTTTAGATCATGATCTCTTGCTTTCAACCAAAAAACTTTTGCAAGTTCTTTTAACAAAAGCATTTCTTTCTTAAGCTTAGTTTTATAAAGATATGAATTGCCTATCCAAACAGAATCTCAAATTTGTTGCAAATTGTTGGAATAATGGGCTTTGTGCATTTTCCTATGTAGACCTATTTTAACTTTATTTAACTTTTTTAGAAATGTATTCATAGGGTCAGCATGAGAGAAGACATTTCAAGCAAATATCACATACCAATAGCTAGGATTATATTTCCAATCATTATAATATTGAAAGCGCTTGTTTGCTCTTGCTTCCTTATTCATAGCTAATGGTAAGATAGAATGATCATAAGTACCCAAAACAACAGCTTTAAAGTAGGAAAGAGTATATGTAGATTGCCACTTGGGATGACAAAGAATTATTGGCTTGGATAGGATTGGAGCTCTAATTATTATACCATAAGCCTATCCCCACAATAAGGCAAATCCTCCAACTCATTATGAAAAATGAAATCATTGAAATCATCTGTTTTGCTTTATTTTAAGGGAGCTCCCCCAATCCTTGGAAGCTCCTTGGAACTACGAACACAATTGAAATCCCTTGTGATCAATTAGGGAATTTCATTATTGTTATTTAACTTATTAAATTGAGCAAGATCAAACAAATGAGAACAACTTTCAACATAATCATTATTTGCATATACTGTACTCATAAAAATATTCATGGTGTTTAGTAATAATGTTGCTATGAATGTACTGGGGAAGAAGCAGCTTGAATAAAAAATTTACCAAATTCTTATTCCAAATGATAACAATTCTCCCATTTTTAGCAAATTGGATTTGAGATCACAGCCATAGTTTTGAAAATTAACAATTATTCCCCAGAAGAGACGCAAGTCTGGCCAAGTTCAACTTGGTCTCAAGAAGAGCAACAATAGAAACATTTAAAGATGAATTATCGATTTGCAATCTAACACATGGAGATCATTATTCAATCCCCTAGTATTTCAGCACATGAGTTGAAACTAATTAATAAGCAAAAGATAAGATTTCTTATCAAGGCCGAGCAACTATTTAAAATGTCGAAGAGGAAGATTCATCAGAAATCGAAGCAACCACATTTGAAATAGGGGATCTCCTACATGGAGAAGGCATATCATTTAAATTAAGGTTCCCTTTCTTATCTTAACAAGGACTCTCTCTTGTTGGAACTAATGGATGAAAATCGTTATTGTAGTCCAGAATGTTCACCCTTTCAGAGAACTTAGATCGAATAGGAATAAAAGCAATCAGGACAACCAGACTATTGAAGAGGAGGGGGCATTAACATTCGACCCTTGTCTTTCAACAATTGATTGTAAAACAACACGATTTCACATTCTAGAGTGTTGTCAAGCAGAGCACCCTCTGTTAGAGTTCCATTCTTTTCCACAGTTGCATGCATCAACAAATAATATGAAATTATTGCATGTTTCATACACCTTTGGTTTTTACTCGTAGTCTATCTTTTGCAATAATTGAACCTCGTCTAGGATAAGGGGATAGAGTTCCGAAACTTACTGGAAGCTTTCACCTCTATACATACTCGAGCGAATGTAAGTCACCTTTTTTTGTTTTTTGTAATGTTATCATCCAACACCGGATTACCGATCTTGATAGCAATTTTGGAAATAACTATCTTGTTCCAAAGAGTAAGGGGCAAGTTTGGAAGCCAAATCCAATCGAAGGTGCAGTGATGAACATACCGTCGTTGAGTATTCTTCCTCACAACTAACATTTATCAAGTAAAAACCTCCATAAAGAGATGTAACCTCCAACTCTCATTTTGGTTGCCCCATATTCCACAAAACTTAGAAAAGAGCCAAAAAGGTGTGTTTCTTCCCTAGAAAAAACCTACTAAACATGTTTCCCATATTTTGCTTCCTTCATTGAGTTCATCCAAGTTGAAATACACCACGCCATCTTCCCTTTGAGAATAGGATAGGGGATAATAAATACTGAGAGCAATGAAGAGCTCTTTCCATGAGGTAGCCATTTGATCTTCATCAAACTCTCCACTGCCGCAGGCATGGCTGAAGGAGAAAACCCTAGCCTCACAAGCGAAAGAACCATCCTAGCAGTGGCATGGTTAAAAGAGAAAACCCTAGCCTCACAACATCCTAGCTGTGATATTCCCCACCCTCTACATTCATCATACTTAATTATATATTATCTTTTAGAGCATAATAGCATGATTCATTAAATGACACGATTAACAGCACAATACATATAAGGAATATAAAACAATTTTTATATGAACGGATTGTAGTCGATCTGCATAATATCATCACATTTAGATATTAGAAAATAAATTTTACTTTTTTATAAAAAATATGTAAAAAAATATTTTCCTTAAAATTCATACATATTAAATTAGAGAACTGGGCTACAATTTGGGTTGTGCAGCACAAACTCATCTAGTATTTATTTCTCAAAAGAAGCTACCCAAGATGATCAAGAAAATAGAACCATTAATGATCATAATTGAGAGAAAGAAACTGAATTTACAATATGAGAGTAAAAGAGACAATACACTTTCACAATTAAATAAATTGCAGAGTTAAATTCTTTGTTTTCGTGTCGCTTGAAACCATCAGTTTGCTTCACTTCTCTTCAAATAAGCCTGCTGTTATTCAGAATCACTATCCTTGCTTCCCATTGCTCTTAACCCTTTGGCTCTCTGCAAACAAAATCATGACTTCATCAGGCTGAAGTCTGAACAGTTGCACGTGAACAGACAATCATATACAGATGCCGTGACAATCTCAAGTGTGCGAAGGTTGGTGCGTTTCACTTGCAAATTCGTTCACAAGAAAAAATAAAAGAAAATTTTTGTTTATGCTGAATATTTCATTTTATCAAATTTTGGTAACCATAGCAATTTCCCTGAAATTTACATTCCATGTATGATCGTGTTTACAAGGATAGGCACTAGTTACCTTTCTGGAGGTCTTTTTCTCTCGGACTTGGTATCTTTCCAGTGATAGATCGGAGAGCCATGTGCCTGGGCTCATCAGCTGTTACAGTATTCAGAAGAAACTTTATTATAAGAGCACTGCTACTTACCCCAAGTGCAGCCTCATTGGCCAGGTAAGCAGGTTGTGTCAAGTCAGGCCAGGTATTACTTTTATCATAGGCCCTGCCCGCCCGCCCGCCAGCTGATGAGACTGCACAAGTTGATGTGGGCTAATCCCTCATCGGGCTTTTAAGTAAAGCAAATACATTATTAACTTTTGATTATAATGATAGCCTAGTGGCTAAAGAAAGTTCACTCGACGTCTGCTAGTAATTGTTGGTAAATTCTTGGATTATACTTCTATAGTATCTGCGCGTACACAGTTTTTAAAATTACTTTTATTTTATATAATTTCTTAAACTTGCAATAAAACTAGTGTTTAAGAATGAAAAAGAATGTTTAATAATTTATATTATATTTTTACATTGACAAAAATAATTTTGTTAAAGTATTTTTTTATCATTATAACAATAACAAGAAGTCTTAATCCCACCAAGTGGGGTTGGTGAGGTTGGCTGCATGAATCCTTTATTTTCATTGTGCACGATTAGATAAAATCTCCTCCTAAAAGACCCATTTAAGTAATAATAAGAGAAAACTCTTAAACATTGAGGCGCCTTTTCAGATAACAGTAGAGTTCCTGATAAGAACTCCAAAGTTAAGCGTGCTCATGTGGGAGCACTCCCAGGATAAGTGATCTACTGGGGAGTTATCTTCTGAGGGCAAAACCGTAAGACCTTTCACGCTAAAGCGGACAAAATATTGGTATTTAAGAGTTTTGGCTGTTACAAATAGTATCAGAGTAGTCATAGGGTGTCAGATAGGAGCTAAGTGCTATACAGGGCAAAATATCACTTCATGTGAGCAGCCTCTTGAACCCATGATGGTTAAGATTGTGATACCTCTTGAGCCTGTAGGGGCCACCTCTAGTCTACCCAATGGATGGTTCTTGGATCTGTGAAGATACTGACGACGATGTTAGTTACTTAAGTTGGGGAGATTGTAAAGACCCACTTAAGTAGTAATAAATGAAACTCTTAAATATCAAGGTATCTTTTTAAATAATGATGGAGTTCTTGATAAGAACTTTAAAGTTTAGTGTGCTCATGTGGGAGCACTCCCAGGATGGGTGACTTGCTGAGAAATTATCTTCTGATAGCAAAATCGTGAGGCCTTTCAGACCAAAGCGGACAATATCTTGACGCTTAAAGAGTTTGGGCTGTTACACATCCCCAAGTTTCAAATAGAGAAAATGTTTCTAAAGTTTCTTCCCATGTCTTTTTTGGTCTTCCTCTTCCTCTTCCTCATTTAATATGAGCAAAATTCATAAACTTGATTTTACTAACAAAAGCATTGAACGGTCTATGCTTACTATGTCGAACTGTCTCAGGCGGTATTCTCTAATCTTATCCTTTATTGGAGCCATTCCAACCTTGCTATGGATAAACCCATTTCTCATTCTATTCTTACAAGTATACCCACTCATTCACCTAAGCATCTTCATCTATGTAACACTTATTTTATTGGTAAGTTTCTTCTTTGTTGGCCAACATTCGACCCCATATAACATAACTAGCTGTATAGCTGCTCTATAAAATATTTTAATTGCACAACACTCCAAAAATGCTCATCCATTTCATCCAACCAGCTTGGATCTTATTAATCACATTACTCTTTATTTCACGATTATTTGAAACTCTCACTACTGATAAATAGTTATGTCCTCAATATTAGGGCTTCTAATACAATTAAACATATTTCATATACATCTTTTAGATCTACTAAGATGAAAACCTTTAGATTCTAAAGTAGTCCTCCACAACTCATATTTTGCTTTAACTTCATTTCTAATTCTATCAATTAATAGAATGTTATCTGCAAATAAAATGTACCAAGGGACCTCTTCTTAAATGTGCTCAGTAAGAAAATGCACAAGAAATCCCTTCTTAAATGTGCTCTATAAGAATATTTATAATTAAAGCAAAAATATATAGACTGTGAGCTGAGCCTTGATGTAATCCTGTAATAATAAAAAGATCATTAGACAAGCCATCTTACGATCATACACTTTACAGCCCCATTGTGCATATCTTCAATAATAACAATATAAGCAACACAAATTCCTTCTCTCTAAAGCTCTCCAAGGAACTGCACTCGATAATACCATTATATTAATCCTCTTTTTTATTTATTAGTATATCTTATTTATATTAAATTTATTAATGTAATGATTACTATTTGTACTCAATTTTAAAACAAAACATGCTACACTCTTCTGCATTAATCTATCTGTACGCTTGTACACGACTAACCATATTTCATTGAGAGATCACAGAAAGTTAAAAAAAAGTAGATCTAAGAGCTATGGTGTATTTCATTATAAATAAGCATATAATATTTAAAACACTGAAAGCCTTCAACGGTCAGAAATATAAGAAGATATGAGTAGGTAGATCATCCTACAAGTGCTTGGGTAGTTTCTCCTATCGACTCCTTGCTTTAGATATTAATTGAATTTTGTAAATCTAATAATTCCATACAAAATCTAGCATAGTTTTATAAGGAAAACAAAAAATATGATGTTGTAATTTTGCGAAGTTATGCATCTCAATAAAATGTCACCCAAGCAGAGCATGTGAAACCACAAGGGACTTGAAATGTGAATGCAATGTAAAGAATAGCAATATCTTGAAAACAGCTGGGGACTTGCTAAATTTACCATTAACCAAAAATTTTGGTTGGGTTTATGGTCATTTACATGATAAATAAAGAACAGACTACCATTAGAAGCATTTCTTGATGGAAAAAAAATTCAAAAGATATTAGAGGCGGAGTGGGGCATTGTAATCACGTGTCCCTACAGTTCCCACAAATAATCATATATATTTTTTAATATTTACAATATAGCTTTCTTTTACATTAAAAAGATTAAACTCGCTTAACAAAGTTGCTATGTAGCAGTGGTTGAATGCATTGTTGTTAGGAGATTGTTGGTTCAACTCTTCATACTGATTTTTTTTTTTCATTTTTTAAACCTAATTTTTAGCGCATTTACATGCATACCATACAACAACAATAATAACAAAAACAACAACAACAACAACAAGTTTTAATCCAACTAGCTTGGGTCAGCTAAATGAATCCTTTATCTCCTTTTACTCCCTTGTGCATGATCAATTAAAAACTCCCTAAGTTCCAAATAGAGAAAATCCTTCTAAAGAGTTTCTTCTCATCTTTTTTAGTTTTCCTTTTCCTCTTTTAACATGGGTAAGAAGAGGTTCCTTTTAAAGGGGCATTGAACGATCTATCTACATTTAATATGCCCAAACCATCTAAGTTGACAATCTCTAATCTTGTCCACTATTTGACCCACTTCAACCTTGCTATGGATGAACTCATTTCTCATTCTTACAAGTATATCTACTCTTCCACCTTAGCATCCTCATCTCTATAACATTTATGATATTAGTATCTTCTTTGTTAGCCAATGTTCAATCATATAACATAGCCATTCATATAGCAATTCTATAAAATTTTCCTTTAATTTTATGTGAAATTCTCCAATCGCACAACACTCCAAAAGTGTTTCTTCATTTGGATCCAATTAATCATATTGCTTTTTATATCACCATTACTTTTAATAAGTGAACCAAGGTATGTGAGCATTTTGCTTGTTAAATGTACACTCCATATGTCAAGTTATAAATCTGTTAAGTCAAAAATCTTTAAATTTTAAAGTAGTCAACCACAAGCTCACAACTCAAGTTTTGCTTTAGCTCCATCCATAGTCTTATCAATTAACAGAATGTCATATGCAAATAACAACACCAATGAACCTCCCCTTGAATGTGCTTAGTTAGAACATCCATAATTAAAGAAAAAAAGTATGGCATAAGCTACGCTTTGATGTAATCCAAAAGTATTGGGAAAAGCATTAAACAAGCCACCTTGCAATCAAACACATGTTACATCCCTAATACAAATATCTTTAATAATTTCAATATATGCTATACAATTTTTTTCTCTCCAAAGCTCTACAAAAAACTTTTGTGCTCTATCATAAACCTTTTCAAGATTAAGAAAGATTAAATGGAGAGCTTTTCCTTCTCTAAATTTTTCTATCAAACCTCTTAGTAAGGTATGATTTCTATGGTATATCTATTTAACAAAAACTAAATTAATTTTGTGAAATTCAAGTATCCATTCGTAATCTCTATTCAATCTCTCTCCCAAAATTTTATCATATAATATATTAACTTAATTCTCCTGTGATTTGCACAATTTTGAGCATTCCTTTTATTCTTAAGAATAAATACAAAAATACTCTTTCCACACTCATCAGCATCTTGGGTTTTAAAAAAATTTTAAATAACTTGATAAGCTAAGAAATATTTTCTTTGCCCAAACATTTCCACACACTAACATAGATGTCATTCGATTCTATAGTTTTTTCACTCCAAAACTCAATTTCATTAACAAGCTAAAATGATAATGCAATCAATATTTTTTTATAACAATTAAACACAAACTTCATTAAAAGCTTAGTAAAATTGAATATTTTTATCTCTAAATTTTTTTTGATCATCATCATTGTTATATTTAACTCAACTAAGTCTTTTATTTTGTATCTCTTAATTTGTTAGCTTATAAAGGTATCTTTCTCTCCCATCAATTTCTAATTTAGTATAAAAATTCTCATATGTTGTAATATTAGCACTACAATTTGCTAATTTAGATTCATAACAAGCTAATTTATATTTCTATTAAATTTATCATTCTTACATTTAAATTGCTCTTTATAACATAATTTTTATCTTTAATCTTTACTTGAACATCTAAATTTTATCACCAAATATCTTTACTATTAAGTGTTCTCCCTTTTGATTCATCATATACTATTAGTACATTACGAATACAATTAGCAACCAAAACTCACATAAGGTTGGCTTCACCTCAAAATCACACTGTCCAAATTTTAAATTTTACTCATAATATCTATATTGCCATTTTTAAGATTCAACATATGATAATAAGACATTTTAGAATTATTAGCACTTTTCTTGGTCTTTTAAATCTAAAACTAATAATCAATCTCAAGTCATCAAACAATCATCTAGAATAATCTTATATTTATTGCACTATAAACAATCAAAATTCTTTAAAAGAATATCAATATATATTTTAGAAGCCCTATTTTTATGTTATAATATGCTCATCTTTTTTCTTAAAGTAAACATTAGCAATTTTAAAATCACAAGTTAAAACAAAATCTAAAATCATTCTTCATTAATGTCTCTAAAATCAAAATCACAATGCATAGTACTAAATTTTTAACTACCCTTCCAAAAAATTAATTTTTTATATGAAATATTTCATGTTCTTACAAGAATATTTTATTATATTCCACTAAAGAAAACTCTTGGCTCCACCCCTGCAAGATATTAATAATAACCAGGAAAAACAATAGCCACTAACTCAATTAAGATCCATTCAAGACCGCACCCTTCTAACATAACGCAGCTATAAATACATGTGTACTGCTCACTTTCTTCAAGGAAAAGAAATGCTCACTATCTCTCCAGCACTCTCTTCTTTCCCGCTCTCATCATGGTATGAGCGCAACTTTCTTCCTCGACGAATAGCTACGATCCTTCTTCGATCGTGCAGATATAGACCCTATCATTGTATTGGAGCCTTCTCGAAAGACTGATCCCCGATCTCTAGTCGAAGCCGCTCCGCCATTCCCCGCATCTCAGCAAAATTGACGACTCCTTGTCATATCTATCAACACGAAGTCCACAAACATGGAATCCCAGTCCAGCGACAACTCAAGCACTTGCTGCAGCAACTTCACCTACACAATTGAGACAAAAGATCTTAAATTCTTGATATCCAACATCAAGAATATGACAGGGTAGAGCTGTTGGAGTGCTGGAAGATCGCAAAATTGTCTTGGAGGGAGGAGGTTCTCGTGACGATCGAATGGTGTAGATCCTGTTGATGCAACATCCCTTAGGATGAGGAGTGTTCATTTGAGATTCTTTATTGTATACCCATTTGGATCAAAAGAGATCGACCAACAATTATCGAATGCTAATTTGTTAATGGAAAGGAGATTGTATTGGCATTGTGGGACATGAAGAAGTTGATTTAGGAGGAACTTACAATTGGGTGTAGGTAGAATGTCATTGCCAATGTTGGAAACTAGGAGAGTTTGTTCACTTTCAATGATGACACGATCATTACTTTGGTATGCTTCAACAATTGATAGATTGCTGAGGTTGTTGGTGATGTGGTTTGAAGCCCCAGAAGCGAGGTACCAATTATTGTTGATCAGCCTGTCTACGTAGAGCTGTTGGGTGGTGCTGTAGCTGATTTGGAGTATTGTGGTAGTTGGAATCTATTTGGTGCCAGTAGTCATTGGCCGAGTGACCGGGCTTGCAACATATTTGACACTCAACAAATTTAACCCCTCTTATCTATGAGAACTACCCCGTCTGGCGCGCACAAATACTCCAATTATTCAAAGCAAACAACCTACATGGTCACCTTGACGACACCGATCTCATTCCCCATACCGACAACCCCAAATCTTCATTCTGGATCTCTACAAACAGGAATCTAATAGCAGCCCTTTACTCCATCATATCTTCTTCAATCCTCCCCTACATTCTCAATGCTGAATATGTGACAAAGTCCGACTTACCCTAGAAAAATGCCTACAGTCCTCAAATCACTACGGAGTTGTAACGACCCATTGTCGTTATTTTTCAAATTAGGTCAGAGCCCGCTTCAGACATTAGGACCCCGGGGAATTTCAAATTAGGGCAAACAAAATTTCTATTAGATAGAAATAATTTTAAGATAAAAGTGCCCTAGTTTGGGAGAAATCCAAATAATGAAAACTCCCGCTTTATTTTCTGAATTATTTAATTTTTAAAAATCAAGAACATTGAAATACGTGTCAGAATTCATCGATTTCAGTGTCGTTGTGTTAAGTATATTATTTAAAGGCTGCTCGAAAAGTTTCATCAAATTCTGAGTGTCGGTTTAATCGTGATTAATTTTTGAAGTTTTAAACTTCAAAAATTAATTAAAAATAAAATATTTGTCCAAATTGAAAATTTTTGGCGCGAGAATGTTCGTTATATTGAAACACACCTCGGTGTCAAGTTTCGTTAATTTTGGACTTCAAACGGCTGAAAAATACAAATAATTTAAGTTTAAGTAATTATAATTTAAAAAAAAAAAATATTTCCTCTGTTTCCTTCTCCCCGTTCCCACGGGCAACTGGCACGGAACCTTCTGCGCCAGGAAGGGCCGCCTGCGCCAATTTTGGGCAGGCTGGTTGACCCACCTGGCCGACCCCCCTCTCCCCTCCTCTCCCTCTGCATAAATGCCCCCCCTTCCTTCCTTATTCCCCCCACAACCCCTCCTCCTCCTCCAAACCCTAGCCAGCTAAAACCTGGCAACAACCCTCCTGCTGCAACCCCCTTCAAGCCAGCCCTTGCCAGCCAGCCTCCTGCAGCGGCAGCAGCCACCTAGCAGCCAGCTCCCTCCTGCGCAGCCCTCTCTCAGCTGGCCAACAGACAGCAAGCAGTCGTCCGGCCACCCTATTACGGCCAGCAACCCCACTCCGTCCTCCCTCTGCTTTCTGGTAATCCTAATCCTAAGGTAAGAAGAAAAGTATAAGAGAGAAAAAAAAAGGAAACGAAAATAGGAGAAATGATTTTTGCTATTTCTTCGTTCTTTTATACATACTTAATAGTCACTATTATGAAAATAATAATGATATAATATCGCCATTCACATTAATATGGTTCTCATTAATTAATAAATGAAAACTATACATATGTTATAAAATGACTATAATTTTAATTCAAGCGTTTTCATTTTGACAGTTATTTCTCTCATATTCTTTCATTCTTATATTATTATTATCATTAAAATAATGATAATAATAATATTATATCAATATGATTCTATCCTCAGCAACTTAATAAATGTTATAAATATTACTGCCACCGCAGTATCTTAAAAATTAGACTTTAATCATAATAAGAAAGCAAAAGAAGATCATAATCGAAATGAAAGTAAAATATTACTTCTAAATACATTGGCTAAGAGCTAATTTAAAAATGTCCAAAACCTAAATGCAGATTGAGCCAACTATCACTCATCCGAACTGTTGAACTTTTGAACTTATAGAACAAGGTACTAGATGTCTTTTATTACTCTTGTTTAAATATGTTTTTCTGCTCAGCATCGCACAAATTTGATAAAAGTGCTTTTTTGTCTGATCAGACAACCGTTAGGACGGGGCTGTCCGACATCGAGAGTCATAAGGAGCCTATACTGATAAGCCTTTGAGGGGGAGGGTATAGAGAAAAGTTGAGATATGTAACACAAAAATGAACCCCCTTTTCCTTGATTTTGAACTTGCCCAACAAAATCATATTTTGCCTCAGATATCAAGCGCTAAAATTATGTATTTATTTTTGAAATTGCAATTATTTTTATGTTAAATTTCAAGTGCAATTGAATCAAGTTTGCAGGGATAAGTTTGTACAACTTTTATTTCCTGTCAAATATTGATTATTTTGCTTATTATTTAACATTTGTAAAGATGACATCTACCAGTACTTAGTTTCACAACTAACTGGTATTCGAATGCCTACACTTTTGAAACGTGCCCAGATCAGGAGTTCATCATCGAGGAAAGATGCTAAGAACTGAGCAATGCTGATCCACCGCTTTCCTTCTGACTCTTTCTATTTTTAAAAGTTTGTAACTTTTTTTTATTTTGATCTTTTGTATCCAAGACTTACGAATTAATGAATAAATGAGTTATGTTTGATGTCTATATATTTGTCTCTTAAATCACTTAATATGATCCTGCGACTAGATGACTTGTTGCTATTGCTATCTCACAAGCAAACCGGTGATGGATTAGCTTCCGCTGACCCGGCACCGGGTTCTCATAGTTGGTATCAGAGCAGGATTGAGCTTAAGCTTAAGAGATAATATATAAAAGTCAAATTATAATTCACTTTGAGAATAAAGAAGGATAGCATAAACCTAAGTAACTTAAACTTTCACCCTTTAGGCAAAAAGATGGATTCGGATGAAGAATTTTTGAGTACACCGTCAGAAACCCCAATCAAGGCACCAATATCATTAGAAGTTTCAGGAAGTACCAACGACCGCTTAATGGAAGCCGTCCTAGAACTTCTTGCAAACCAAAAGAAAACTTTGTCAAACTCCGTTCAATCACCCCAAAAGCATCATTCTGAGGGAATACTCCAATCTTTCCTCAAATTAAATCCACCAGTATTTCATGGGACTACTTGTCTATGGAAGCAGAAGACAAGTTAAGAGAAATAGAAAAGACGTTAGAAAGTATGTAGTGTCCAAGTGAAAAAGAAGCGCGTGTGACCCGCTACCTATTTAAAGGCGAAGCTGACCGTTGGTGGGAATCTGTCATCAACACTGATTTCACTAACATAGAATTGGAGAATATAAGTTGGGGAGCATTTTCAGAAGCTTTCCGAGCCAAATATGTCCCGCAAACTGCCCAAAGCATCATGGAGAACCAATTCATGAAATTGGTTCAGGGTAACAACTCCGTGACCAACTATGAGGCGGAGTTCACAAGATTGTCAAGGTATGCTCAGAACTTGATAAGTACAGAAAAATCAAGGTGCAACCATTTTCTATCAGAGGGATGAAAGGCACCCTTCGTTGGAGCCTGCTTCCATTGAGACATGCTCGTTTCTCCGAATTTTTAGAATGCGCCTTAATCATGGAGCACGAAGAGAATAGCAAGCCCTCTATCAACACGCGTCAAGGAAAGAGGCATGATCATCCTACAAAGGACCAAGGGACATTCAAAAGACAACAACACAACCCACCTACCAAAATATTTCAGCTAACTTTTGAGAATTTTGGACAATGATTGAGAAGAGATTGCCGGAGACATCAACCCTACGGCAAGTGCTACCATGACGGCAGAAGGTGCTATCAGTGCGGCAAGCCCGGCCACCAAATTCGGGATTGTCGATCCGTAAGGACGATCGATGGAGTAACCATCATAAGAGGCACAAACACCACATCTGCTGTAACCCCGTTTCATGCCCAAACAAGAGGAGCCGCTCCAGAACCAGCCAACGCCCCAAGGCCACCAATTGCACCAACATCCAACCAGAGGAAAGGACCCGCACCTCGTAACTCTACTCCACCTGGAGACAACGATGTAGTATCAGGTATTTCATTCTTCTCGTTCTTTTTATCTTTTGCTCTTATATTAGTACAAAATGCTCATAGTTCATATTTAGGCACACTATTCATTAATAACGTATCATGTGACACCATATTTGATACGGGGGCAAGCCACTCCTTCATATCAGAAAAACTTGCTGCCACACTAGAACTACCATTCTTCCTTTTGGCAACATCACTAATTATTGGGTTACCTTCTGGAGCTAGCATGGAGGCTCAGAAATTCTGTATTTTTAATATCCCCATCAAAGGCAAATTATTCAAGGCTATGTTAGTCATTCTGCCCATCACCAACTTTGACATTATTCTAGAGATGGATTGGTTAAGCAAGCATGATGTGTAATCAACTGCCAGAAGAAAAAGGTCACAATCAAAAGCAGCAAAACATCAACAGTATTTATAAGAAGACAAAGCCTGTTAGCTTCTCTAATAAACCCAATAAAAGCAAGAAAGTTGATTCAAAAAGGATGTAGCGCACACTTAGTAACTATGATGGGGAAAGAAGAGAAGTTGTGCCTTTATCAGAAACGCACATCATTCGAGATTTTGAAGATGTATTCCCAAAAGATTTACCCGGTCTACCACCCGAAAGAGAAATTGGGTTCTCAATAAAACTAATTCTAGGAATCCAACCCAAGTCAAAATCACCATACCGTATGGCACCAAAAGAGCTCCAAAAACTAGACCAACAACTTCAAGAGCTAACTAGCAAGGGATTGATCCGGCAAAGTATGTCCCCTTGGGGAGCCCAGTACTCTTCGTGAAAAAGGACAGATCTATGCGTATGTGCATAGATTATAGAGACCTCAACAAGGTAACAGTGAAAAACAAATATCCTCTATCCCGCATCGATGACCTCTTTGATCAACTAGCTGTTGCCAAAATATTCTCTAAAATCGATTTAAGGTCTGGATACCACCAGATGAGAGTCAATGAAGAAGACGTTCCCAAGATTGTATTTAGAACTCGCTTCGGACACTATGAGTTCTTAGCCATGTCATTTGGACTCACAAACGCGCCTACTATCTTTATGGATTTAATGCAAAGAATACTCCGGCCCTTCCTTGATAAATTCGTGATAGTCTTCATCGACGATATCTTTAATATATTCCAAGTCTATGAAGGATCATGAGATTCATTTGAAAGTTGTATTGGGAACTCTTAGGGAGCATCAATTATTTGTCAAGTACTCAAAATGTGAATTTTGGTTGGACTCAATAGCATTTTTAGGGCATGTAGTAAATGCTGAAGGAATCAAAGTAGACCAAAAAAAGATCAGTACCATACAAGAATGGCCCCAACCATCATCCGTGTCTGAGATTCGCAGTTTCTTAGGACTTGCAGGATACTACCGAAAGTTTGTCAAAAGATTCTCAAATCTGGCCAAGCCATTAACTCAGCTAACTCAAAAGGCAACACCATTTGTATGGAGTCAAGACTGTGAAGAATCATTTCTAATAAAGCAAGCCCTCACCACTGCACCTGCTTGATCCTACCTCAAAATGGGAAGAACTACAAGGTATACACGGACGCTTCATTAACAGGACTAGGGTGTGTCCTCATGCAAGACAACCACGTCATTGCTTACGCTTCAAGGCAATTGAAGACTTGCGAAAAGAACTACCATGTTCATGATTTAGAGCTGGCAGCAATAGTCTTTGCCTTAAAGATTTGGAGGCACTATCTTTATGGAGTAAAGTGCGAGATCTTTACAGACCATCAGAGTTTAAAATACATCTTCACGCAAAAAGAACTAAACTGTCGCCAAAGAAGAAGGTTTGAACTACTCAGCGACTATGATATGGATATTCAATATCATCCTAGCAAAGTTAACTTGGTCGCAGATGCATTGAGTAAAAAGGAAATATTGAGTACTTTAATTTCGGCAAATCCATTTGAAGAAGAATTCCAGAAGCTTAATATAAGACCCATTATTAAAAATCAGTTGAATGAATTGCTTAATGTTAATACTGCAGGACCTACCTTCGTGCATTTTGGACGCTCAAAAAGTCAACGAGGAATACCCCAAGCTAAAAGCAGAAATAGAAGATGGTCGCAGAACAAAGTTGCAGCTACAAAAAGGAATTCATATTTATATTGGTAATAGAATTTGGGTCCCGAATAATTCGCACGACCTCTCCTTTCAAAAGCCCCGGGATCTGTCAAATATTAAATGAAGCCCACAACCCAGGCTATACAGTACACCTCGGAAGCAATAAAATATATCAACATCTAAAGATAGCCTTCTGGTGGCCTGGACTCAAAAGAAAGATAGCTGAATTTGTGGCTAAGTGCCACATTTGTAGCCTATTCAAAGCAGAGCACCAACGACCTGGTAGACTTCTGCACCCACTAGAAATCTCAGAGTGGAAATGGTCAGATATCTCTATGAATTTTGTAATGGGTTTGCCAAAAGAAAAATCAGGAGCAGATGCAATTTGGGTCATAGTTGATAGATTAACAAAGTCAGCCAACTTTATCCTAATAAAGCAAACAGACTCAGTGGAGAAACTGGCAAGATTATATATTAGGGAGATCGTCAAACTGCATGGAATTCCTAAAACTATAATTTTAAATAGAGATGGCAGGTTTACTTCTCGATTTTGGCAAGCAGTACACAAAGATTTGAAAACCATCTTAGCCATGAGCACAGCCCTCCACCCTCAAATAGACAGACAAACTGAGAGAGTCAACCAAGTACTCGAGAATCTCTTACGTTTATGCTTGTTAGACTTTGATGGAAATTGGGAGAAACACCTCCCACTTGTAGAATTTGCTTATAATATTAGCCACCGGTCAAGCATTGGAATGGCCCCTTATGAAGCCTTATATGGGAGAAAGTGCAGTACTCCTCTAGCCTGGACACAAGTTGGAGATGTACAAATTTATGGATCTGAGTTAATTGAAGAAACAAATGAAAAGATAAGGCTAATCAAGAGCAGAATTGCGGCAACCCAGGACCGACAAAAGAAATACTTCGACGCAAGACACCGGAGGCAAGAATTTCACATTGGTGATTGGGCTTATCTAAAGGTTAGCCCTATGAAAGGAATTCATCACTTTGGAGTGACTGGAAAGTTGAGTCCCAGATATGTTGGGCCCTTCGAAGTAACTGCAAAAATTGGAAGCTCGGCTTATAAACTTGAACTTCCTGAAAGATTTACAGCCGTGCACAACGTATTCCACGTTTCAACACTCCGCAAATGCCTCCAGGAATCCACTCAGCAAATTTCAGACTCAACAGTTGAAATTCATCCTGATTTAACTTATATCAAAAAACCTCTTAAAATTATTGAGAAAGACCACCAAAAATTAAGAAACAGAACGATCCCGATAATCAAAGTTCAGTGGCATAATCATACTGTAAAGGAAGTCACATGGGAAAGAGAAGTCGATATGCGAAGAAAATATCCAGAACTATTTCTGAATTAAGGTACCCCCCAAGACTCCCTTTAAGTCATTATTTTATTCTTGATGTCGAGGACGACATTATTTTTAAGTAGGAGAATTTGTAACGACCCAATATCGTTATTTTTCAAATTAGGTCAGAGCCTGCTTCAGACATCAAGACCTCGGGGAATTTCAAATTAGGGCAAACAAAATCTCCATTAAATAGAAATAATTTTAAGATCAAAGTGTCCTAGTTTGAGAGAAATCCGAATAACGAAAGCTCCCGCTTTATTTTCTGAATTATTTAATTTCTAAGAATCAAGAACATTAAAATACATGTCAAAATTCATCGATTTCAATGTCATTGTGTTAAGTATATTATTTAAAGGCTGCTCGAAAAGTTTCATCAAATTCTGAGCGCCAGTTTGATCGTGATTAATTTTCGAAATTTTAAACTTCAGAAATTAATTATAAATAAAATATTTGTCTGAATCGAAAAATTTTGGCACGAGGGTGTTCGTTATATTGAAACACACCTCGGTGTCAAGTTTTATTAATTTTGGACTTCAAACGGTGAAAAAATACAAATAATTTAAGTTTAAGTAATTATAATTTTTTCTTTAAAAAAAATTCCTCTGTTTCCTTCTCCCCCGTTCGCCCCCCCTTTTCCCTGCGACCCGCTCGCCTGACAGGCGACTAGCACGGAACCTTCCGCGCCAAGAAGGGGCTGCCTGCGCTATTTTTGGCGCAGGCTGGTTGGCCCACCTGGCCGACCGCCCTCTCCCTCCTCCCCCTCTACATAAATGCCCCCCTTCCTTCCTTATTCCCCCCACAACCCCCTCCTCCCCCTCTACATAAATGCCCCCCTTCCTTCCTTATTCCCCCCACAACCCCCTCCTCCAAACCCTAGCCAGCCAAAACCTGGCAGCCACCCTCCTGCTGCAGCCCCCTTCAAGCCAGCCCTTGCCAGCCAGCCTCCTGCAGCGGAAGCGGCAACCTAGCAGCCAGCTCCCTCCTGCCGCAGCCCTCCCTCGGCCGGCCAACAGCCAGCAAGCAGCCGTCCGGCCACCCCATTCCGGCCAACAACCCCACTCTGTTCTCCCTCCGCTTTTCGGTAATCATAATCCTAAGGTAAGAAGAAAAGTATAAGAGAAAAAAAAAATAGGAGAAATGATTTTTATTATTTTTATGTTATTTTATACATACTTAATAGTCATTATTATGAAAATAATAATGATATAATATCGTCATTCACATTAATTTGGTTCTCACTAATTAATAAATGGAAATTATAAACATGTTATAAAATGATTATAATTTCAGTTCAAGCATTTTCATTTTGACAGTTATTTCTCTCATGTTCTTTCATTCTTATTTATTATTATCATTAAAATAGTAATAATAATAATAATATTATATCAATATGATTCTATCCTCAGCGACTTAATAAATGTTATAAATATTATTGCCATCGCAGTAACTTAAAAATTAGACTTTAATCATAATAAAAAAATGAAAGAAGATCATAATCGAAATGAAAATAAACATTACTCCTAAAAACATTGGCTAAGAGCTAATTTAAAAATGTCCAAAACCTAAATGCAGATTGAGCGAACTGTTGAACTTATAGAACAAGGTACCAGATGTCTTTTATTACTCTTGTTTAAATATGTTTTTCTGCTCAGCATCACACAAATTTGATAAAAGTGCTTTTTAAAGTCACATAAAATGATATATGAACAAGTTTGAATAAGTGAGAAGCAAGGGTTATATGTCGATTTATACTTTTTGTCTGATCAGACAACCGTTAGGACGGGGCTGTCCGACATCGGGAGTCATAAGGAGCCTATACTGATAAGCCTTTGAGGGGGCAGGTATAGAGGGAAGTTGAGATATGTAACACAAAAATGAACCCCCCTTTTTCTCGATTTTGTACTTGCCCAACAAAATTATATTTTACCTCAGATATCAAGCGCTAAAATTCTGTATTTATTTTTATGACTGCAATTATTTTTATGCTAAGTTTCAAGTGCAATTGAAACAGATTTGTAGGGATAAGTTTGTACAACTTTTATTTCCTATCAAATATTGATTATTTTGCTTATTATTTAATATTTGTAAAGATGACATCTATCAGTACTTAGTTTCACAACTAACTGGTATTCGAATGCCCGCAATTTTGAAACATGCCCAGATCAGGAGTTCATCCTCGAGGAAAGGTGCTAAGAACTGAGCAGTGCTGATACTGCTACCTGCTGATCTACCTCTTTTCTTCTAACTCTTTCTATTTTTAAAAATTTGTAACTTTTCTTTTATTTTGATCTTTTGTATCCAAGACTTATGAATTAATAAATAAATGAGTTATGTTTGATGTCTATATATTTATCTCTTAAATCACTCAATATGATCCTGCAACTAGAGGACTTGTTGCTATTGCCATCCCACAAGCAAATCGGTACTGGATTAGCTTTCGGCTTCGGGTCCTCGCAAGAGTCATCCAAATCAAAATAAACTCCACAATGTATCCCTAAAAGGCAGATTCATGCATGAATATCTATATGAAATCAAATCATTGGTAAACAAAATAACTACAGCAGGCTCCAAAATCGATAATGAAGATGTCATCCTTAACACATTAAAGAGTCTTCCCTCCACCTACCAAGCCATCAAAACAGCAATCAGAACCAAACTTAACCAAATCAATTTGGTGACAGTAATCAAAACCAAACTTAACCCAATCAGTTTGGTGACCTCTACTCCCTCCTATGCAGTGAAATCAATGTCCAACAAGATCTTCACAAGAAGATTCAGCTCAGCAAACCGCCAACTTTCAGCAACCATCAACACCTATCTCTATTCTCGGGTCGATCCCAAGGTAAGGGCAGATACAACAGATGGCATGGGCGATCCTCAATGCCATACAGAGGTATAACACCTGCGCAGAAAACTCCCCCTCATACATTGAGTATCAAATATGTTGCAAGCCCGGCCACCTGGTCAAGGAGTGCTGGCACTAAATGGATTCCAACTACCACAATACTCCAAATCAGCTACAGCACCACCTAGCAGCTCTATGTAGACGGGCTGAATTACAACTAGTACCTTGATTCTGAGGCTTCAATCCACATCACCAACAACCTCAACAATTTATTAATTGTTGAAACATACCAAGGTAATGATTGTGTCACTATTGGAGTGAACAAACTCTCCCAATCTCCAATTTTGACAACGACATTCTACCTACACCCAATCGTAAGTTCCTCCTAAATCAACTTCTTCATGTCCTACAATGCCAATACAATCTCCTTTCCATTCACAAACTAATATTCGATAACTCTTGCTCCATCTCTATTGATCCAAATGGGTATACAATAAAGAACCTTCAAATAAACACTCTTCTTGCTAAGAGACGTTGCATCAACGGGCTCTACACCATTCGACCGTCACTAGAACCTCCCCCTCCAAGACAATTTTGCAATATTCCACCACCTCCAACAGCTCTACCCTATCATCTTCGACTAAAACATGCAAGCCATGATGTCTACCAACTCCTCATCAAGCACCATCTAGACATCGCAAGAGCAGTGCTACACCTACGTGTTAAACTTGAATTATAGCAAAACACCACAAATTACCTTCTCCCAAAATACTCAAATTGAAATTATGATGCAATTTAATTTCTACATACTAATGTATGGGGTCCTGCCCCAACCATATCCAATGAAGATTACAAATTTTATGTCATTTTTTTTGGATGATTGCTCACGTTTTACATGGCTCTTTCAATTAAGCACAAATCTGAAATTATACAACAATTCATTCACCTCCAAGAACTCATTAAATGTCAATTCAATAAAAAAATCAAAGTCCTTCAATCCGAGGAGGTGGAGAATACAACTCAACTCTCTTCCACAATCTACTCAAAAACCTCAGCATACTGCCTAATGTCGTACCCATACACCCTCAACAAAATGTAGTCGCGGAGCGCAAACATAGACATATACTAGAAATTAGACGTCTTCTCTAAACGGCCCAATTGCCCGAGAGCTTTTGGGTTTATGCCGCACTCAGCTCTACATATCTAATCAACTGAGTACCCTCCCCAAAACACTAGCAATCTCTCACCCTTTCAAATCCTATGCAAAACCAGGACCCAAAAATGACCATCTCAAGGTCTTCGGCTACCTATGCTTCCCCCTTCTTCCTCCTACCCAAATACATATGTATTGCTCACTTTATTCAATGAATAGAAATGCTCACTATTTCTACCAGCTAATCTCCGGCGCTCTCTTCTTCCCTGCTCTCAACAGATATATTGGTCGACTAGCCTGTTCAGCTTGAGAGACAAAAAAATGCAAGGAACTCAGCATGCACATCAAACCCACAAACATATAAACAATGTCAAAGAAAATATGGAACTAGACTTTAAACTGCAAATAAACTAGGCAAAATGAAGCTAAACAAGGACAGCTTATATCATAGTCGATGAATCTGAGCAAGAACACATTTCCCACCACTCATGAAAATAATCCAAAGAGAAAACACTTGAACTTCACTCCTGTTATTACAAATGACATTACTAGCTTAAGATTACCTATAAGACAAAATTGGGGAAACCCCTCTTTACCAGCACTCATACTGATAGTAATGATAAGACGGCATTTTATTCAATCACTAGCCAAAATTATTTTATTCAATCACTAGCCCTAATTTTGGCAGCAACATCAATGCAACACCATGAAAGTTATTAAAATGATCAATACAAGGATGGAAACCCTTCTAAGATGAAAAAAACACTTATAATAAATGAAGATAATTAATACGAATACAATTTTAGAGTGTCCTTAGAAATTTGCAGTAAAGATTGCAAGGTTTTATAAAGTTCAACATATAATATTATCTATATTGTGGAAAAAGAAAAATCTTTTTATCCACATTTTTACAAGAACTGAGCACATAGAATATTTGGAATATGAGGACTTAAACTAAAAAACCAAATTAATCAAATATTGTATATCAAAGGGTCCTTAAATTAAAATTTAAAAGCAGAATAAAATAGGCCTTCTAAAGGATTCATAACAGAATCAAAGGAGATTAACTATAGCAGAATAAAAGGGGACTGCAGAATAATAGGAGATATCAATCAAACAATTATTCCTAACTCCACACGGTTATCCAAAACAGGAATTTTGGTGGCTCCATTTCCATGTAGAAACAAACAAAGAAGAACAATAAAATATTTAACTGAGTGAATTTATAATTCAACACCCCTTCAAGTTATTAAAGAAGTATTTTTCATTTCAATATTGGCCACAAGCCTCTGAAATGCTGTGCTCAAACATCTATTTGTGAAATCATACGTGAGTTAGTTTCCAAATAGAAGAAAGGGAGCAGAAATTGGGTCATTGTTCAATTTTTCAAAAGAAAAATATATCTCAACATCAATAAACTTTGTATGATTATTAACACAACAGTCGAGTAATATGAAGACAATTTTAATATCACAATATAGCCACATTTGAACTTCAATTTAAGTTTTTAAATCTTTTAGAATCATTAAGAGTCATAGATATAAATTCAGCCACTACATTATGGTTTTTGCTTCTCCTGGCAACAAGATTGTCTGCATGAAAAGTGTAATACTACAAAGTTAATCATTTGCCATCAACAGAATCAGCATAATAATCATTTGTGTAGGCCTTAAGGTTTAATCTTGCAACTAATTAAATAAATTTCACTTTTCTAATGAGTCCTAATATGAAATGATTTTATTAACTTCCCTTAAATAAGCCTCCTTAGATTATGCATAAACTGACTTGTAACACTTAATGTCTTATATATAGCAGAAAAAACCTTCCAACATATCTCTAATAACTAGCATTGCCAACCATTGTATCAATTGGAGTTTACATAATTTGTGATTGGATTCTATGAGTGTATCAACAAATTCATATCTCAATAGCTCAATCATATATTTTTTTATAGTGATATAAAAATTCTCTTTTTTTTCAAATAAGCTACCTCTATATTATCAAGAAGTATTATAGCTTTTCAAAATCTTCAAGCTTAGTTCATTTATCAAGCAATCTTCAGCTTTGAATCCCCTCTGCATCATCCGATGTTATAATGATATCATCACTATATACTAATAGTATAATAACCCTCTTTTTTATATTGTTTGAAGAATAAAAGATGATTTTCATGATTTTGTTTGCATTCAAAACATAGTATAAGTTAAGCAAATCCCTCAAATAAACAATTAAAGATTGTCTGAGTCTGCATAAGGCCTTCTTCAGCTTGCACGCAATTTGTTTTTGTTTTCTATAGATCAAAACCTGTGAGAACTTCCATATAAAATTTCTTTCTATAGATCACAATGTGGAAATGTATTTTTGATGTCCACTTTCTGCAATTTCCATCCAAGAAATATGATGCTAATGATAATAAAATTCTCATAGTTTCAAAATAATTAATGCAATACATCTGAGTGCTGCCTTTCAATACATACCAAATATTTGTCATATCTTTAGCAACAATCTCGCTTTGAACCTCTCAAAAAAGCCATCAATTATAATTCACATTAAACGCTCATCAACAACAGCCAGTTTCATTCTTTTAGTAAGCTTACCAATTCCCATGTATTGTTTTTTTATCTTCATTTCAAAATTCATACATTTCTCCAAAATTTATTTTTGAGTACTTCGGATAGAATTTTATGAATGGTAATACTGTTGAAATTGATGATGAAGATTTTATGGTTGCATCATAATTTTTTGTAGAACATAAAAAGATAAAGGATATTGGGTGCAAATCATTTTCTTCTTTGAGAAACAGTGAAATCATATTTAACCAATTCAAAAGAAGTGGGGTGAGAATTTACCATTATCAATTGCTATAATTGAGTTGAATGATTAATCTATCATTGATTGAATTTAATAGACCTAATTAAATGATTTAGGAAGGAAGTAATGAGTGCTATTTTGAGAAGATATCGGTGACAAAGTCAGGTGGGCTTTAATTTTGTCAAGATACTTGATATACTAAAGGCAATAAGAAAGTTTGTTGGTTCGTGGAAGGTTGCTAGGTAGTGTTCAGAGGATTTTGGTGACCTACTAAATGCTGGACTAATTTCACATTAGAGAAGGGAAAAAATAAGCAAGTGTACCTTCTTCAACAAGTCTCATAAACCTGACTAAATTTTTTTTTTCAATTTTAAGTGTGGCGAAAATTAAATAATCAAAAAAGATGGGAAAGAATCAATGTGCATTAAATTCACCTATGTTTCTAAATACAAATTTGGAATATCAAATAGCAGGATTTAGGTTATATCAAGTTGCTAATGTCGTGAGAAGTGAAATTAGTTCACCAACGACCTTCAGCATATATTGATCTTTGATTCTAAATCAGAAAAAAAAAATATTTGAATACCGATTTTGACTAAAAGAAACAATATGGAAAAGGTCTTACTCGCAATTCAATCTTGAAGTTGTAGACTACAGTCACTATGGATGCTAGAGATTCATTTAACTCTACTGTCAGTGAGCCCTAGCATCTCAACCTG
This sequence comes from Gastrodia elata, assembly GCA_016760335.1. Classification (NCBI taxonomy): domain Eukaryota; kingdom Viridiplantae; phylum Streptophyta; class Magnoliopsida; order Asparagales; family Orchidaceae; genus Gastrodia; species Gastrodia elata. The sequence goes on along the minus strand of CM028680.1, from coordinate 37,244,611 downwards.
CTCGTGATAGAAGATTTGCATGTGAGAGAGGAAAGGTTTGGGCCTACATAGAGAATAGGCTCAATGTGTGATTGAGGATTTGCTTTGCTTATGGAGAAAATTGAATGCTGCAACAAAATATTAGATAATAGAGACGAAGGACTGAAACTGTGGGTGAGGGAGTAGGCATAACAGGCGAGTGAATGGCTGTGGCCAAGAGTAAGAGGAGGTATTATTTCGAATAGGCATTGCAACTACTGTGTGCTGAATGCCTTCCAACAGATAACATCAAACTTATGAGCAGAAGAGGCATCGATTATGCCACAAGAAGCTTGAGGACCCAGTGCACAAAAATAATAGAAAACCTTGTTGCCATAGGTTTTGTTCATTGTACTTTCAAATGCATTCCTTAGCGATTTCCATTTTCATAATTGTTGCGGTAAATTAAAAAAGTTGTGCATGGGTAGTTTGATATATATATAAGGATTACAATAATACTAATAATAATAATACTAGTAATAATATTAATTTATTATTAACAATGATATGATATGATAATAATATATTATTGTTATTATTAGTATCATTAACATTATTAGAACTATTACTATTATCATAGGAATTTTAATTCAAACCCACAATTAATTTAATAGGATTTCTAAATTGGAGAAAAGTTTTGGATTGATATATATTAATGCTAAAACACTTTAAAAAGTCTAATTAAATTAAAAATAATAATTGTTACAAGTAATATATTTATAAATATTTAAATTACTTGCAGTTGTCTATCACTAATCCTATTAACCTCATTAACTTTATCTTTAACTCTATCATGTAAAATTTTAATATGGATTTATTGATAATATTTCTAGCATACAGTAACTTAATGCTCTCCTCAATCTCATTGAAATATTCCTTTCTAACTTAATTCTTGAAAAAAAAATTATTGCCACGTCTTCTATTTCTCATGTCCTCATAAAAAGATATCATGGCCCAAAAAAGATTAAATGCAAAACCGTTGGTTAGATGTAAAGTGCAAAGCACCTTCAGTATTACAGTGATATACACATGGCATTTATCTGTTAGTATTGGAATCTTTTATGTCCAATTTTTACAGTTGTCAAGTATTTTCTTTTCAATATAGTGAATTTCATCTTGATTTTACACCTAATCAATGCTTTCTTATTTCACCTAAATAGAGTTTAGCTGTGGTGTGTGGGCATTCCACTTGTAAGAAAAACCTTAAACAGTCATTACTTTGTATCATAGTAGTGTAACCGTTGGAAACCACCAAAGCCTTTCTCAAAGTTACACACTATAAGACACTTGCGCCCTCCAAAGAAGTTTTAAAAGCAATTTTAAGCAGATTATAAATATTTTCATAAGAGGAAAATATATACTTGGGGCTTTTTTTTACCAGCACCCAAATCTTAGCATTTACCTACGCACAAGCATGCATATTTACTAATATGTTTGTCATTTTTAGAACCTTTAAGTTATGAAAACTGAACTTGTTTAATCATGAAAGCTAAAATGAGAAAGAGGGAAAGATAAATAAATAATAATAATAATAAACATGAAAAAAACAAATCAAACTTACATTAACATTCTTCTGGATAGGCTTGGCCCGCTTCTTGGGCCGGAGGGAGGGCTTGGTCCCCTTGAAGGCCATGAAATCCTCTTCCTTTTCTTGAGATGTCAACGCAATTTCGATCCGTGGCCATGCAGCCCCTTCACTCCCCGATGATGATCCACCCTTCTCTGATGAAGCCGCGGGCCTACTGCCATCATTGACTGCATTAGGCAGTGATGATCTCTTCTGCCCCTCTCCCACTCTCATCCTCCTGTTACCATCCAAATTCCTCCAAAACCAAAACAAAACAATAAACCATACCCAGCATCTTAGAAACAATAGAATTGTGGAGAGAACACATCCGTCAAGACCTATCATTCTACAATTAGACTAGTCAGGTCATCTAATCAAGCCTTGATAAAAAATAATAAAATATAAACATAACACGCTACCATATTATCTAAGGCAATGATTGTGATTCGGTTGAAGGAAGGCCAATACAACAGCTCCAACTCCATCATTGATCAAAAGAAAAGAAAAATAAAATGATCTTAATCCTTGTTTTAATATCAACTTTATTTTTGATGAATCATTGTGTAGTCTACCAACAACAACCATGAGCACAGAGCATAAGATGTCCATATTATTTTACAATCTATGGAAGTTCAAACATCTCTTCTATTACAAATTTCTCTCTTGTGGCAGATACTATTCTAGAATTATAATTGGTTTAATCTATCATCTCAGGCGTCGCGATGGAGCATAACAAAACTTGCCTTTCTCCATAGCAATCTATCATTCTGACTAAAAAAGGGGGTCAAGCTAATGACCAAACCCAACATTCTGATATATTGTTTAGATTTGTTAACCTATATTTCTACTAAGTTAACAACCAATTAGCCCCTAGTTTGCTTTTAGTTTAAGTTACACTTGAAACTATTTTAGTTTAACAGTTTAACTTAAGCCCGCTAAGCCTGAACCATACAATTCCTGCTTAGATTAGTTGAGCTTAAATTATTTAAATTTAAATAACTATTTATATTTGCAATTAATTAAATTAATAAATTCATAATCTATGCATGAAACAGATTAAGTAAATGTTAAGCATGAATTAAATATAAATAATAATTACCAATTTATAATGAATAAATGCAAATAATTATTATTAAAAAATATAATAATGTTAATTTTAAATTATAATAACAAAATAAACTAAACTAATTAGCTGATTTCACAAATTAGTTAAATTACTTAATTAATTATTATGTTATGAGTACGTAGTAAATATACAATTTCAGTAAGCTAATTAATCATTAATTAATTAATTATAATAAATTAATATGCTAGTTAATTATTAAATATAATATTAACAAATTATGCTTAATTATTGTACAATTAAGTATACTAATTAATAGTTAAATAAGCAAACTATACCAGATATTAGATAAGCAAGATAAATTAAATATGTAATATATTGAAACCTAAGCTGAATATGCTAAATTAAGCTAAGAAAAAAAAAAAAAGCTAAATTGTTTGACTTATCTAACCTAAGAGAAGCCAAATTAAAGTCAAAACAAATTAGATTCTTTAGAAACATAATAACAACTCTCTTCAATAATAAACACACTTGAGAAATCCATGGAACAAAAGATTAATTGACAGAGCAATGGAGATAAACAGATCCATGCTACTTGCGACTAAGATTTGGCTGTTGCTGATGCTGCTTGCTTTAAATAAATATAAATTAGGCAACAACTTTCTTAAGAGAAATGCACGCAAAGTAATTACGCGCGCACACTAAAAAATTTTAGTTTCTTTAAAGAAGGCATACTTTCATCAGAATTGAGGAATTCTCAAGAGGGATACACCTGTATTAGAATTTAAGTTTAGATTAAGTAAGAGCGGATTAATTACCTCAATACGCGATGGCTAGTTGAGGATTTTCGGAGAGAGACCACTTTGGCTTGCTCCTTCGTAGCCGTTACTTTTTCAGCGATAGCGGCGGCGGCATCGCTGCCGGCGGCGGCGGGGGCGCCGGCGGTCCTCCGGGAGAACTTTACGCACCTATGCCGCTTTAGCTTTCCCCATCCTAAAAGAAACTCTGGCCCCTTCAGTGGTGACGCTGCTCCGCCGGTGTTCTTACCTCCACATCCTCCGCGCGTGTGGTAATGACACCGCTCCATCCCCTGTCGCAGTTCCGCACGTGTGCCCAAGGGCAGTTTGAACAGCTCTATTCGTGCTGAGAAGCAGAGGAAATCAATGAAGGAAAAATTAACAATTAATAATAATAAATATTACATTTTAGTGGTCACTGTTTCTGATTCCAATCGTACAGAAAAAGATACACAATGCTGTAGTAATTCTAGATAAGAAAACTTGTGAGAATGCAAGATTCATGGTGAGGTTAAAAGTGAGGAATCCGAGAGAACTTTGATTAAAGATTGAAGAACATGGATCTGGAAAAGAACAGATTAAATACTCAGATTAAAATATTAGGATCAAGAAAAGAGAAACCACTTTTCTGTCTATTGATTAATTTTGGGAAAGAAAAGTGAGAAATAGAAATCAATGGAGGAATCAATTTCGACTTGATTAAATTTCAAAGAGACTGCAAAAAAGAAACATTCCGCTTCAGAAGAAGTTCAGATTCCGCAATAGAACCATGCGGAGATGGTTCGGAATCCGGCTTTGAGAATAAAATATCACTAACCCTAACCCTTCCAAATAGAATGAGGTCTATCAGCTCCAATCCAGATATGAAATACTGGACAAACTCATCAAATACTAAAGAAGAAACTCGAAGAAATCATAAATGATACCTTTTAACAAAAGCAATTTCATGAAAGATATAAAAAAAATTCAAAATCAGGGGCACATTTGGGTTGAACGAATGGCTAGCATATATAATGAGATCTAAGAGTTCATGAATCTACACCCTTTTTCATTTCTTTGCACTCTAAAAGTCAGCTTCTAAATACGTTAGAATACGAAAAGATTTCGATGTATGCCTTCTTGTTAATAAAATTCAAATATTCCCAAAAACTAAAGTCGTAAATAAAAAGAGGAAAAACTAGACATTTCGATGAAACAATTAAGCATTCATCCAAGAAAGAATGCTGACCTCTAGTCCCAAAATATACAACAATTCAAGTTGCCTTGGTTCAAAAATCCAACTTCATAGCTTTGGTTAAATCAATGAGCAAATTAAGAGACGCAGAAAAGAGATCTCTCCCCTCAGAAAAAGTCATCAGCACATTGAGAGAAGAAAAAAAAAAACAAAAAAATGCAATCGAAACAAAGCAGAAGCAAGGAACTCTCTCTCCCTCTTCCCGTCTCTTAAACGGTTTCAGTTCGTGGAACCATCTTATCCTCAGAAATTAATAGAAGAAATATTGGGAAATGCGATGCCGCCCGCAGGAGGGATGAAAACGACGAGGTTTAGAACCGACTTTGTGAGCATGAAATCCGATCCAACATATACACATATGGGATTGTGACTTCTGTCCTAGGGCTAGTAATGATAGATTCAATACATAGCTGCTGATTAGTATAGTCTCTTATAATATTTAGGCTGAACGAAAAGTATTATGCTTTTCGCAATACTATTCGGTGTATTCAGCTCTTGAAAGAGGTATTTTAGATCAATTTGATGGCGATTAAATCGACAACTAGGCAATGATGATTCCGGGTTCAGTCAAGGGCAGGACCATAGGCTCCGCTTGATCTTGGCCTAGATACTACATGCTCTGATTCTATTTAAGTCTGCAATCACTCTTTGTTTGTTCCCTATGAGCCAAGAGCTTTTAGATTAATTGCATGATGGAGCCACTGCAATCGCAGTTCCTTGGCCAGATGAGAAGGTCGTTGTGGCCCAGGCTTCTCTTTAGCTGATGGTAGATGGCTCCGTATTGTTAGGATGGCATAATGGTGGCCTTTGAAGTCCTATCGATTCTGTGTTGTTTAAAATCTTAAGGATGTATAGTACTCGATGTTTGGAGGTGAGTTATTTCAATTGGCTTCAAACATATTTGCAGTTTTGTACTAGTTTCTATCATGAATTGTTTGGGACATGTTTGATCTTGATTTTTATATTTGGCTTGATGGATATGTATATTATGTACTTGTTTTTAGTTTTGAAATATAAATTGGGTTACAACCCCTTAACACGTTTCAAAAAGAAATGGGAGTGTGACTCGAATCAATTCAATATAAGGAGCTCATTGGCACCGGCCTCTTCAGTGCCTCGCTCCTTGCTGTTTTGTTATGTGTGTGTCGTCTGCCCATTTTCATGTCACATCGAACTTCACCAAGTACTTAGCTTTGTGTCTTCCGATCCCTGCAAGCGCCCCATTCTCTCATCATGCCTCGTTTATGTGCCATATTGCGTCGTATGCCCATCTTTGCGCATGTCTCATGCAAACACTTACCAGGGGCACCCCCTTTGCCTCCCAATGCCATGGTCCAATGCCATGGTCCAATGCCATGTTTGAAATTTCGAAGTGAGTTGTCGTTGAGGGCATATATTCTTTCGCAGAGGTCAGAGACCTCTAGACTTTCCCATTTTCTGATCTTTTCAATTTTTTCGACTTTTCAACTCTCGCTTCTTTTGGCTAACTGCTTCTTTGTTCACTCTCCCGAGTTTTGATCTTCATGGCTTCATGTTCTTGCTAATTGCAATTTTTCTCTATTGAAATCGTGACCTTTTAAAGTATGTATAAATTTTTTAAATTGTTTAATAACTTATAAGAAAATTTTAGAGTTTTTAAGAATGCAGGAAATTATGAACTTACTTTTAAGGTCAAAGTCATTATATGAATATGTTATCTTCTTTCAATTTTTTTTTCAATATTTTTAGTATTTTAAAATATGCAGTAAGTTATGAACCAGCTTTTAGGATTAAAGCGATAAATTGATGCTTATTTTTAGGGTTAAAATCATGGGCTACAACTATGATCCTTTTTATGTTATATTTAAATGTTTTTTTAAAGGTTTTCAAATATACTGTAAGTTATGAAGATATTTTTAAAGTTAAGACCATGAGTTGAAGCTGTGATCATCTTTATAATTTGGTTTTTTTTTCATATATTTTTAGGATTTTATTTTTAGAGTTTTTAAATATGCAACAAGTTGTGAGCCTACTTTTAAGGTTGATGCTCTGAGCTAGGATAAAATCATGAACTGAAGTTGTGTTTTTCAATTATTTTCAATCTTTTATGATATTTTTGTTATCGATTCCAATGATTCAATAAATTTTGAACATATTTTTACTTTTTAGTATTAAAGCTCTTAGCTGAAGTTGTTATTCTCTTTACTATATATTTAATTTTTTATCAATTTTTTTTAGTATTTTTAAACATGTAGTAAATTATGAATTTGCTTTTAAGGTTAAAGTTGTAAGCTTACATTATGTTTTTTTTATAATCTTTTATTTTGTTTAAAAATTTTATAGTATTTTATTTTTTTATAATTTTTTATTTTTTTATAGCATTTTATTTTGTTGATCATATCACAATACTAAGTATAAGTAATATATAAATAGAGTGCGGAAATTAAGCATACATCCAAAAATATTTATCACAGAAACTAAATAAAAATATTAATCTCAGAACAGAAAAGTAAATACATCCAAAAATTATTACAAACGATTTATTGAAATAATACTGAAATAAAGTATAATAATGAACTGAAATAATTAATCAAAAATAGTAAAGCTAAAGAAGAAATTCACTAAAACTTTACGAACTCCTCCAAAACCTCATGAACGTCCTCCTGATCTGGCTCAATAAGCTGCTCAAGATCTAGCAAATTGTCGGATCATAAAAGTACCACGTGTTAAACAATAAGTATAACACATCGAAACTAATCTAAACAGTTCTAATTATTTACTTAACATTTAAATAACGTAAAATAGAGCAGCAAAAAAATTATAAAAGTAATTGAATATCTGAAACCATATAAAACTGAAGTAAAGTAAAACTAATAATATACTGAATACTGAAAAAGAATAAAAATAGTATATGATCTAAAACTGAGTAAATAATATGTAAAATTATGATGTATACCACTGAAGTTATGCATCTATATATGCCACGATACTATATGATACTGATATGCAACTAAAATATCACTGAACTGCTATGAGTTCTTCGGCCCAATGTCTACATACATCTGGTTAGGAAATATAGTTTACTATGATGCTATTGCATCCTGAATTTCCCCTATTTATGTATGCAATATTCCGTAATCCATAAATCATCACTGATATTCATACATCATGCTTATGTTTATGCTCATATTTCTACACTACATGTCTTAAAATCCATAAATCTAAAAAATACTTTAAAATTAGATAATGCATCAAATATCTTCATTGTGTAGAATCTATTTAAATGGATTATGACTCATAATCATAATTCCAATAATTTGTTTTAATTAAAATTTTACTTAAAATCATCGGTTAAAAATGTTGTATACATATATTTAGTACGTTTTCAAGAAAGATGAATTTAATATTCAGTTTGTTAAAGCTGCATCTTCGGTAGAAGACATCACCCGATGGCAATTTATATCTCAAACTAAGCTGTTAAATACCATATTTACAAGCATACTTAGTGTCCTAAAGAGGGTGACTTGAATTACTTAGTTTGTTTAAGACCACACCTATGGAAGCGATCTTCGATAAGTGGTATCACCCGATGGCGGTTTATATTCAATCAAACTAAGGGCCTAAGTCCCTAATTATAACACTCTTAGAATTGGATGATTTATTCTAAGTGGGACTATATTCTACTAAACTCATAGGATAGAACAAAGATATAGTATTACATTAAAGTGAATCAACCAATCCTAAATACTGTTGAAGTGATCCAGCACTATAGATATACACTACTATACTCAATTAATAATCTGAGTTCAATTAATTCTATTTAATCAACAAGGATCACCAAAGCTATGAATTCAGACTCCATTGGGGTGAATCCTACACAAGGTTCCAAGGGTGTGACCCAAAGTTCACTCAATATAGGTTTCTATCATATGAGAGAATTCTCATTATAAGTACTTTAGGTGATTATACCACAATGGTCTAAGATCAAACTTCTATAATTAAGGATGATCATCTAAGTTCCTACCTCAATATGTTACAATAAAATCTTCCTACCTCAATGTATTATCAAATATTAAGGCTTAGTAGTTAACAAACTATTAACACTAAGGCAAGATCATAGTGATCTTGCACTAAAGTACTACTTTAAGATCTAAGATTAATTATTAATCCCATAATTCTTACTTCTTTAGGTTAATTTTATCAAATCATATGGGTAACCCATCTAATCACCTCCTATGTTATAATCATGGGATTTAATCATATGTGTTATTAAGAATTGATCATTTTGCAAATCACTCTAATTTTATGAGTTATCTTATGCTAAGAGTTTTACTTAAGAGAAAATTAAAGAGTTAAAGGTAAGTATTCAGATCTTCAATCAAATAACTTTATTATAGACCTTAGCATTTTTAATTCAATAATTTAAGATCAATGTCAAATCAAGGTGCATTATTGGACTTATGTAAGTGATTCATCCTAATTATTTAGATGATTAAGGGTTTAGACCTTAATCAGACAAGCTAGGGTTGAACTTCTAATTCAATTAAATCAAGATCAATAGTTTGATTTATGGATTAATGACAAATCAATATATTATTCGTGTATTATTGATGTTCATTCTAAGATTTGGTATAAGTATTAATCACATAATCAATTCTTAAGGTTCTTAAGTTCAATAATAGGTTAGTATCAAATTAATCAAATCTAGGGTTCCAAGATCAATATGAAAGTTTATTAACATATATAAACATCACACTGATTAAAACAATGAGTAATTAAGGCTAATCAAATCTTAAATCAACCCAAAAGGAATCAGCACTTAATTACAAATGTAAAGCAATTTAATTCCATACAATTTGGTTATTAAGTTCTACTTAGTCGTACAAACAATCAAAGGTTCTAACATTACTATTTAGCACAAAGTACTTAAGTAATTTCTTAAGAGATTTAAAATATGCTATTCATGATAAATAGTAAATTTCTCATTGAAATTCATATCCACATTCATACAATGCTTATTTTTACTAAATCCAATTTTAATTTTGGTATAATTTGATCCCAGTATGGTTATAGGGTCGTTAAAATGCAAGAAATATGAAGTTTATGCCATTTTCAGATAGTTTCTGGGCGCTACAGCGTGCTGTAGCGGTTTCTAGCCAAAAGCCAGGCATTATGGCGTGCTGTGGCGCCAGCTTTTCCGAAGCGCGGGCGCGACTACACGCTAATGTGCTTTCAGGCGCTGCAGCGCATTACAGCACCATAACTTCCCGAGATCTGGGCACTACTGTGTGCTGCAGCACTTTCAGATGCTGCGGCGCCAGATTTCTCTAGAGCTAGATGCTATGGCGCGTGGTAGCACTCCTTGGCTGAGAGACAGGTGCTACGACGCGCTGTAGCGCACCAAGGCACGCTACATTGTAGCCAAACTGAGACGCGAGCGCTCTGGCGCGCTGTAGCACTCGACTGTGATTTTGCATGTGCGAAAACCGTAACGGATCTCCTTTTGTACTCAAATACTCTCAATTTTGGGCACCTCACGTATGATGTCATATACTAATGGAAAGTTATTTCTGAAACCTTTCCATTGATACTCAAATCGACTAAAAATAATTATTCTAACCATGCAAATAATGGAACTAAAGGACTAGGTATACAGAAATCCTACAGTTTTGATTATGTTTTAATGGAGAACTTGAGCTTCGATCGGACTCATTGGGTCTGATTGAGGCTTGACGATTATACTTAAGTTCCATACAACAGCTAATTGAAATATCATTCACAACACTTTAATAAATCAGATGAAGAGAGTAGCACAAGAAAGAGTGTATCAAAAAGGCACATTGGCATTGAAAATGGAAGAAGAGGTCTCAAATTTCTGTAAAAGCTTGGAGGAAGGAACTCCTTCTTCAATCACCAACAAGAGGAGGAAGAGGCCAAGAGCTTTTTCAAACAGCAAGTGAAGGAGAAGGGAGGATGAACTTCAGCTTAACAGCAAAGGATGGAGGGATGGCTAAGGCTCCTTTTTATGGGAGGAGAAGAGGATGGCTCTCCCTTGAGCTCTCCCATCAAGCATGGAAGAGAAGAGAGAAGGGCAAAGCTGAGCCTTTGCGTGCGCAGGGTATTGGGGTGCCGATCACGAAAAGTTGTAAAAATTAAGAAATATATACATACATAGGAAAAAAAGAAAATGATTAAAATAAAAATTGCAAAAATTGGAAATATATATATATATATATATATATATATATATATATATATAAAAGAAAAGAAAAGAAAATGATAGAAATGTAAATTGCATAAATTAAGAAATATATATATATATTTATAGAAAAAAAAAAGAAAACGACATAAATAAAAGTTAAAAAAATTAATATATATATATATATATAATTTGCATAAATAGAAATATTATAATAATAATAATAATATTAAATAATAATAATAGTAATAATATTATTATTATTATTTAAAAAAAGAAGAAATGAAAAGAATATAAAATATTTCATCTTTTTTTCATTTTTTACTCTATATTAGCATTGATGAGACTTTATTGGAGGTCAGTGGGGGGAATTGGTGGTGGCCGAGAAAGAGAGGAAGTAAGTGGATGGAAGAAGAGGAGTGGGTGAGGGGAGTGGGGAAGGAGAAGGGAATGAGGAAGAGATAAGAAAATAAGAGGGTGGGAGTGTATTTATAAACTTTTTTTATTAAATTTATTAATTAAATTTTCTCTTTTCTTCATTTTTGTATTATTAGGGTTCTGAAATCATCAAAATACAAAAAATATCAAATTTGGGCAAAACTAGACAATTTTGCACGCTATGGTGCCCCGTAGCACTGCTTGGCCGAGAGTCAAGCGCTCCGGCACGCTGTGGCGGGCTGCTATGCTGCAGCGCTTTTAGGCGCTCTAGCGCTCTACGGTGGTTTTCGATGTTGCGACGCGCAACAGTGCTTTCGACTACAGTGGCGCACTACAGCACCAGATTTCTCGAGGGGCGGGCGCTACAACGCGCTATAGCTCTCCCTATATAGAGCCAGACACTACGGTGCGATGCGACACCATATTTCCTTAGGCATGGGTGCGGCAGCACACTGTAGCTCTCCCTGATCGAGAGCCCGTCACTTATGTGCGTTGTAGCGCTCGATGATGCTTTTGCCTGGGCAAAAATGAAACATGTCTTCTTTTACACTCAAATAATCTTGATTTAGGGCACCTCAAGCATGATGTCATATACCGGTGGAAAGGTCTTGGAAATACCTTTCTATTGATACCAAAATCGACATCAAAGAATCATTTTAATGAGAAAATAATGATACCATAGCTACGGGTATACAAAAATCATATAGCTTTTGATGTGGCGACCCGCTGCTGGATCAACATAGCTCATTTAGCATTAGGGTGAATACTGAACATGTCTTTTTTTACACTCAAATAATCTTGATTTAGGGCACCTCTAGCACGGTGTCATATACTGATAGAAAGGTCTTTCTTAGACCTTTCTATTAATACCAAAATCGACATGAAAGAATCATTCTAACGAGCAAACAATGATACCCTAGCTACGGGTCTACAAAAATCATATAGCTTTTGATGTGGCAACCCATTACTGGATCAACATAGCTCATCCAGTATTAGGTGCTCACTCCTGAGGTTAATATTGGGGTTTAGTATAACAGTGTATTTAGAGGTATATAATATGCACACTTTCACATTCAATGCAATATTCAGAAATATCAAAATAATAAAAGAAATATATTCATTACAAAGATAATAATTAATTTATAAAATTTATTACACACTAAGTAAAAATTAAAAATTTTAAGAAAATCAGCGTCTAAGTTACTCCATTATGTATCAGCTCCTCTTCAAAGACTTGATTCAGAGATTGTTCATGAACTGCCATATATATATATATATATATGTGTGTGTGTGTGTGTGTGTGTGTGAGTGTGTGTGTGTGTGTGTGGGCGAACAAAAAAAAAAGAAAAAAATATTTAATTAGACGTAAATGTCTAAATAAGGTTTGTAAGATATCAAAATTTATATTTAAGTGGCATGATTATGTGTGAGAAGCATATATAAATAAAATGTGTTGTTTAAGTATGATATGCTTATGATTTTGAATGCAATATATATATTTAAGATATGTGCTCATTCTAAAAAAAAATACAGCAATATATTAATAAATTCTAATTTAGAGCCCTAAATAAAAATTAGCTTCTTAGACCCTTAAGTAGGGAGAAAATAATTATTTTGCCCAAATTTAGGTTTAAGCATTCTTAAGCCTTAGAATCTTAATTAAATCATTAAAATCAGTAAGTAAATTAATTTAGAATCAATTCCATTTATTTTTAGGCTTATTAATTAAGTGTCTAATCAAAACTCTAAAATCCACCTTAAGAATCCATGAGTCATAATTTAAGCTTCATAATGTGAAACTAGCTCACCTTATATATTTTCCTTAAGTCTTCTAATGTATCAATTTAATATAATAAGATCAGTTAGCTTTAGTGCTTGAGTGTTTATCTTTCCTCTTTAAGATCTTCTTCCTTATGAGTTAGGAATAGGACTTAGGTTATAATTTATTCATTAGGTGAATTGGGTTACTCAATGGATGAAACCTTAGTTTTATTAATTTCTAGATTTTCTTAGTTTAATTATGATTATTTGATCTTTCAATCTTATACATAATATTAGAAGATCCATCCTATTAAGTTTGATTTTGCTTAATAGGATTGCATTAATCTATAGTCTGTGAGGTTTGGGTTTTAAGCCTTAGCCTTTAAGATCACCTTGGGATTAAGTGATTAAACCCCAATATTTAAAGTTTAATTCTTAATCATTTAATATTGATTTATCTTGATCAAGATGGGTTTGGGTTGCTTAAATTATTAAAATAGGTCGATTGATTACTTGTTTAACTTATGTAGTCAACTCTGATTTAATCATATTAGAACCTGATCAGTCCTAATTGTTTTTAACTTATAAGGATGTGAGTATAAGTTATACTTGATATTATGAATTGAAGATCCTAAACTTGTGTAACTTGGAATAGATAGAACGGATAAATTAGTCAATAATAGATATCACCTATATTTTAGTATAGTTTCTTGCTTAGAATTGAACTTTGATGCTTTGCTTACCTTGTATTTTAAGCTTTACACCTTGGGAATGTGGTGGACATAAGATATTTGATGAGTATTATATGTTAAATTTAAATTATATAAACATCATTTGCATTGTTATCGATGCTTTCGGCTTTCCTGATTTTTTATTTAGTAGAGTGTGTCCTAATTAGTCTGCCTCTTCAGTTCGGTCAAGCCTAGCACTACGAAAGCTAGTTTGTCTATTTTTTGTATGTCTAACCAAGCCTAGCCCTATATTGTTGCCTAGGATGGTATGTGTTAGACTTTTTCATTATATGGCTTGTATAGCCAGTTATCTGATATGGACAGTACTGGTTTTAGGTGCACTTTTATTCTTCAATTTAGTTCTTCTGTCTTAGCCCAATAGGTTAAGTGAGATTATGCATGCTTTCAGTTTGAGTGGCTTATTTGTCTAGAACAATTTTTAAGTTCTGTATTTATTATTTTCAGTTCATTTTTACTGTATTTCAGTGCTTTCTTACTTACAATTTATTTGATCTTTAGCTTATTCACGTGCTTGGATGTTATCCTATTTACTTGTTTATGTGCTAAGATACTAGCTTTACTTATATGTGCATAAATAAGATGTTAGTTTTTATTCAATTGTTCATGTATAAGATGCTAATTTATTCATATGTTCATGTGTATGATGCTAGCATTACTTATTTATATATAGGATGTTAGTTTTTCTTGTTTGCTTACATATATAGGGTGCTAGTCTTGCTTACTTATTTATATATAGGATACTAGACTTGTGTATTTGATTATATATATATATATATATATATATATATATATATATATATATGATGCTAGATTTGCTTTTAAATTATTTAAATATATTACATGTTCATTTATGTTATATTAATCAGCATAAGTTTATATTGATCATAAGCATATTTAGAATGAGTTTCCTTTCAGTTATTAGTATTTATTCTTTCTTCTAGTACCTAAACTTATTGCAGCATTGATTTAAAGATATGTGCTTACTTCCTATTTGTTTAAGTTATAAACTTATTATTTATAGTTTCCTTTTCATTTCTTATGCTTTCAGCCAAAAATGTACTTAGACAGTATTTCTAACAAGTTTGTCTCTTTTTTGGTTGGGGCTTTATCGTTATGAAATCGACAATAATAGATTCTTAGCTATTTAAGGTTGTGGAACCGTCTGAGGATCTACATCAGGAGGAGGAGCGTACTGCTAAAGATTCTTAGATCCTTAGCTTTATTCCTATTTTCTGCTTGTGAGGTTGAGTGCTTTTATTTCTATTTCAGCTAAACTCTTTAATGTTTTGTAATAATACAAGTTTGAATTGTATTTTCTGTTACTGTACTTATTATGACTTGTATGTTTTACTTATCATATTATAATGGAATGAATGCTTACATTTTGCTTCTACACTTTGAATATTTTTTATATTTATCATTTAGTGAAATGCTCTTGTGAATGGCACTCCTTAATTATACTGGATTATGGTGAATACCTAATCTATCTATAAGTGAAGAACTTGTCATTTGGTGACCACTTCATCGTAATCATGCTAACTTAAGAGTTATTAAGATCATAGTAGGGCTGGGGTGCCACACCAATTATATTAAAGTTATATATCATTTTAATCTACAAAATTCAAGGAACATTATGGTAGTATCAAATTTCCAGTAGGATGATTATTTAACATAGTGATATTTTTGGACCTCCCACTTAATTCAAAACTTTAGAAAACTTCAAACCCTCATATCTTTGTACCCAGTGATTTAAATATAATTAATATGGGTCTCATTTTAATCAGGAGAATAATAAGAGTGTAGTGATAGTATTAGTTTTGTTGTTGGAATTGAGATTTGACTAATGAGTTCTGGGTACCCTCACTAATTATCCTATTTAACCTAAAAATTCAATTAGCCATAACTTAGTCAATTTAGCTCCAAATTATGTCATCCAATATACCATTTGGATCAAGAGAACCTAATTAATAGTAAATTGTAAGAAAATTTTGGTTTTGATAATTAGATTTCCTAATTTTCTCTAATTAACCTAAAGTTTGATTCACTTATAACTTAACCAAATAAAATCCAAATTAGGTCTACTTCCAGTCATTGCACTCAGTATATTATAGAGAAGCTATAACTATTGAATTTGTTGAATTTGAACAATATTTGAGAAAGTTGGGTTTTTGGATCTTTCCTAAAACACTTAAATTATATATTTAAACCCCAAACTTATTTGGGATATAACTTAATTAATAGATCTCAGAATTTAGTGTTCTTAGATTCTATAAAATTCTTAAGTAATAAAAAATAATAAATTGATTAAATTTTTAGATTTCACTAAGTAAAATTACCAAATTGCCCTTATTAGCTCTTAAATTGAGCTCACAATAATTAATCTTTATCCAAATTGAGTGTACTTATTGCCTGTCTTCACATTAGATAATAAGTAATCATTTGGCATCAATAAATTTTAATTTGAAACCCTAAATTAAAAAGTAGCATTTTAGACCCTTAAGTAGGGGCAAAAACCCAAATTTAGATTTAAGTGTTCTTAAACATTAGAATCTTAATTAAATTACTAAAATCAATAATATAACTAATTTGGGATCAATTTAGAAGGTTTAGACTAATTAAATTGATATTTAAGAAAAACCTCAATATTTAGGTTAAAAATTCCTATGTAAATAAATAAGCCTCATAATGTGAGTTTAGCTCACCTTATGCCCTCAATAAGTTATATAAATCATAAAATAAAGATAGTTAACATTAATTAATAATTAACATTTAAATTACTCAATTGAAATCCTAAGTCATTGTTTAGAAATTTCCATAAGACTTTCCTTTTAACCTTAGGATTCCTTCCTTAGAAATTAGAGATAGAAACTAGGTTATAGTTTATTCATGGAGTAAATGGGTTACTCAATGGATGAAACCTTAGTTTTTAATAGTTTCAAAATTTCATCTTTTATTTATGATTATTTTGTGTTTAAATTTTAGTCTAAGTTTAGAGATCCATTTTATTAAGCTTGACTTTGCTTAATAAGATAGCCTAACTTATAATATTAGGAAGGTTTGGGATTTAAACCTTAGCCTTTATGACCACCCTTAGATTAAGGGACTAAACCCTAATTTTGGAGTTTAAATCTTAATCCCTCAATCTTGGTTTACTTTAATCAAGATTGGTTTAGATCATTTAAATTTATTAATTAGGATGTGTTGATTGATTATTTAACTTATAAGCATCAGTGATTAAATTATATTAGGACCTGATTAGTTCTAATTATATTAAACCTATAAGGCTATGAATCTGAGCTTATATTTAATAGTAGGGTGTTGGAGATCCTGAGCATGTATAAACTTAGAATAGCTAGAATGGATAATTAGATAACAATAGATATTACTTGTGTTTAGTAGAGTCTCTTACTTACTATTGAACTTTATGCTTTGCATTCTTTGTATTTTGAGCTTTTTTACATTGAACATATTATATAATATAATATTGGTGCATGAAATGAAAATATAGAAAATTAGGATAACACTTGTATTAGTTTCATATCCTGGACTAGAGATTGTGTATACACATTACTGCCAATGGATAGGCAATAAGGAGAAATAGAGATACCTGACACATACTCATTAGGGAGAGTCATGTCTAATTCAGGAATCCACCTTAGTCTTGCAGATGTGCTTAACTCCTCAGCAACTTTTGGATGTGTCCGCAGGAGTAAAGTAAAATAATTAAAAACTATTGTATATGTATTTTTTGCCTCCTCAATTGTAACAGCCCAAACTCTTAAGCACCAAGGTATTGCCCGCTTTAGCCTGAAAGGCCTTATAGTTTTACCCTCAAAAGATAACTTCCTAGTAGGTCACCCATCTTGGGAGTGCTCTCACCTAAGCATGCTTAACTTTAGAGTTCTTATCAGGAACTCCACTATTATCTGAAAAGGCACCTCAATATTTAAGAGTTTCACTTATTACTACTTAAGTGGGTCTTTACAATCTCCCCAACTTAAGTAACTGACATCCTCGTCAGTATCTACACACAGACCCAACAATAATCTATTGGGTAGATAGGACTAGAGGCGATCCCTACAGGGTTAAGAGGTACCTACCCACAACCATGTAGCACCTTAACCATCATGGGTTCAAGAGGCTGCTCACATGAAGTGGTACTTTGCCCTGTATGACACATAGATTCTATCTGACACCCTATGGCATGCTTTGATATCATTTATAATAGCCCAAACTCTTAAGCACCAATGTATTGTTCGATTTAGCCTGAAAGGCCTCACAGTTTTTCTCTCAGAAGATAACTTCCCAGTAGGTTACCCATCCTGGGAGTGCTCCCACCTGAGCACGCTTAACTTTAGAGTTCTTATCAGGAACTCCACCGTTATCTGAAAAGGCTCCTCGATGTTTAAGAGTTTCACTTATTACTACTTGAGTGAGTCTTTACATTAGTTCAGTACAGTACTATTTTTATGCCTTAACTTTGAGAAGCTAAGTCATATGATATGAAATAGTTCAGTTTAATTATAGTTCAATGGCTTATTTAGCCAATTTTTTTGATATGGTAGCTTGTACATAATTATTTTTTGTTCTGTTTATTTTTACGGCAGTTCAGCTTTAGTTTAATGTTTACTTACTTACATATATGCTAGGATGTTAGATATTAATTCAGTTTACTTATATGTGTCACACTTCAGTTTAATTTCTATTAATTTTCATAATTCCATATGATTATCAGCATGTTAGGATGAGTCTTTCTTTTTAGTAGTCATAGTTTATAGTTTATTATACATATGTATTGCCTAACCTTGTTGTAGCTTTATGTTGAAGTATATCTTTTTATCTTACTATTTGTTAAGTTATAAATGCATTATTTGTAGCTTTCCCTACTATTTCTTAGCCTATTGCACCCATTTATTTGCTTAGTTATTTTAAGTAAATTGTGATATCAGTTAATATATAAAACTAATCAACCTAAAATGTACTTAGATAATATGTCTAATCAAATTTCATTTATTTTTGGTTGGGGTCATGTCATTATGAAACCAACAATGACAGATTCTGAGTTGTTTGAGGCGATTGAGCCAGTAGTGGAGCTAAATCAGGAGGAAGAGTGTCATATTGCTGAAGACCTTTAGTTTCTTATCTATTTGCTTATGAGGTTGAGTGTTCATTTTCTTTTTAATTTAAAACTTATTAAATACTATAATATATAAGTGCATTGTATATTTTCTTTTTCACTACATTACTTTATTTAGAGATGCATATTTTTCTAATTTTTTGCATTATGATATAATGGATGTAAACTTGTTCTTTACTTACTTCGACATTTTGAATGATATGTATGTATTTAGTGAATGATTTTGCTATTTTTTGCATAAGGGCTTATGCAACAACCTTACATTGTTACCCTAGTTAATTAGAACTAAACTAAGTCATAATTTTGATTCTAGTACTTTAATTACATCATTAGGAGTTCATCCTGAAGCTTTGGTCCAAATTAGGTGTCAAATAGATCAAATTCTGATTTTGAGAATTTTAGAAATCATAGAATTTGACCTATTTAAATTAACCTCAAATCAAAAATTCGACTTCATCATTATGCTCATCATCCCTAAATTACCTAGGGATGATATTTTTGGAGAATATTTTAACATATTTTAAATACCTCGAAAAATGAGAAAATTAATTACTTATCAAAACCAAAATCCGACTTCGTTGTTACGTTCCTCACCCTTCAATTAGCTATGGGCAATTTATTGGAAATTTTTGGAATGCACTTAATTAATTAATTTTAATTAATAAAATTGAATCGTTCCATTTACCCTTCCTCACACCATCTCCCCGTTTATGTCGCATCAGATGGCGTATCTCGACCGTTTGATAACAAATCAAACAATAAAAACCTTCTTTTCTTCCTCGCACGCCTGCGTGTCACATAGGGTTTACACGCGGCAACCTTCTCCCAATAGATGGCCTCCCCACCGCTTCTAGATATCCCTAAGATTTCAAGTAGTCTGCATATTCACTCCCTATCATGGAAAGTGTCATCAGAGACTTTTAAAGTCCAAGGAGCCATCAATTTCATCTCAGTAGTCAATCTAGGTATGTTTGATCCTCCGTTCCTTTCATGTAATTGCAATTTTTTTGATTCGCATACCTATTTCAAGCATTAAATTATTGTTCTCATGTGTTTGATTGAACTTGAAGTAGCCTGATCGTTCGAATTTCATTCATGATTAACAGTAGTATGTGAACTTTGCATATCGCCGTCGCCCTTAGCCTTCTAGGGTTTGCATTTATCGGTAGTATAGGCATCTTTCGGAGCTCTTTCCCTACTCATCCGGGCTAGCCTCTAGCAAGGGCGAGGAGACCGACATTTCGGCTCCCTAGCTCGACCTCTGCGGGAGTGTTGACGAAGGAGAAAACCCAAATTCGGGTTGTTTCGTGTTCGTTTCGACCCGCGGGCTGACCCTGCTGTGTTGTCAAGCCGCGGGTTCAGCCCGCCAGCAGTCGACCGAGATGTAGGGCCCGTGCATCTTTTCGCTAAGCTTGCATGGTGGGCCTGCGCTGAGCCAGATTGTGACAGCGTGGGGCTCGCTGTTTACCTTAGCTGCTGGATTAAAGAAGTAATCATTAGATTAATAAAATTTTTAGGTTAATTAAATCAATAATTACAAATATTCAATCATCCATATCTTTAAATCCACTGCTATAAGAATATTAAATATATATGTCATTTTGATCAACAGAAATTCAGGATCATCATGGCACTGTCTAATTTATTGTAGAAGGTATACTTCACATAATGTCATTTAGGACCCCTATAATTTGACCTAAATGCCCCAAAACTTCAATCAATCATAATATTGCACACACTAATCTAAACATAATCAATATGGGTTTCATTTTAATCAAGAGACCTTTAGGAGTGCTCTAATAATATTATTTTCTTTGTTGGAGTTATATTTTGGCTAATCACTTTTAGGACTATTCCTTAATAACCCTAATTGACCTAAAAATTGGTTTGATTATAACTTGATTAATTAAACTCCAAATAAGGTCATCTAATTTACCATTCTGATCAAGAGAATGCTTAGAGCAGTAAATTGCAAAAAAATAATTAGGATTTGGTGATTAAATTCCTTAATTAGCCCTAATCACCCTAAATCTTGATTAGTAAAAATTATAACATTTAGTAATCCAAATTGAATGATTCAAGTTTGTAATTTCTTCTAGAGTAAATTAGAACCTAATGGTGTGGTCAGTTCTGTAATTTTGTTATTTATTTCACTAATCACTCACTAATCACTCTTAACCCTAATTAGGCCATAACTTAACCAAATGGAGTTAAAATTGGGTCTACTCCCAATTAAAGTACTCAGTGAATGATATGGAAGCTATCGTCACTGAGAGTTTACTGAATTTAAACTTCAAATGGAAATGTTAGGTTTTCGACCCCTTTTAAAACCCCTAAATTTACATATTTAAACCTTACATTTATTTTGGCCATAGCTTAGCCATTTAATATCAGAATTTAGAAATTTTAGATTTTATGGAATCCTTAGAAAATAAAAGACAATAATATAATTAAATTTTTATATTTCACTTAATAAAATTACTAAATTGCCCATAATGAGCTAAATCATTAATTTGAGCTCATTAGGCTTAATCCTTATCCGATTTGGGTGTACTTATTTTCTATCTTTATATTATATAGTAAGTAAGCTTTTGACATCAATAAATTTTAATTTGGATTCCTAAATCTTAAAGTTGAATATTTGAATCCTTAAGTAGGGGCAAAATTGTTATTTTACCCAAATTTAGGCTTAAATATCCTTAAGCTTTAAAATCATATTCTAATCACTAAAATCAGTATTATAATTATTTTGGAATCAATTTAGGATGCTTAGACTTATTAATTGTCAGTTTAAGAAAAATCTTAAAATTCACTTAAAATCTCGTAAGTCTTAAATTAAGCTTCATAAGGTGAATTTAGTTCACCTTATGCCATCCATAAGGTTATCATATCAAAATAATATATAGATAAGATGAACATAAATGCTTAAATCTTCTCTTTATCCTAAATCTTAATTCCTTAAGAGTTCTTTTAAAATTTTAGGATCTTCTTCCATAGGAATTAGTCTTAGAAATTTTGGTTAGAGTTCATTCATTGATTTTATAGCATTCTAGAATTTCATCCTTTAATTATGATTATTTTCTATTTTAACTTTAGTCTAAGTTTAAAGATCCATCTTATTAAGCTTGACTTTGCTTAATAAGAAACCTTAATTTGTAGTTCATGAGAGTTGGGATTAATCTCATACCATTAGTCTTAGAACCTATTGGATTGAGAGGTTAAAACCCAATATTTGGAGTTTAACTCTTAATCTCCAAATCTTGATTTACATAAATTAGGATTAGCTTGGGATTTATTAAAATCATCAGTTAGGATGTATGATTTATTATTCAAACTTATATAAGCTTAATTGATTGAAATATATTATAACTTGATTAGTTCTAATTACTTAAAACTTTATAGGACTAATAATATGAGTTATAATTAATAGCTAGATATCAGAGATCCTAAGCTTGTATAATCTCATATTAGTTAGAAGAAATTAAATTAAAAAATAAGTGATATCACAGAGTTTTGTGTAATGCTAATTACACATTGTTTTGAATACTTTGTTTCCTTATTTTGGACATTTATATTTATAACATATTATATAAAACATAGAACATGTGATGATTGTTCTATGTTAGCTTTAAAATTTTTATAAATTCATGAATAATCAAATGAATGAATTAAAGTTGAGTTAGTAAAATACTTAACAATTAAAATAGAATTTGTTCAACTTAGTCTGCCTCTATAGTATTATTTCACATATTGAGATTTAGGTGCAGTTTAGTGCCCAGGGGTTTGATCCTGGAAGATATATATATATATATTCGAGATGTTGATATTTTTCCCAGGTGTTTGATCCTAGAAGTTGATATGATATGGACCTGTTGATCTGTGATGTTTGATCTTAGATGCTGTAAAAGATTATTTTAGTGGCTATATAATCCACCATTTTTTTATTATGGCTGGTATAAGTAGGCATATGTCCATATGTGAAAGCATATTTTCATTATATGTTCAGTTTGATATTCTTCAGCATTTTTATGCAGTGCTTACTTATATTTGCAGTATTTCTAGCAACTTTTAAATATTTAGCAGTTTTATTTCATATAAAAACAATATTATGATGCTAGTCTTTTATTTCAATTTCTTATATATAATCATTTCATGTCACTTATTAATTTGGCATGAGTAGATTTGATCATATTCACTTAGTATGTTCTTTTCACTTAGTAGATTTCATATATACATTGCTTAACCATTTTTTGTAGGTTTGGGTTGAGGTATGTGCTTACCTCAAATTTTGCTTAAATTATAATCATGTGATTATAGCTCTTACCACTTTCTTTTGTTACTTTATTGCTCCTAAAATACTTAAGATTTTTCTAATATCATTTAATACATAAAATTTATTGCCTAAAATGTACTTAGACAATTTATTTAATCATATTCTCTTTTCTTTTGGCTGGGGCCCTGTCATTGTGAAATCGACAATGACAAATTCCAAGATATTTGAGGTTGTTAGGCCTTCTGAAGAGCTTGTTCAGGAGGAGGAGCGTGCTAGTGAAGATTATTAGTTTCATTTTTATTTATGCTTGAAAGACTGAGTGTTTAGCTTTTCTTTTATTAAACTTTTAATATTTTGTAATAATACAGATTCTTATGGTATTTTCTTTTTCTACATATTTATTATGAGTTAAATATTCCTCTATCTTATTATGGATGCATGGATGTTAGTATTTGATATTTCTTCTTCTGCACTCTGATAGTCTGGTATACTCATTTAGTGAATGTTACACTTACTCTACTTATGACATATCCTTCTCTTGTCAGTGGATTAAGAATGCTTATTCCTAATATAATGCTATGTGAGGGATTGCCCAGTGATAACCACCACTAAATCCTAATTGATTAAGGAGCGGCCGCTACAGCTGGTATCCAAGAGCACCGTAAGGTGTCAGATTAGAATTTGAATTCCTATCTACCTAATGAATATTTCTTCTGCCATACAGTCACTAAATGAATATTTAGAAAACATCCATAGTACAATAATCATATACTCAAAATAAAAAATGCATAGAATGAGAATACTCAAATAAGTAATATGAAATTCTTAAGATAAAACTCATACATTAATAACTTTAAGAATAATAAATAGCTCAAATTGACTAAAGTTACTTGATTACATCTATATGATCAATATATACTTGAAAGTGTTAATCTGGGATTACCTCATAATGTTTGAATCCATATGAGAGTTTGACTTTCACATAGATCAAAAATATGGGAGACAGGTTGATGGAGTGTCTGAACAAGGAGTACTAGTGTTAGATAAGATGCTTGAACATGCTCTCTTCAGAGGACTACAATTTTTGATCTTAGCTAAGGAGTGGCTAAAGTATATAAGTTCCATCCTCGAGGCATGGTGGGTCAAACTAGTGAGTTCCCCAATGACATTAAAGTCACACTAGTATCCTTCTTGCTCCAAAATCACACAGAAGAATGGTGGGTCAAAACCTTCTTCCGGGGACTCACCTATATGCGAAGAAGAGAATGTCGTGAAGTCACTTTTGAAAACTTTTGTCTCGCATTTCAACAAAATATATTAATAAATAGTTTTGCAAATAATCTTATGTTCCTTATTATACTTTTTCTTACTATATGTTCTATCTAAAATAATTAATAAAATAAACTCATTTATTATAGCTCTTCTTAGAATTCCCAAGGAATGTCATTTTATTTAAACTCAGGTACAATATGAATTCTAAGCAGTCATCTTCAACCCCTGCTGCATCTAGCAGTACTTCTTCTGAACTCAATGCACTTTTGGAAACGGTTAAAACCTTAGTGAAAACTAATGTCAGACAATTTGAAAGAATAGAGAGGTTAATTGAGACACAAAGTAATCCTTCACCGATGTCTGTAGCCCCTGTAGCCTATTATCCTCCCCAACGGCACTACCAGTCAACGGATGGACTCTTACATAATTTTATTCGATTAAGAACTCTTACTTTTAATGGGAGTATGTCAGCAATGGACACTTCCATCTGGCTGAAGTTGGTTGAGAAAAATTTGTTGAGAATTAAATGTCCAGATTCTGAAGCCATTAGATTGACAACCCAATACTGGTGGGATAATATCCGAAATACCCTGCTCGTCGACTACCATATCGAGGATATTCCTTGGGATGCATTTGTCGAATCATTTAGAGCAAAATACATTCCTCCTTCAGTACAGAACTATCTAGGGGATATGTTCCTTATACTGAAGTAAAGAAACTGTCCTTTAGCTGAATACGAAGCATATTTTTGATACCTAGCTCAATTTGTGCCTAATATGGTACAAACTGAAGATGCTTGTTGCCCCTGGTTCTTGAGTGAATTGTGTGATATGATAAAAGATCACATTGTACTATTAAGACTATCAAATTTCACTGAATTAATTGAGACAACTCCTGTAGTAGATCAACATCAATCCCAGAATGAATACAAGAGGACATTTAACTCATCTTCCTACAGGGATAATAACTCCAAAAAAGTTAGATTTCCCTCATGGAAGGTATATTAGATTGAAGCAGCTTACACATCATCCAATCCATACAATGGATGCACAAAGCTCCATCCTTTTGGGAAGGGATACCACAATAAGCAATGCTGATATACCTATGGCAGAAAAGGTCACTTCTTCCATCAGTGCAATTACAATGAGATTGTGGACGGTGCACGTATTGATTGTTCTAGGCACAATCAAGTTTTCAATCCAACTCTAGTAAATCGTAGAAGCCAACCGCTGACAATCATGCCTCCTCAGCAATCCACAACTCAAACTCCAAAGAAAGAAGGAGGTATTGCATCTCGACCTAGCATGTCAAATCTTCCTCAAAAGCAGGTATATAATAATAAGCCCACGGGACCTGCTCCGGTTTATAACCTTACCCCATTGGAAGCAACTAAAGATAATAACGTCGTATCAGGTACACTGATTCAATCATGAATTTTTATTTTCAGCATTAAGTAATTTGAATTAATTGTTGCTAAGTATGATTAATTTAGGAACAATTTGCATTAATGACAACCTTTGCAAAATATTATTTGATACGGGAGCCAGTCATTCTTTTATATCCGAGAGCTTTGCCAAGAATTTGAATTTACCCTTTATAAAATGGCTAAAACCTTAAATGTTAAACTTGCTTCTGGATCCCAACTTAGCACAGCCAAGTTCTGCGATCTGCAGGTACCTTTGAATAAGAAAACATTCCAAGCTAAGTTGATAATCCTGCTTATAGCAAATTTTGATATCATCTTAGACATGAATTGGCTCAGTGTGCATAATACTACAATAAATTATTAGCAGAAGAAGATCACCCTTCAATCACTCGATGCTTCTGAAACATTTGTATGAAGGTTTAGCACGCAAAGCTCATTAATCAGTGCAATCAAAGCAGAAAGGCTAGTAAATAAGGGTTGTATGGCATTTTTAGTCACTATGTTGGGCAATAATAAAGAAGATGTTCTGCTTTTTGACATCAGAGTTGTTAAGGAGTTTGCTGATGTATTTCCTGAAGACTTGCCTAATTTGCCTCCATCAAGAGAAGTAGAATTTTGAATTAATCTAGTCCCGAAATACTGCCAATTTCTAAAGCACCTTACAGAATGGCTCCTAAAGAACTGCAAGAGCTTTACGAGAAATTGCAGGAGCTCTTGAATAAAAGCTTCATTAAACCTAGCATGTCTCCTTGGGGAGCACCTAATTTTATTTGTCAAAGAAAAAGATGAGTCTATGCAAATGTGCATAGACTATAGGGAGTTGAACAAAGTAACTATTAATTATAAATATCAACTTCCTAGAATCGATGATTTGTTCGATCAGTTACTGGTGCGGTTGCATTCTCAAAGATTGATTTGAGATCAAGATATCACCAACAGCTGGTGAAAGATTCAGATGTTGAGAAAATAGTATTTCAGACTCGTTATGGACACTACGAATTTCTTGTGATGTTTTTTGAACTCATCAATGCACCTTTAATTTTCATGAACTTACTGCAGTGAGTCCTACAACCCTATTTGGATAAATTTGTTATTATCTTCATTGATAATATCCTCATCTATTCTAAAACTCTAAAAGATTATGAAAATCACTTAAGGGCAGTATTGGAAATCTTGCGTGATCATAAGATTTATGCAAAATTCTCGAAGTGTGAATTTTGGTCGAATTCTATAGCCTTCTTGGGCCATGTAGTAGATGATCAAGAAATTCATGTAGATCAATAAAAAGTTAGTGCTATCCAAGGTCAGGAACAACCAAAGTCAGTAACAGACATTAGAAGCTTTTTGGGATTAGCCGGTTACTGTAGAAAATTTGTTAAGGGCTTCTCTCCAATTGCTTCTTCGTTAACCAGACTAACTCAGAAAGCTGTTCCTCTTAATTGGACTTCAGATTGTGAAGAAGCATTTTATACTTCAAAGGATGCACTTTCCTCTGCCCCAGTGCTAGTTCTACCTAAGGAAGGATTGAACTATTAAGTTTATACTGATGCCTCTGGAACCGGTCTAAGGTGTGTTCTAATGCAAGAAGGGAAGGTTATTGCGTATGTTACTTGTCAGTTAAAATCGCATGAGAGGAATAATCCTGTGCACGACCTGGAACTCGCCGTAGTGATCTTTGCTTTGAAAATTTGGCATCACTATTTATATGGAATTCAATGTTCCATTTTTACTGATCACCTAAGTCTGAAGTACATCTTCACCCAACGAGAATTTAACTGCCGTTAAAGGGGATGGCTGGAGATGATTAGTGACTATGATTTGGACATTCAACACCACCATGGTAAAGTGAATGTTGTAGCAGACGCCCTTAATCATCGTGCTATGCTATCAACTATGATTATTACAAGTTTGCTAGAAGAAGAGTTTCAAAAGTTAGAAATTGTTCCAATGCGTGGTGACATGTTAAGCTCTATATTAACCAATATTAATATAGAGCCCACCTTTCATAGAGATGTCTCCATATCTCAAACTAAGGATGATGAATATTTAAAGTTCAAAGTGGATATTGAAGGTGGTTGCCATCAAGATTGTAGATGTATGGGATAACAAGTTATCAAGGTAATTGTTTATGGATTCCCAAATTCATGCATCTTGAGATTCTCACAGAAGGCCAAAATTCTGGATATCAAGTTCACCGGGTGCACTAAAATATATTAAGACTTGAAGAAATCATTTTGGTGGCCTAGTATAAAAAAAAGTGTAGAAGAATTTGTATCAAAATGTCAGGCTTGCAACCTTGTCAAGGCAGAGCATCAAAGGCCTAGAGGACTTCTTCATCCCTAGCTATCCCAGAATGGAAATGGTTTGTTATTTTCACGGACTTTATTATGGGTTTGCCTAAAATAGTATCTGGTGCTGATTCTATTCGGGTCATAGTCGATCGACTGACCAAGTCAGCTCATTTTATTCCAATGCGATAGATTGATTCTGTGGAAAAATTGGCAAAGCTATACATTAGAGAAATTGTCAAACTCCATGGTATCCCAAGGTTAATCGTTTTAGATCGTGATAGTAGATTCACCTCTAAGTTCTGGCAAGCAGTGCATCAAGACCTGGGTACTACCTTGGCCATGAGCACTGCCTTTCATCCACAAACTAATGGGAAAATATAGCAGATTAATTAGATTCTTGAAGACCTTCTACATCTATGCATTCTAGATTTTTGTGGTTCCAGGGAAGACCACATTCTTCTAGTGAAGTTTGCCTATAATAATAGCTATCAGGCAAGCATTGGCATGGCGCCCTATGAAGCATTATACAATAAAAGATGTAGCACTCCACTTGCATGGTCAGAGACTGGTAGCGTTCAACTTTATGGATATGATTTGGTTGATGAAATAAACAGAATAGCATAATTAATCCAACAGAGGATTAAAGCAGCACAGGATCACCAAAGTAAATATCATGATGCTCACCATCGTCCTCTAGATTTTAATGCTAAAGATTTTGCTTATCTCAAGGTTAGTCCTATGAAAGGAGTGTTCCATTTTGGTGTAACTTGGAAATTCAGTTCTCACTACGTCGGCCCTTTTGAAGTTTTAGAGAGGATAGGCTCTGCTGCCTATATATTAAAGCTTCTTAAGGAATTTTTTGTACTTCATAATGTATTTCATATCTCATCATTGTGGAGATGTCTTCAAAATCCTTCGCTTCTCATTCAACTTCCAGTTGTGTCCCTCCAGCCAGATCTCTCTTATGTCGAAGTGCCAATCAAAATCTTAGCTCGCGATCAAAGGTAGTTGAGAAATCCTTCTAGTATAATGGATAAGATTCAATGGAAGAATTGATTGCAGGAAGAGTTTACTTGGGAAAAGGAAACGAATATGCGCTATAAATATCCTAAGCTCTTTGAAATCCCAGGTACTTTTTCAACTCCCTACTTTTTCAACATATTGTCTTTTGTTTATGCATCATTCTTCCAACTTAAGAGATGTCGATGATGACATTATTCTTAAGTGGGGGAGTCTGTAATAATCTTAGATTGTTAACTTATTCAATTAGGACTAAACTAAGTTCTAATTTTGATTCTAATACTTTAATTAAGTCATTAGGATTTCATCCTGAAGTTTTGGTCCAAATCAGGTATCAAATAGATCAAATCCTAATTTTGAGAAATTCAGGAACCCTAGAATTTGACCTATTTAAATTAATCTCAAATCAAAAATCTTACTTCGCCATTATGCTCATCGTCCCCAAATTACATAGGAGTGATATTTTGGAAGCATTTAGAAGCTGTTGGATTTTCTGTGAACATTTTAATATATTTTAAATACTTCTAAAAATGATAAAATTAATTACTCGTCAGAACCAAAATCCGACTTCGTTGTTGCGTTCCTCACCCTTCAATTAGCTAGGGGTGATTTTTTGGGAATTTTTGGAATGCGCTTAATTAATTAATTTTAATTAATAAAATCAGATTAAAAATAATTAAATAATACTATAATTTAAATAATCTATCGGATTCATCTACCCTTCCTCATGCCATCTCCCTATTTCCATCACATCAGACGGCGCATCCCGACCATTCGATCATAGATCGAACGGTAAGCGCCTTCTCTTCCTCCTCGCCCGCCCACATGTTGCGCAGGGTTCATAACCTCCGCCTGATAATGGCCTCCCTACCACTTCTAGCTATCCCTAAAATCTCGAGCAGTCTGCATCTTCACTCCATGTCTTGGAAAGTGTTAACAGAGCCTTTGGGAGTCAAAGGTGCCATCGATTTCATCTCAATCATCAATCTAGGTACGTTCAATCCTTTATTCCTTTCATGCAATTGCAATTCTTTTGATTCGCATACATATTGCAAGCATTAAATTATTGTTTGCATGTGTCTGATCGAACTCGAGGTAGTCCGATCATTCAAATTTCGTTCGTGATCAATAGTAGTATGGGAACTTCGCATATCGCCTTTGCCCCTAGCCTCATGGGATTTGCATTTATCGGCGGTATAATCATCCTTTGGAGCTGTTCTGACCACCGTTGGAGATATTTCCATGAGCTCTTTCCCTACTCATGTAGGATGGCCTCTGGCAAGTGTGGGGTGATCGCCATTTTGACTGCCCTAGCTCGACCTCTGCGGGAGTGTTGGCGAAGGAGAAAACCCAAATTTGGGTCGTTTCGGGTCCCTTTTGACTCGCGGGCTGACCCTGCCATGCTGTCAAGACACGGGTCCTACCCATCAACAATCGACCCAGATGTGGGGCTCGCACGTCCTTTCATTGAGCTCATGTGGTGGGCTCGCGTCGTGCCTGATTGTGACTTCGTGGGGCCCGCCGTTTACCTTAGCCGCTGAATTAAAGAACTAATCATCAGATTAATTAAATTTTTAGGTTAATTAAATCAATAATTACAAATATTCAATCATCCATATCTTTAAATCAACTACTCCAAAATAATTAAATATATATGTCATTTTGATTAGCAGAAATTAAGGATCATCATGGCACTGTCTAATTTACTATATGAGGTATATTTCATATAGTATCATTTAGGACCCCTATAATTTGACCTAAATGCCTCTAAACTTTAATCAATCATAATATTGAACACACTAATCCAAACATAGCCAATATGGGTCTCATTTTAATCAGAAGATCCTCAAGAGTGCTCTGATAGTGTTAATTCTTTGTTGGAGTTATATTTTGGCTAATCACTTTTAGGACTATTCCTTAATTACCCTAATTGACCTAGAAATTAGTTTAACCATAACTTGATCAATTGAACTCCAAATTAGGTCATTCAATATATCATTCTGATTAGGAGAATGTGTAGATCAGTAAACTGTAAAAAAATATTTATGATTTGGTGATTAGATTATTTAATTAGCCATAATCACTCCAAATCTTGATTAGTAAAAATTAGCACATTTAGTAATCTAAATTGAATGATTCAAGTTTTTGATTGCTCCTAGAGTATATTAGAACTTAGTGGTGTGGTTGGTTCTGTGATTTTGTGATTAATTTAACTAATCACTCGGTAATCGCCATTACCCTAATTAGGTCATAACTTAACCAAATGGAGTCCAAATTGGGTCTACTCCTAGTTAAAATACTCAATGAATGATAGGGAAGCTATAGTCAATGATTTTACTAAATTTGAACTTCAAATGAAAATATTAGGTTTTTGACCCCTTTTTAAAAACTCTAAATTTACATTTTTAAACCCTAGATTTATTTTTGCCATAGCTTAATCATTTGATATCAAAATTCAGAAATTTTAGATTCTATGGAATTCTTAGAAAATAAACAACAATAGTATAACTGAATTTTTAAATTTTACTTAGTAAAATTACTAAATTGCCCTTAATGAGCTAAATCATTAATTTGAGCTCATTAGGCTTAATCCTTATCCAATCTGGGTGTACTTACTATCTATTTTTATATTAGATAGTAAGTAACCTTTTTCCATCAATAAATTTCAATTTGGATTCCTAAATCTTAAATTTGAATGCTTGAACCCTTAAGTAGGGGCAAAATAGTCATTTTGCTCAAATTTAAGTTTAAGTATCCTTAAGCCTTAAAATCATAACCTAATCACTAAAATCTATATTATAGATATTTTGGAATCAATTTAGGATATTTATACTCATTAAATATCATTTTAAGAAAAACCCTAAAATTCACTTTAAATCTCCCAAGTTCTAAATTAAGCTTCATAAGGTGAATTTAGTTCACCTTATGCCTTCCATGAGGTAATCATAATAGAATAATATATATATATATATATATATATATATATATATATATATATATATATATATATATAAGATGAACATCAATGCTTAAATATTCTCTTTATCGTAATTCCTAATTCCTTAGGATTTCTTTTAAATCTTTAGGATCTTTTTTCTTATGAATTAGTTTTAGAAATTTATGTTAGAGTTCATTCATTGAGTAAATGGGTTACTCAATGGATAAAATATTGATTTTATAGCTTTCTAGAATTTCATATTTTAATTATGATTATTTTATATTTTTACTTTACTCTAAGTTTAGAGATCTATCTTATTAAGTTTGACTTTGCTTAATAAGATAACCTTAATTTGTAGTTTGTGAGAGTTAGGATTAACTTCATACCATTAGTCTTAGAACCTATTGGATTGAAAGGTTAAACCCCAATATTTGGAGTTTAACTCTTAATCTCCCAATATTGATTTATATAAATCAAGATTGGCTTGTGATTTATTAAAATCATAAATTAGGACGTATAATTTACTATTCAAACTTATATAAGCATTATTAATTGAAATATACAAGAACTAGATTAGTTTTGATTGCTTTAAACTTTATAGAACAGACAATCTGAGTTATACTTGATAGCTAGATATTGAAGATCCTAAGTTTGTATAATCTTAGATTAGTTAGAATGAATTAAATTAAAAAATAAGTGATATCATAGAGTTTTGTGTAGTGCTAATTACACATTATTTTGAATGCCTTACTTCCTTGTTTTGGACTTTTACATTTGTAATATATTAGATGAAACATATAACATGTGATGATTGTTCTATGTTAGCTT
Source organism: Gastrodia elata (assembly GCA_016760335.1). Classification (NCBI taxonomy): domain Eukaryota; kingdom Viridiplantae; phylum Streptophyta; class Magnoliopsida; order Asparagales; family Orchidaceae; genus Gastrodia; species Gastrodia elata. The sequence goes on along the minus strand of CM028680.1, from coordinate 37,211,618 downwards.
TGAAAATTTCATAAAGGCATATTGATGAATAATCAGATGAGTGAATTAAAGTTGAATTAGTAAAACACTTAACAATTGAAATGGAATTTATTGTACTTAGTTTGCCTCTACAGTATTATTTCACATATTGAGATTCAGGTGCAGTTTAGTGCCCATATGTTTAATCCTAGAAGATATATATATATATATATATATATATTTGAGGTGTTAATATTTTTCATAGGTGTTTAATCCTGGAAGTTGATATGATATAGACATATTAATCTTTGGTGTTTGATCCTAGATGCTTTAGAAGATTATTTTAGTGGCTTTATAAGCCATATTTTTTTTGTTATGACAAGTCTAAGTAAGCATATGTCCATATGTGATAGCGTATTTTCATTATATGTTTAGTTTGATATTCTTCAGTATTTTTATGTAGTGCTTATTTATATTTGCAGTATTTCTGCAACTTTTAAATATTTAGCAATTTTGTTTAATATAAAGCATGTTAAAATGCTAGTCTTTTATTTCAATTTCTTATATATAATCATTTCATATTAGTTATTAATTTGGCATGAGTAGATTTGATCATATTCACTTAGTAGATTTCATATATATATTGCTTAACCATTTTCTACAGCTTTGGGTTGAAGTATGTGCTTACCTGTCATTTTACTTAAGTTATAATTATGTGATTACAGCTTTTACCACTTTCTTTTGTTGCTTTATTGTTCCTAAAATGCTTAGGATATTTATGATATCATTTAATACATAAAATTTATAGCCTTAAATGTACTTAGACAAATTGTCTAATCAGATTTTCTTTTCTTTTAGTTGGGGCTTTATCATTGTGAGACTAATAATGACAAATTCTGAGCTATTTGAGGTTGCTAAGCCTTCTAAAGAGCTTGTTCAGGAGTAGGAGCATGCTGGTGAAGATTATTAGTTTGTGAGGCTGAGTGTTTAACTTTTTTTTCATTAAATTTTTAATGTTTTGTAATAATACAAGTTATTATTATATTTTTTGTTTATGTATATTTATTATGAGTTAGATATTTTTTTATCTTATTATGAATGCATGGATATTAGTATTTGATATTTCTTCTTCTGCACTCTGATAGTATAGTATACTCATTTAGTGAATGTTACACTTGCTCTACTTGGGACATATCCTTCCCTTGCTAGTGGATTAAGGATTTTTATTCCTAATTTAATGCTAAGTGAGGGATTTCCTAGTGACAACCACCACTTAATCATAGCTGATTAAGGGGTGGCTGCCACAGCTTATGTGGCGCCCCACTCCCTAAGCCCACAATTATTAAGCTAAGGAGAGGAGGGTCACTTATGCAAATCCTCCTCTTATTATTTGATTAGGTAAGATTTATAATCCACTAATACAGGAAGGACGTGCACAGAACTTTTAAGAGGATCAGTCACTAAATCTGACATACAAACAGAGTGCGGAAGCTAAATGAAGTAAATAGTACATCCATTCATCATGCATCACATAAAAATAGTAATAAGATAACTCATAAAATAATAAAGTGCATAATATAAATCACAGTCACAGTACCTATATTATTACAAATTTAAATAGCTTAAAAGGCTGAAAGATAAATCACTCATCCTCACAAGCGGCTAAAAGGTACTAAATAATATCCGGCTCTCCTGGTTGAAGCTCCTCTTCTAAGTAAGGCACCTCTGCTTCAACACCTAGCTCATCAAACTTATATGAATCTGACATTAGCAGTTTTATAATGCTAGGGCCCCAGCCAATAAAAGACAATCTTATTAGACAATTGTCCAAGTACATTTTAGACTGAATATTTTGTGTGTGTTATTAATGTCACCATTTTTATACTTAAGCACAATAAAGAGGTAAACTAAAGCAGTAGGAGCAGTAAGCGTACAAAGAATATGATAAGTTATAAATACAATATTTCTAACTAAACAACAAATGAGACAAAGGCACACCTCAATAACTAAGCAAAGGATATGCATATATATATATATATATATATATATATATATATATACTGCAGTAAGTAAAAGTACTGAAAGTAAAATCTAATCCTAAATATGCTGATGATCATATGACATATATTGATTAAAGGCAGAAATTTGAATATAGTACATATAGTAAGTAGTAAAGTCTGGCATCCTATAAATATGTACAAATGAGCAAGTAAATAAGAAAACATAGCTGACTGAAATATGCATCAAAATACAGTACACAGTAAGCTAAAACTAAACAGTTATGTAAGGACTACCATATCAGAAAAATGGCCATTGGGCCGGTGAAATCCCCAAAGCCTTTCTAGGTTTTGATAGACAGAAATCCCCATAACCTTTATAGGCTAAGGAAGATAGAAATCCCCATAGAATTTCTGAGTTATGGCAGACAGAATCTAGCAGCAGAACTGAGGAGGCAGTAAATACAAATGCAGAATCTTTTAGTTATTTTAGTTTGTTTCTGTGGACACATCCAGAAACAGCTGAGGAGTCAAGCATGTCTGCAAGATTATATGGGTTCAAAGCTTAACACACACTTCTCAATGAGTAATGTTAAGCATCCTTTTTACTCCTTACCCCTGTCTATTAGGGTAAATGTGCACCCGAATCTACTAAATATACTGAACCCAAAGGCAACTGTTATCCTAATTATTCTAAGTTTTTATTTTATGCATAAAGTTCTCCTATATGATATGAACAAGAAATTTAAGCACAAAATATAATGAATGTGTAGCAACAAAAATTAATTAAGTAAGGGACTCTTCTATACATGGTGACACTGTTGTTATCTAATTTAACTATTCTAATTATTCTAAGTTACACAAGTTCAGGATCTCCAATTCCTACTATCGAGTATAACTTAGAAGCACGGCCTTATATGTTAAAAGGATTAGAACTGATCAGGTTCTAATCTAATTCAATCAAACATGACTACAAGTTCAATCAATAAATTATGTGTTCTAGTTTTATGAATTTAGACTTCTTATCTAAGATCTGATCAAGATCTACTGATTATAGATTATAGATTAAACACCATGAGATTGGGCTTAATCACATAATCCAAAAAGGTTAAGACATAAGATCTAGGTTTCAGTCTAAAAGTGATCTATTGATTAAGGTGGATCCTATTAAGCAAATCAAACTTAATAGGATGAATCTCCTTATCCTAAAGCTAGGGTTAAAAGACAAAATAATCAAACTAAGTTGTAAAATTTCTAGAAACTAATAAAACCAATAATTTATTCATTGAATAACTCACTTATCTAATGAATAAAATCTAATATATGAGTTAGTCCTAGTCTTAGGAGTAATCCTAATGTGAGGTGAAAGATCCTAAGAAAAAAGACTTAGAGAAATTTTAGGGTTTTTAACAAATTTGACATAATAGCTGAATTTACTCATTTAGAGGGTTCTAATACAATTTTTAATACTTGTTTTATTGACTTAGAAGATAATATAAGAGTTAAAGATACTTAACCTAAATTTTGCGCAAAATGACCATTTTGCCCTACTTAAGGGTCCAAAAAACTACTTTTTGATTTAGGGTTCCAAATTGAAGTTTCTTGGTACCAAATGATTCCTTATTATCTAACATGAAGATAGACAGTAAGTACGCTCAATTTGGATAAGAAACGGGTCATATAGGTCCAAATTAAGGTTTTTGACCTAAGGGGCATTTTAATAAATTGCACTTAATAAAATCTAAATTTTTATGCAGTTTATTGTTGGTTGCTGTTCAAGGATTATATAGAGTCTAAGAACACTAAATTCGGAGGTCTAATGAGATAGTTATAGTCATTTGAATTTTTAAGGGTAAATTGATAATTTTCTAAATTAAGAGGGGTCAAAAAGCTAACTCTTCCATTTGGTGTCCAAATTAAACAAACTCAGTGGCTATGCTTCCCTATAGCACACTAAGTATTTTAACTGGGAGTAGACCCAAATTGGACTTCAAATGGTCAACTTATGACGTAACTAAGGTTATGGATATTTTGGTCATTTCTTCTAATTTTCTAGGGTTCAAAACCTAAATATTATTTTAGATTATTGTTGGCATTGAAATTCTAAGCTATTTAGTAATTTGCACAATATATCTTAGGTTACATGATAAGTTTTGAGCACTTGATAAAGATGACAAAGTTTTAATTTTTGATTTTAATATAGAATTTTATGCAATGTTCAATTTAACTAAAATATGTTTACATTTGATATAATTCAGCTCCACTATGGTCCTAGGGACCTTAAAATACAAAAAAGGTGAAGTTTTGGCCATTTTAGCAAAAACTAGGCAGTTTTACAAGAATTCTGGCAGTTTTGCAAGTTTGGGCGCTGCAGCGCGCTGAGCGCTTTTAGCGGTGGGGCGCGTCGCAGCGGTTCAATTTGTAAAAATACTGTGCTATTAATTCATTTTGATATTTCCTAAAGTTTTCCAAAAAAATGTTTCTGCGCTGCAGCGGCCCGTTTTGTGAATTTTACTGTTTAATCAATTTAATAACAGCTTTTATATGATTTTATATGTTTCCGCCGAAATACTGCTGCAGCGGCCCGTTTTGCAAGTTTGGGCGCTGCCGCGCGCTACAGCGCCAGACGACATTTTTCGCCTGGATGAAACTGTAAGGCCTATTTTCGAGCTCAAATACTCATAATCTAGAGTTTTCTATGAGCGGTGCCATATATCAATGAAAAGGTCTTTCTGATATCTTTCCATCGACACCAAAATCGGCACAAACATAGCATCCTAACTATACAAAAAATGTGGATAAAGAACATGGTATACAGAATGCAAGAAAAATAGAGCATTAATTTTAATCTCTTGGAGAGCTGTAATGGCTTGCATACTTAAATATGGATATCTAGAGATGTATTCAAGCATTGTAGCTAAATGAAAAAGACAAAAGAAAGGGGTAAAGTGGTACCTTAGTCTTTAGGAAAGGAAGATGAGGAAGTGAACTCTGATTTCTTCAAGTCCTTGGAGAAAAGTTTCTTCCTTCAGCACAAGGGAGCAATGGAGAACAAGAAGATGAAGATTCAGCAAGAGGAGGAAGAGGGCTATGCTCTCCCTTAATAAAGGAGGAGGGGAAGGATGGAGTAAGGGAGACTAGGCTATCATGAGCCTAGGGAGAGGGAGGAGTAGAGAGCCATCATGGTGCCTAAGGAAGGTATGGGGCAGCCGAAAAATGGAAGGGGAGGGGGCTATCAGCCAAAATAAATAATTTGGGAAAAATTAAAATTTAGGGACCAAATATTTACCTATTTATTTTCCTTAATTATTTGAAAATTCAAAATTTTGAAACGCGCTCAGAAAATTCCCAAAACTTTACCCATAGCTAATTTGAGGGTGAGAAATTCAATGGCGAAGTCGGATTTCGATTCCGATGATTATTTATTTATTCTATTTTCCGGTGCATTTAAGTATATTAAAATATTCGTAAAAATCCGACGACTTCCAAATACGTCCAAAATATCACCCATAACTAATTTGGGGGTGACGATCGCAATGGCGAAGTCAGATTTTAATTTTGAGGTCGAAATAAGTACCTCAATTTTCTAATTAATTAAATATTAAAATATTCCAAAATAATCGATTGAGCTTCGAATTGCTCCAAACATTCAGGGTTTGGCTCTAATGGCTAGATGAACTTAATGGAATGATAATTACGATATGATTAGGCTAAAATTAAGATGAGTAATAACCTTATGTTGTTACAGCTTATCCCTCCCTTGTTAGTGGATTGGGACGCATACTTAATCTAATAAAAAGTGAGGTGTTTGCCAAGTGACGACTGCCCCCCTCTTAGGAGCAGATCGCCACAACTTTAGACTTCTAATCTAATGTATTTGATTTTAATATAATAGAGCACATCCAATAAAAGAAAAATATACTATTAAACTTATAAAGTATAAACCAATTTTTAGGATGTCTAACTATTTTATGTTAAAGGATATCACATTTAGGTAAAGCAGTAAATGAAGCATAATGCAGTATAAGTAAGAAAAGAAAATATGGAAAAATAAATAAATGATATTAAAAAGTAAAGGCAAGTGAATGTGCTAAAGCATACTATATATATATTCCTATAAAAGAGAGGTTTAACAACAAGAAACTATATGAAATCTTTATAAGATATTTTCTAGCAACCTAAATACAAGCATGATGCTGAAAGTAAAATAGAATTGTAGTATATAGAAATGAATTGTAAAATAATATATGTGCAAATTATTAATATTTTATGTTATTTTATGTTTTGTGGGCTCATACAAAACAAAAAGAGGAGTTAAGTACGTATATCCAACTATTCTTATCAGAGTCTCCTGTATAACAACATATTCCCCCTTAAGGACATGTGTGGTCTTCTAATTATTCCATTGCCAACCCTAGCTCAATATATGTACAAAATTATTCACCATGAGTGAAACTCCTTAATTTAGTTTATAGTTATTATTATGCAATGAATTATGATCAATTGAATAAAATTTCAAAGCATAACAATATTTCAAAGGAATTGCCAAAAAGGAAAAACTAAGCAAATGATATATGTTTGTTATCTAATTTTAGTTATCTATCTTAATGATTGAGGTTAACTGAACCCCAATTCACTTAAGAAATAGGTATTTAGTCAATTTATATATATATATATATATATATATATATATATATATATATGAAAATTCTAGTTTTTATTTTTGAAAATAAAGTTTATGAAACTTAAATTTATAAATATAACATTATGGTTCTCTATCCTAAGTACTAAAATCATTCTTAAAGTTTCTAATTGATCACTAATTAAGATCTTAGGATGAAATGATCTAACATAAGTACCTATCTTCAGTTCTAAGATTCAATCTACCTCATTGAATTTCTAAAGTCTAAAAACTCACCAGCAATTCATCTACTCTAGATAAATCATAAACTTTATTGTTATTCTTCAAAGTATATATGTTCACCCCAATGTTCCCAATCTATTTGAACTAAAGGACCAAATGTTTCCTTGATTTATACCAGCAGTTACTGAAACTGTCCTTCCTTAATAAATATTGGCTAGGAGTTTAATCCAACCCCTTTCAATTCGTTAAACAGATCCACGGGAAGAGCTTGTCCATGTTTTCATGGGCGGACGCGGCGACTCCAGCGACGTTTTAGAGTGTTGCGTGGCTTCACTATTCAGGGACGACAATCCGTCGGATGGCCCCGATCAATCCCATCCGTCAGATTGATCGTGAAGATTAGCAGACGGTTGATCTTCTGCCATTGGATTAAAACCCAACGACTATTTTTTTAAAATAATTATTAATTAATTAATTATTTATTTATCCTAATTCAATTAAATACAAAATATTGATAAAATGATCTTTAAAAATTCTCAAAATTTTACAATTAGCTAATTGAGTGTGAGGAACTCAAAAATGAAGTTGAATTTTCAATTTGAGGTCTAAATAATTATCTCATTTTTTCAATTGATTAAATTGCTCAAAATTCATCTCACTCAATGACTTTTAATCTTCACCAAAATTTTAGGAATTGATCTTGAGACTAATGATGAGATTCTTAAATTAATATGGTGATTAAAATTTAAGTAACAACCTACACATTATACTAGTAATTGTATAATTCTATTATTTCTTTTGATATAATATACTGTATTAGCATATCTTTGCCAAGAGAATTAACATTGATTACTTTAGGAAATGCTATTACTTTCATAAATGTATGATATTTATTCACTTAAGAAAATGTCATATTATTCAATATGTATACAAGATTACTTATGCAAATTAAATTTATTAATTATAAATTGTAGATTCTTATACAAACTGCAAATACAAATACAAGAGCAAAGCACAATTATGACTGTAAAAGTATATACAAAGAAAAATTACATTTTCAAATACAAACTCATTATTTATGATTTGAGAAATTAATGTTATTTGATTAACCTTATTATGATTTGAAAAACTATCATATTAATTTTATGCTTTAGTGAATTTCTTAAAATTTATTCCATATATTTAGATTGTGCTAACGGTATGTGAATTCCAATATATTTCATATGAGCTTAGCTTTCTTGTTGCTGCTGAGATCTTCATCTTATGTACTAAAAATTGCAAACTGCATCTACATCAACTGAAAGAGCACAAAATGTAGCATCAAATAAATGGGCAATTCATAGAACCTTCAAAGGCCAATTCAACTCATCAAAGGAAGTTTGAAGAAGAAATTGTTTTAAGTTGACACATACAAAGGTAAACCTAATTATAAAGCAATAATCATGTTGGTGGAGTTTACATTAGATTTAGAGAACAAATCATAACACTAATCCTTAAATCCTTAAATCTTAAGAAATTATTGATACACTTTCAATTTATAATTATAAAAAATTCTTGAAATATATCAATTTATAATAATGTTATTAATATAAATAAATAGCATGTATTTAAAAATTTAGTGTTATAAATACAAAATGCTATATAAGTAATATATTTGCTAATTCTTATGTTATTCCTGCATTAAAAAATAAGAAATATGTATGTATATACATTTATGTATCAAATATTAAATTTTATGTATTTAGCACAAAAAATTATGTTTTATAATATATACACTTTCAGCTTAATATATATTTAAAATAAAGAACAGCTCATACATATTTATAATTAAGAAAATCATTTATAAATTATAATATTTTATTTAAAATTATTAAAAAATTTCATACCTCAAAGTATATCATGTAAAATTTGAATTCTATACATCTAAAATAAATAAAGATAAAATTTGTGTCTATAAAATATAGTTGCTTATTATGTTTACACAATTTTAAATATTAAAATTATCTTAAAATATCACATATTTATTATTTTTAATATATAAAAAATACATCAAAAAATATTCAAGATTAATAGAAATTTTATTTTCTTAATTTTTATATATAGACTCTACAACAACTAATAATCTATTTAAATATTAGATTCACACATCATCTATATATTTTGATATATATTAGTGTGTAATAATACTAAGACTTTAATTTGAAGTTTAAACATATAATTACAAAAAATACATTAAAAAGTATTTAAGATCAATACAAATTTTATTTTATTATTTTTTATATAAAAATCCTATAAAAATATATTAAATTAATAATCTATTTACCCTTAGATTGATACAATATTTATTTATTTTGATGTATATTAATGCACAATAATACTAAGACATTAATTTGAAGTTTAAACATATAATTACACAAAATTTACGTGTTAACCCCACTGAGGGAAGGATCCGGCTGCTGCCTCCTCCTTCCTTCCTCTCTCGTTATCCGATTCTTTTTCTTTACTGTAGTGCGAACAGCTCTCCGCCTCTTCCTCTCAATCATCGGCTTACCTTTTTTTTTTCTTTTGACAACTTCGACGATCGTGTCTCCTGCGACCCCTCTTCTTCTCCTCCGGCTTAGGTGTTTTTTCTTTCTTTTTTTTTTTCTCTTAGAATTCTGCGATGTTCTCTTGCACAACTCAAATTCCTCTCCTCATTTTGCTGTGTTTTTCTAATTATAAATCCCTAAATCTTTTAAATTCTGAAATGGAGATTTTAGGATTTGCATGATTAATTCTTTTTTCTCTACATTTGCGGGATTTGACGCCCTAACGGAGGATTTGCGTTTACTTTGAATCCCATCTGCTCCGATATGGGGATTTAATTTATTAAATCATGTTTAAATCCTGCACAAAAACACCCTCTAATGATTTCTTTTTTTGTTCTATAATTATTGCGCTGTTCACGTGTTGATCCGTGTAATTGCTTGAAGCCCATTTCAGAGCTAGTGGTTTTTAGGGCTTGGAGCTGTGCCTGGATTAGGTTTATTAACGATGCCTCCGTAACCTCGATGTGCCCGATATGGCATTTTAATATTTCATTGACCTAGTTTAATAATTCTCATGATTTTGTTTTCCAGGTTCAATTGATTCCAATAATTTTACGAGATAGGTTGGGGAAAGCTTCGATATTTCGTTAAAGCGCTCGGAAATCCATCACCATGAGTGAGGTATTCGAAGGATACGAGAGACAGTATTGCGAAATCTCTGCTTCTCTATCCAGGAAGTGTACGGGAGCTGCCGCTCTCGATGGAGGTTAGTGATGCTGCTTTCCCTGAACTCTTGCATTTGCTTGATATCCGCGGAAACGAATGATACTTGCTTTATTGTGAAAAATTTGTGTTGTAGTATCTGAAACATAATCATTTCTGCAGTGTATCCGTCTGATTTTTTGTTCTTGGTTTTTTTATTTTATTACTCGTTTAATTTCGCAGAACAAAAAAAAGAGAAGGTGTCTGAGATTAAATCTGGCGTGGAAGATGCTGAAAATTTGGTAGTTTATTTGAGTAGGTTTTACTTGAGATTAATCCTTGCTTCATTTACGGTTACTGATTTTTTATAATTGATTTTGTTTTGTAGATCCGGAAAATGGATCTTGAGGCGAGGAGTTTGCAGCCAAGTGTAAAGGTGGCATTGCTTGCGAAGTTGCGTGAATACAAATCTGATCTCAATAACCTAAAGAGTGAACTTAAAAGAATCACTTCACCTAATGTAAAAAGTACTTCAAGGGAGGAACTGTTGGAATCTGGAAGGGCTGATACATTAGCTGTAAGTTATTGCTTAATGCTTTTGTTTATTTAATTTCATATCCTTTTCATTTATTTGCCTAATCTTTGTTTTTTTTTTTTGAAACTTGATGTGGGCATAGCCTGATTTTATTGATTAAAAATGACTATAATTACTAGAAACTCAAAAGGGAGAAAATAAAATACCAAGTTCGTCAAGATCAACCTACCCAAACTCAGCAATTTTTTCTTAAATAAAAATTATTGCAGGTGGCTAATCTTTGTTTCAAAACTGTATTACAAACTAATTTATTGCTTACACAATTTACTAGTTTTTCTTGCTTTCAAATTTCTCTCCTTTTAATGCTGCAGCAGGGTATTGTTTTTTTTTCCTGCTGCGATGTGCGGCGCATGTAGTTTGTGATGACAACCTTAATTTTATACTTACACCAGGATGGCAAGCAATGATTTTTTTCTAGGTGATGTCTATGTTGGTGTCATACATTGTTTTTGGTGTCATATGTTGTTTACTATTTCTATCTTTAAATTTGTGCTTTTACTGCATTTCATATAGTATTGCAAGATCATATCATTTATTGATATTTACTTTTAAATCACCTTAATAAAATATGTAATGAGCAGAAATGTTTCATCAAAACTCCGCTGCATTCTATCATTGCTTTCATTTCTGACACAATGTTTCAACAAGTAACCGATCATATAAAAAAATTGACCTCTATATTAGATTCAATGTATCTCCCCACCGATTGTGCAACAAACTTATAGTCAATATATGGATCACCAACAAAATTTCTTGCACTGTTGAGTACCCTTTGACAAAACAGGCAAACTCCTTTATCTAGCTTCATTATGTTGGACAAAGTTGTTACAATTGCCAAGCAATTGATTGGGAACAATTTGTTGTTGGTGATTTAATAAAGGGCAGTGTTGAAGATGCACAGATAGAGAACGAAAGTGGGAAGGCAGAAAATATTTCGTATGGTGCAAAAAGGAAACATCGAGGCTTATATATACTCGGTAGGGTACAATTAGTTACACAGAATAATAACAAATATTAAGCATGGGTGAAAATGTTATTTGCACAGGTTGTTATTATGCCCTCACAAGCTCAACATGGGTGAGACGATGAGTTTGCTGGTGATTCAGTGATGGGAGGGGCCGATAGAGGCTTCGTCAGAATGGAAACTAATTGGTCTTCGACAGGAATGTGCAGGATGGTGAGTTTCTTCGATTTGACTAAATCACAGACAATGATAATCTATTTCAACATGCTTCATACGAGTGTGGAGTATAGGCTTGGTTGCAACGAAGGTGGAGCTCAAGTTGTCGCATATGATGGTTGGTGGAGAATTCAAGGAGACGTCAAGTTCTGCCAGAAGAGACACAATCCACATAACTTCACTAGCGATGTTTGCAATGGCCTTGCATTAAATTTTTGTACTAGGTTGTGCCACGGTTGGCTGCTTAGATGATCAAGAGATAAGGTTCATGCCAAAGAAAATGTAGTAACCTGATGTGAACTTGCGGTCACTCCGGTTTTCGGCCCAATCGGTATCACAATAGGCTGAAATAGTGACTTGGGACAGTGGCTGTTGACAAATATCAGAGTGGGAGGTGTGAAGGAAGTTTTGAAGAGTACGCTCGATGGCTTTCCAATCGGAGGTAGTTGGCTGGTGCATAGATTGACAAACTTTATTCACACTATACGTGATAGCTGGCCTTGTGTGCTGGAGATACTGAAGGGCACCGACGATACTGTGGAATATAGTGGGATCCAAAAAAGTTGTGCCAGGTAGCTCCTTGGATTGGCCTGTACAACCATTGGAGTATGTGCATGATTGGAGTGGTGTAGGCTGGCTCTATGAATAATATCTTGAACATAACTCTTTTGGGTCAAGATGAGATGATTAGCTTCTTGAGTGAAATTGATGTTGAGGAAAGTATACATTGATTCTGTGCCTTTGAGTGAAAACTGAGCTGCAATGAATGCTATGAGCTGTTGGATGTGAGAAGCACACTTTTTGGTGAGCAAGACATTGTCAACGTACACAAGAAAAACCAAGAGCTTAGTACTACGGAGTTATATAAACATAGAAGTGTCGTTTACGGCATTACAGAAACTGAATGACTCAAGAGCAGCCGATAACTTGTGATGCCATGCTCGAGGGGATTGCTTTAACTCATAGAGTGCGCGATGAAGGTGGCAAACATAGTTTGTATGAGCTGCTGAAATAAAGCCTGGAAGTTGTTCTATGTATATATCATCATGGAGATCACCATTAAAAAAATGTATTATCAAAGTCAAGTTGCCTGATTTGCCACTTGAAGGAGAGAGCAGGAGTAAGAATAATTAAAATCATTACATGCTTGACACTAGACAAAAGGTTTCTGAGTTGTCAATACCTTCCTTTTGGGTGAAGCCGCAAGCAACCAAGCATACTTTGTGGCGAGCAACAGAACCATCACTGTTTCATATGATTTTGTAGAGCCATTTACAGCGGACAGCATTTGCATTTGACGGACAAGGAACTAGAGTTCAAGTGCCATTGTCTTGTAGGGCTGCGAATTCATCATGCATAGCTTGAACCAGTGTGGGTTTTTTGCTTGCTTTCCTGTAATTAGCTGGTACTAAATTGTGATGAAGGGCAACCACCGAGGACACCTTGGGCTTCGGATGTCCAGTTTTTGAATAAGTGAGCATTGGATGAACATTGCTGCGGAGGTGAACTTTTTGGGCTGGCACTGTATGCTTGAAAGTTGCAGTTGTCTTGTTGGGATGGCGGAGTGGAAGGCAGTGCCAGATTGCTAGGTGCGGCAGTGTTCCGAGATGAGCTGGGAACCAAAATCTGAGAGCTGCTGTCATCTGGAGCTGTAGTGGTAGCTGGACTGTCCTAAACTGAGTTTGAGCAGTGCTTGTTGTGCCTGAACCAATGGCTGGTGGTGGGGTTGATGAAGCTGAAGAATTGATGGAAAGTCACATTTATGAAATGTACATGCTGGGATATGTAGAATTTCTTGGAATTAATGTGATAGCAAATGTAGGTTTTGTGGTGCTCATTATAACCTAGAATAACACATGATAAAGATCTAGGTTCCAATTTATTTGCTAGGGTTTTAACCATGGGAAACAAAGGCACCCAAAGACTTTTAGGAAGTGGTAATCTGGGGGGTTGTGGAAGAGAAGTTTGTATGTGGATTTTTGGTGAAGCTGTGGGTAGGGGAGTTGATTGATGAGATACGTGGCTATTTTAATGCATGGATCCAGAATGTGGTAGGGAGATTTGCATGTAGTAGAAGGGCTCGACTAGTTTCTATGATATGACAGTGTTTACGTTCAGCTTTTCTGGTTTGTTCGGGTGGATGTTAAGAGAATCAAGAGTAGTAGTGAATTTCTTATATTCTCCACCTCCATTAGATTGGGATGTGATGATTTTAGAGGATAGATCTTAGCCGTGTTTTTAAATTTCGAGGAAACTATCAAGAGCATTTGATTTTTATTTAAGGGATACATCCATGTGAAATTTGTAAATAATCAACAAAAATGATTTGGTAAATTAGCCATTTTTTTGTAACCAAGCAATGACTATGGGATAGGTTCTCAAATATTAGAAAAAATAAGATGTAAAGGTGTTTGAGAAATTGAAGAAACAATAGGTAAATGCAATCTATGTTGCTTTGACATATGACATGGAGTACAAGTAGAAATAAATTTAGTATATTTGTAATGTGTTGGCAAAGTGCTGGAGTTTGTTTGTCATGGATGGCCAAGGCGGCAATGTCAGAGATTAGTAGATACCACATGGCTGAGATTGGAAGATGGGTTGAACTGTAGCAATATAGTGTAGGGACCATTAATAAGCATGCTCCGGTGGAGTTCTTATTTTGTAATTCAGTCCTTAACAACATAAAAGGAGGTGTGAAATTCAATAAAAATATTATTGTCATGGGTGAAGCGACTGACAGAGACGAAGTGTTTTATGAATAAATAGAGCCTGATTTGAATGAACTGTGTTTGAAGGGGGAATGTGAGTGATTGAACCTGTGTGGGTTTATTGGTAGGGAATTGAGCGTATCTGCCACGACCACAGAAAAAAGTTGTTACGTGGAACTGAGAGGCTGTGACGTGCTCAACATGCGCTGTGTTTTTTAGCATTGGAATAGGATTTGTCTGGATTGAATGATTTGAATACACCATTTCATGGTTTAGAAGGATACCACTGAGTTCTTCTACTTTGATTGGGGTTATAAGGGCTGCCCTAGCTGTGGTGATGGAAACGAAAATTGGATCCCAAACTGGTCAAGATGTTGTGCACGAGCTGTTTCTCTATTACAGGTGAGCTGACAACTGAGAGGAGGCGTTGATTACAGCAAGGTCCGACCACATTGTCATTGCCGATTCGCATGAAATGACTTGAGTGAAGACTTTCGGTAAGGGAGGAGATCAACCAACTTAAAATCAGTTGTCTTATTTGTACCAGGCAATGGCGTTAGGATCGGAGGGATTGGAAGGAGAGTAGCAAGAACCATTGACGTACCGCATAAGGTTGTGTGAGCGGAAGATTGGTAAAAACTGCGATCACGATCTAGCTTTACTGGAAGGAGAATGAATTGTAACTAGGGTTGGGTTGAATGAATCAGTGGTGGTAGAGGATTGCGATTGGTGAGCAGTTGGTGCTTAGGACTGCGTGGAGGAGTGCATCTCCATCTATGAGGCGGGATTTAGTGAAGGATTGGATTGGGATCTGGATCACCCGTCTCTGATACCATGCTGAAGACACAGGTAGAGAACGAAAGGGAGAAGGCGGAAAATGTTTTCATATGTGTCAATAAGGAAACACCAAGGCTTATATACTTGGTAGGGTACAATTAGTTACACAGAATAATAACAAATATTAAGCAGGGGTAAAATGTCATTTGCACAGGTTGTTATTAGGCATAAGGTTTTTTTATCTATTACTTGCAAAATTTATTATCTATAGCAGATTGAGGTAAAGGGTGATAGATTTGTTGTGGTTGGGGGAATACATAATGCAACCATGGTCGAGCTTACAACGCTAAGATATATGGCATGCAGGCACAATGTAACAAGTAAAGATGGTTCTGAAACCACAATAACAATGCATGACTTGAGAATAGCTCAGTCTAAATTTTCTCAAAAGCAGATCAATTTGCTCCTTGCACGGTTTAAAAGGCAACCTAAATAGAGGATTAATGTGATCAATAATGCCATCGTTTCCTGCACTCTCAATACTAAGACCTCTGGTTACATTATGATGTGTGATATTTATTTCAATTCGCCAAATGGAAAAGAAGATGGAGGTTCAATTTATTCTGGAATGACGCATATTTGACCATGTAAGCTTGAAGCATGCACTATACTTGGGAGAGTTCAGTTACAGTCTTATTGTCATCAGCTAGCTTGCAAGACAGTAATTGTTTTGTCACCTTCAAGGGCAACATTTGCATCATCCATAATATTACAAAAGGGATGATTGAAATAGGAGAACAAAGCAGGGGTCTACACTATTCTATGCATGATGAAGAGGCAAGAACCAATGCTGATGAATCTCACCATGCTGAAATCCTTTGCATGCAACTGGGACATCTATCAGCCTTGAGCTTGAAAAATATCTCCCTACGATTTGTCTTGTCGAGCCAATTCACATGATGTTTGTCATAGCATTAACAATGGCAAAAGGATATTTTTATTCTAAATAGTGTGGGCTCAAATACCTTTGATTTGTGCATGACATTGGGATTCTGTTACTTTAAGACTGATGACAGTTACTCGTCATTCCTTAGTTTTGGTGATGAACACTCAAGATGCAGTTGACTATATATAAAGAGATACAAATTAGAAGCTCCAACTCTCTTTTAAAAACCTTGTAAAAATTATTATCATGATGCAATTTGTAGGATAAATCAATCTATTTGATCTCTTAAAATCACTTGACTGTACTTGTAGCTTTGTTTTTTAACCAAGTAGTAATTCATCAAACACCTCAACCAAATGTAATTTCTTACAAATCCACTTAACCGTACGGAATGGAAGCATGGTCACCTCTTTGTTGGCACCAGGGGATTGAAATTTCAAGTTAACATCCCATTACATTTCTGAGGTGAATGTATCATAACAAAGTCAATCTCATCAACATATTGCCTAGATATCAATTTAGTGGTAAGACTACCTATGAAATTATATTTGGTAAATTAGCCATTTTTTTATCACATTTTGTATATTAGGATGTTAATGCTATGCCTATAACTTGCCAAAGTCACTTGCCAAATTCTTGGAAAGGTCTTATAGATTTGTTTTTAATAGATATTCAAATGCTAAGAAGGGATATAGTTTTGGAAATTGAGATCTATTGATTGTTCCTGTCTTGAAGTGTGATTTTCTATGAAAATTAGTTTTCTTTTTCTCAGGGTGAAATATGATTAGATTTGAACATGAAAATTCCTCATTGATGAAGATGAAGGTACCGATTTGGGCTGTATATGGTCAGATGCAAAAATAAAAAGCATTGAGCTCAGCGGTTATTTTGAAGATCTTGTCATTTTGATGATGATGGGTATTCCAATCCGAAGAACTGTGCAATACAAGCAATGCTGTCATCAAACTGGAAGTTTTGAAAAAATTCGATAGAAAGAAGAATATTTGAGCATTTTGAGGACTATGACCTAATGTGCTTCAATGATTCAAATCTTGAATGCTGTGGGACAGGTGCCAATCAAGGAGATAAAAATTTGAATAATTTTCATCATAGTCTTATGCCATTTGAACACTTCGAACTTATGTCCTTTTAAAAGGCTCTCGTAAGATCAAACTGTTGTGTTATAACTGATAATCAATTAAACGTTCTTGATAATAATACTTGAAGCCTTGCCTGCGCCCTTGTGAAAAAAGAGAGCTATCAAATCCAAAAGGCTTACAAAATTAAAACAAGTCTAACAAATCTTTAGGGGTATACAATGTAAAACTTGTGACGAAACGTAATATATTGCTAGAAGGTTGGTTTACAATTTAGACACTCACTATTGTATCAAAATTTGTTTTTCTAATTTGACTAAAAGTGACTTCAATTAGAGGATGGCAGTTGCACCAATTCAATGTCAAGAATGCTTCTCTCAATTGAACTTCAATGAAAAGTATATATGAAATATTACCAGGACTCAATAACCATGAAAGGGGCATTGTTTGCAAATCACAAAAATTACTATATGGGCTGAAGCAATCTTCTAAATTATGATTTGAAAAGTTCTTAAGCACTATCATCATATGGCTTTCAAATAACGTACTGAGAACTCATTATTGATCATGCTCATTAGGCTAAATAAGCTGATTGACTTGATTTATGATGTTGGTAACGGTGGAAATTTATGTGCATAGTTCAAACAACAGCTATCAAATTGCTTCGTGTTAACGACGTTAATTCTTGCTATTTCTCCCACAACTTGGAGGTAGAAGGGTTAATAAAGTTTTACACATATGCCCTGACAAATGCAGAAACTTCACCATATCAAATGCTAATATATGTGATGTGAGTAGACATCGAAATCCCAATTTCACATCATCAAGATCATCCATGGTCTTGTAGGTAAAAAGGAATTGATCAAGGTGTTCTTTTGTGGCGTTGATAATGCACAATTTTATTGCAATAGCTATTTTATGTGATAGCATGCATACATGTCAACATCCTTATTCCATACTACCATGGTATGACCGCTCTTGATGGAGGCCCCATAGAAGATGTCACTATCAGCAGACGGTTAGATGTGTCATTTGCTTAACCCTAGAAAGATTTTGTTTCTAGAAACCACATCTTACGCTAAGTACTAAAGAATTTCCAATGATATCACATGGAAATGACAAGTGCCGATACCAAACCAAGGCTTCTTACTGTTTTATTGCTGACTTGCATCCTCTGCTTTTATTCTTTCAGTACATACCATATAATGATGCAGTATATCATAGATTATATACTTTGCTAATTAAGTTATAGAAATGCTCTTCAGCTTATAGTTCTTTATTGAGCAATGATTCTTTGATGATTCAGGTGTCTGCCGATCAAAGGGGAAGATTGTTAATGTCAACTGAAAGATTGAATCAGTCTAGCGAAAGGATTAAGGAGAGTAGACGGGCCATGTTAGAGACAGAAGATCTAGGGGTTTCAATCCTGCAAGACCTGCATCAGCAACGCCAATCTCTTCTGCATGCTCATAATGCAGTATGTTATTTGCACCAGAGTTTTTGAGAGATATTTACTTATTTAACGCCGAACAATAGGCTATGCGCTTATTGAAGAACACAAAAATTGTTGATATTTTTGGGTTTTGACGCAGTTGCATGGCGTGGATGATAACATAGGGAAGAGCAAGAGGGTTCTGACGGCTATGTCTAGAAGGCTAGACAAGAACAAGTGGATCATAGGAGGCATTATTTCTGCTTTGGTGCTTGCCATTCTCCTCATTCTATATTTCAAGCTCTCCCATTGACGATAACAGATAAATAAATAGATCCTGGCCCTTGATTTCAATCTATAAGTGTGCTTACGTTCTTGTGTGATTGTGGATTCTAAATCTTGTCTCGAGACTATGCACGTCTGCTTCTTTTAATTTATTTGAACTGGCTGATTCTGTACTGTAAATGTGCCATTTCTTTTGTACAAGCTTTTCATTTAAACGCTCTTTTAGATGGTTGGTATCCTATTTGAAGTGTGTATCCCCATCAACTTTCATATATCTTAGATAAGCTATCTAGAGCTAAAATGTGCTCTAACAAGTTTTGTTTGATAGATATTGCAATTAATAATCAATTCTTTCAATCTAAGCTCATTGTTTTGTCGATCACAAATTTCAACATAATTTTAGGCATGAATTGGTTAAGTAAGTTTAACGTCTTAATAGATTGCTATCAAAAGAAAATTTTGCTAGGGGTAAGAAAGAAACTCAAAAGTTTTATAAGTAAACTTGGCTTAATTGCATTACTCATTAATGTGGTTGAAGCCAAGCGCCTCATCAGTAAAGGTTGTGATACAATTATGGTAACACTAATCGGCAAGGATAAGGATGATATAACTCTGGAAGACACAAATGTCGTTAGAGAGTTCTTGAATGTGTTCTCAGAAGACTTGCATGGATAATCTCCTTTGTGTGAGGTAGAGTTTTCCATCGAACTAATCCTTGAGACTCAGCCTAAATCCAAAATCCCTTATATAATGACACTCAAATGGTTGCAAGAGCTTTTCAAGCAACTGTGAGAGTTGCTTGAAAAAGTTTTATTCGCCCGAGCCTGTTTCCTTGGGGAGCTCTTATTTTGTTTGTTAAAAGAAGGATTGCAAATATGTATTAATTACTGTGAGCTTAACAATGTGATAGTGAAAAACAAGTATCCTCTACTTAGAATAGACGACTTGTTTGATCAGCTCACTGGAGCGAAAGTCTTCTTCAAGATAGATTTGAGATCATGTTACTATCAGATTTGAGTTAAAGATGAAGATGTTCCCAAGATTGCATTCAGTACCTCTTATGAATATTATGAGTTCTTAGTCATGTCTTTTGGATTAATGAATGCTCATTATATTTTCATGAACCTGATGTAGCAAAATTTTAAGCCATACCTTGACGAGTTCATTTTTATTTTTATCGACGACATCCTGATCTATTCCAAGTCAGATGTTGAGCATGAGAAGCATCTGCGTGTCGTACTTGAGTTGTTAAGAGAGCATAAACTATTTGCCAAGTTCTTGAAGTGCAAATTTTGGCTCAATTCCATGGCATTCCTAGGCCACGTGATTGATGCTGAAGGCATTAGGGTTGATCAGAAGAAGATCAAAGATATTCAGCAGCGGATGCAACCCATGTCTGTAATCAAAATTCATAGTTTTCTGAGACTTGCTGGATATTACAGAAGGTTTGTTCTGGGTTTGTCTCAATTAGGTAACGATGACTTTTTGAGATTTTTCGGAGTCCATTTGATAATTTAATTTTGAGTAAATAAATAAGTTGAATTAATTTGTTAATTAAATAATTATTTTATTTTATTTTATTTAACGGTTCTTTCAGCATCTGAATCGAATGGCGCATAACCAGCACCATATGATCCAAATCCTCTGGTCGATCCAACGACATCCACTCGTGCACTGGCAGGGATCCGTCGATTATTTGATTAGTTAGGATCAAACAGTCTTGATCAAGAGCTACAGTGCCCACTGTACGTCTCCTTGATCGTGGCCTGCTCCTTGCAGCATGCCGTGCCACGGTGCCTGCCGAGTCTCCCGAGGATCCACTTTTAACCCCAAGCAGTCCCCAACTTTTCTTCTCTTTGCTTAATCTTTTCTCCGAGCTTAGGGATTCATCAACAAGATTAGGACTTGTCATCGTTGGCGGATCATTGGCGAACCCTAACCCTAGCTTCCGAGCTGACGGAAGCATAAAGAGGTATGCTCCTCCCGATCTTATCCTCACACAATCACCTAATTGTCATTTCCTAAACACATTCCACATTCCATATTGGCAAATTGAATCGCAATCGGGATTGATCGAGCCTGATTGTGATCCAATTTAACCTTCGCTCCATAGTACTGCATAGTGGTTTGTCTCTGTCCCACCTTTGCACTCAGGTATGGACCTAGGGCTAAGTTTTTCCAGCGATTGGGCGACCTCCGGTGCTAGCACAGGCGTCGTTCGAAAGGTCTCATCGAGAGCTTTTCAACGGCATGCGGGCTAGGCTGTGAAATGGCCGGGGTCGTAGGGGAGGCGAAGCCCTAGTTCGACCCGTCATCTTTATTGGGGAAGGACCCTCAACTCTGGGTCGAGACGAGTCCCTCTTTCAAGTTGTAGTCTCTCGTGGCCGTAGTCTTTGGGCCATGCTCGCGGTTCGACCTATGAGCGGCCTGTCAGTTGGCTCCATTTTCGGTGCTGACAGCTGCCATCGTTCTTTTGGTGCCCTGTGAATCTGTCATGCGGTTTTCTACATCATCGATTAATTAAGGAATTAACTTAATTAATGATTTTTTAATTGATTATTTTAATACAATTTTTATTTCCTTCATAATTTAAATATACACGTCCAAATTATATGAAATTATATTTCATTTTATTCAAAAAAATGAGATGAACACATTGGTATAATTCAATTTAGGATTGGAACCATAATTTTTTAATCATTTTTTAATCATAATTAAGAGTCCTGAAAATCTTAATTTTTCAATGTTGTCCAATTTTGACCTACTTAGTATTACTCTTCTCCTTATGTTATGAGGATTTCATATTTTCTATTATAATTGTATTTGTACATCATTTGAAAAACTTAGGTTTATGGCTCCCTATTCCTTCATAAATATGTTTTGCTTACGTTATAGCTTGCATATTTAGGCATTTTATTCCTTGGACAGCAAGCATTTTCATTTAATTGAACATTCATGTTACTTTATTATATGAGAATTATATTAGATTAGAGTATTTAGATGCCTTGCTTAGATTAGTAAACTTATAATTGAAGCCTCAACATAATGAATGATAGAGTGAATCCCTAGTCTTGAATTAATTTTCATCCTAAATGGTAGCTAACCTATCCAATATATGTAATTAGCCTTTAGCACACTTCTCTTTATAGGATATGAACCTATTATGAGAAATTGCTAACATTTAAAAGTAAACTGAGTGCTCTTTCTCTTTAACTACAAACCTCCATTTTAACATTTCTTAGCTCACTAGTGTGATTTTTAGATTCCCCATAAGCTTTAGTATCACACAACGTTAAGTTAACTTAGAAATTATAGCCTATAAACTTACCCTCTCCCATACACTTAGAACCCTCCTAATGATGTTCTTAGTTATTATGGTGGGGGATTAAAATAGAACCCTTCAATTATAAGTTATCTTAGATTACCTATATTGGTGAACCCACAACCTTCACCTCTTTAAGTGTAGCAGATCTTTAACCTTTGCCTTTCCCTGTTAGCTCCTTAAGCCTTAAATCTAGCAACCAATAATGATTATGTGACTTAGGATTAGTGTAGGATTAGCCTCATGTTGCATCATTATACATACAAATTATTTTGTCACTTACATAAACTTAAATCAATTTACTATTTTTCAAAGTTAGATCACTTATAGTATTACTTTCAATTAATTTAGAAATTTATATCTCAAAGCCAATTGGGAGCTTGATCAGCTCCAATCATTAAGACAGATAATCTAAATATTAGACAATATTGGATATCACATAATTTGCAATTGCTTGAACTCCTTGAAATGCTACTTTACTTTGAGACTACAACCTTGAATATTCATACAAGACATTGTGCAATAATAAAATACTCATAAATAAAATTAGGGGTTTCATATGTCGATGCCAGGGCAGGCTAATTGGAGTAATAAGGAGATCTCGCATATCCTAGAGGGGGAATATGAGTGTTTATTTTTCTTATAGACCCTGCTTCTTTACTTAGTTAGGCAGACATGCGTAACTCCTCACTCGTTCTGTAAATTTTCCCGCATGATGGAAAACTTAAATTAACTTAAGCAATTAAACAATTGGGCAATCTTATTGATAGTGAGAGTTTGTCATAGCCTTTGAGTTATGCTTACTTAACATAGTCTTTGACTATGTCTACTTAGACCATGAGGCTAAGTTTTCCAGCTAAAATTTTTAACATTGTAATTGCCGATGGTTTTGGACACATCGGTTTTATAAATTCCATAATTTTATCAGAATTAAAGGGAATTGAAGAATATTTGGATTTGTTTCACGCATTCCATATGTTCCAAAGAATAAAATTGTCAACCAACTGACTAATATGGATTTTATTTTTATGCGAAGGCCACCAAATAAAACTATCGTTAATATCATTAAGGATGGCAGCCCCGTTAGCAATAATGTTCATTGAAACCCATATATAGCTGCTAGCTTTGCTTGTAATAAAAATATGGTTGATTGTTTTAATATTGTCAGAGCAACAGTGGCACTTGGACACTAAATTATAACCCTTTGTTTGCAAGATATAATCTGCGCTAATGAAGTTATTATAGAGCCTCTATAGAAAAATGCCTATAAGGTTTGGGATGCATTTATTCCAAATCCAAATATGAAAATTTGAATGACTATGGGACCTACTAACTTGCCAAGCGAGGTCAATTTGATTTTTTTGTTGTAGCAAAGGATTGAATTTGTCACCTTAATATGTTCCAATTTTGGATTAGAACATTTAATTTTTTTCAACAATATCTGTAGGCAACAATTTGTTAAGAAGATCAGCATTCCATCGATTCTTATTGTCAAAACAATCAGCTAAAGTTATCTTTTGGTTTCTAATAATTCAATTGTTGTTGGCCAAAATATCAATTTTGTTCCAACAATAATACCAGAAAGAGGTAGAATTGTCAAGCGCCTTCCAAGTCAAAGTTCTTCAATAATGTCCCGAGAATAAAGCATTCTAGTTCAAGCACTAGAATCACTACTTTTTTATTTGGTTTGAGAAGGGTGAGTTCTAGCACAATATTTAGCTAAAAGGATGGATGACCAAATATTGTTAGAGGTTCTGAATTTCCACCAAAGTTTGAGGGAGAAAGCCTTATATAAAGTAGAAAGACATCTAATTCCAAGACCTCACGAGAAGAGAGACGATCCCATGAACACCAAATCATTTTACTTTCTTTATGATGGGTCCAAAGGAATTTATTGAAAATAACTTTTAAAGTATTGAGAATGTAATTGGTTGGAGCGGTTACCTCAAGCCAATAAAGGGGATAATGTTTAGGGCATATTTGAGAAGGATCAACCTCCCACCTTGAGAAAGGTACTTCAATTCCCATCCTTGAAGTTATTTATAGATAGAATCAGTGAGATTCGAGAAATTTTTATTTTTGTTGTGTCCTAAAGCAAACTCTAAGGCTGCATATTTCATTATATTCACTATCGAGAAATGTATCAAATATGTCAAAGTTAATTATTGCTGCATGTTTCATCATATTCACTATTATGTATCGCCCTACATTTTCTAGTGCTATATACTGCTTTTGTTTGAAAAATGTAAAGATTGATATCATTTGATACAGAGTATTATCTAATTATTGGAGATTTAAATCCCGACATTTTTGTTATATATAAAATGACCTGATTAGGAGCTAGTCGAAATATAGGAAGGAAGTCCATGAGAAACTTTCTAGGGATTAAGAAGACTACCCCACTTTTTTTATTCAGTCTTGCATTATATAATTAAGCATATATTTTATATAGAGTAAAGGTGAACTTTATTTTATAAATGTTAAATTAATATGAATGGATGGATATTGGAATTTCTTACAAAATTGAATGACAATATTCTTTCGCATCGTTTCGCTTAAATGCTCAATAGGGTCACGCAGATTTGAGAGCACAATGCTAGTTTAGTTAACGCTAAACCTGACAGCGGGTCCTCATAGTTGGTATTAGATAATAATTGTGCATATTTAAGTGAAATGGTAAGGGGAGTAGAGCTATGTAATTTCTATTCATGTTGACTTTATATTTAGATAAAAAAGACAAAGCACCCTAAAACTAGAGTATGAACCATTTGAGATAATAGCTTGGAATATCATTTGGCAACTAGCAAAACTTGCTGAGATTTGACAAATATAATTTTCTTTTTGTACATGACAAAATTACAACCACTATCTTTAGATATTTTGTTAACTTATTTATTAAGAGATTAATTACTAAATATTTCTTCCTCAAGTTCTTTCCTTTAGTTTCAAATATGTAATCATGCAATTATATATCTAATATAAAATGAACTATATATGTCATCATGCAAGTATTGAAACTCCAAACAGTGAATTAAGTGACCTATAGACTGTGATTGCACTATATTTGAATTGAGAGAGGATATCAAATTAATGAGGTATTTAAGCATGAACATAATATTATCATCTTTCTTTCAATTATTTTCATACAAATCCTTGTTCGATTTATTTAACTTCAAATTATTTTTACCTCCCAAACTCTCTTATTACACGATAAAAGTGTGACAACCAAGTTCCTACTATGGTAATTAAGACAAAACTTAACTTGATTAAGCCAAAATCAGGATTCCTCGACTAGTTCAAAATTAAGCCAAACTAAATATATCATTGTAAAAAGTATACTTTTGTGATCATAATGTATATGCTTAGGAGCAATCTAGATAACAAATATTGCTAAATTAATTTTTGAAAATTTTAATTTTTAAGAAATAAAAAAAATAAAATATAAATTCAAATTCAAAATTTTTGATGACATTAGATTCAAAATAATAAAAGAAATGCTTTATATTAAGTTTCGACAAAATTGGAGCAGTGGATTGCTTGTAATTATTTTAAAGTTTTAACCTTCACAAATTAATATAAAATAAATATAGTTACAAATTGAAAATTTTTGATCGAGGATGTTTGCTTCATCAAGATGCACCGCCTGGTCAAGTTTTGTCAAATTTGAAAATTAAACGACAAAAAATGCAATTAATTTAAATTGTATTTTCTATTTAAAAATTCAATTGAGCATTTTGCCTCTCCTCCTACCCCCTCCCTCCTCTTCCTATAAATAGGGGTCGAATCCCTCTCTCAAACCCCACATCATCTCTCCTCATCCTCCTCGGATTGAACGCCGCTTCCCTCCTCCTCCGAGCCTCACCGACCCCTAACAAGCCGCCAACCTTCGGCCATCCCCTCCCCGACTACCTGTCGTTGCCTCTCAGAGAACCCCCTTCGAACTAGGGAAAAGAAGAATTATAGAGAAGAGAAAAAGAGAGGGTGAGATAAAAAAATTCATATAAATAAAAATAAAAAATAGTAATAATAATAATCATAATAATAATAATAATAATTACTAATTTATAATTTCAAACTCATAATCTACTAATTACTAACTACTAATTTTGTTTTATTACTACTAATATTTTTTTTTTTGCTACTAAATTTTTTTTATTATTATTTTGTTATTACTATAATAATAATATTTTATTATTACTATCATTATTATCATTTTTATTATTATTATATTATTAAAACTATTCCAATCATTTTTTTTGTCAAATTCTTATTAACATTATTTTGTTATATTATTATTTTCTTAAGCTATAATTAATTCTTTCCATTATCAATTTATAAATCCTTTTATTATTTTTACTAATAGCGTAATGATGAGAGAAAGAGAGACGGAATAAGAATGATAATTATCATATTAACAATATTAGTATTAATTAAATGCAAAATGCATAATTTATCATTATATTTCTAACAAAAATTTTATGCACGTAGATTCATGAGAGATTAACATAAGCATAAAAGTAAGTACCCAAATATCATAAAGTACATTATATACTGATTTTATTATATGTTACTGTTTCGCTTTGAGTCTCATAATTTTCATTTTTGGCAAATTGATAATTACTTTTGAAAGTTGTTATTGAATTTATTATCAATTTTATAAATGTTTGCCACTCTTGAGAAAATTTATGATGTCTTATATGACGCTATATCGTCAAAAATAAATGTTCTGAAAAAGAATATTCTTTGTTACTAGACTTGTACAAGTACTGGGTTGGGCAAACTCACCGGTGATACCTGGGTTGATATTGGTTGAAATGAAATATAAGGAATAGTTTTACTAAATGAAGGTAAACGTACCTTCATACCTCCAGCACTACACATTGCAACCTTTGTAGAACCCAAAAGTTAATAGTGATACGTAAGACATATTTTCCATATCTTAAGTAGTGACATTTATCTATTATGACAGTAAATACATTATTTATTTGACAACTATGTATTTTTATTTATGTTGCACTTTGATTTTTATTTTGCAGGAAATATATTGTTAAATTTTAAACCTTATTATATTATGTTAATATATACTTTATTGCTAATTGCATATATATAATGTAATTAATGATATTCAAGTGCTTAGAGCACTCTCTAATGGGGATTCAAACTTAGACATTTTCATTATATATACCAGGTCAGGATTATGAGGAAAAACTTGATCAGTCATGAGATGATCAACCGTTGCACTCTTATTTAACTTTTCACAATTTAAATTTCTATTTCTTTTATTTATTTATTCAAATTGAAGACAACTGTTTCCATATAAAAATTTTGTATAATATTATAATAAAGAATCATATTTTCATATTTCAAATTTGGATGGAATAAATATTTGTGATGGTTTATAATATTATGCCAAATCCCGACCACAATCTTCGACAAGCAACCCTTGACCCTGGGTCCTCACTGACCCGTGATTTAGGGATGTCCCAAAATGAAATTAACAAATTTAAAATTTAAGAAAATGTCCCTTTTTTCCTTCAGTTGCACGAGCCACCATCCAAACAAAATTTCAAAATTCAAAAATTTTCACCCTCATCACCTCTCTCTGTCCCATATATAAACTCCCTCCAAAACCCAAAATCATCCATTAACCGCCAGCCTCCTTCAGTGACAATTGAACCCCACAACTAGTATTCGACCAACACTCCATTATTGCCAATGTCCTAATTTGAAAATTCATTGAAAATTTCAAAAACTATCCCTAGAAGGACTAGAAGAACATCGATTGCTTCAAAAGAATCGAGAAGAATATGGGTGAACTCCTTTATGGTATTCGACCAACACTCCATCATTTAGATGTCATTTTTCTTTATTGTTATAGACATAATAACCATAACATGCATGGTGAGTTATCATTATTTAAGTCTAATAATAATCAATAAAGATACTTATTTAAGATTATAATTATTATTGTCAAATTTCTCTTTTATTTTGTTATTTTACTTTATTGCCAAATATCTTCTTCTTCTTCTTCTTCTTCTTATTATTATTATTATTATTATTATTATTATTATTATAAATATAATAATGATACTATGAACGATAAGTTGCCATTATTTAGGATCCATATTTAGCTTAAATAATTTTCTTAATTAACAAGAAAATTATTTAAGATCATTAATATTTTTATTTATTTTTGTGACTTTCATACTCCTTTTTATTGTCAATTATTATTATTATTGTTTTTATTATTATTATGTCTATTTCTTTTGATATTATTATCATATTTATCAATATTTCTAAGTCATTATTATTATTCTTATGTAATTTTATTTTATTATGCCATTTTCTTATAATAATAATAATAATAATAATAATAACTATTAGTATTATTAATATTATTATCATTTTTAGTATTCTCTCTTATTTGTAATCATATTAAGAATGATAATAAGAGAAGAAGAAAGAGAAAGAAGAGAAAGAAGAGAAAGAGAAAGAGAAAAGAAAAACATTATTTTATATTGAATTTATTCAAGTAATTATATAATAAATAAATATATATCTAATAATATTAATAATCAATTCTTTTCTTATAATACTAATAATAACATATTATTTTAATGACTTGTATTAAATTAATACTCTATAATATCTTAAAAAATATTATTTTTATATTAAATAAGCTATAAATACTATTTATAATTATTTTAATAATAAAATCATTATATTACACAATCTTATTTAATGAAATTATGTATACACAATTTTGAGAGAAATCAACATCAACAAACAAATTTAAAGAATTTAAAATCAAGTACTGGATATCACATTTTGCTTTTAATACTTTATACTGCTACTTAGCAAGTCTGTATAAACACCCTCTTAGGGTCTATGTTTGCCCAACATAATATTTTTAATCTATGAGATATTTAACAAATAATTTTTGTATATATTTTGTGTGACATTTTTAATCTTTAACAGTTATTCTCAAAATTTTCTGCCGCCTAATGAACTATTTTGTAGGGATGAATCTCTGTTAAATATTATTACAGATTTCATCTTATTTACTTTTATTTATCTCCCTTCATTTTCTATTGCTGCTTATCACTTTTGTTAGAAAAATCTAAAGCTTGATATAATTCGGTGCTTATAGTATTATCTAATTATTGGGAATTCAAATAATATCATTTTTATTACATATAAAATGTTAGATCAAGAATTACTCGAAACTCTAAATGCAAGAAGGAAGCCCTTGAGAACCTTTCTGGAGATTAAGAAGACCATCATGTTATTTGTATTTTTATTTAGCCTTTAATTTTATTAAAAGTATTGTATAATTAAATAAATATTTTATATAGAGTAAATGGGAACATTATTTTGTAAACATTAAATTAATATGAATGAATGGATGTTGAAATTTCTTATGAAATTGAATGTAAATATTCTTCCTCACAATTTCACATAAATGCATAGGTTTTTGTGGTTCTGAAAGCTCCTGTTGGTTTAATTCACGCTAAACTAGGCGGTGGGTCCTCACACTACTTGAACCATCAAATAGTAAACACAGTAAATTCAGTGAGTGACCTTCCTTCCTTGACTATCCTACAGTGTTTAATGTGTACACTTGTTGTTCCTGAGGCTGAGGGCTACTATATGGTGTGGAAACTTGATCTTATGATTCACTCGAAGCCTATGTGTGGTTAGACAAATGGTGAATCTTCTTGGAAAACTCTTTGTATACGTGAACTCATCTAACCTTTGACTAGTTCATGCTAGGCTTGTATGCTTCTTTTCGATGCTTAATAAACATAAAGTGAGCTTGATTAAAGATGATATCTTTTTCCTTTTTGGTATCTTTAACTATTGGAATGTTGCTTTTAAGAATTATTTGGTAATAATATGAATGAGATCCTTTTAAGAGTGATTATATAAGCTATAAAAATATGCTAGTGAGAAATAGGAGAGTTTCTTAGAAAAATATTGCCTGCAACAATACTCTTAAACATAATGATGAATATACAAGAATGTAAAGTTCTGCTAGCACATATCCTTAATGTTAGAATTTTCACAGTTCTTTTAACTGTGTTTGTCATTATAATAATTTCACAATTGTGTTCATGTTTTCTTAGGAGGATTGTTCTCTTTCACTTGCGACTATTGTGGGAAAGGTCAGTGATGTTATAAAAGCTGCTTTGATGTTGCTTTTATAGTTCTTTTATTGTTGCTTCTCGAAAAGCATTATTATGGTGCGTTCTTTTAGCTGAGTTTACACATTGCTTTGATGTGTTTGCTTAGGACTTATTTTTGGTTTAGTGAAGAAACATGACTCGGAAATCATGAGTGGTGCACTATAATTTAACTCTTTGAGATACCACACCTAACACTTCGAGCTAGTAATAGTGCGTGAGCTCTGATAGAGTCTATGCTTCAAACCTCCTAATTGAAGTGCCTATTTGCTTTTTATATTCTCACACGATATTGTTGCTTGGGACTATTTGAATCATAATGCTATAGTAGAATTGTGGGGCTATTGCTTTTCTTGACAATGTGTTGTTCTTACATGTCTTTTGTAACCTCCTATGTATATTATCAAATTTTAAGATTTTAATTAGGCTATATGCACTCTAAATTTTCAAGATAATTATTTCTATTTTCTTATAATTCTGATTTAGGAACAATAATCCAAAAATTAATTCCCCCAACAAATTTGTTCTATAGAAAGCGTTGAATAATATATTTTAGGAATTAAATGAAGTAATATATTTTACTTGACTGTATTTTTTCAGCCATTGATAACGGTCAAAAATATGTTGTAGTTAAAAAATTCGTGCACGTTCTCGCGGTCAAATGATGGCGTGTTATCATCTCCTCATTATTATTCCCTCAGAGGGCTGCCACAGTAGTCTTTTCAATTTTTTAACAGGAATATATAATAACATTATGTTCTGCCTTATTTGAATATTGCAGTCATCATCTCTGCATTCCCACTATATCCACATGCCAACACCAAAGAGTCATCATCGTCATAAATAAAGTTCATATCATGTGATGTAGCATGAATAATGTGCAATAAAGTGTCAACTGTTAATTATTACTTAATGTTGAAGAGGCTTAGCTCAAAGTGGATTAGAGATGACTTGAAATATTTAGTAGCCTTGCAGTCTAGGTTGAACAGTAAGTATTTATATCTCTTAGAACTTATCAAGGACTGAGAAGTGTCGCCGATAGGTATCATATTTAGCACGCCCACAATCTCTTGAGAATGGAGCAATGAGCTTGCTAGAAATGTTAGTGAAGGTTGTACAAGGAAATGCTTTGGTAAGAATATAAGCCAATTCTAACCTCTTTGGTATATGATATACACACAAGTTTTGCTCTTTGACTAGTTCTAAAACAAAGTCATTTTGTTTAGATTTATAGCCGTGCTTAACTCATTTAATAAAGAGATTATCCACACAATGGCTTTAGATTTTGCTTTTGTACTTGGAACTTTCGACAGCTTGTTGTCTCTTCGAAGACCAAGATATAAGTATAGAGTCCAATCTATATTATAATAACTCATAGATTTTTTGTCATTGAGATTTCTTTCGCAATCACTTCACTATATAAAGCAGTCGGTGCTTCTTTGAAAGGTCTTAACTTTAACCCATAGTCTTAGTGCCGTTTAAGTGCCATAATATGTGTTTGATAGATTGGCAATGCATATTGGATGGAGCATGCTTAGCTTAGCTTAGCTTAGCAAACCTTGTTGACATTGTATGTGATGTCTGGTCGAGTGAAGTACAAATATTGGACTGCACCTGCAATGCTGAGGTATAAAAATCAAATTGAAGAAAGGGTATCATTTGTCAATCTGGACCTATCAATAAAAATCAATCCTTGAAATTAGTAGCCCGAATATTGAGAAACATATGCTCATTGTCATGACACTTGATTGCAAATTGCTTAGCTAGTTGATCAAAATATTTGTTATAATAATTTTGGGCTATTGCTTGTGATAAAGGCATCACTAAAATATGTAAGGAAACAAAAAAAATCATTTTATTGTTTATACAAAAAAATAAGGAGTCGCTTATAGTAATAGCGAACCCTAATTGAGTGAGAGCCAAGGAAAACATATGATACCAAGCACATGGAGAATGTTTAAAGTAGTAGCTTCTTTATTAAGCTTACAAACAAGATTTCGTTGCTTTTTTTAAATATATCCCAAAGGTTGTTACATGCAAGTTCTTTCTTATAAATCTGTGCATGCCAAATAATTACTAATGAATAGTCCATTTGTCTGTGAATGGCATTATCGTCGGCCCGAAGTTTCCATCTTTTTGAGCAACAAACTTAGTCTTGTGCTTTGGAGTAGAAACGCCATCATTAAACTTCAAACACAATAACACTTGCTTCCAATGACGTTAGTGTCGGGTGGCTGAGGAACAAGACTGTTAGTTTTTATTTAGAAAGGCACCCATTCTTTATTTATGGCATCCATTAGTGAAAGTAACAAGTAGCTTGCGTGTAGCTATCTAGAGCTGTGTGGAGACATGTAATTCGTAGGTGATGCCTCCAGGTATGAAATAACTTTAGTTTTAGGTTTCCCACTCTTTTGTAAGTTAGCATGAGATGAGTGTAATGCAAAATTGAGGCTGTTGGGAGCTATTGTTCGATGAAGGCAGTTGTTGGTTAGTAGATAAACATGACGAATGGAATGTCGTGTGAAGTTGGCTGAATTTGAATTGGTCGTGTAAATTTATAAAGTGGAGTGACGTATTGTTGAAAGGCTTGATTTTGGCATGACTACGTGAGCCTTGCATAATAGTGGGTATGATGAATTGGATTAGAAGAAGAGTGTTTAATGTAGGTTGGTTGGGCGCTATGGGAAAACAAGTTTCATCAAACGTAACATGTATTGATATAATGGTTTTTGAGTAGTAGCATCATAGCATAAGTATGCATGATGATGATTAGTGTATCATAGGGTTGGATTCTATTTGAATTTGAGTGAGTTAGCTAAGATTCGAACTCAAATTCGTATTAAGTTCGAGTCGAGTCAATTTCAATTCAAAAGAGTTCGAGTTCGAGCTAGCCGAATTTGATTTGAGTCAGTCTTGAAATATATAAAATAAAAGTACTTAGATTATAGGGCTAACAATTTAGCCAAAAACTCGAAAATTGCTCAAAACTTATTCGTATTTTGAGTCAAATCGATCTTGACTTGAAATTTTAGAGTTGAACAGGTTGATCAAACCTAATTCCAGTCGAGTTTGAGTTTGGCTCGACTCAAATTAAATTGTTTTCAAGTCTATAGAATCACCCGAAATATATAAATAAAACAAACTTACATAAATTAGCAGAAATATTTAACAGCTCGTCGATTAAGTCTTCCATCCTGTCTCTTCCATTCGTGTGATCTGGGTTCTAATTATCCCTTAGGCCAAAAATCTTTTTTTAAATTAAAAACATAATATTAGCCCTCACAATATTCAAACACCGTGTCTAATGGATAAAACAGAAACACCATTACTAGTGAAGCAAAACCTTTTCAAACAAATAATATGTGCTTTTATTTTTTATACATAATTTTTTTTTGAATTAAAATTGACTCAAGTTCGATTAAAATTTGAGTTGTACAAAACTCGAAAATTTTGAGCCCGCGTTAGAGATAATTCTCTCGAACTCGAATAGAATCTAGCCATACCCGCAAGTAATTGTCTTAGTTTTATCCAATGAACTTGGGTTTGATAATTGTGAGAACCAAAATTTTGTTTTTTTTATTAAAAAAGATTTTTTCTATTAAACAACATTTTGACCTAAGGGAGTAACCTGAAACAACGGAGCGAATGACTTATATTGGGTTCGCGTAAAACCATCAATTTGAGAATCAAAACCAATTTAATTCGTATTGATCCCAGCTCGAACTCGATTTTAATTGGGTTCGTGTAAAACCATCAATTCAAGAATCAACTCATAAATTTCGAATCGAGTTTTATTCAACTGAAAATTCGAGTGACTTTCGAACAATTTTTAAGTTTCGGGTTAAATTGCCAGCCCTGGAAAAAAAACACTAGGATTTGATCTTGTTTCAAGTTTGTTTTGAGCTTATAGTTTTAGCCCAAGGAAAAGATAAACATCCAAAGAGTAAAAAAACTTGTAATTTGGAGATTGCTAAATTAAAATTTCATATGGTGATTTTTGTTACTGTAAGTGAAGTCTATTTATAAGATAAAAATTTGAATGAAGTAATAATGTGTGATCGATTTCTAATATATGATGGTGTTTTCATTCTGCTTTTCCATTTTGGAGAGTGGCATCATTTGAAATTTCAATATGTGATGGTGATTCTAATATATTGAAGAGTGGCATCATCTGAATTTTTAATATGTGATGGTGATTCTAATATGTTGAAGAGTGGCATCATCTGAATTTTCAATATGTGATGATGATTTTAATATGTTGAAGACTGGCATCATTTGAATTACATGAATTGGTGATTCTAATATGTTGAAGAGTGGCATCATCTGAATTTTCAATATGTGATGATGATTCTAATATGTTGAAGAGTGGCATCATCTGAATTACATGAATTTGATCTATTGGATGATATGGTTTGTTGAGAAGAAGGTTGTCAAGTTGAAAATATGTAGCATTATAAGAAGTTCAGGCTGTTATGGAAGGCATGGAATATTTTTTCTGTTCAGTATTGTTCAAAATTTGGTCATCAATAGCATGTTATGGAAGGCTGGTATTAATAAATGCCCTCTAGCTGGCATTTTATCGATATTATTATGAAATTTAAAAATTGAATTAAATTTATCAATATCAGTTATGTGCCAACTCAAGCATTAAGTGGGATGCCATTCATAATAACTCAAATATCATTAATAATAAAAGAGTTGATACCCAACTGATTCATAGAAGTATTATAATATTTAGCTTGGCTTCTTGCATTCCTGATGCCAATTTGGATTTTTTTTAAGAGAATCATTATATTTTGATGAACCCAATAAATATAGTTAAAGTGATATTAGTAGTTATGTTTTCTTAAGTTTAGTTGTACTTTGATGCATGTTTTTGCAGCATTTCAGGACAAAAGAGCTAAATTTGAAGTTAAGTAAGAATATGGACAAGGAGGGCGCTGCAGCGCGCCACAGCCGCTGCCGCGGATCCAACTAGAGAGGATTGCGCTACAGCACGCCACATCACCCATCAAACATAGAATATGGCACCATAGTGTGCCACGACGGATCCAGAAAGAAAACTTGGCGCTACAGCGCATCGCGGCACGCCTCAAATTTGCATTCCAGAGAGTTTGGTGCTACATCGCGCTTAAACAGAGAACCAGGCACTACAACGCGTCACAACAGAGAACCAGGCACTACAGTGCGCCATAACAGAGAACCAGGCACTACAGAGCGCCACAACAGAGACTAAGGCGCTATAGCGCATCGTAGCACGCGCTCAAACAAAAATTTTGGCGCTATAGCGCGCTACAACGTGTTTCCAACGGAGAGCGAAGCGCAACAACGCGCCGTAGTGCGCTTCAGACAGAAAGAGAGGCGCTACAATGCGTTATAGCGTTCAACCGACAGAAAGCTCGGCGCTACAGCGCGCCTCAGTGCACGACTAACATAGGGCTTGGCACTACAGCGTGTCGTAGCGCTCGCCTAACAATTTCTTATAGTTTATCTCTTCCCAAGATACATTGAAAAGGCAAATTGGCTTTGCTCCTTCACACTCTCACATCAGAATTTAATTGCTTGTATTAAAAATCATTATCTACCAAAAGAATAAAGGAATAAAAAATAAATGCAATTTCAACCCTCAAGATGAACAATTAAATGATTGAATAAATTTTGGAAGCTACCTTTGAGGGGTTATAAAATAAGGAATTGAAGAGGAAGTGGGGTTCCAACATTTCAGTTTAGAGCTATTGAACAAAAAGCTGAGCAAGAATAAGTAGAGGAGAGTCCCCTACCTCAAGGAAGAAAGAAAGTTGCAGCCAAAGGAGGAGCACAGGGAGCAAGCAATTAAAGGAGATCCAATGGAGAGAGATCCACGCAAGTGCGACAGGTGTTGTAAACACCCAGGCTGTTACTTATGTCAATTTGGACTACACCAAGTTTTAATTTTGACTCTAGTACTTTAATTAAGTCATTAGGAGTTCACCAAAAAGACTTAGCCCAAATTAAGAGTCAAATAAATCAAATCCTGATTTTTGGGAATTCTAGGAACTCTGGAAATTGACATCAAATCAAAAATCTGACTTCGTCATTGCACTAATCAACTCTAAATTATTTAGGAGTGTTGTTTTGGAAGCATTTGGAAGTCGTTGGATTCTCAGCGAATATTTTAATATATTTTTAATACCTAAAAATGAGAATATTAAATACTCGTCGAAACAAAAATCTGACTTCACCATTGCGTTCCTCACCCCTCAATTAGCTAGGAGTGATTTATTAGAAATTTTGGAATACATTTAATCATTTAATTTTAATTAATAAAAATCAGTTTGAAATAATTTAAATAATAAAATATTTAAATAATCGAATGACGCCGTCCGCATTACTCGCATCCTGTCATACTGCGCCGTTTGCATTAGCAGTCAAATCTGACCGTTGGATCGACTCGATCGAACAGCCTCCGTGTTGTCTCCTTGCATGGCGGGCGCGTGTCGTGAGCGCACGCACAGCAGCTCTCGCCCGCCAGATGGCCTCCCTCCACTGCCATAGGACTCGATTTAAGCACTACGCCAAACCATTAACTCCCATTTTGCGCAATCTATCTTTGTTAGAAGTTGATCGAGCACCCGGATCTTCGTCTTGAAGCTGATCGCACCACGACCGTTGAGCGAGGTACCGTTTAATCCTATAATCTTTATATGCAATACTTGCAATTATATTTTGAAAATCAATTTATATCATTATATTGAACTTTGTGCTATCTAATCGAGCTGACTCGTGCTCGATCGGACGAATTTTTGCATGCCATCTACAGTTGTTACGCTAAGGGTTTTCGCCTCTTGTAAATTAGGGCTTAATACTTTCCGATGTTAGGGTAGTCCATTTGTATTGATACCTGTACCAATCTAAAGGTCTTGGAATGACCTTTCGATCGGCATATAAACTTTGTCGAATGGAGTCCGGTGCTGCGAGAAATCGGATGCCCTAGTGTCCATATGTCGCGATCGGGAGCGGATGAAGAAGACAATCTGGGTCGGGTCGGCCCTGTTCCGACCCACTCTTCTGTGCAGGGCAGAGGGTGTGGCAGCTGTGGGGTTCACATGAATTGCGTGTCAGCCGTCCGTCATGCCACGCGGCGTCTGCGTCAGCCGCCGCAGCAGGTAGGACCCACATGTCTTTGCATCAGTCCGTTGGGTCCCACAGCCTGTCTGATTAAATGTAATTTAATTTGAAACTTAAATTAGTTAAATTAATTTAAGATAACTAAGTCAATTAATCTCAAAATCTTTAATTTTTCATATTTTTAAATTCACACATCCAAATATATCAAATATATATGTCATTTTGATCAGTAAATTAGAGGATCATTATGGCATTATCAATTTTTCATTTGGATGCATATTTCACATAGTGATATTTAGGGCCCCTAAACTTTAACTAACAATAACTTTGCACACTACTTCAAATATAGTCAATATGTGTTTCATTTTAATCAGAAGTTCCTCAAGAGTATTCTAGTAGTGCTAATTTCTCTGTTGAGATTATATTTTGACTAATCATTTTTAGGACCCTACCCTAATTACCCTATCTTAATCTAAAAATTCAATTGATCATAACTTGATCAATTGAACTCTAAATTAGGTTATCAAATATACCATTTTGATTAGGAGAATATGTAGCTCAGTAAACTGTAAGAATATTTAAGTTTTGGTGATTATATTTCTTAATTATCCCTAGTCACCATAATTCTTGATTAATGAATATTAGCACATCTAGTAATATAATTTGAATGATTTAAGTTTTTGATAGCTCCTAGAGTAGATTAGAACCTAATGGTGTGGTTAGTTTTGTGATTCTATGATTTATTTCACTAATCGCACTTAACTCTAATTAGGTCATAACTTAACCAAATGAAATCCAAATTGGTTCTACTCCTAGTTAAAGTACTCAGTTTGCTATAGGAAAGCAATAGCCACTGAGTTTGCTAAATCTGGACATCAAATGGAAAAGTTAAGTTTTTGACCCATTTTAGAAAATCCTAATTTTACATATTTAAACCCTAGAATTGTTTTGGCCATAACTTGGCCCTTTGATATCAGATTTTAGTAATTTTTAGTTAATAGAATTCTTAGAAAGTAAACAATAATAAACTAATTGAAATTTTAAATTTCACTCAAAATTAATAATTATTACTTAATGAGCTAGAATCTTAATTAGAGCTCATCAGACTTAATCCTTATCCGTTTAGGGCATACTTACTATTTATCTTCATATTAGATAGTAAGTAATCAATTACCATCAATAAATTTCAATTTAAACTCGAACTCATAAAGTTAAATTTTAGACCTTTATGTAGGGGCAAAATGACTATTTTGCCTAAATTTAGGTTTAAGTATCCTTAAGCATTAAAATCATAATCTAATCTCTAACATCAGTATTTTATCTAATTTGGATTCAATTTAGGAGGTTTAGACTCATTAAATTGTTGTTTTAAGAAAAATCCTAAAAATTCACTTAAATTCTCCTAAGTATTAAAATAAGTTTCATAAGATGAATTTAATCCACCTTATGTCTTCCATAAAATATTTATATCAAAATATTATATAGTTAAGATTAACATCCATGCTTTAAACTTCTCTTTACCTTAAATCCATTCCTTTGGAGTTCTTTTAAATTTATAGAATCTGATTCTTTAATTTAAAAATTTAGGTTAGAATTCATTCATTGAGTAAATGAGGCATTTAACAGCTATTTGTTAGTTTAAGTTTTCTGTGATGACCCACTTAAGTAGTAATAAGTGTAACTCTTAAACATCGAGGCGCCTTTTCAGATAATGGTGGAGTTCCTGATAAGAACTCCAAAGTTAAGCGTTCTCGGGTGGGAGCACTCTCGGGATGGGGACCTGCTGGGAAGTTATCTTCTGAGGGCAAAATCGTGAGGCCTTTCAGGCTAAAGCGGACAATACCTTGGTGCTTAGGAGTTTGGGCTGTTACATTTTGATATCCATCTTATTAAGCTTGACCTAGCTTAATAAGATAACCTTATTTTGTTATTTATGAGAGTTGGGATTGACCTCATACCATTAGTGTTAGAACCTATTGGATTAAAAGCTTAAACTCCAATAGTTGGAGTTTAACTCTTAATCTTCCAATCCTGAATTGTATAAATCAAGATTGGCTTGGAAAATTAATTAAATTCACCAATTATGATGTATGATTTATTATTCAAACTTGTATAAGCATCATTAATTGAGATATATTAGGACTTGATTAAGTTCTAATTACTTTAAACTTTACAAGATCGATAATCTAAGTTATACTTGATAGCTGGATATTGAAGATCCTAAGCTTGTATAACTTCAGATTAGCTAGAACGAATTAATTAAAAAATAAGTGATATAACAGAGTTCTTTGTAGTGCTAATTACACATTATATTTGAATGCTTTGCTTTCTTATTTGGACAATTATATTATGACATATTAGAGAAACATAGGATATTTGATGAATGTTTTATGTTAAATTTGAACATTTCATAAGGCATATTCATAAGTAAAATAGGAGAATTGCATTAAAC
Organism: Gastrodia elata; assembly: GCA_016760335.1. Classification (NCBI taxonomy): domain Eukaryota; kingdom Viridiplantae; phylum Streptophyta; class Magnoliopsida; order Asparagales; family Orchidaceae; genus Gastrodia; species Gastrodia elata. The sequence goes on along the minus strand of CM028680.1, from coordinate 37,171,482 downwards.
AAATTATAACATACTTGTGGTATGTGTCTTAATTAGTCTGCCATTACAGTGAGGTTGCACATATTTGAGATGACATTAATCTAGGAAATTTCTCCTAAAAGTAGAATATTGTATTTGAGATATTGGTAATCTAGGAAATTTCTCCAAGATAGTATATTTACTATGAACCTGTTAATCTAGGAAATTTTTCCTAGATGTCTTAAAAAGATTTGACTAGTATTTACTATTTGGCAGGACTAAGTAAGAACATGTCCATATGAAATAGTACTTTCATTTTATATTTTTAGATTTATATTTCTTTAGTATTTATGCAATATTTTAGTATTTATAGTGTTTCTTATAGTTATGTATACATTCAATTTTGTTTATATCTGCAAGCATGTTAGGATGCTAGTATTTTATTTTAGCTATGTTGTGTTCATTTTATTTATAAATCAGCATATATGGAATTGATCATATTTACTTAGGATATTTATTTTACTTAGTAGATTTCATATATACGTTGCTTAACCATTTTCTGCAGCTTGAGTTGAGGTATGTGCTTACGTCACATTTTGTTTAGGTTATACTTATGTGATTATAATTTTTACCACTTTCTTTTGTTGTTTTATTGTTGTAGCGCCCCGCCCCGTCGCCACACGCAAAAGGTAAAACAGATCGGCAGCGGAGCGGCACGTCACTGAGGAAGGAATATCCCGTCTCCCCGAATAGCTACAAACAAAACTCATCTGAAGGGATGCTGACTCAACCTCAAGGAGGGTTGAGAGCTAATACTTAAGATAAGAGTAGTATCCTTATCCTAAGTATTAGACCAATACATACATTGGATGTAAAATACACAAGGAATCTAATATATGTATAAGATATCAGCATTTCCAGTAGACTGATCACCTCACAATACTAAGTATAAGTAGTATTTAACAGAGTGCGAAAGCTAAGCAGTCATCCAAAAATATTCATCACAAAAGCTGTATAAAACATTCGTCTCAGAAAAGAAAAGAAAACACATCCAGAATTATTACAAACAGTTTAGTGAAATATAGTTGTAAAAGTTAAGTACTGAACTGAAATAAACTAAGCAGAAAAGTAAAGCTGGGAAAGAGTCCGCTAGTGCTCCACGGGCTCCTCGTAAATCTCCTGGGTGTCCTCCTGACCTGGCTCAATATACTGCTCAAGATCTAGCAAATTGTCGGATCCCAAAAGTACCCCGTGTTAGACAATGAGTCTAACGCATCAAAACTAATCTAAGCAATTCTAATTATTCATTTAGCATTTACATAATGTAAATAAAATAACAAAAAAACTATAAAGTAATTGAAGGTATAAAATAGTATAAAACTGTACTAAACTGAAGTAAAGTAAAGTAAAGATGTACTAGAAACTGAATACTGAAAGTAAATAAAAATAGTAATGGATTTGAAACTGAGTAATAGCACATAAAACTATATTATATGCCACTGATATTATACATTTGAATATCTCACAATATTGTATACTACTGATATGCAACTAAAATATCACTGAACTGATATGTATAGTATGACCCAATATATACATACATCCAGTTGGGAACTGCGATGCCAATGCATCCTGAAATTCCCCAATCAATGTATGCAACATTACGTAACTCATAAATTATCACTGATACTCATACATCATTATTGATACTCAACATCATGCTTATGCTCATACTTATGCTTCTAAGCTATATGAAATAAATCTAAAAATCTAGAAAATACTTTAAAATCTGATAATGAATTCAAGGTCTCCATTATGCAGAATCCTACTAAAAGGATTCTGACTCATATATTCTAGTCTTGATAATTAGTTAAAGTTGAGAATTTACATAAAAATCATTAGATGGGATGATTGCATACTCATATTTAGTGTGTTTGCAAGAAAGGTGGTTCTTAGCTCTTAGTTTGATTAAGCCACCCTAACGAAGCGATCTTTGATAGGAGGCATCACCCGATGGCGATTTGTATCTCATGCTAAGCCATTAAAATACCCAACTCATTATCACACTCAGTGTCCTAAGGAAGGTGACTCGAATTACTCAGTTTGTTTAAGCCACACCTATTAAAGCGATCTTCGCTATGAGGCATCACCTGATGGCGATTTGTATTTTAATCAAATTAAGGAATGAGTCCCTATTTATAACACTCTTAGTCTTGGAAGATTTACTCTAACGGGACTATATTCATCTAATCCCTCAGGATAGAACCTGGTTATAAGTCCACATTGGAGTGAATCAACCAATTCTGAATACTACTGAAGTAATTTAGTACTACAGGTATACCTTACTATACCCTAACTAATAATTTAGGTTTAGAAGATTCTATTTAATCAACAAATTATGAAAGCTATTAATTCTTACTATAATGGGTGAGTACTACACAAGGCTCTAAGGATGTGATCAAAGAGATCACTCAAAGTTTATTTCACCACAAGGGAGAGGTTCCATTCAAAGTGCTTTAGGTGATTCCTACCACAAGGTATCAAGTTCAACTTCTAAAGTTATGAAGGATCATCTAAGTTTCTATTTTAATAAGTTACAAGTTCTTCCTACCTCAATGTATCAATATTTAAGGCTTTTAAGCATTTCAAAAATGATCCAAAAGTAAGACCTTTAAGATCTCACTTTTCTACTCCTTAAGTTAACATTCAAGGTTTACTTATTAGACTTGGATTAAAGTGATCAGATCAGATGATTAAAATTCATCTAATCCTTTCCTATTCCACAATTATGGGAAGAAATCAAAGATATTATTAGAGTTAGATCATTTTATAAATCATTATAATTTTATTATCCACCTTATGCTAATAATCTTTTATAAGAGAAAATTAAGGATTTAAAGTTTAGATTCAGATGGTTTCAATCACACAAATTTAATATTAATCTTAGCACTTCTAATTTAATAATTTAAGATCAATACTAAATCATTAAATATCATTTAATTAATCAAGTTAATTGATTAAGTGATTAAGGTTTAGATCTTAATCAAGACAAGTTAGGATTTAACCCCTAACTTTTCCACCATTAAGACCAAAAGTTAATTAAAAGGTCAATGATAAATTAATATATTATTAGTGTATTATTGAAGTTAAATATCAAATTTAGATTAAATATCATTTAATTAATCAAGTTCTTAAGATCCCTATGTTCACTTATAATTTAATTTTAATTTAAGCACATTTAGGTGTCAAAATAATTGTTAAAGTTTTCTAACATGCATCCTAATATCAAGAAAGCAATAGGAATATAAAATGACATAAAATAGAAGGTAATTAAAGTTAACTAAGTTCTAAATGAAACCAAAGAGGTTAGCACTTGATTACAATTCTAAAAGACTTAGGTTTCATGCAATTTGGTTATTAAGGCCTACTTAGCCAATATAAGCATTCAATAATTCTATTATTTAATATTTGACACAATATTTTATAAGAGATTTTAAGCGCATGTTATAAAGGATATCTTTCAAATTTAATATTTACATAAAATTTAATGCAATGCTCAATTATAACTAAAACAAGTTCAAATTTGATATAATTCAGTCCCAATAGGGTCTTAGGGACCTTAAAATGCAAAAACAGTGAAGTTTTGACAATTTCATCCATTTTTGGGCAATTATGAATTTTTTTGGTCGCTACGGCGCGCAGTGGAGCTGCTATGGTGTGCCGCAATGCTTTTGATGCTGCAGCGCACTGCAACGCTTTTGATGCGGCGGCGCGCTACGATGGGACCAATTCGAGAGCTGGATGCTACGGCATGCTGCAGCGCTTTCAGGCACTACGACGTGCTGTGGCAGATCAACTTGCAGAAACACTGTTCAATTAATTCAGTTTATGGTTTCACATAGTTTTCTAGAAATGACATTGCGACCCGCTGTGGCGTGCTATGGCGCGCTGCAGCGGTCCAACTTGTGGTTACTGTTCAATTAATTTTTCTCTTGATTTCATATAGTTTTTCTCGAAATGATGCTACAGCCCGCTGCGGCGCACTGTGGCGTGCACAATAATTTACTTTCATGCCATTATTTTAGCTCCAGAAATGCTGTGGCGCACTGTAGCGCGCTACGGCAGATTCAGTTTGAGCTTGGGCGCTACGGCGCGCTGTAGCACCTGACGGTGATTTTGCTTGTGCGAAAAACGGGAAGGGTCACATTTCGAGCTTAAATACTATCAATCCAGAGCATTCCATGAGCGGTATCATATATCAATGGAAAAATCTTTCTGATACATTTTCATCGATACCAAAATCGGCACAAATGGATTATCCTATTTAGACGAAACATGCAGTTGAAGGCTCAAGTATATTAAATAGACGAAAAAAAGAGCATGCGATTTTCAAAGTAATATGATGCTTAAATGAGCATCAATGCTTTCCAAATACAATTGTGGATTTTTAAAGATATAAACCAGCATGATAGCAACATGAAATAAACAAGAAAGAGGAGCAAATTAATACAAGGAGAGTAAGCAAAATGGTACCTTAGCCTTACGAGAGAAGGAAGAAGAAAGCTCTGTTTTCTTCAAGACCTTGGAGAGGAGCTGAACTTCTTCTTCTTCAGCAAGCACCCAAAGGAGGAAGGAGGGAGGAGGAGTTCAGCTTTTGCAAAGGGGAAGAAGAAGGAGTTTGAGCCTCTTCTTAAAGAAGGAGAAGAACTGATGAAGTAAGGGAATTAGCCATCATGAGCCTAGGGAGAGGGAGGAGGAGGCCATCAAGCTTGCCTAAGGAAGGTATGGGGGCATCAGATATGGTGAGGGCTGTCAGGAAGAGCAATTAAGAAATTTGATTTTTCTTAATTAAATAATTATTTATTTATTTTCTAAATTCTAAAAATTCGAATTAAATAAACGCGCTCCGAAAAATCTCAAAAATTCACCCCTAGCTAATTTGGAGGTGAGGAATTCAATGGCAAAATCGAAATTCGATCCCGATGATTATTTAATTACTCCATATTCCGGTGTATTTAACTATGTTAAAATATTCAAAAAAATCCGACGACTTCTAAACGCGTCCAAAACATCACCCCTAGCTAATTCGGGGGTGACAATTGCAACGTGTGGCGGCCCTGCTTCGCCGTGGTCCTGTTAACCCTTAAGTTAACATGATTACAGTGAAGGGGTCACTAGATGACAAGGTCCCCACTTAAGATTGGATTAGTCACACATCCTAATTCAATTTAACTAAGGACTTTGCCATTCAATCCAGAACTACTATCACTAAATGATCATACATGAACTCAGAATGCGGAAGCATAAAACATAACATCCATCCAATACAGTATAAATACAACAATACAGAATAAGTAAAGTACTGAAAAAGAAATATAATCCTGTATTATTATTACAACATTTAATGAGATTAAAAGAACTGAAAGAAAACTCTCAACCTCTCTGAAAATAGAAAACTAAGCTACAAATCTTCAGGAACGGACTCCTCCTCCAATGGCAAACTCTTCACTGGATCTGCTAAACCAACAAACTCAGAACCTACCATTATCAGTTTCATAATGGTAGGGCCCCAGCCCACAAAAGAAAACTGGTTAGACAATAAGTCTAAGTACATTTTAGGGCAGAAGTTTATTTAAGTTAACTGAATATCACCATAAAAACAGAACTGAGCAAAAATAGGTGCAGAAAAGCGTATCAAAAGAACAGTAATAAGTTATAAACTACAGTTTATAACTAAACAAATAGGAAGTAATACATACCTCCTCCAAGCAACTGCAACAAAAACAGGTAAGTAAAAGAAAAGTAAAATTGTAAGAAAAGTATAACCTAAACATGCTTATGATCAAACAAAATATGCTAGGTGACATAATTTGAACAGTGTAAAACTGAAAACACTAACATACTATGTGAGCATATGAAAACAGTAAGTAAAACTAGCATCCTATATAGTGCAGGAAAACTGTAAGTAAAATAATGCTGAGATGCAGAATATGCTAGTAAAATAGTAACTGTAAACTGAAACTATAGTAACTGTACAAGTCATCTGAACTGAGTACGAACACAGCAATTCTTAGCCTGATGAGCTAAGAAACTCTGAACTGAACGTCATTGAAACTCTTAGCCTGATGAGCTAAGATAGAACTGAATGTAAGTGTACTCGAATAAATATATCCATATCAGAATCCTGACTCTGTAGTTAGTAGGGCAAGAGTCTATCGATCCTATCACTCGGACTAGGCATGGCCAATAGACTGTCAGACATTAAACCCTCGAAAGGTTGCCGACCCCGAACGGGTTGATCGAAGAGGTATACTAATCAAGCTACACCTTATAAACCACTTGTGAAACAAACACAATGCTTTTTATGAATGTTCAAAATTGACATAAGATATTCATCAAATATCTTAAGTACATAATTTATGTTCAAGGTATAAGGCTCAAAATCAAGGAATGCGAAGCATCAAAATCAAAGTGCAAGAAAACTCTATCTAAAACACAGGTGATATCCGTTGTTATCTACTTTATTCGTTCTATCTACTCTAAGTTACATAAGTTTCAGAATCAACAACTCTTACACATTCTGTAACTTAGAATCACGAATCCTACTTGTTGAAGATAATTAGGACTGGCCAAGTCCTAATTATAACTTAATCAAAAGACGACTATTTGGTTAAAATGAATAAATCAGCGACCTAATTTTGTAATTTAATTCATCCCAACCTCATCTTGATTAGCCAAATCAAGATGAAAAGATTAAGAATTAGACTCCAGATGATGGGGTCTAATCACTTAATCTAAAGGTATAACTAAGGGTCTAAGGTTTAGAACCCAAACTCACAGATTAGCTTAAGGCAAAAATCCTAATGATAAATCAAATTCATTAGGATAGATCTCTATTCTTAGTTCTAAAGTTTAAAGATCAAATAATTATTTAATAAACTAAGAAAATCTATAAACTAGAAAACTTAAGATTTCACCTATTTGAGTAACCCAATTTACTCAATAGATGAATACTAACTTAAGATCTATTCCTAATCTTAAGAACTAAGGCTCTTAATTACTAAGAGTATCTCTCAAGACACACATCCTAACTAATGTTATAAGACCTAAGGATGGGTCTAAGAATAATTAAGGAAAGAGAACTCTCACTTAGGACTTATGAATTTTCTAAATGAGCAAATTCTGAGATTTTAATCAAAACTTAATTTAGACTTAAATTTGATTAATTTCAACTATGAATCATTCTATTTGCTGAATTTAGTGATTTGAAATTGAAATTAGGGCTTTTAAAGGCTAAACCCTAAATTTGGACAAAATGACCATTTTGCCTCTACTTAAGGGTTCAAAAGATCAAATTTTGATCTAGGACTTAAATTCTGAAATTTTCTTTTGGAAAGTGTTTCTTATTTTTTAATATAAGATTAGACAACAACTAAGTTAATTTTGGGTGATTAATAAGCTATATGAGATCAAATTAGTGATTTTGACTCATAAGGGGTAATTTAGTAATTTGACTAAGTGAAAGCTAAATTTTCTTTTTGATTAATGTTCTTTACTGCCTAAGCTTTCCATAGAACCTAAATTTGCTAAAATCTGATAAGTATTGGCCAAGTTATGGCCAATACAAGATTTAGGATTTTAAGGTGATTAAGGAATACTTAATTAAGGGTCAAAATTCTAATTTTTGCCAATTAGTGTCCAAATCAAGCAAAATCAGTGACTATGAATTACAAATAGCCCACTGATTTTAATGATATGTGGTAGGCTCAATTTGGACCTAATTTGACTAAGTTAAGACCTAATTAGGGTTTAGGGTAAATAGTGAGTGATTAATAAAATTAATCACTCAAAAACTAATTCAACCTTATGGATTGATTCTAAATGGATCTATGAGTCCTTTGAAATTTAAAACGCTCAATTTGAGTTACTAAATTTGCTAAAATTCACTAATCAAGGTTTAAAGCAATTAAGGGTGATTAGCAAATCTAACTGTTGGATCTAAAATATTTTTATAGATTACTGTTGATTAGATTCTTCTGATCTAAATTGATATTTGGATCATCAAATTTGGAGCTCAATTGACCAAGTTATGGTCAATTGAAGTTCTAGGGTTAATTAACCTAATTAGGGTTTGGTCCTGATTGCCATTAGGCTCAAACTAATCCAAACAGCAAGATAAATACTATCAAATTAATCCTTAGGGTTTTCTGATCACTTTAAGACCCATATTGGGTATGTTTGGATCATTGGGTACAAAGTTATAGTTAATTGAATATTTGAGACATAAATTTGAACTTAATTAAACCCTAAATGATCACTTTATTAAATATTGATCCTACAGAAAATTGAATGGCATCAATAAATTCCTTATATTTTTCTAATTAATTTAATATATTTATTTGTATAATTTGGATAATTATTTTATGAGTTATTTGTGTTTAAAGTTTAGATTTAATCAATTTAACTAAATCCATATAATTAAATTCGTTTATTCATAATATATATATATATATATATATATATATATATATATATATATTAAACAGCGCGCGGGCCCCCACCACTTAATCGATGGGACACGTGGCAGCTAATGGCCCGGATCGCTGAATCGGGTCAAGGAAGACCCGAATAGATATCGGGTCTTCATCTTCTCCAGAGGCGAAGGCGATGCAAAGTAGGGCATCTCCTTAGCTCACGGTCGCGGCAAATCCAAAGGCCAAACGTCTTCCAAGCGCAAGCCTTTGACTCCTCCTACCAGTCGAGCTAAGGATACTGAAAACACGCCAACACTTAACCTTCTAATTATGATGCCCTAACCTGCCAGGTTAACGATCTTGAAGGTTCGACACATTCGAAAATGATTTGACCTCCATTCTATTGATCAACTCCATCACATATAGTTTCAATTAGCTAACGAAATTATGCAGCATAACATTCAAAGCGAATTGAATAGGTACATAACCCGACGATTTGAAATTATTGCAGAACACAAATTGGATTTGAAATTCCAATTATTTGAATCAATCACACACAATTCAATTTATAATATCAAGCATAAATTCTGCGATATAAGGATGATTGAAATCTCATTACAGAATGCAAAAGTCAAGGTTTCAAGAAGTACAGGTCAGTACCTCAGTGAAATTAGGAAGAAGGAGAACGAACTCAATTTGAGCCTTGACCTGCCATCGATCCTAGCATTTCCTTATGATTTCGAATGCGCAGGGATTAAAGCTGCGATTCAAAGAGCGGTGGAAGGAACCACGTATGCGGCAGGGACAGCCACGACCTGCATTGCGCGCCACGCGGTGATCGAACGGGAACGACGGCCTCCAATCGTTCGATCTCGATTCGAGATCGAATCAGACGACGCAGGAATTGCGTCGTTGATTCAAATGGTGCATCTGACGGAAATAAACGGCAAACAACTGAGCCGTTAAATGGATTTATAAATAATGTTATTTAATTAATTATAATCAATTTTCTTAATAAAAAATTAAATAATTAAACTCTTTCCTAAGAATTTCAATAATTCACCTCTAGCAATTTAAGAGGTGCTGAATGCAATGGCGCGATCAGATTTTCAATTCGACGAGTATTTATTTATTTGAATTTTCAGGTATTTAAATAATATTAAAATATTTGACGAAAATCCAACGACTTCCAAATGCCTCCAAAATTTCACCCCTAGCTAATTTGGGTGCTCTGAATGCAATGGCGAAGTCAGATTTTCAATCTGAGGTCTAGATAAAAAGTCAATTTTTCTAGGGTTTTGGGATTTTCCAGAATTCCAGATTTGACTTTGTTGACTTCTGGTTTGACCTAAGTTTCAGAGGCGAGTTCTAAATTACTTAATTAGTGACTTAGAACCTTAATTAAGACTTAGATTAGTCTTAATTGAGCAAAGTAACAACCTGGGTTGTTACACAACGGCACAGTCAGATTTTGATTTTGAGATCAAAATAAATACCTCAATTTTCTAATTAATTAAATATTAAAATAATACAAAATATTTGATTTACCTCTGAATCGCACCAAACCTTTAGGGATTGGGTCTAATGATTGGATGAACTTAATTAAGATATGATTAAACTAAAATTAAGCTGGGTAACAACCTTAGGTTGTTACAATTATTCCTAAAATACTTAGGATATTTATGATATCATTTAACATAAAATTCATAGCCTAAAATGACTTAGAAAAATTGTTTAATCAGATTTTCTTTTCTCTTTGCTGGGGCCCTATTATTGTGCAACTGACAATGGCAGATTCTGAGCTATTTGAGGTTGTTAGGCCTTCTGAAGTGCTTATTCAGGAGGAGGACCATGCCGATGCAGATCATTAGTTTTTTTTTTTTCTGCTTGTGAGGCTGAGTGTTTAGCTTTTCCTTCTTTAACCTTTTAAATGTTTTGTAATAATATAGGTTATGTTTATATTTTCTTGTATATTTATTCTGAGTTGAATATTTCTCTACGTTTATAATGGATGTATAGATGTTAATATTGGGTATTTCTTCTTTCGCACTCTGATATTTTGGTATACTCATTTAGTGTATGTTTCAGTTTGCTCTATTTATGGCATATCCTTCCCTTATTAGTAGATTAAGAATGCTTATTCTTAATCCAATGCTAAGTGAGGGATTATTTCAGTGAAGACCACCACTTAATCCAAGTTGATTAAGGGGCGGCCGTCACAGGTGTTCCCTAGTATTGTACTCCTTCCTTACCCCTTTTGGTTTCTTATAAAAGTCATGAAGTAGCTTATGTTCTCTTAATGCTTTCTTTGTAATTTTAGTTTGATGGTAGCCTAAACCTTCCTTGGGGAAGGTTGGGCCTAAGCATGTAAGGATGCAAGGATGTAATGCTCTGTACTCTTCATTATTAATGAATGTCATTTAGTCATTTATGTTTGAAAAATTATGAATGAATGAATTGAATATTCTTGAATTATAATATATAAATCATACATAAATATTTTCATAGTTAAACCCCATAGAGCTCATTGATCGCTTTATCATAAGGTTGCGCATGCTTGAACATTGATACCGCAAATATCTGTGACAATATTCGTTGTGTGAAAATAGCACATGCACGACCTTAGACTTGCACAGATCAATTGAGCCATGAGAGATATTAAAACACTTTGAGCTCCATGGCTCATCTAAATTTATACGACGTGATAGTGCATGCTAAGCTTAGAGCTAGGTGACAAGCTCTTTAAGCATAATATCACATCACCTTGATTAAATTGAGATATTGATGCGTGTGAGCCAAGACCTACTAATTGAGCCCCGTAGCTCACTCTAGATTTATGAGAGATTTTTGAGCACAATGTGCTATGGGTGATGTGACATAAGCCCATATAGTATAGTAGCTCATCTCCTTAGCTAAGCTTAGAGTTGATGCATGTGAGCCATTAGTGGAATCAAGTTTATGTGAAACTCAGCATAAATAATAGTTTTCATAACTTAGATATAAGAGAAAAATTCATTGAATAAAGATCACATGAATGTCTACGTGCTAAAATTAAACCTTCTTATGTTTATTTATGAGCACTAGACAAGACTTGGAATATAAGGCAATCTAATGAGAGAAGACTAAGTCTCCTGATTTTCAAATAATAAATTATTTCAATTCATTTAGGATGAAATTGAGAAGAAGAGTACTTGCATGAACCCTTATTTATTTGCATACTGAAACCAAACTCTTTCTATTTTCTCTAAAAATCAGTTTTTAATCAAGAAACTCTAATTTTGCTAATTAGGACCAAAATAATAATAAATTTGACACTTAAGCCTTAGTGGAATTAAGCACACTCTTGTATAAAACATAACACCATTTACAGTGGACGATAAATCTTGGATCTTACCGTCCTTTATTACTTCAGACCATGTACACTTGCATGCAAGCGCAGACTGTGTATTTTTTGTCTGTCAAGTTTTTGGTGCAATTGCTGAGGAACAGTCTATTTGTTTTGTATTAGAGATAACTTAAGAGTAACTAGTGATTTAAGATTATGATGCATATACTTTTTTATTTCTATAATTAAATGTTATTTTAATTCTTTTTGTATTTACTATTTTGATTTTTTTTACACATTTCACATCTCTTGTTGTACTGCAAAATCTTATCAATTAAGTTGTGCATGCGGAAATGTGATTTTGATAATTTTTTGTTTGACCCTGAAATTGAACAAGCTTTATTGAGATTGAGAAGATTACAACTTAGAACTAATTTGGTACAATTACCAATGGAAAATGTAGGAGATAACTTGGGTGAGGTTACTGAGCAACAACGGGGTAGAGGCCTTAGAGACTATGCATTACCAACTATTAGCGGGATTCCTCACGCGATAGTAAGACTAGATGTAGAAGTAAATAACTTTGAAATCAAATCTTCAACATTACAAATGGTCTAAAATAACCACTTTAGTGGTCAGGCTACTGAAGACCCCAACTCATATATATTTGTTTTTTTGGAAATATGTGATACCTTTAGATATAATGGTGTCACGGATGATGCATTAGACTAAAACTCTATCCCTTCTTGCTGAGAGAGAGCTAAAAATTGGCTCAGCTCTTTGCCTAGCGATTTGATTTGCACATGAAATGATTTGGCTAGGAAATTCCTAGCAAAATATTTCTCACCTGCAAAGACTATCAGGCTAAGAAATGAGATCTCAAACTATTCTCAATAGGATGGAAAGAGTCTATATGATAGTTAGGAATGCTTTAAGGAGTGCATAAGGTGCTTCCATCATCACAGGTTCCCACAATTGATGTAGGTTCAAACGCCTTATAATGATTTAAATGCATACACTAGAACTTTAATTGATGCAGCTGCTAGTGGCTCTCTCAGTAGCAAAACTCAAGAAGAGGCCTATGCCTCCTGGAAGAGATGGCCAACCTACTAAAAGGCTAAATTTTAATAAGAGTGAGTGCAAGAATATATATGAATCCACTAAAATCCTTGAACTTCAATGTGAAATAGCAATGATAAACTAAAGAATAGGACAAATGAATGTGAACATGGTTCAAGAACTGAATTATGAGTTTTGTGGAGGGCATGCAAACAAAGATTGTAATTCTAATAACCCTTTTGCACCCTCTAACACTGAATAAGTTAATTTCTTAAAGAATAACAATAACTATCAAGGAGGCAATGACAATCCTTACTCCAACATTTATAATCAGGGGGTGGAAAAATTACCCAAATTTTTCCTGGAGTAATGAAAATATAACCAGTAGAACTATCCCATCACAAATAATCACCAAGCTAGATAAGGGCAAAATTTCTATAATCAATCTAACCAAAATTAAAATTCAAAGAATCATAATTTAAAGGATCCTTCCACTCATTTAGAGCTGAAACTCAAACATTCATGCATAGAACTGAGCAAACTGTAGGTAAGGCACGAATCTTTAATCAAAAGAATTGAATTGATTCTCTATAATCTGGAAGTTCAGCTGGGACAAATCTCTCATCAATTGACTAATAGATAGTAAGGAATGCTCCTTAGCACCACTGAAATAAATCCAAAGGGAACAGTTAGTGCTATTCAATCTGAGGAGAGAGAAAAAAATCTTGAAAAAAATCAAAAAGAATAGATTAGGAATAAGGGTAAAACCCACCTGAGAAAAAACCTGATAACTCTCATAAGAAAAGATCTGAGGAGAATGAATATTCCATGTATTATTAAAGGTGAAGTTCTTCTATAACCCTTGTGTGACCTTGGGGCTTTTGTCAATATCATTCCTTTTCACATTTATGCTCAGCTGGGGGTGAGGGGAATGGAAAAATATCCTATAATTTTAGAATTTATGAATCTGGATTCAATGACCCCTCTAGAAGTTGTGCAGAATGTTTCGTGGGACTAGGTGGTTTCATAATTGCCATAGATTTTATTATTTGTGATTGGGATAGGTGGAATGAAAATTCCATCATCATCTTTGGACGACCCTTCCTAGATAGCACTAGATCCATCATTGATGTTAAGAGGGAAATCATGAATATCAAAATAAATGGGAAAAAGAAAGAGATTGACTTGATGCCTACTCTATGCAAGCCAAAAAAATATTAATTTGAGATGGCAAGAGAAAAATCATGTTAAAATACCCCACACTGAGCTTGAAGTTGAATGTGCAAATCTAACATAAGTTGAATATGAAGAAACTAATTGCACCTTAGTTGAAGGTGGAAGCACTAAAGAAGTAAGGACTAAAAGAAAAATTAGGGGAGGGAAGAAAGAAGAAAATGAAAGTTGATCTAAAAACTTCCTTAAATGATTTTAATTGCTTGAGTTTAAGCACGACATGAGAAAATCCTATTTGTGCTCACTTAGGTCCATTAAGAATCTAGAAGGAAATTCCTCCTGCAAGTGCGACCTGAACAAACTTAAACTGGTCGGGTCGAGGACGTAAAACCAAGCTCTTTTTAGGAGGAAGCCCACAAAATTTTTGATTAGTGTAGTTAAAAGTTTTATGCATTTTAGTTATTTTGATCTTATGTTTTTTTTTTTTTTTCATTATGTATTTAAAAGTTCATTGTGGTTGTGATTCCTTGCAAAGTGCCTAAATTAACAACCATATTAAAATTCTGAACAAAAGAGTGCTGCAGTGCGCTGTAGCAAATCAAAACCTGAAAGGACCGCGCTACAACGAGCTGCAGCTTGCTGCAGCACGCGATTTGAACATGTGGCTGGAAATTAACTTTGGTGTCGAATTTAAACAAACCAAATCTGCTACAGCGCACCTTTATTGCTAAAAGCCAGTCAAACGCTGTTTGGAGCTGCCTTTTGGCCTCGTTAATGGTCAAAAATTAATTCACATTTATGTGGTTCCTTGGGAACCTTTTGACCATCCATTAGGAAGGTCCCATGTGGCAGAATTAAGAAATAAAATAAACCCCTTGAAATTCTTATATATAGCAAGGAAAGATGGGGCTGTTCTCTTGCATTTCCAAGAATTCTCATCTTTTCCTTGCTAATTTTAAGCATTTCGATGTCTAGAAAAAATGGCTTTAAGAAGAAAAGCAATCATTATCAAGGGCGTTGCTGCCTTAACTTCAGGAGGCAACTTTGACAGCAAGATGTTCTCCTCCATGGAGACTGAGTAGCGCTACTTCCAAATTATGTCAAAAAGGAAGCTTATTCCAGAAAGGGGGTTTTTCCTCCCTTACCCTATTAGCTACACTAACATAGTGAATAGGGGTTGGAAAAATTTGGTAGGAGTGCAGAGTGAGACTTATTCGACCATAGTCCAGGAGGTCTTTGCCAATGTAATCGATGCAAATCGGCATAATATATTTGCCCAATGAAAGGCCATAAACTTTGGGCTTGAGCAGATTGACTAATATTATGGATTTGTAGCAGTAGCTAGCTACTCATGAGTACTTAAATGTGAACTTCGTTCTTGTAGTTGTGTCAAGGGCACTCGCCCAAAGTGTTGCCAATTAGAAAGACAACCTTGCCAACATTCCTCTTGCTCTACTAACTGACGCTAGCAATGCTTGGCACGTCCTCATATCCAGCAGAATAATGTTATATGGGCATTTAAGTTAGGTGACTCGAGTAAGGGTCATTCTTATTTACACTATCAAATGACCGGGAGATATTCATATCTCTGGGGTAATCATAGACATCTCTGGCAAGCCCTAACTCGGCCTTGCGCAGGCCTCTCTTTTGGATCTCTCATAACTAGAATCTGCCTCAACCATGGAGTAAATGTGAATAATTATGGATTATTAATTCCTCAACGGGCTCCTCTAACCCGTAGAAATTTGCACACTCATTTCTAAGAGGTGAAGAGGAGCATGAAGAGAAGACAAGGGGAGGAAAGAGAGGCATTAACTTCAGCAGGCCTAAACTCTAAATTTAAAAATCATAAAAAAGAAATTACTAAGTTGAAGGAGAAGCACAAACACACTAGAAATGGTGTGGAAGAAGACAGTGAAGTATTCTAAAATTGTCAGCTACCTATAATGTAAGTACAACCAATATAGCTCTTAGGGAGATGCTTACAAATTGGAATCCTCATGGCGGGATCGGAGAATCTATCCTCCCATAACCTCCAGTACTTGAACCTCCTCCAAATATCCCTTGGCCTAATTTTGAAGAAGAAGAAGAAGAAGAAGAGGAAGAAGATAAATAAAAAAGATTGTAATTTTTATTTTATAGTTTTTATTTTCCATTTATTTGTTTAATTTTCATTTGCTGAGTAATCCACCATATCTTAACCTTGCACTTGTATCTTCATAAAACATTAATTGTATCACTTTTTGTGAATTGAAATTTGCACAATTAACTCTCATTAGTAATTTGAAAATTCTTCGTAATTTTTTTTTGTTATTTCAACATATGTGAGATTGACAAGTTATTGACTATCATTTGCTTATAACTTGCTCAAGTCATTACCTTATATTCCTTAATCAACAACTCATGATACTTTGAAATTAAGTGTGGGAGAAAACAAGGCCATTATGAGTTAAACAAATGAATTTGTAAAATCAAGGAATGTGCTAAGCTTCTGTATAATTTACTGAATGCAATGCATAAACATTGGGATGATGAAAAATATCTCTTCCTAGAAAAAAAAAAGAAGGAAACGAGATGAAGAAAAATATCTCTCCCAAGCAAAAAAATAAAAAGAGAAAAATCAGGGTGAAGAAAAATATATCTCTTGAAGAGTGATACATATTCTATTTCAGAAGAAGAATCACAAATTACACACCAAATTCTAAAAACACCAACTTTGAATTAAACTCAAATAAAAGCTTGAAGGTTCCCCTAAATATCTACTCAAGTAGTCACACATTATTTCAAAGCACGGGACAAAAGGTGGTGGATTGGGTAGGTTAATGCTGAACCAAATGAAAATGAGAAACCACCCTTGTCAAGTAATACGTCATTGAATAAACTCTAAATTAAGAAAAAAAAAATCACAATTATCAAATTCAGAGCAAGATTGTGTAAGCCAAATATTCCAAAAATTATTCATTGCTTACTCGAGGACAAGTAAGAAGTTAAGTGTACTCTTTATAGCCATGCAGAAACCATGCAGGATTTTGTCATGACGAGCAAGAAGTTAAGTTCGGGTTGGCATCATTTAGATCTATCATAGACCAGAGAAGCATCTTCCTCCAAGCTCCAAAACGAACCTTAAAGGTACCCTTTATTTTTATTTAAGCCTGAATTAGGGATCTTAATTTCTTAAGTTATATGCAAAATTAGGAGGCATATTTGGTATCGATTGAAAGGTCTCAAAGAGACATTTCCATTGATATATGGTACGCCTCGTGAGAAGCATTATTTAGTGAGAATTTGAAGGCTAAAGTTTCAATTCTTTTTAATACTGTTGATTTACTATAGCTACAGCAAATTATTTTTGATTTTTTTTATTTAAATTTTATTTATTTAATCAATTACAAATCTAAAAAATCTCATAACTTTGTAATTTTAATTCCAAACATAGTGATCCAACATACTATTTTAATTAGAAAAATGCAATGATTCATATTATGTTATTTATTTTTCTATTTAGTGATTATATTATTAATTATCTATCAAACTAATTAATCCTCTTAATCCTAAAATTTGATAAATTTATAACATAATTAATTTAGCTTCAAATCATATAATCCAATATATTATTTTGATTAGGAGAATATGTAGAACACTAATCTGCAAGAAAATTTTAGTTTTTATAATTTTGTTTTTTTATTTTTGCCTAATTACTCTAAAAATAGATTAATAAAAATTAAGCTCATTAATTATCCAAATTTGTAATTTCAAGTTTTTGATAGCTCATAATGTAGTGTAGAACATAGTGGTAAAATTAATTTTTTAATTTACTAATTAATTTTACTAATTACATACTAATTAAGGCATAAGTTAAGCAAATTAGGTCTAAATTGGGTATACTCTCAATCTTAGCACTCAGCATATTATAGGGAAGTTTTACTACTGAATTTGCTGAATTTGGACATCATTTGAAAAAGTTAGGTTTTGGACTTTTCCCAAAATCCCTAAATTACATAATTGGACCTCAATCTTATTTTGGCCATAATTTGGCCAAATGGCCTCAGAATTTAGTGATCTTAGACTCTATAGAATTTTTAGATAATAAATAACAATAGTATAATAGAAAATTTATATTTCCTTAAGTAAAATTACAAATTTGCCCCTAATAAGATGAATCCTTAATTTGAGCTCATTAGTCTTAATTCTTTGCTGATTTGGGTGTACTTATTATTTATTTTTTATTAGATAGTAAGTAACTATTTAGTAATAGTAAATTTTCAATTTTAAACCTTAAATCAAAAGGTTGTATTTTAGACCCTTAAGAAGGGGCAAAATGATCATTTTGCCCAAAATTAAGTTTAAGTATTCTTAAGCTTTGGAAACCTAAAATAATCCTCATAATTAGTAAATTAAGTGATTAAGAATCAATTTTAGATCACTTAGTCTCATTGAATTAATTTTAGGGCAAACCCTAATCTTTCACTTAAGAAATCCTTAAGTAATTCTTAAGTTTATAATGTGGAATTTAGTCCACATTATGTCATCTCTAAATCCTCAATATCATTAATAAGTATAATTAAGATGAAAATAACTTTAATGTCTATTAATTAAATCATTTCTTAAGCTTTCATAAGTAGTTTTCTTCTTTAAGACTTTAGAAATTCATTAAGAATTAGTGATACAAATTAAGTTAGAATTCATTTATTAGTAATGAGTTGCTCAATAGATGGAATCTTAGTTTTATAGCTTTCTAGAATTTTATCCCTTATTTATGATTAATTTTTACTTAAACTTTAGTCTATGTTTAGAAATTCATCTTATTAAGCTTGACTTTGCTTAATAAGATAGCCTTAACATGTAGAACGCAAGATTTGGAATTTAAACCATAGCCTTTAATATCACCTTTGGATTAAGTGATTAAACTCCAATATTTGGAGTTTAATTCTTAATCCCTCAATCTTGGTTTCTTATAAATCAAGATTAGTTTGTGTTGATTTAAAATCATAAATTAGGACAAATGATTAATTATTGAACTTATGTAAGCATCATTGATTGAATTCTATTAGAATCTGATTAGTTCAAATTACTTTTAACCTTATAAAGCCATGAATCTGAGTTTATACTGGATAGTAAGATATTGGAGATCTTGAACTTGTATAAATTTAGAATAGTTAGAATGGATAAATTAGACAACAACAGATATCACTTGTATTTAGTAGGGTTTCTTGCTTACTATTAAATTTTGTGCTTTACATTCCTTATGTTATGAACCTTTTTAACTTAAGCATATCATATAAGTTAATTTGATGCATGAAATAAAAATATAGAAAATTGAGATAACACTTGCATTGGGTTCATTTCTGGATGGCTCTTGTGTATACACTGTTATGGCCAATGGATAGACGGTAAGGAGAAATAAGGATTACCTGACACATACTCATTAGAGAGAGTTGTGTCTAAATTGGGAACCCATCTTAGTCTTGCAGACATACTTGACTCCTCTACTACTTCTAAACATGTCCACATAAGTAAAGTAAAATAACTAAAATATTCTGCATATGTATTTTTGTCTCTTCAGTTCAGTATAGTTTTTTGCCTTAGCTTTGAGAATCTAAGTGATATGATATAGTTCAATTCAGTTACATTTCAATGGCTTGTTTAGCCAATTCTTCTGATATGGCAGCATTACATATTACTTTCTTTTACTACTTTTTATTTACTTTTACTACAGTTTAACTTTTGTTCAATACTTGCTTGCTTATATATGATAGGATGCTAGTTTTGCATCACTACTTATATATATCACAATTCAGTTTACTTTTTATTATTTTGTATAAGCTCACACGATCATAAACATGTTATGATGAGTCTTTTTTTTAGTATTTACAATTATTTCTTATATGTAATTAGTGCCTAATATTGTTATAACTTTTAGGTTGATGCATGTTCTCTTACCTCTTTATCTCAAGTTATAAATGTGTTATTTATAACTTCTCTTATTCCTTCATAGCTTGTTGCACCCATTTGCTTGCTTTAGTTGTTAAAGTGAATGGTGATATCTTAATAGATTATAAACTGACAATTAAACTTAAAATGTACTTAGACAATTTATCTAATTATATTTTCTCTTTTTTTAGCTAGGGCCTTATCATTGTGAAATCAGCAATGACAGAATCAAGTTGTTTGAGGTAGTTGAGCTAGGAGAGGAGCTAGTTCAAGAGAAGGAGCATCCTGTTGCTGAAGATCATTAGTTTTCTTTATTGTTTGCTTAGAAGGCTGAGTGTTTATTCTCTTTTCAGTTAAACTTATTCAAATGCTGTAATAATACAGGTTCTGAATGTATTTTCTCTTACTGTACATTTTATTCTTTGTTAGATAATTTTTATTTCTGTATTATGGTTAAGTGAATGTTTTTTATTATTTACTTCCACATTCTGTTATTCATGTATGATCATTTAGTAAAAATTTACAATCAGTGGAAAATTCCTTAGTTACAAAGAATTAAAGTGAAAACTTAATCTAACTATAAATGAGGGATCTGTCATTTGGTCACCACTCCGTCGTAACCATGTTAACTTAAGTGTTTATAGGATCAAGGCAGGGCGGGGTACCACACCTTCCTCTAAAGAGAGAGTAATGTGATTCCATGAACCCCAAATTATATTAGCACCTTATTATGCTCCACAAGAGAATTATTAAATATGATCCTCTGCTTTTTCACACATAACCAGTGGGGGTGGTAATCGCAAGCCAATAAAGTGGAATAGAGTTGAGAACATACTTATGCAGAATCAGCCTGCCATCTTGGGAGAGATATTTGTGTTCCTAACCATAGAGTATTTTGAAGATGACATCAATAATATATTTTTAAATATTGTTTTTATTAAGCCTAGTGAAAGTAGAGATCCCAAGGTAAGTAAAAGGGAATTTATCTTGTTAAAAATCAGGAAGACAATGATTGTGTTAAGATTTTGCAGAGGAAAGTTATCACTAGAGAAAAAGTGAGATTTAGTAGGGTTAATCTTCAAGTCCAAACATTGTTCAAGGGAGGAAAGCAAAGTTTTAATTTTCTTAACAAAATGATTGTCTCCATTTATAAAAATGATAAGATCATCAGCATAAGAAAGGTGGGAAATCAGAATTTTATCACCTACATTATATTGGAGTTTGGATTCTCTTTTTAAAATTTAATTGATGTTATAACACTAATAATTCATAGCTAAAATGAAAGGAATATGAGAGAGTATGTCACCTTGCCTAAGACCTCTTTTAGATTTCAAAAATTCATGAGGATGCCCATTGATGAGGATAGAGAACTAGCTGTTATGGATGGAATTCCTTATTTAAACAATAAAGCTTTCATTGAAACCACAAGCCTTAAAAGCCTAAGAAGGAAATTCCAATCAAATTTATCAAAAGTTTTCTCGAGATCAAGTTCAAGCATGACATCGTGGCCCCATCTTTTATTTTTAAGACTATGAAAAAGTTCCTGGATTGCTAAGATATTTTCCTATGCTCGGTAGCTCAATGGATCATTATTTAGATTGCGTAGATTCGAGAAAGATTCTTATATTTGTATATATAATCCTTCTTTATTTCCCCAACTACGAGTTGACTATCGAGTTCTCAAGTCCACGATCTAAACAAGCTTGCCACCATTTTTATATCTTGCTAACAGATATATTATTACAGTCACAAGTGAATGATAAAA
The DNA here is from genome assembly GCA_016760335.1 of Gastrodia elata. Lineage (NCBI taxonomy): Eukaryota > Viridiplantae > Streptophyta > Magnoliopsida > Asparagales > Orchidaceae > Gastrodia > Gastrodia elata. Next base: position 37,149,797 of record CM028680.1, on the reverse strand, counting down.
ATCAGTATAAAGCAATGGATTCCTAAGTCACCCGAGCCATTATAAATAAAAGAGAACAACCTTGCTAACTCGTCAGCTCATTCTCAACCCCTCAACCCATGGCGGCAAGAAATACCCCTCAGCTCGCATTTCTTGCCGTCATCATCATCGTCCTCTCGTCACACGCGAATGCCGGCAAAATTGCGGTTTACTGGGGTCAGAATGGCAACGAAGGAACACTAGCAAGCACCTGTGCCACAAACAACTACCGTTACGTCATTCTGGCTTTTCTCACCACGTTCGGCAACGGACGAACCCCCGTCCTAAATCTCGCCGGTCACTGCGATCCTCCGTCGGGCGGGTGTGCCTCCCTCTCCTCCGACATCCGTTCATGCCAATCCAAAGGCATCAAAGTCCTCCTCTCCATTGGTGGCGACTCGAGCGGCTACACTCTATCCTCTGCCTCTGATGCCCATAATGTGGCCACCTATCTATGGAACAACTTTCTCGGCGGAACCTCCGCTTCCCGCCCGCTTGGTCCCGCCGTGCTCGACGGCATTGACTATGACATAGAGGCGGGCGGCGGAAGCAACTACGACGTTCTCGCTACGAAGCTTTCAAATTTTGGGAAGCAAGCGGGAAAAAAGGTCTATCTCTCGGCGGCGCCCCAATGCCCGTACCCTGACTCGCACCTCGCCACAGCGTTGTCCACCGGGCTGTTTGACTTTGTTTGGGTGCAGTTTTACAATAATCCGGCGTGCCAATACTCGGGCGGCAGTGTTGCGGGGCTAAGTAGTGCGTGGACAAAGTGGACACAGCGTGTGACGGCGGGTGCATTCTTTGTGGGATTGCCTGCGTCTCCTGCTGCTGCACCGAGCGGAGGATACGTGCCTCCGAGCAATCTCGTGTCTCAGGTGCTCCCGGTGGTGAAGATGTCGAGCAAGTACGGCGGAATAATGCTGTGGAATAGGTTCTACGACTCGACAAATGGGTACAGCAATGCTGTTAAGAACAATGTATGATCAATCTTGACCACTCCCTTTCTTCTCTTGTAATGCACAATGAATAATATATGAATAAGTGTGTGTATGCTATTTTTTGGCATGATGATTGTCATTTCTTAATTCCTTGTTTGTAAATATGTTTGTTGGTTTTTTTTTGTTGAGATCATTGATTGAAGAATATGAAAATTTTCTCTAAAGAGCTTTGGAATGACTTTAGAAGGGTTACGATTCAACCAAAAGCAAAATAAGTCGAGAATAAACTCCGAAACATAGAATGCTTTCTTACATTCATTAGCCCTGGGTGCGCCCCTATGCTGGTCACACAAATAAAGAGTGTCAACCTAGTTTAGGCTAAATCAAAGGGCTCATTTGAGGCTCCTATAGTCTTCCAAAGAAAGAAAAAAAATAGAAACTCTAGTGCCATTGAGTGATTTTGAATTATTGTTGTTGCAAGGGTAAGAACCCTAATTGTAATTTCTTCTTCTTCCCCACTTAAGAAAATCTTCTTCTCTCCTTTTTGTGGACATAGATGACCTCAACAAAACACACAAATTTGTATGTCGTGTTATTCTCGTCTTTGTTTCCACATTGTTTTTGAACTTCGTGGAGGCATCCAATCATAGGGAATGCGCGAACTTTTCGGCGATGTTCTCAATAAGTGGTATCAGAGTCGGAAATAGCTACTCAGTTAAATGAAGGCTCAATTATTTGTACCATGCTAGGGGGGAGCTGAATCTATGTGAACTTCTACAACAATTGAAAGCTCTGTATATCAAATAATGTTCTCGCCTCTACTCAAAAGAGTCTTCTACTCAAACTTAGCTATTACACTAAAAAAGTACTCTTGAAAAATATCACGTATATAAAAATTTAATATTGCTTTATCTTGTTTGTATGCTCAAGCTATATGTTTTACACAAACTAGCCCCTCGGTCACTACCATACAATTTCATCAGATACAGTGCTCATTACCTTGCATGCCCATGCTATGAATTTTCCACCTCAAAAATTTACATCTCACTATACGTCAGATCTAATGAAATCACTTTTCCATTCCAAGCATTTCGTTATCACACTACCATCTCATGACACAACACAACCCACAAAACTCATAATACTCGCTATTCTACCAACTCCACCGAATCATTGTTCACCCATAACATTGGGTATCATCGACATACCCCATATGACTAACCATATTGCATCCACACACCCTCAAGAACTTGTAACTAGTTCCAAACCTGAACAACCCGATTCCCATTCATATATGCCACAAACAAATACCCATCCTATGCTCACATAATGAAAAACTGGCTATCTTAAACCCAAAACCTTTAACACCACCAAACACCTATGTCCATCACCGAAAAACTTACTAATCCAAAGCATTATATCACTGCCACTCATAATCATCTTTGGGATGCTTCTTATGCAGCATAAACTCTCTGTCATACATAAGAATGCCACATGGAGTTTTGTCCATCAACCTCCGAACACCAACAACATAGGCAGCAAATGGCTCTTACATCTAAAGTGCAATGTCAATGTGTAGCAACTCGAGTTATTAACTGATAACCCGGATTTCTAACTGTGATAACCCTTCTTTATTGCCAATTTAGGTATCTTCCTAACTTGTCGATAAATATAAGGCTAAACACCCAAATATAAATACTAATCCTAGATACTAAGCGTATGAGTAAACATAAAAAAGTAGAGGTGCTGAAGCAAAAGTAAGTCCATCCATTCATGACATACATGCAATACTAAGGAAAATAAAAATGCATCTTAGAACAGTAAGAAAAAATAAATCATATAGAATTATTACAAGCCATAATTAAATAAAATTACTAAAAGGAATAACACTCTCTCCAAAGCAAGAAAAAAAATGGCAAGCTAAGAGATCTAAGGAGCAGTTGCTAGATCATCATCATGTTTCAGCTTCTCACCTGAAGATGGCTCAACCTACAACTTCAAATTTGACATGTTAGTTTAGCATATTAGGGCCCCAATAAAAAAAAAGAAAAGAAAAATCTTACTTTAGATAACTATTTAAGTATATTTTAGATTGATTTAATAATTCTACATATCTTACGATATCACATTTAACTTAACATACAACTATAGGTTCAACACATAAATACAAGAGAAAGTGATACAACTATAAATCCAGCACTTTATAACTTAACAAAATAAGTAATGGCAATACCTCAGATCCAGACATATAATAAATATATTCCAAATATAAACTACGATGTGACTGAAAGAAAAATATACCCTGAATATGATCAAAAGTAAAGTTGGCGATCAACAATAATATAAATGAGCATTGATGCATATATATATAAAGGGATTTAATATAACAAATAAGTCTAGCATCATACTCAAGAGCATAACTAAATATTTTCTTAATAAAAGCGACAATAAAGTGCACAAGTACTACCATCATACTGAGTATTTTTATTTTAGTTTATTTCTATATTAGAATATATAAAGAAAGAGTGGAATATAATAACTATAATAATCAGAATCAGCCGGGTAGCCGAGTATAAAAAATAAAAATACTATTAATTAAAATATTTTAATTTATAATATTAATATAATATAAAATATTATAATTATATGTACTTTATATTATTTATATTATATAATAATTTTATATATAGAATATAGAATTTAATATGAAATACTAATAGTTATAATTTAAATAAAAGTAAATAATTAATTAAAACGGATAAAAAATATTTTATTAAAGATTACTATAAATTGGATTATTTAGTAAAAAAAAAATATCTAAATGTACAAAGAATTATCGATATGATATCTTATTAAATAAATATATAGGTAATTATGTATCAACATTGATAATAAAAATTAAAAGAAACAAAGATGATGAGGAAATTAAGGAGAATTTTAAGAAATCAAAATATAAATTATTTTATACTTATTTAAATAGATATATTCTATACAGTACTAAAAAAAGAAGTGATAATACTATAAATAGAACGAATTTTTTATATAAAAATATTTTGATTATAAAATTATTCATTTTAATTAAGAACAAAAAGTAAGACTTCCATATTTGATTGGCTAATAAAGCCACTACATTGCAACTAAACTAAAAATATCACTAAAAAATCATCTAGCTACTCAGAGCTAGAATTACACTGTATTGAACTAAACTAAACTAAAAATACATAAATATATATGTGATGTTTATTTTAATTTTCTTACTTTACTTCTATGGGTACGTACAAGAAGTATTTGAGGAGTCAAGTACATCTGCAAGATTGCAGGTGGGTTGCTGAACTAGACAACTTTTCTCAATAAGTACGTGTAAGTATTCTTATTTCTCCTTACGGGCCCATTGGCAAGATGTGTATACACAATCACTAATCACCCATCCTGACATGAACCAAATGCTAAATGTCTAGCTTTACTAACTTTTCATTTTATGCATCAAATTTATCTTTTATGATATGTTCAAAGAAATTTGGCTCAAATGCAAAAGCAGCAAAATCAAAGAATAATCAAAACATTTAATTGACAAACATGTGATATCCATTATTCTCTAATTTATCAATTCTAAATATTTTAAGAATATACAAGCTCAGGATCTCCAATATTCAACTATCTTATACAATCCCAAACTCATGGCCCTTAGATTAAAATAGTAGAAATTAAATGAAATTCTAACTCAATTCAGATTAGATCACCAATGAGTTACAATTATCAAATCATATGTCCTAATATTGCATTTTCTATGCAACTTAATTAATCTTGATATAATCCATCAAGATTCAAGGTTATGAGATTTATACTCTATCCATACGATTTTAAGCCTCTTTAACTTATGGTTATAAGCTTTTAGGGTATAAGCTACCCAAGCTCAAACACTACATATGGTTTGACTTAAATGGATTTCCAATGAGCTAAAGTAGGCTCAATATACTAACTAAATACTACAATCACTTATTTAAAGATCACTAAGAAATTAGGGGCTTTTAAATCAAGTTCCTAAGCACTTTGATTTTTTTCTATTAAAAAAAAATTATTTAAGAGTCTAAAAGTTGACTTTGATATTTAGAGTTCCAAATTCACATTTCTCTATTTTAATGGTTTGCTTACTATCTAAGGAGTAAATTAACACTTTAAACATTGAATTTGGATAAGTAGATGTCCTAATACTGTCTAATCAAGATTTTACCTAATTAATGGGTGATTAGCAAAATTACCCAATGAATTGTAGATTTTATTTTATATTTAAGTTATTTAGATTTTTTGATCAAATAACTTTACAATTTCTTATTATTTGGATTTAAATTGATCAAATTATTTCAATAATGCATTATGTATTAATTTCTTATGATTTTTAAATAATTAAAAATGGAATATTCTTCAAAATATTTCTTTTAACGGCTAAAACCAACGGGTCAGAGACTTGAGTCTTTACACTACCTCCCAATCGAATGCTTAAGATCAAATGCATCGAATGGAAGCATTATCGACCTGAAGGAGAGGGATTTGGTAAGGCAAAGATGACGGTTGTGTACAATGGTGCGAATCCATTGCGGCTCATGGCCACGCTGGGCGGAAGGACATGAGCATAATGATCATGTTGTTCGCAACCACCTGATCCATCGTGCGGCTCAGATTCGATCCCTCGATCTGATTAACCTCAAATGGACTGCTAGCTGTTGGATCATGGCTTTAGTTCAATGCCTGGATCTCGATAAAGCACTGATTGAACAACCATTGTTCAATCTAGCTAAGGGGAAGGCGTGACTGCCTGGATGTAGTGATCCCACTATTTTGTGTGTGCGGTTAGACAACGAATTGACCGCTGTTCAAAAAAAATTCCAATGGTTAATGATGAGTCCCATATATATATATATATAGAGAGAGAGAGAGGAAGAGACTTTTTATTTGTTAGAATAAGTGTTTATAGTAAGATTTGTTGTTATTTTAGTGTATTTTATGTGCTATTTCAGCTCAAATGAACAATTAACGCAAAATAAGGCAAACGATAAATATTTATGAAGATGGGTCGCTATGGCGAGCTGCAGCACAAGAAATCTGCTATAGCGCAATGCAGCACCAAAAATTGGAATTGCGTGCTAGGGTTCTGACAGATTGTAATTACATGTTTGCGCTTGCACGCAAGTGTACGTGGCCTGAAGTAATAATTTGGAAGGTAAGTTTCAAGATATATCATCCTCAGGGAACTGTGTATTTTGTTACTAAGGTATATTTATATTCATAATGTTTAAACGGTATGATTTCAATTTTTTTTTTATTTGGTTCTATTTAACAAAGCAAAATTTAGAGTTTAGAAACTATTTAATTTAGAGAGGAGAGTTGGGTTTCCTCAATGTGAATCGATAGAGACTTATTTTAAATTCTTTCTCAAGCACCTTTCATTCTTTCATAGTCATGCCACATTATCAAGTGCATACTGTATCCCTTAAAGTTGTCCTCTAATTCATACAAGTTCAAATCTTGTGCATGAAATGAACACTAGCATTCTATTTCAGCACAAAGATTCTCATGAGATCGCGATTAGAGCGTCTTAGTTTTCCTACGTCTAGGTTATCAAAATAGTAGTTTTAATTAGGCAATCTCATGAGCATTAATTCCACTAATGAGCATTTTGCGCATCATGCGCATTTCAGATAAGGAAGTAATATCATTGGGCTCCATGGACTATGTCACTTCATCCATGAGCTCTCAATTAATCATCTTCCTCCTTTCACGTATGTTGACCAACGGAGCTTCGTTAGTGGATCTTAGCTCACACGCTTCGACCTCTTGATTGAGCTTAGAGCATGGTGCAGTTAGGCTCAAGAACTTCTCACATAGTTCTAAGCACCGACACACACATGTCCAGCTCTAAATCAATATGTGATCTATGGAGTACAAGACTTTTATTTTGATGTTCATGTTTATAATTATATTTTCTTAACTTTTTTTTTTCCTTGTCCCGAGCATGATTTTTGAATGATTTCATTAAGTCATTTAAACACAGATTTTTTTCTATTAACTGCTTGAGGAAGCTCTCCAACTTTCATTAAGTCCCTTACATTTCACAATGAACTCAACCCAACCCTCCCCAAGGTGATCTAGCCTTCCATTACAGCTGAGATAAAAAGAAAAACATACAATGATAAAGATCCTTTTATGATCCACTAAAAAGAAATCAAAAGTAAGATTATGAGTGTACTAGGAACATCCCTTAATGGGGTTCTCTGGATCTTCCCTATTCTTCCTCTCTTCCTTTCCTTTAGCTCCCTAGTGCACATTTTACTTCTTTCTCCTCTAGCAATGGCCTCTTCAACCTCCCTTGGAGAGGTCTCATTCTTCTTTTATGCAACCCTTAAAAATCTAGAATTTTGAAGTGAAAATGGGAACCTTCTCATGTCAAGAGAGGCTGCATTTATAGAGAAGTCATTCTCCCTTCTTTTGCTTTCAAATTCTGCCTTTTTCCCTCCACATTTATGTTGTAATGAGTGCACATCCCACTTGATGCATAAAATAATTTCTTCTTTTGTATTTTTAAATCTTGTAATCATTTCAAAACCCTCCTTTTCTCATAAAAATATTCTTTTAGTAGAGGATATTTCAGCTAGGAGACAAGCTGCTGGCTGGGGGGCTTGTCCTAGCTGCAATTAATGCCCTGAAGAGATAGAAAATATGGCGCCCACTGTAGCGCGCTGCAGCAGTTTAAGTTCATAACCTCATCCACAGTAGCGCACTGTAGCATTTTTATCTTTTGAGCTTGATCCGCGGTAGCGCGTTGCAGCTTGTTGTGGCGCGCTGTAGTGAGTTAAGTTTGGGAACTTACTCGTTGTAGCACATTGTGGTGCGCTGTAGCAGGTAGGTTTCAAAGTTTGAGTTCACTGAGCCTTTAAGGTTTCTTCCACGGTCGCGCGCTGCGGTGCGCTGTGGCGCGCTGTAGCGTGCTGTAGCGAATTAAGTTCAAAAACTTACCTGCGGTAGCGTACTGCAGCGCATTAAGTTCAAAAACTTACCCACGGTAGTGCGCTGCAGCGAATGAAGTTTGAAAACATACCCATTGTAGCGGCTCCGTTTCAAAGCCACTGTGGCACGCTGCAGTGATTTAAGTTTGAAAACTTAACCGTGGTAGCGCGCTATAGCGAATTAAGTTTGATTCATCCTCCGCGGTAGCGCGCTATAGCGCACTATGGCGCGCTGTAGCAAAATCACTCCAGAAATTGGGAATCCCCTTAGATTAGTGCTTTATGCTTGTCAGTAGCTGGAGCGCACGGTGGCGCGCTGGAGCGCGCTATAGCGCACTGCAGCGGTTACCTCCCAGAAATTACAAAAATGCTCCAGATTCACCCAGAATTTGTTGTGCTCTTATTTTTCCTAAAAATGAGCAGAATTTTATAAGAAATATGGAATTAAAAGAGATTTTCTTTTATTTATGGTATAAATTATGGATTTATCATACCCCCACACTTAGATTCTTGCCCGTTCTCGAGTAAGATCAAAAAATGATTTTTTTTTTATTTTTAAAGTACGAGAGTGTAACAACCCTAGTTGTTATCCTAGCTAAATCTGGATTAATTAAGCTAAACCAAGCTTTGATTTTGATCTCATTGGACTCAATGGGTCATTTAAACCTAACCCTAGAAGTTTGGGATCAATCGGAGCTAAATTGGAAAATTTGATTTTTTTGGCTATTTTTTTACCCTAAAAAATACGTATATTAAATTAATTTCCCAATCAAAATCTGACTTCATTTTTGAATTCCCTACCCCCAAATTAGCTAAGAGTAAAATTTTGGAAATTTTTGGAGGTCATTAGGCACATTTTGGATTTAATTTAAATTGGTGAAATTGCAATTTAGGGCTTTAAACAATTCATAATTGCAAGTCTACCCTCTTCCAACGGTCGGCTGAATCCAACCACGGGTGCCATCCGAGCCGTCCATTCCACGGATATGATCCAATGGCAGCATTCTCAGATCAGGATGCGTCTCATCTCGACCGTTCCGCAGTTTTGAGATGAGAACAAACGGCGTCTGGCTTCCCATCTTGAATAACGCGCTCACCCGTTAGATCTATCAGACCTAATCTGATGGTCAATCTGATCTCCGCGCTCAGTCATTATTGGTCGAATGATTAGGACCATTCCATTGCAATCGATGATCCATCAGACGGTCGTGCCCCTATTAGCCGCTGTAGACCTTCGTCCCTGAGAGATCCCGACCGACAGAGAGGATTTCGCCCGCATACACCACGTAACCTTGTCTGCCACTCCCCTTGCCAGGTCACCTAGACCGTTGGCGCCTTTCCATTCATGGCCGAGCCTCCAGTGTCGATCCAGAGGATGGGATGACCCCATTTGAGGTAGCTGAAGGTACCTCTCGGCCCAAGCCCAAATGCTCGAGTCTTAGCTATGGCACCACCCCATTGCCTCCCTCTACCTATAAATACCTCCAGGACCTCTCAGTGAGCCTCTTTGATCACTAAGTCCTAATTTCTTAGCTGAAGGCCTGCTAGAGTCCTCGTCCTCTCGGCAGATTCCAAAACTTCTGGAGCTGCAAACCGCTGATAGAGGGTGTGTGTCTGGAGTTCAGACCCCCTATTAGCTCGTGCTGATCCTCTGGAAGCTCTAGCTGCTCCCAGTTCCTTCTTGACAGAGCCTGCAATCGCCCTCAGGTACAGCCTTCTGCCATTGAATTTCCTTAATTCAATTCTTCCTTCAGTCTCTGGTTTGAGCTCTTGGATGTCGTCTAGCTAGCCGTAGCCACTTAGGGAACTAATAGTTATTATCGCATGGGGCTGAGCTAGCTTGAATCGATCATATCGATCGATTGAACCAGCGTCCAAGCCATGGCTGAGTCCGAGTAAGGACTTAGCGATCGGTTGCACCCCAGGTTATGAAACCATGGGGGTTCGACTCGCCTCTCCTCCCGGAAGGTGTAGGCATTGAGCCCCGATCGGTTAATGGCCCTGGTGAGGGAATTATCCCCTCACAGTGAGCCTTAATCACTCGTAAATCGGGAGCCTCGGTCGAGTAGCACTCCACTTATCCAAAAGGACCCAGATGAGGGTTCTTGCCTTGATCGATGCGTCTGAGTCTCATGAAGGTGTCGCCATCGAGAGCTAGGCATGGTGTGGCCGGAGCGTGGTGAATTTAGCGAAGGAAGGTCGCCTCTAAATCGGTGCCCGTCGAGAGGTAGGAGATGAAGTCCGGGTCGGGCCGACCCATGACCCGCGCCTTTTAATTTCGGGCCGCGGCTATTAACGAATTATAAAATAACATTTCCTATGGTTATTAATTTAATAAATCAAATCCTATAGTTTTAATTTAAATAAAAATACAGATTAAATTAATTTAATAACTTTTGTTCTACTGATCCAAATGGTATGATCCAATATACCATTTGAATCAGAAAAATACAAGAAATCTAAATATAAAATAAAATCACAAATCTAATGGTTGAATTTAAAATAATTCCTAATTATTTTCTATTTTTAATTAAATCACAATAAATTCAATTAATAACCAAATTAATTGATTAAGGGCTCTGATTGCTCACTTAATCCTAAGGAACCTATGTAGATCATTAAAAGTAATTTAGGAACCTTAATTGTCCTAATCACTCCTTAATTACCCTAATTAGGGATTTGTGAATTAAACCCTAATTAAGCCTCTAATTTTGGGTAAGTTAATTCCTAATGCTATCTTAAGGACATTAGAACCTATGGGTAAGGTTGGATTGCCCTAGAATGCCATAAATTCCTTAATCATCCTTATTAGCTTAAATAAGTGATTAGTGCTAATTAGCCTAATTAGGTTGTCAAAACCTAAGATAAGTATGTTTCCCACTTCATTAATCAATATAAAATACATTAAAATAGATTAGAAGTAAATTGGGTAATTAAATCCTAAAATCCCATATTTACCCTTAAGAGGAGTATTTTGGTCATTTTGACCAAAATATGCTTAAGCGCCCCTTAAGTCTTGGAAAATTCAGTAGATTATGCCTAGTTAGATTATTAACACCTCTCTGAATTCTTAAGTTAAAAATATTCATATTAAGTTAAGAAATCTTCATTTAATCTTAATTAAAATATTTAGATCTTAAGTGATCATAAAGGGGTCACTTCGCCTTAATAATTGAATTTAATAATTTTAGATGTTGAATCTCAAGTTAATAAGTGCAATTAAGTTAGCTTATGAGCCTAAATTCTAAAGAAAACACATTTAGGAAATCCTAAGTTAAAAACCTAAATTAAGTCTAAAGTGAGCAAATCTTAGGTCTTAGACTTTAGATCTTCTACTTGAATTAAACTACCTCCAATTGAAATTCCTTAATTAATTGATTGTCTAAATCTTTTGAAGCCTTCCATGTGAGTATAGGAATGATTCAATCTATAGGATAATGAAATCGTCCTAAAGATTGAATATAGATCTTAGATTCTCAAGTTCTTAATTGATTATTTTATCTTATAACTAATAGAGTAACTTTTCACTAAGTTCTTAGCTCTTGGATCTTTCAACTTATAAGATTCCTTATCCTTAACTTAGGAATAAAGTGTGAACCCTAAATCCTAGCCAAAGTGGGGTTTAAATTCAAAATCCTTAAATCTTGATTTACTTAATCAAGATTTGGGTAAGAGAGAAAAATACTGATAATTAGGTCGTAGATTCATTTGTTTAAATCTTATAGCCGTCATATGATTTTGGATTAGAACATGTTAAGTTCTAATATTAACTTTAAGGTCATAATCTGAGATTTTACTCGATAGCTGGATATTGGAGATCCTAAACTTGTATCTTTTCAAAATAGTTAGATTGGATAAATTAGATAACAATGGATAGCACATAAGTCAAGATTAAGTCTCTCGCTTACTTTGACTTGATAGCTTAGCATACCTTGGATATTGAGCCTTATTCTTTGAGCATAATAGGAGAACTTAGGATATGGGTAATACATCCTAAGTTAGCATTTGTAAAGCATATCATTCATCAAGTTCTTGTAGTGCTTTCAGTTAGTAGAATAAGTCCTAGCATAAGTCTGCCTCTTCAGTTCTAGTATTGTATAGATTGGACCCAGACTTAGCGAAAATGGATGTCTAGGATGGGTATTATTATTGGAGGCCATGTATGGCCTATTGTCTGATATGGCAGGACTATGTCTTAGGCTTATTGCTACTCTAGTTCAGTTTTCAGTATTGATTTTTGCCACATAATTCAGTGGCCTTACTTACAGCACTTACTTGCTTTGCCACATGTCTCAGTGGCTTATTTTTATATCTACTAGCTTTGCTTTTTGGCACATGTATTAGTGGCCTTTTTCTTTTGTACTACTCAGCATGTGTATGTACTCTCTTATAGATAAATTATGTATATTGGCATATTTAGGATGTTAGAATTTATTATTATATTCAGCATTTGTATTCTTTTATAATCAGCATATTTTAATGTGATCATAAGCATGTTAGGTTTAGAATTGTATTATAGTGCTGTTACTTTTAGCCTCACATTGTTTATTTTGTGCTGTATGCTATTTTACGCACTAGTTTCTTGCTATAAATGGATAGTTTATAGTTATCCCATTTCTTCACAGCTTGTCGCACCCATACTTAGCTTGCATGTTTAGTAAATTTAAATGTGATATCTTTAAATACACAGTTCATTAAAATAGCCTAAAATATACTTAGACAATTGTCTAACTGTAACCTTTTTATTTTGTTGGCTGTGGCCCTGGCATTTGTGATACCGACAAATGTCAGATTCAGACTTGTTCATGGGCAGTGTTGCAGGAGAGGAGCAGGTTCAGGAGGAGGATCGTGCTGCTGCTGCTGCTTAGATAGATTTTGCATTTCTATTTTTTAGTGAGATTGAGAGACCTTTGCATTTTCTTTTAAATTTAGTTTGTAATAATTAATTCTGGATGTATTTCATTTCTACATTACGATGAGTTACTATATTATTTTCCTTTTTCTCTATTATATTGTGCTTGTGGATGTTACTATACACCTATTGCTTCCTCCACTTTGATATTTATATGTATATTGATAAATGTTTATAGTATTTTGGTGACATGTTCTTGGCTTAAGGCAAGTTGGGTTATATCTAACTTTACTTAAGTTGGGGATTTTCCATGGTTGGAGTACTATACTTCTTATTGTCAGTACGGGGACCCCACAGTTGGTATCAGAGAACACCATAAGGTGTCAGAATGGGATTTATGATTCCTTTATACCTAATGGACCGTTCTTCTGAAATACAAATATCAATATATATGTAACATCCATAACATAGTAGTATCAGTAACTCTACGAAAAATGTAGAAGGAGAATACTCACTTCCTAGCAATCAAGTCATCTTGAGTCTAACAAAAACTTAATAAAATTTTGTCCTCAGAATCAAATGAATTATGGGGAGTCCGATATAGACTAATATCTGCATGCTTTCAAGTTAGCTTGGAACTGTAGTTTCAAATGGTGGCAGGAGAGCAGCTGGCAGATTGAAGGAGTTTCAGCAAAAGGGACATTGGTCTTAGATAAGCTTCTACATCAAGCAGTATACAGAGGGCTCGACTTTCCCATATATGCAAAGGAATTGTTAAGCCGAGTGGAGTCAATTCTGATACACATAGAGTGTTCCAAGTCACTTTATGTAGACATTGTGACGGACTTGATGCTGGATTATGCAGGAGTCTGGTGGTATGATACCATTGCAAGGCTCGAGAGGAAGCGTAAGAGGAAGCATCAAGAAGTAACTTTTGAGGATTTTTGTGTAGCTTTTAGAGCTGAGTACATTAAGGATGCCTGAGTGTTATTTAACAAAATTGTCATCTTTTAATTTACGTGATTTTAGTAACATTGTGCTTTTTAGCATTTTCTAAATCGCAATGTAATCCTTTATTTTTACAATTAATGAGAACCTTTTGATTATCTTCTTTAAAAAAGTTCTAAAATGTGGTTTGCAATAATTAATTAGAATGAATCCTGGATCACCACCTGCCGTCACTCCTATCAAGAACACTGTCGCATCTAGTAGCTCTAATGACGAAGTAGCTCACCTACGAGCAATGGTAACAACCCTGTTGGAAAACCAAGCCCAACAGGCAATCGTTATGCAGAAACTACTAAATGATCGTGCAGTTCCAGCTGCTATTGCTGTTCCTACCTCTTCTCATTACTCCATGGATAATCTTCTTCATAATTTCTTGAGGTTAAGACCTCCAACCTTTGGTGGTAATTTGGCACCAATAGATATAGCCGACTGGCTGAAGGCTGTGGAAAGGGATCTCATTAGTCTGAAGGTCCCGAACTCAGAAGTCGTCCATCTCGCCACCCGTCTATTTCATGCTGAAGCAGAATATTGGTGGGAAGAGATCCGAAACACTAAGTTCGCTGACTATGAATTGGAGGACATCCCCTGGGATGAGTTCATCGGAGCCTTCAAATCTGAATTCAATCCCCCATCCGCACAAAATATTATTGCAGACACGATCATAAGATTGACTCAAGGGAATCGTTCAGTAGCTGAATACGAACGAGAATTTTGTAGGTTGATCCGTTTGCACCAGAAGTTACTCATTCTGAGTCAGCCAAGTGCCACCGCTTTCTCTGTGGACTCCGAGACTCGCTGAAGAATCAGATAGTGCCGCTCTGCCTAACTAGTTTCTTCAAGCTAGTGGAAACAGCTAAAGTAATTGAGCATCACCAATCTGAAGGGGATCTCAAACGAAAAGTGCAAACGACTATGAACCTATAGGGAAACTTCAAGAGACACAGATCTAATCCTGCGAAGGTCTATCAGCTAGAAGCTGCACTGACTGCCGAACAAATTCAAAGATGTACTAAGCCTCATCCATATGGCAAATGTTACCACTTTGGCCAGAAGTACTACAATTGTGGGCACTCAGGCCACAGATTCTACCGCTGCACTCACACGGAGACAGTGGATGGAGTGCCGATGAAGCCAAACTCGTGGAATCAGGTGTTTAGAGCGACTTCGCTAAGCGAAAGAGAACCAAATCTGGCCATAATGCCAGCACCTGCACCCAAAGTTGCTCTAGCACCGTCCTCTACTCTTAGCTCTCAGAACTATCCCCGGAGATTGACCAATAATTGTCCTACTGGTCCTGCACGAGTATATGTCTTGGCTCCTATTGAAGCCGCAGAAGATAACAATGTGATTTCAGGTACACATCCCTAAACTTCTCTTTTGATAATTGCATTTATGTATTTTAAATCCTTATAAATCGTTAATATGAAACTGTGTAAATTTAGGCACACTTTATTTCAACAACCAACCTTGTAATGTATTATTCGATATCGATGCTAGCATTCATTTATCTCTGAATGATTTGCCAATACTCTTAAACTACACACATATAACTTAGCACAAAAGTTGAGTGTTGGACTTCCATCTGGAATCCAACTAAGTGCCCATAAGTTTTGTAATATCAAGGTCCCCATAAAGGATCACGAATTCCATGCCAAACTAATCATCCTGCCAATAGCAAACTTTGATATCATTCTTGGGATGAATTGGCTCAGTGAAAATAACATCGTGATAAACTGTCTCAAGAAGAAGGTCACTCTCCACTCTCAGGGCAAGCCTACAATTTTTGTAATAAAAGCCAGTACACAGTTATCATTGATAAATGCAATTAAAGCTGAACAGTTGATCAATAAGGGATGCGATGCTTATCTAGTCACCATGATGGGTGAAACAAAAGAAAGTATCCCTCTCTCTGACTATAAAGTAGTTAAAGAATTTGCCGACGTATTTCTAGAAGATTTGCCTGGTGTACCTCCTACTAGAGAAGTTGAGTTCTCGATCGAATTAATCTCTAGTACCCAGCCTATATCCAAAGCACCATACAGAATGGCACCTAAGGAACTTCAAGAACTCAATGAATAATTGTAAGAACTCGTGAATAAAGGCTTTATTAGGCCAAGCATGTCTCCTTGGGGAGCACCCATTTTATTTGTAAAGAAGAAGGATGGATCTATGCGAATGTGTATAGATTATCGCGAACTAAATAAAGTCACCATAAAGAACAAATACCCATTGCATAGAATTGATGATTTATTTTACCAATTATCTGGAGCTGTCATATTCTCCAAGATTAACTTGAGGTCTGGATATCATCAATTGCGAGTAAAAGAAGATGATGTGGGAAAGACTGCTTTCCGCACACATTATGGTCACTTTGAATTCTTAGTAATATCTTTTGGACTCACTAATGCACCATCAATCTTCATAGATTTGATGCAGCGAATTCTTAAGCTGTACTTAGACAAATTCGTGATCGTCTTTATCGACAATATCTTTGGAAGATCATGAAGAACACTTGAGATTGGTGCTAGAAACTTTGCTCGAATACCAGCTGTATGCCAAGTTCTCTAAGTGTGAGTTTTGGCTTAAGTCCATTGCATTCTTGGGGCATGTAGTCGATGCCCAGGGTATTCGTGTAGATCAGAGTAAAGTGAGCGCTATTAAGGACTGGGTTCAACCTAAGTCAGTCACTGATATTATAAGTTTCTAGGGATTAGCTGGATATTACAGAAATTTTGTTAAAGGCTTTTCCCAGATTGCTTCGTTGTTGACTAAATTGACTCAAAAGGCCATTCCGTTCATTTGGAGTCCTGAATGCGAGGAGGCATTTCAAACTCTAAAAGCTGCACTTTCCGCCGCTCCAGTTCTTGTTTTACCTAAAGAAAGTTTGAACTATCAAGTATATACCGATGCCTCCAGAATTGGTCTAGGCTGTGTATTAATGCAAGAGGGTAAGGTAATTGCTTACGCCTCTCGTCAGTTAAAACCCCACGAAAAGAATTTTCCAGTTCATGATCTTGAACTTGCAGTTGTGATCTTTGCCTTGAAAATATGGCGTCACTATTTGTATGGAGTGCAGTGTTCCATTTTCACTTACCATCAAAGCTTGAAATATATCTTCACTCAGAGAGAATTGAGTTGCCGCCAAAGAAGATGGTTAGAGCTCATCAGTGATTATGACTTCAGTATTCAATATCATCCAGGAAAAGCAAGCGTAGTGGCCAATGCTCTTAGCCATTGTGCTACTTTAACCTCTATGATTGCATCCAGTTCCTTAGAACATGAATTTTGTAAGCTCGAGATTTCTCCAGTTAGTGGCAACATGCTAAGCTCACTTCTAGCCAATATCAATGTGGAACCCACTTTCCACTGAGATGTCTCAATCTCGCAGACCAAAGATGATGACTATCTGAAGTTCAAAGTGGATATTGAAGGTGGACGTCGTCATGAATTACAGTTGCAAAATGGCGTGATTTATCAAGGTAATCAGTTATGGATTCCCAAATCCATGCAGCGTGAAGTATTGATCGAAGGTCATAATTCTGGATACCATATTCATCTAGGCAGTACTAAGATTTACCAGAACCTAAAATAATCATTTTGGTGACCAGTTATAAATAAAGATGTAGCCGATTTCGTGGCTAAGTGTCATGCTTGTAATTTAGTAAAAGCTGAGCACCAAAGACCTGGTGGTCATTTGCATCCATTAGATATTCCTGAATAGGAAATGGTTGGATATATCTATGGATTTCATCATGGGATTGCCTCGTGCAAAATCTGGTGTCGATACAATCTGGGTGAAAGTAGACCGTTTGACTAAATCATCGCTTTTTCTCCCTATCCGTCAAACTGATTCTGTAAAGAAGTTAGCAAAACTCTACATCAAAGAAATTGTCAGATTGCATGGGATTCCAAAATTAATCGTATCCGATAGAGACAGCAGATTTACTTCCAAGTTTTAGCAAGCTGTGCATCAAGATCTGGGTACTACTCTAGCCATGAGTACAGCTTTTCACCCTCAAACAGATGGTCAGACTGAAAGAGTAAATCAAGTTTTGGAAGATTTGCTTAGGCTTTGTATTCTCGATTTTGTCGGTTACTGGGAAGATCACATTCCATTAGAGGAGTTTGCCTACAATAATAGTTTTCAAGCCGGCATTAAAATGGCTCCCTATAAAGCATTGTATGGCAGAAAATGCAGTACTCCGCTAGCTTGGTCAGAAACAGGAAGTGTTAAGCTCTTTGGTTCAGAGTTAGTTGAAGAAACCAGTAGTAAGATCCAATTAATTCAGCAGAGAATTCGTTCAGCCCAAGATCGTCAGAGCAAGTATCATGATTCTCATCATCATCTCCTAGAATTCAATGTGGGAGATTCTGCTTATTTAAAGGTCAGCCCAATGAAAGGTGTCTATAAATTTGGAGTAGCAGAGAAGCTCAATCCCCATTATGTTGGGCCTTATAATGTTTTGGCCAAAGTAGGATCATCTGCCTACCAGTTAAATCTTCCTGATGGCTTTGCAGATGTTCATAACGTATTTCACGTATCTTCATTAAGAATATGTCTCAGAGATCCTTCTCATCTCGTTCAACTTCTAGCAGTAGAGATCCAACCTGATCTTTCTTATGCCGAAGAACCTATCAGAATCTTAGCTCATGATCAAAAGCAGCTAAGGAATCGTTCAATTCTTATGGTCAAAATTCAGTGGAAGTATCGATCCTCAGAAGAATCTACTTGGGAGAAAGAGATATATATGCGCAACAAATATCCCTAGCTCTTTGCAAGCTCAGGTATTGTTCTACTCTTTCCTATCTTTTGCATTTAAAACTTGTTCTGTTCCAGTAGAATTTTTCTTCACTTAGGCGATGTCGGGGACGACATCGTTCTTAAGTGGGGGAGTCTGTAACAATCCTAGTTATTATCCTAGCTAAATCTAGATTGATTAAGCCAAACCAAGCTATGATTTTCACCCCATTGGACTCAATAGGTCATTTAAACCTAACCATAGAACTTTGTGATTAATCGGAGCTAAATTAGATATTTTGATATTTTTGGCTATTTTTTAGCCCTGGAAAATACCTACATTAAATTGATCTCCAAATCAAAATCTGACTTCATTTTTGAATTCCCCACCCCCAAATTAGCTAAGGGTAAAATTTTGAGAATTTTTGGAGGTCATTTAGGCACATTTTGGATTTAATTTAAATTGTTTAATTGCAATTTATGGCTTGAAACAATTCCTAATTGCAAATCTACCCTCTTCCAACGGTCGGCTGAATCCAACCGTGGGTGACATCCAGGCCGTCCATTCCACGGATATGATCCAATGGCCGCATTCTCAGATCAGGATGCGTCTCATCTCAACCGTTCCGCAGTTTTGAGATGCGAACAGACGACGTCTGGCTTCCCATCTTAAATAATGGTCGATCTGATCAGACCTAATTGGATGGTCGATCTGATCTCCGCGCTCAGTCGTTATTGGTCGGATGATCAGGACCATTCCATTGCAATCGATGATCCATCAGACGGGCGCGCCCCTATTAGCCGCTGTAGACCTTCGTCCCCGAGAGATACCAGCCCGACAGAGAGGATTTCGCCCGCATACGCCACGTAACCTTGTCTGCCACTCCCCTAGCTAGGTCACCTAGACTATTCCATTCATGGTCGAGCCTCCTATGTCGATCCAGAGGATGGGATGACCCCATTTGAGGTAGCTGAAGGTACCTCTCGGTTCGAGCCCAAATGTTCGAGCCTTAGCTATGGCACCACACCATTGCCTCCCTCTACCTATGAATACCTCCAGGATCTCTCAATGAGCCCCTTTGATCACTAAGAAGTCCTAATTTCTTAGCTGAAGGCCTGCTAGAGTCCCCGTCCTCTCGTCAGATTCTGGAACTTCTGGAGCTGCGAACTGCTGATAGAGGGTGCGTGTCTGGAGTTCAGACCCCCTGCTAGCTCGTGCCGATCCTCTGGAAGCTCCAGCTGCTCCCAGTTCCTTCTCGACCGAGCCTGCAATCGCCCTCAGGTACAACCTTACGCCATTGAATTTCCTTAATTCAATTCTTCCTTCAGTCTCTGGTTTGAGCTCTTGGATGTCGTCTAGCTAGCCGTAACCACTTAGGGAACCAGTAGTGATTGTCGCCTGGGGCTGAGCTAGCTCGAATCGATCATATCGATCGATTGAGCCAGTGGCCAAGCCATGACTGAGTCCGAGCAAGGACCCAGCAATCGGCTGCACCCCAGGTTATGAAACCATGGGGGTTCGACTTGCCTCTCCTCCCTGAAGGTGTAGGCATTGAGCCCCGATCGGTTAATGGCCCCGGTGAGGAGAATTATCCCCTCACAGTGAGCCTTAATCGCAATAGCTAAAATTATACAAAATTATACTCCAAATTATAAAATATCTATTTTAATAAAATTTTGGATAGCTTGAGAAATATTTCAGAATATTTCTCCCATTATTATTTAAAAATTTTATCCAAAATTTAATTTCTTAAAGTGAATTCTCAAACACTTGATCCTTAAATTGTAGTGTGAACTTGTGGGCTAGTAAAGATTAGGAGCTTGGATGTGCAATTAATGTTGCTTGAAAATGTTTACCAAAAGATTGGTGTGTCTGGCAAATGAAGGATAATTATAGAGCCAACTACCATACTACTTCATTATTATGAAGACACTTTCATAATTACAAAAGGATTGTGCCAAAATAGATTTTAGTTGTTTTAACTATTGCTCACAAGTTCTGTACAAAATACATGATCGTAATACAAATTCGTTAGTTCTTAACTGCTATCTGTTACAACAATTACAATGTAAAATCTATCAAAGAATGAATTTATGTTCATAATTACAAAATGAAAATTTCATATTTATGAATCCCAACGATCATAATGATATCATAACCTAATCATAACTAAACAAAAAGATGATTCACTTAAGCTTGTATTCTAGTTCACTAAACTACATAGTTATGAGAAACTATAAAATATCAATGCTAGCAAAATATAAATATAAGATCTTAAGTTAATTATTCATAAATTATAGATCAAATTACAAAAGTAGCCCAAAGAATATAAAAAACTAATCTAAACCTTTCAATTATTCAAGTATTTCAAAAACTCTATGTATCCTATATGAATTCATCTTCATCACCATAATATTGAATAAAAATTTTGTGCTACAAATATGGATAATACCAAGTGTAATTAGTAAATATCAAATGGAAACATTAATACATGTGACTATTATTAAGTAAATTTATATGTAAAGTTTACTACTAATGAATCTTTAATTTTATGTGCACATCATTACTTATTATGTAAATTTGTACTTAAATAAAAATAACATAACTATGAATTAACTTTGTAATGTAAATATGTTTAATTGTAATTTTTTATTAAATGTATATATATATATATATATATATATATATATATATATATATAATTATTTAAATGTACAAATTCGAATAATTCAAATGTAAAAAATTAACAAAGGCATAACTTTAATTATTATAATTTAATTAATTGATCTTGCAATATTAAAAGTGATTAAATTTACTTAACTAATTACTACTTAAATGACATAATTTTAAAGATTACTTAAATAATCATATTTTAAGAAATTAAATTAAGTTAAAATTTACTCTTATGTGATTTTACTTTATTGCATAATCACTTGCCCACATAATTGCGTTTAATTAGCAGTTAAGTTTTAAACTTTGATTTAATTAAGTTAAAATTTACTCTAGTAAGTAATACATAATTATATAACTGCTAAATTTTCAAATTTATCAGATGCTCAATCATATTTCACAGCTGTTTGGATTGAGGTAAAATGAGTGTAAAATAAAATTTGTTCGGGTAAGCTGGGATTGTTGGAGTTTGGCATCAAGTAAAACTAGTAAAAACAAAATTGTACTGTAATTCAATTTTGTGTTAAGATATATATATATATATAAATAGGGTAATCGAATTACGCCGGAATCGGGTGTAATTGGAGATGACATCGAGTAGCAAAAAATTCGAATGAATCGTTCGAGTAATGACTCCTCGTTCAATTTGAACAAATCCTTCATTTTCGTTCAAATCTAAAAGAAATAAAAAAAAAATTAAGGGATAAGTTTACCATCCCAATTTACTCAAAACATCATACTCATATATTACTTCATTCTAAACAAAAAAAATATATATATATATCCTGTAAAATTATCATGCAGCAGTAAAGTAACTTAATTCCACTATAATCAAATTTAACTGTAATTAGATTAATTTACACTTAAATTTTTGATATTATCTCATACCAAACAACCCTTAAGTCAAAATGTAAATCTAATGATATCCTAGTTTAAGTATGCATAAATTTATCTAAAATTTCTTAGTAACAAAACAAAATGGCAAGGTTAGATAGCTCACTAAATTTATCTAATCTTTCTTACTGGTGTTTGGCGTAAAGTAAAATTCTTACATTTGATATAAATAAGGCGGGTTATTTGTATTGCAGCTAAATTGGCGGATTTTCGTTTTACGCGGAATAGCATGGAGGTTCGGAGCTCACAGCGGAGGGGAGGCGAGACGCTGCGAACGCTAAGGAAGGGTGACAAAGCTCGTTCGTTTAATTGAAGCTTCTTCTTATTTGTACAAAGAGGTTCGTTTAGACAAACGCGTAAAGGATCTCAATTCATTCCAACAAACGTTTGAGGTTCGAATCTTTGATCAAACGAACAGAGGATCTCGATTTGTTTTGACAAAGCTCGCGATCTGATTCAAAAGGATCTCATTCAAAAGCTCGCAATCTCGTTTCGACGAACATACATAGAGAGGATCTCGTTTGAAAGGCAAGGTGACAATGTTAAATGATGAACATTCATTTAGGGTTCTCATTCGAATAACACAAAGGTTCATTCAAATACAATGATGCAGATCACATCACATTTGAAGAGAAAAAAAATTTTAGGAGGATAATTTTATCATCAAAACATCACATTTTACAAATTATCTTATTTTAAATAAAAACAGAATAAAATAATCAAATTACAATATAATTAATTTACTTTACACTTATTTTATAGCACACCAAATCACCTCTTAGCTTTTTTATCTAAGTTTATTTTCAAAAGATTTCAAGAATAAGCATAAAAAATTTAAATACATCGTAAAACTAACAACTCAATTATATTTATGCTAATTATGAATGCTAATTAAATTTTTAGCACTGTGCGCATCAAAATATTTTTTAAAATTATTATATATTTCATATTACATTATTTTGATGCGCACTGGTGCTAAAAATAATTAACTCCAAAATAACGCTAAAACAATACTTTTTTGTCATAAAAAATAAACATTCAATTACTATATATATATTTATACATTAAATACAAATTATAATCATTCCTTGAATTATTGAGAGAAATAATATTTTTTTCTTATATAAAAAATAAAAATATAATAACAAATGAGATAACTATAAATAGGTTTATGACAATATCTAATTTATACAATGATTTCTTATTAAAAACTACTATAATACCCTTAAATATATCTCATCCAATACCTCAATCATTAAAACACTTAAAATTAATAATTAATTCATAATAAATGAGATTCACTAATCATGATTAAAAATCTATTAAAAACTAATAATAACATAAGAAAAATGTTTAGACATTTATTAGTATATTGAAATATTTTCCTTATTTTTTATTCAAAATTCATTTTTTTTTTCAAAAATAAAAATTAGATACAATATTAATAAACTCAAAAGCAAAAACTGCATAAAATCAATCAATATATTTAACTGTTATAAGCAATTTAATAATTATAGCAAAATCTTCAATATAAAAATATAAGTTATATCCATTCTATATGATGATATGAGGTGAAGGCTGAAATAAAAGTAAAGCTGAAGATTGCATTATTAATGCAAAAAGCAATTTATTCAGAACTCGATGAATGCCTGCCTCAGACATGAATAGAGTCATTAAACAAGAAAGAATCAGCAGCTGCTATGCTAGCCCTGAGCAAGATAGATCTTTCCTAACGCATGCAGCAGGGCAATTACAGCAACGAATCCAACGCTCATGGCAAGAACGGTGTTTGGAAATATCTTACGGCTCGCGGCATCATCAGTGTAGAACTGCAGCATCGTGGATGCAGCTTTTCCTATGGCAGGACCGCTCCTGCGCCTGCGCAAGCCAGCAGAAGCTGCTGCTAAACTGTTCCTTGGCCGCACTTCTCCGTTAGAAACCATTTTGCAGGCTAGTCACTGAGAAGACGGCGAAAAAGGGTCAGAAACGGAATAGGAGTTCATAGATATATACCAGAGGGGTAAGGGTCAGTCTTATTTGAGCTTGAGTTTCTAGATCAAGCTAAAATTCAAGAGCTGTGTCGGCTCATAAGAGTATTAGTTTATGATTATGAGTTTAAAATGCGCAAGTCTAGGAAATATCATATCAAATTGATACAAATAGATAAAGTTTATCGGAGAAATCAATGAATATTAATCAAAATGTAAAAAATGAGTTAAATTAATAGATACATTTTAGCAATACTTGAATGTTGATATCATGTGTATTTTAGTCAGAAAAATTCTGAATGAGTTAGCAAAGAAGCTAACAATTCGAGCCCAAGTTAGCTCAAGCTTTGACTCATTAGTTTATTTGAGCACACTCGTTTGGCTTCGCACCCCTAAGATATACTTATGCTATAGAGGAGGACCTATACAAATACAAAGAACAATATCATTAAGGGATTTGTTTAGACTGCATTTTGCTATGAATTTTCTTGAACACATTAAACAAAACATGTATATATTCTGTTGTAAGATGAATCAATATATAAATGCAGATATGTTGGCAAAAAAATAAACATTTAAGCTAAAATAGTAGCAAATGCCCTTTCAAGAGAGTGTATGGAGTATAAAAAGCTTGTCTATCAACCAAGAGACTCATCAAAATTAAAATCATACAAATCCTTTTAATATCATAAGAATATATTACCAAATATAGTAAAATTTTAGATTTTATGAATCAACAGGTAAAATTATTTGTAAGAAATACTTCATAAGAAAATTTATTTGTATTTTAAAGTATTGAAAAAAGTATTTGAATGCTATAAGGGATAAATAGCAACCATTAAAAGCTTTGCGGCACTATATGAGCCTAAAGAACAGCCACAAATGCCAAAGCCAAAATCAGCTGCGTTAAATTAATTTTAACAAGCACTACGTTATTGCTGTCCACAACGTAATCCAAAAGGCAGTGCCCATTGTTATACCCAAAATTTCTCATAAGATAATCTAACAACATTTACAATGCACAAACTTTTTAATGGTCATAAACAGTGGTAACTAGGGATCCGCTTATACAGAAGGAATTTTCCAGATTCAAGTTATTCTCAGCTGGAGAGGTTCAAGAACGGGATATATAATGTCAACTCCGGATTTAATTAATTTGAATGACACTAACCTTTTATGCTAGGAACACTGTAATGCATGGTCAAATTTGATCACTATGTACGAAAACTCACATAGCAATTTAACTCATCGTGAACGGTTATAACTTCATATCCACATCTCTTTAAGGTAATAGGTGCATATTTTCAGTGCGTAGAGGCAAGTATTTTCTTGAGGATTCTGGCAACAATATTACTTGCACCTTGCAAAAGGTTCTATCATAGACTTTTCTCTAGAATTCTATTTCCCCGTTCAAAATTTCACAAAAAAGTAAGAAAATATAGAGATATCCATAGACCCGTTTTAACCATTTTGAGTGAATGCTATCCCAGATAGGAACAGCAGAAAACACCAACACTGTTCAACCCCTTGAACCATAAAATCCCAATCCCCAAATCGCAGCCAAGACTTTGATTCTGGCGTCCCCCAGAAGTTCCGAGGAGGATTTATCCTGTCAGCAAAGCACAAAACCCCAGCGCTAATGCCATGTCAAATAGAGAATTTCTGGCTAATGACTCTCCAACTAATGAAGCGGGGATAAAACCTTTCTAGGCAAGAAGCAAAGACCCAATCGAGAGGACCAACAGTAAAAAAACAACTTTCATTGATGTTCCAAATTCGAGTCACAATAATTACACGGGAGTTTAAGCCCTACCTTTTGACATATATGAAGGATTGACTGATCCAACAGACTATCTGGATCATTTGAGACAATGATCTCAATTTATAAAGTGATTTGTTGGCTGAATTCCTAACCAGCTAGGAGCATTATGAATGTTTGACAAATGGCTGAATTGTCAATCACTTTGTGGCATCATGGGAGCCCCAGAAATTCTCAGGCCAAACCGCTGATTAAACAGAAACAATATTCTTGGAGGATTAAGTGACAAGGTTCACATTGTCCTCACATGATGTATTAGAAGAGATCAAGCCAATCGCATGGATTGCATTTATTCATGAGCTGAGGTGAGGGAGTAGCACTTTCTATTTAGTGTAATGAAGAGGCCTCTTAAAAGTATGGCAGCCATGATGAAGAGGTCCACTAAGTACATTAATGATGAGGAAGAGGTGAGTCAGCAGCAACCATAATGAAGAGAGGTCAGGATTATGAAACAATCTCATCCCAATAAAGAAATAACAATTGTGAATAGAAGAGGTTTAAAGTTGAATTGAATGAGAAGATTAGGGTTGGCTGAGTACTTTAGTAGAGGGTTTATGCTTGAGCTTAAAATAAGCATCATAAGGTAGACCTGCTACAAGTCAGTATCTCTACCTGCACCTGCAATCTTTTGGAGTTGGGCCGAGAGATCAAGGCAAAGTCATTCTATGGGTTGCCAAATAATCATGAGAAACGGCTTAGGAATAATGCCTATAATCATTCCACTAGAAGTTGTTATTCTTTGAAGACTTCTCTTGATAAGCACATAAACAGCAAGAACTAAATAAGTTTATCCTTGAATTCAGCAAGCTGGCAACTAGAGGGACAAGAAGGTAATTCTCAATCCATGTCAAGCGCATTGGAGACGATAGTTACATCACCCCCTATGACGAACAATGCCAATGTTACACCAGGGTATGAGGGAGTGATGAAAATGTAGCTGTTGATGAACCAAATGAAGAAGTTTACTATGAAGAATTTTATTCAAGGTTATGGCAAATAGCAATTGAAGCATGTGTGTGCTTTAAGAAAAAAAGTTTAATGATGTGAGTTCTAAGAACTCATATCTTCTCCCTAATATTGATGACTTGATAAATTCTACCATGTGCTATAGAATTTTCAATTTCTTAGAAGCTTATTTAAAATACCATCAAATTAAAATGGATCCTATATATGAAGCTAGGGCAGCATTCATCACCTGATTGGATCTTTTTGGTTATGCCATTTAGGTAAAAATTCTGGGGATACTTACCAGTGGCTCAGGAACAAATATTCCAATCCAAAAGGGAAAGAACATATAAAAGTCTTTGTTGGTGATGCTTTAGTAAAGAGCTATTCTAAAAAACATTTGGCTTTGGAAGTTACATTAAAAAGCCCCTCGACCTGCAACATGGCATTAAATCCCAAGAATTTTTTTTTGGGGGCTTCTTTGGAAAATTCTTTGGGTATTTCTTAACTCTCAAAGGAATCAAAGCCAGCCCTAACAAAATCTAGCATTAATGGATGTTAGGCCTCCAAAAAAACATAATGAAAATGATGTGGTTGACTAGGCAATTAGCTTCTAATAGTAAATTTATTTCCCAACAGGGAAACAACGATCCACTTGTTTTAAAAAAGATGAGTGCTTCTTCGTGAATCCAAGAGCGTGATGTAGCATTCAATCAGCTTAATCAACACCTAAACGGCCTACACAAAACTGTCCTCATGCAAGTGACATTCTTTTAAAATTTGGGAATCAAGAAAGAGGTTGACTACAATCAATAATGATAAACATGTAATTGTTGATGAGAAGAGAACTACTCTCTTTTAAAGAAATTGGCATTTTCTATAATCAAAACCACCACCACAAATTTTCCAAAAACATAAAGTCAGAGTGATCAATAATCAGCCCTTTTTAGTCAATTTTCCAAGAATATAAAAAGGCTAGGAGATAAACTAATTTAAGTGCGGAGGCATCTATATTTGATCTAGAATTTATCCCCAAACTTCCATTAAGGCTTAGGCAATAGCTAAATATGTAAAGGATTCTGCTAAACCAAATTCGTCCAAGTCGAACAATTATAAGCTAAGAATGTGGAACCTGCTTTTTGTGTGGGGGTAGGAATTTCTAAGTTAGCCCTGAGAATATAGCTCTCCTTTCATCCATTACATCAAATTTTCAGCCACTAATAAGCAAGTCAAATATGAAGCTGCCATAAGTGGCTTAATACTTGTAAATGACTTATAATAACACATTCAAGATTTTTTGCCGATTCACGATTGGTAGTTAATCAAATTCTAGGTTCTTATAAGACAAAGGATGTGACCCTTAAATTACATCCAAAGGCTATGCAAAAAGATAATGCAATGTTAGGTGATATTTCTATTGAAAATAAGATTTTAAGGTTAGGTAATTTTAATGACAAATCATGGAAATGCCTATGCTATAGTGGCTCAGGTATTATCCCAGATCCACAATATTTGAATCAAAAGTCTGTAGTTGAGTTCAGATCAAACAAAGATGATTCGCTTTAGGAATTGTGTGACTTCCAAAAGGGGATCTTGCCACAAAGAGATTCAATGCTAATTCATTTATTAGTCGATACAAAAGATACTTGCTTGAGAATACATTTTATAAGAGATCTTACTAAGATGTGTAAAGCATAATGAAGCATTAAAATTTTGAATGACCTTCATTCAGGATAATGTGGGAGTAATTTAGCAGAGGAAAGCCCATTCGAAAAAGTTTCAAGACAAGTGCATTTTTGGCTCACAATTCTAATGTTGGGAGACAACCTCTCTACTCAACTCAACAACCAATATTATTTTCATGGTTCTTCACACTTTGGGGAATGTACTTTATTGGGCTATTTCCTCCTGCTTCAGGTCCAAAGAGATTTATTTGTCATAAATTACTATTTTACTAAACGGGTTGATAATACTACTGCTGACACAATCATTAAATTCATTTGGGAATAAATTATCCCATGATTTGGTCTGTCCATAGAATCATCTAACGCCTGGAGTTGAGTAAATGATCTACCCAATGGTTTATGGACTTATCAAATAACTTGTCTAAATCATTAACGGGAGACTCCTTTTTTTTGGAGTTGGTTCCGATGTTGTAACTCACAACAAGTTACAAAATCCTGCATTTAAGTTATTGTTATATTTAAAGAAGACATTCAACTTGCAGATTGACTCAATCACAAAAGTAAAATGAGCATAGGTTACTGAAAGAGTTTGAACTTTCTATCTTCAATGAAATGTAAAAGCAAGAAAATTTACAAGTATTAAAATAGAAAGTTTAAAGGTAACTCATTTAAATCTACCGAGCTTCACAGAGTATTGGCACTCTTACTAATGAACCTTTAGAGTTTGTTGATCCTATAATTAATCAGAAGAAAACTATTTTATGAATACATATAAATGAAGATGGTGAGAGCAAAAGTAAGAAAATGATAATTATGACTTTAAATTATGTTACTAGAGTAAATTTGGATGATGCAGTGACAATTAAGCTTTCTATCTTCGATGAGATGTAAAGGTAAAATAAATTTACAAATATTTAAATAGAAAGATTAAAGTTAACTCATTTAAACCTAAGGGTATTGGCACTCTTAATAATGAACTTTTAGAGTTGACTGATGAATAATTAATCAGAAAAAATTTTAGTTTGTCTTCAAGATATGAAGCTTGTGAGAGCGAAAGTAAGAAAAAATGATAATAATGGTTTTAAATTTTGTTATTAGAGTAAACATTTGAATGATACGTTGACAATTAAAATGATGGAGATAAGTTATATCATTAAAGATTATTATTAAAGCATTAACTTTCAATTTTGCAAGCATTTATGTCCTTTAAATAATTGGATGCGAGTACAAAAAATATGGTAAAATAATTGGTCTAAAGAACATCCCAAGATAAAATATTATTTATAGAAAGATATTCAAATGGATATCAAAAGAGTGGATGAAGAGTTTAATATTATTCATGGTGATTTTGGCATTGGAGAGATTAAAATAAAAATGATTTTTAAATTTCTTTTAACTTATGATTTTATGATTGCTAATACTTAATAAAAATAATGAGCCCACAATCACTTGTAAAAATAGAGCTTCTAAAATTTAAATTGATTATTTTCACTTAAAGAAAAAAATTTATCTTATATTGAAATAATTGTAAGGTTATTTCGAATAACGACATTGATTATTGATATAAGATTTAAATATAAAAATAATAATAATAAATCTAACATATGTCTAATGATGAGATGTCGAAATCCTAAGAATTGTAGTATGGATATTTTTTAAATTAGTGTTTTAAAACTTAAACAATGGATTTTTTAAGATGAATCCAATCTTATGTATAATTTGATTGTTAACTGCATTTGCAAGGAATTTAAGAACATATTTGGTGAATCCCAAGAGAGTATGCAACAATAAAGATACTTAGTGATGAAAACCAAATGTTTGGTAGTAGAGATGAGTCAGCAACAACAACACCAAGCCTTAATTCCACTAGGTGAGGTTGACTAATGAATCCTTTGTCTCTATTGTGCTCAATCAAATAAAATCCCCTCCTTAAATTCCAAATAGAGAAGAACATTCTAATGATTCCTTCCAAAACATTTTTATGTGCTTCCTCTTCCCCTTTTAACATAAGAAAAATTCATATACTTAATACGTCTAACAAAAAAATTAAATAGCTTACACATTTAATATGTCTGACTCATCTAAGATGGCATTTTCTAATCATATATACTATTGGAGCCACTCCAATCTTGTTATGGATGAACTCAATTCTCATTCTATCCTTGCATGTATATCCACTAACCCACCTTTACTCATCCATGCAACCAACACTTATTTTATTCATATTAGTTGGCCAAGATTCAACCCCACATAACATAAACAATCATATAGCTATTTAAAATATTTTCCTTAAATTTTGAGAGAGAATTGTCGATCACACAACATCATAAGCACTCCTCCATTTCAACCAACCAACTTGAATTTGATTAATCACTTCACACTCTATTTCATTTTGAATAATTGAACCAAGGAATTTGAATCTCTTGCTCCATTTAATCACAATGGTCTTCAGTAATATGCCATCGAAATTAGGACTTCTATAACAATTGAACTTGCACTCAATATATTCTATTTTAGATTTATTAAGATGAAAACCTTTACATTTTAAAATAATCCTTCACAACTAAAATTTTCGTTAACTCATCCCTGGTCTTATCATAAACAATTTTAAAATATAAAATGATTCCTTTTTTAAGAAAAACAATCACTTTGAGTTTTGTAAACCCTATTTTATGAGTGATAATATGTTCTTCTCTTTTATAAAAGTATTAACAATCATAAGATCATAAACTAAAGCAAACTCCAAAATCATTTTATCTTCTTCAATAATCTCGCTAAAAATAAAAGCATCATGAATACTGTTAAATCCTTCAATCACTCTTCCAACATATTTATATAAATCTTCTCTTATAAAAAACATCTCTTTTAGTGTATTCCTTGAACCAAGTCCTCCAAATCATTTCAAAACTTTTCTTTTATACTTATAATTAATTCTATTTGGGTGATATAAATACTTACAATATTAAAAATTATTTAATTAATTATATATGTAATAATATAATTCTATCCCCAACCTTTTCCACTATCCTTTAAGTTTTATACAAGATGATACCCACATCATTTTTATGATGATTCTAACTTGAAT
This sequence comes from Gastrodia elata, assembly GCA_016760335.1. Classification (NCBI taxonomy): domain Eukaryota; kingdom Viridiplantae; phylum Streptophyta; class Magnoliopsida; order Asparagales; family Orchidaceae; genus Gastrodia; species Gastrodia elata. Next base: position 37,118,155 of record CM028680.1, on the reverse strand, counting down.
ATCAAAATTTAAAGTCGAAACTAATTTCTTATGATTTCTCTCCTACCCATTTTGTTTTTTAAAGACAAAATTAATCCTCCAATTAATCATAATAAATACTAACTCAAAAACTTTGTTAGAGACTGTATTAATATTCCAAAAAATTGCTTTTTCATTTAGTGAATTAATTAAATTAAGAATGCTATAAAAAATGAAACTTGAAAGAGTTGTAGGATTAAAAAATATTCTTTTTGATGTATGAAAAAAACAATTTTGAAGTAAGAAATACCAAGAGTAAAAGAGTATTATTGAACTTATTTATGTGAAAAGGTAGAATAAGACACAGATTGAAAATTATAAAAAAATTAAGTCAATAAGACATACTTTGAAACTTTGAGAGAGTGCTTGAATATATTTTCAACCTGCTACCCAAATTTCACAAAAGAAATTTGGTTTGATGCCTTGTAGGTCTTACCATAGAGGTAATACATTTAGGGATTATTTGGTTACTGCTTTTAAGGTGTAGAGTAAAATATTTACCTGAATTTTTCAGATAGTGCTTTATTTGTTGCAGTTTGGATATGTAGTAAAATATTGAGGAATTTATTTCCCCCAAAAATGCCACTCTCGTAGTATTTATATTACAATCAAAAAGCATACAATTTTATTATCACATAACAACACCACGTGACTCAAAAACAAAAACTATGAGCTGGCATTGGACAAAGCTTCCCAGAATACCTCTACAAGCCACGACTAACCATCACCAATCTTCCCTTGCCTCCATCGGCCATCCCCAAGGTTTGTAGCCTTAGCCACCGCTAGTTCGAGGCTAGTCTTGGTCGAGACCGAGCTTGCCATAAAGATCACTCCCCCTTTTGTAAAAGTCTATGCTATCAACCATCACCGACTTTAACAGCCTCCAACGATCATTCCAAGCAACAACCGGCCATCCCTTTGTTCCCAAGTTTTATGGTTTAGGATCAACCCTTTTGGGGCTATTTTAATAACATTACACTATTAAATAAACACAACCAATAACCCAAAAAATATTTACACAATATTTGCCATTTAACAATTACTTTACACTAGAATTAATTTACTTCAGCATTCTTCTTAACACAAGCTAAGCATCCCCTTTAGCTAAAATGCTTGATGAAAATTTTAAAGAATTAGAAGATTTTGATTTATCAAGAGAAGTTCATTAAAGAGCTTTGGAAAGTAAGAGTATATGTGGCTTATATTGATATTATTAACTATAAGCATAACGGGGTTGTTAATTGTGCACAACTTCAATCACAAGGCAGCTTGTCTAACAATTTTCCAATCATTGTTGGATCACATAAAGGTTCTGCTTATAAGCCACATCTCTTTGCATTAGTTATGGATATTCTTACTCAATACATTTAAGAGGAGATTCCTTGGTGAACATTTGTCAGTGGCATTAGATTAAAAACATGATCAAAGCAAAACTTAATTTATGGAGGACTACTTTAGAATCTAAACATGGAAACAATACTATTATTGAGTAAGAATGTCACTTATACAACTACTCTCTAAGCACACAACATTGTGCTTGGTTTACTATAATTGAATTTCGGGAGTAATTCAAATATATGTTAATTGAATTTAAGTTAAAACATACCAGAAGTTTGGAAGTTTTACAGCGTAATAAGATTTTAATGTTTGTTTGGATGTTCAAGTAAGAAAAAAACATTGTTACAAATTTTATTTCTATGTGCAGATCCGCCGCATGCCAGACAATGACGGCCTAAAAGATGCATTGTTTCAATGCAGCAAACTAAAGATGGCGGGAAATGGTCGGCCAGAGGGCTAACTTGGTAGATTTAAGAACGATGAAGCCTTGATTGGGCTGGATGTCAACATGATCATGGCCGGACCATAATTGATTGGCCGGCCGACAAAGGTTGGATGGAAGTCGATGGGGCTGATCAGTGTTGGCAAGGGATGGCCAGAGTTAGCATAGTTCAAGCAAATTCATGATGGAAAAAAATTTGTATGATAACATAAATCCTCTGAATTTGGTGGGATTTCAATTATGCCATAATTGGCCTAAAAAAATTCAATTCCCCTACAAAAAATTATAATTCCATTACCTCGAACAAAATGCATAAATTTTGAAATTCATGGGATTACAGCAAGCCAAACAACCCCTCAGAAAAATCAAGTAATCTAAAATAAGTGATAAAATAAATCTTCTATAACTTGAGGGTTTAACAACCCAATCAAATTTATAATCGTCACCATATTGCTAATGACAAATCATTTTAAGATCTCAGCCAACTAAAACAATTAGCTCTAGAAAATATGTGCTTAAAAATTTTCAAATATTAAATGACTTGCACACGATTCCATACTATGAGTAGGTAATTGCCTATGAATTTTCCTATCATTTGGTTCAAGATAGTATTTGGATAAGAGAATCTCCATCATCTCAACTCGACTTAGTACAAATCAATCACTCTTTCACTTTAAAAAGTTGTTTGCCCAATAAATTTTGACATTCCCCTGAGTTTAATTTGATAAAATTGCTTTATGGCAATCATTTATACAGTGGATATCAAAGAAGTTTATCACAAATTCTAACAAGTCTAGGAACTTACTGAAACCATGTACAATCAAAAGAGTGGGCCTCAATTTTGAATTTATCACAACAAAAAGATCAAGTTTATAATTAAAAGGAGCCTCTTATAGCAATCATCTTTTAATGGCTCATGAAAATTAATCTCTAATGCTTATTAATTGAAGTTTGAGCTGAGAACGGTGCAATCATGGTAGTAAAGTTTGCAAAAGTGGTTCAAAAATGTATTACATCATCATTTACTGTTCCAAAATCATCTATAGTTCTACTAAGTTATTCAAAGTGGTCTATGATTATCGACTTGTGAGGAATAAAAGAAAGCACAAAATGTTAGAAAGGCAGTTTTTTGTTGATGATTAAAGGTGCTCGAGAAAAAAAAAATGATTTTATGGCCTCAATAATTAGTGGTATACTATGCAAAATAAAATATGTACATTTTCAATCAAAAGTTAGTCTATTAAGAAAAAAACAGCTTAAATAAACATGGATTAAAAACACATCTACCAATATGCAATGGAAATTTTAATGGAGCACACCCTCCTAAATACATTCTCCAAATAGGTGGGTAGGTTTAAAATTAATGCAAGTAATTCATAAAATTGTTTGGAAAACACATCTACCAATATGCAATGGAAATTTTAATGGAGCACACCCTCCTAAATACATTCTCCAAATAGGTGGGTAGGTTTAAAATTAATGCACGTAATTCATAAAATTGTTTGGAACACATAATATCATGATGTTAATGCAAGAAAGAAATTATTATTTAATGAAACTTAAATTTGAAAAAGAGACTGTCCACTTTTTGATATAAGAATGGAACAAGTAGATGACTTGGTGAAGGCTGGATTCCTTATTTCTTGCCTTGTAATCTTGTCCTTCTTGATGTCTTCAAGTTTCTTGAGCTAGACACTTGATTTTAGGATATGATTAAAAGGTATTGTAATACTCAAGAAAACCCAAGAAAACAATGTTTTGGCAATTATAACTTAATATAGTGACAGGATCATGGTTTGTTAAAATCAAAGGTTACAAATATTTTGATGAATTTTCCCTATTTTATTAAGTAAACAATGTTTGTAAATCTGGTATCAATTTAATAAGAACTTGGAAAAAAAAAATTTCAAAAGAGTTGTCGGCAATATCAAGCTAATAAATATATATTATTTAAACTTAATCTTTTGATTAGATGACGATTTGAGGCCAATTTAAAAAAGTAAAACAAACAGAAATCAATCATTAATGAAATAAAGTGCAAAGTTTTTGGGACACCAAAAGACCTTGCTTTTTCTTGAACAAACTTTCAGTTTTTCTAATATAGTTAAGAATTAATATCATAATTAAATATTGAAAGCAAAACAAAACTTGTTATGTATTTTTGAAAAATCAAAGAGCATGGTGGCAATGAAATAAATACAAGAAACTGCTCACGATTTTTCCCTGGGTTTGCTTCTAATACCAAATTTGAAGTAAATGTGGTACTTTGGACGGTGAGAGGATAGAATTGTAAAATAGATTGAAATGCTATGACCCACCTCTTAAAAGCCTAAATAGATTCATGATTACTTTATAATTAAGTTTCGCATTCTCCAAAGTAAATTCTTGATTCATTGGGTGATTTATGTAATGATAATGGATACAAGTATACGAAACTAAATGTGTTTAAATAGCATCCCATCAAACCAATCACCAATATGAAGTAGCTCAAAATTATGGAGGGCCTTTGAATAAAATGGGTTTAGGCAACCCATTTGCGCCCAAATGAGGGGAGAATAATAGGGATAAAAAGCAAATTTTATGCTTTATGAAACATAAAAGTAAATAGTTAATCATACAACTGGAATCGATATCTTTCACTAGAATGCAAACATTGAAAGATGATAGACTTGCATAAGAAGTTACAGGGTAAAGCTGAATGTAAGAAGAAAACAAAGCATGTGCAAACTGCAATTGAAATCAACGTGGGCAAGCAAGTTGTAAAACTGCAAGGATATGATGAAGACCTATGCAGAAATCTGCACCATGTTGATATCATATTGATAGAGGCAGAATTCATGCCATCGCTTGGCTGGCTGATGATGGACCATAGAGAGAGGGAAGTAAGGATATCAAACGATATTATAATGATTGGGTATTAGTACACAAAATTTGATGTTTAGGTGTTAAAATTGTAAATACTAAAATTTATGGTGGTGCAAGTTCTCCACTAAATATGCAAGTCATTAAAATGATGCTAGTAAGAGATGGAAGGAAATGTTCTCAATTTGATCATAGTTTTATGAATTTTTCACTTCTACAGTTTAGAGCTTCTATTATTTACTAGTGGGACGGATGAAATAGTGTAATGGGAGTGTTTGCTTTGAATTCTTACAAACTATCAATAGTGTTAAAAACAAAAAAGGGTATTTAAGTGATATATTTTACAACTATAAAATATACCAAAATGAAAATATTTACAAATTGGTTGATTGTAGAAAAAAGGTATGGCGTATGGGAAGAGGATGATTCTCCTATAATAAAAGATGTATTTAATTGGCAGAGTGAATCATGTTGACAAAAAATGGAAAATTCTTCTTTGGCTTAGCACAAATTTCAAGTGTCTTCAAAGATAACACAGATGAATCCTAGAGGTGACATCAACACATTGGACACATCAATTTGAATAGGCTTTGGCATTTATTAAGGAAAAGTACATTCAAAAACTTGATAATAACTTAGGTGTGAACTATGCATAAATATCCAACATTAGATGCTCCTTTTTCAAATGATATATCTGCAACAAGCAAATTAGCACAAAATCAAATTTGATACATTGGGGCTACACATAGTTAGAAAAGATATGCATTACATTACCATCATCTACAGCTCCGGTAAGGAGCATTTTCTGAAAGAAAGTATCTTAAAAACCTGCCTGATAAAGCAAGTGTGAACCAGGGACAATTATTCAACCTTAAAGGATTCATTATTTGAATGGTAAACCAACAAGAGTCATATCAGCACATAAACAGATGTTATTCGTTGGGGTACTCAAAGTTGGTGAATAGATGTATTATATTGCCTTCTTCTATAGCTAGAGTAAGAAGTTTTTCCCTAAGCAAACTCTGATGCTTTTAGTATATTTTAATACTAAGAAAACCATATCGAAGTACAAGTCTAATAAAAACTAAATGCGGTCATGGACATATCTTTCAGAGGTGATAAGCAGAGCTCAAAAGATATTTTATTTTTTTGTAAGAATGATGAATTCAACAATTTATAGCTTATTCTCCATATCCAAATGAAGTTTTAGAGATAACAAACACTAGTTACACCAAAAAGCATAATTGTGGAACAAGGGCTTCAGTAAGACTTTTGTCCCCAAATCCACATGATATAAGGAAAAAAATCATCAGCTCTGCATGTACATACTGATAAACAAAAAGAACAAGCACTTTTAATTAGTGTGTCATATAAAGTTAAGGTTTCTGTCTCATCAAGTTGGATTATAACTTCATTAACACACGCTTATAAGCTTGTAGCAGGTCAAGCAAATGTTAAGCCTAGAAATGTAATTTTTCCATTATCACTGTTATTAATTTTATCCCTAGAAATGAAGGTAGGTATCCTATATCGTATTATTTCAAAAATTTTATGATTTTAAAAATGATTCTCATCCATTATTTAGGGAGGCCTTCACAACAGAATGAATCATATGTATTAATAAAGGCACTGCAAAGTACAATGAACATTTTTCTGATCTTCCTCCCATCTCCAATTCTGTATCTTCTTTACTGCCACTAAATAAAATTAAGAAAATTGTCTCCATCTAAAGTCACTTGTAATCTAATGAAACATATTCTTCTTGACAACCATACAAATTAAAAATCTTCTTTCTCCAAACTCAACAATTTATGGCATGCAGCACAATCTCCAAAAATCAAAAACAGATCACAAATACTTTAGTTCATTTTTCAGCTCACGTGGCAAAGAAGTAGTCCCTGTGTAATGTATGCATCTACAGAGTACTATTTGGCAGCCTTGCATGTTTTCACATTTTTAATAAGCTTACATTGGCAACAACAATTATACACGACATCCTTATTAAAATTGATGGAAGATTATTCTTGCACTTTGATTTCTTTCATAGATGATGAGTTGACAAGATGCAAAACTGTGAAAGATCAAATGGCTAGACTTGTGAAACATATTCTTTACTATGAAGAATTTCACCTTGGAGTCATTGATATTGAAGCCTGTAGTGATAAATTTGGTCATTGCAACGCTGCAAAATTTTCAGCTCAGAAACAAATTCAATGATTGCAATTCTGTAAATTTTATTTTCAAAAAAATGTCACTTCCTCGAATCCAATGATAAAATCCACAAGTTCGTGTAGACAAGGATAAACCAATACTTAATTTCTTAGATATATCTATACACAACGCCTCACAGTCTTTTAATTGTATGGATACCAGGCATAAAATTGGTTCCATTGCTCAAAGAGGTATAATTCATTATCTACGTGGAACAAATTTACACAAGAACTACTGATATTATTTGTTCATCTTGAGCATAATGCAATCTATAAAAGGGATGTAAAGATAAACAAAATTTTGCCATTAGTTATTGAATTGGTTCCACTATAACTGATAAATTGTTTCACGTTGATTTTGAACACATGATCTCAAAAAGAGTTCAAAATGCAACAGATTTTGCAGCATGCTGACGTTCATAATTTTAAGTTACCAGAGAAGTTCTCTAAGGCCCTTTTGAAAGTGTACTAGGTGAAAAAAATCATCTTTCTGATGGATATTTGAAGCAAAAATTTAAGCTATGGTTGGTCAAATGCCTTTCAAGATTGTTAATGATCAGTCAATATGGCAATAACTTTAGAAGCAGTAATAATAACAGCATTACCAGAGACCCCTCATGTCTTCCCAAGAAACTTATTTAGTGTATGACAAGCTAGGCCATGTACGCCATGGATCAATCTTCTAAAGGATAGCTTAATTGTTAATCAAATTTCTGGCATCCTAAATCAGATCATGAGACCAAGGCCAATTTTAAGGGGCAGGGTAAGGTTACATTGGCTAATAAATGGGTTTAAGAAAAATTTTCTGAAAATATTTTCTAGAATTTCCTGTTCTATACAGAGAGACCTTAGTAATTGGTTTGGGAGAGGAATTAAATGAAATAAGCATCCACTCTTTTTTCTTTCATTCTCTCTTGTCTCCGTTCCTGTCTCTTGTCTATTAATCCTTCCCTCTACCAATCCGATCCTGTTCTTACTCTCCTGTACATATATTTGGGTGCTGAAATTTATCAAACATGTCCTAAAGCTTTATGACTTTACTAACGAATTACAAATATATGCTCTTACTACAGCACAAAAATAAATTTAGAAGCGCGCGTGACAAGAAATGGAAGAGGTATAGCTGATAAAATTTTCCTTTCTTTCTTTCTAGAACCAAATTCACAATAATCCTATCCAAAATTCGCCCTTCTCAGATATTTCACGTTTAGCCTTCATCAAGGCCGCATCTTCACTCAAACACCTATCAAAAGTGGTACTTTCGATTATCATTCTTCTTCTTTATCGACATTACATTAATCTAGCAAGAGATACATTGATCCTTATGGTAGTACAACAAATCCATTCGATAAAATTAACATGAACGCTTGAAAACTAGAAAACTCAGTTTACGAAGATGTGGCATAAATTGAAGAGAAAGAGGGTACCATACCGAGACAGGAAGATGAAGAAGCCTCGCGTTTCGAAGTTTTGAAGTGCCGAAACGGGAGTATTGTAGGATCTTGAGCAGGCGTAGGGAAACGTAAGAATCTGCCGGGGATTTGCATTATAACAATTTTTTCACAGGTACTGTTCACACTCGCTGGTATAGTATCTAAAAATATATTATATGATTATTAAACATTTATTTTATTAGATATTATAAAATGATATTTGACGGATTTTTTTAGATGCGTAAACATTTGTACACCATTACTCTATTTTTTATTTGAGAGTTTAAAAGATACTATTAAAAATAAATAAATTGTTAAAAAATAAATAATTTGTTTAAAAGGTCTCTTATTAAATAATAATATATATTATGCTTACAAAAAAATATACATTAAAATATATTTATGATCAATAAGATTTTTTTCTATTTTTTTATTTGTGCATATAAGTCCTATAAAAAAATATATTCGACCAATAATCTACTTATACATTGAATTGACACATCATCTATATATTTTGATGTATACTAATGTATAAAATATTCTATTCAAATATACTCTAAAGAATAAAAGTTCCTAGAAGGATATTTGGCATGCTCTTACCTTTTTGTCAACTCTTATTATAAATATATCAAAGTGGGTCAAAGTGGGTCAAAGTGGGTCAAAGCTTAATAGCAAGGCAAATGTTACAAATAAAATAATTAAATCAAAAGAATAATATTTTTATTTTACTTTAGTAAAAATATCAATATTAATATTATCTTAATTATTTATCTATATATATTAAAAATAATAAATTTTTTATATTATTATAAATAATATATATATACATATTAAATGAAAAAAATTACAGAATTTAAAATTACTGAAATTTAGAAATATATATAAATATATATATATATATATATAGAAAAAAAGAAAATAACATAAATAAAAGTTGTAGAAATTAATAAATATATACATATATAGAAAAAAAAAAGAAAAAATGACACAAATGAAAATTACAAAAATTAGAAAATATATACATATATAGAAAAAAAGAAAATGACAGAAATGAAAATTATAAAAATTAGGAAATATTTACATATTAAAAAAAAAGAAAATGATAGAAATAAAAGTTACAAAAATTAGAAAATATATACATATATAGAAAAAAAATGATAGAAATGAATGTTTCAGAAATTAGGAATTATATATATATATAAGAAAAAATAACATAATGAAAGTTACAGAAATTAAGAATATATATATATATATATATAGAAAAAAAAAATGACAGAAATAAAAATTGCTGAAATTATGAAATATATACATATATAGAAAAAAAATGACAGAAATGAAAATTGCAGAAATTAGAAAAAAAAAAAAAAAAAATATATATATATATATATAGAAAAAAAAAGGTTAAAAATGAAAGTTACAGATATTAAGAAATATATATATATAGAAATAAAAGAAAATGACAAAATAAAAGTTGTAGAAATTATGAAATTTATACATATATAGAAAAAAAATGAAATGATAGAAATAAAATTTACAGAAATTAAAAAATATAATATATATATATATAGGAAAAAAAGAAAAAATTTTGCATAAGTGAAAATATAATAATAATAATAATATTAACATTAATAATAATATTATTATTATTATTATTATTATTAGAAGAAGAAGAAATGAAAAGAACATAATATATTTCATTTCTTACTCTATATTGATGTTGATAATGCTTTACTGGAAGTCAATGAGGGGAATCGGTGGTGGCCAAGAAAGAGAGGGAGAAAGTGGAGGGGAGAAGATGAGTGGGAGAGGAGAAGGGAGTGGGGAGGGGATTAAGAAATGAGGGGGTAGAGTGTATTTATAAGATTTTCTTATTTTAATTATTTTCTCTCTCATCTATTATTTTGATGAGATAGATGAGAAAAAATTTATCATAATTATTTGGAGTGTTCAATTTGATATTTTCTTCCTTCTTCTTATATCTTTTTTCTTCTCCTCTTTCTCTCTCTACTTTCTCTCTCTTTTATTTCATTTCCAGAAAATAATAAAACTTGACATTGATGTGTATCTTGATAAGAAAAACACACATGCGCAAATTTTTTTAATTTGGAGCAATATTTTATTTTTTATTAATTTTTGAAGAGAAAAACTTTAAAAATTAATTATAATTAATCCTGAGCTCTAAATTCAATGAAACTTTTTTTGTATCCTTTATATAATATTCTTAATCCAACGGCACTAAAATCATTAAATTTGGACTTGTTTTTAATTTTCTCAATTTACTAAATTTAAATAATTCAAAAATTAATTAATGAGTATTTGTTATTTAGATTGTTCCCAAACTTGGACATTACGATTACAAAAATATACTATTATAAGATTTTATAAGATTATTTTAGTAACGACCTAAGTCGTTACACCAATCACTTTAAATTTGTTTTAAAATGAAGCTTGAAAAAAATATTACTATTATAAGATTTTATAAGAATTTATGAATGCTCTTCACTTATTAAAATGATATTATTAACTTTTATGATATTAATATGAACATAATAATATAATTAGTTTAATTTATTATATTTATATATTTGGTATATACACATATTTCTTTCAGAAGATAAGTATACAAATGATTTAGCTTATTTGAGTATGCTCTAAATAGATCTTATGATTATTAATAGAGAGGCTAATAAATTAGAAAGTTTACTAATTTCTAAGATTAAGAACAACCACTAAAGAGTAATATAGTAGTTTTCTATTTTAAAAAGACCTCCCATAGATTGATCTCAAATAGCATTTAAATTAGTGTTATACCTCAAATCTTTTGATTATCTTAATCATAAGGATCCAATCCTCTAAGTAAAAATTCTTCTTTAAATTATAATATTAATCCTAAAAAGGTTAATAAGGGTCCATTCTAAAGTCTTATAGAAGTTTTTATCCTTTAATGATTAATCAAAGCTTAAGTTATGTAATAACCAAAGATTGTTATCAGGTCAATTATATATAAATATAAATAGATTAAACCAAAAATCAGAATTCTGGTTTAAGTTGAATAAAAATCAAATAAAAATACCCTTAATTAAAGCATTGTGTAAGGATTCTACAGCGAAAGCTTAAGCGCATTTGAAATTTTGATTTTTTTTAATTAATTTTTGAAAATTTAACTTAAAATTAATAATAAATAAATAAATAATTGGAATTCAAAATTTTTTTGCAATTTTAGTTTAAGCATCAAACGCGGATGCTACATTTCAGGTTTCATCAAATGTTGAGCTATGGATTGGTCATAATAAATTTTGGAAGCTTTTACATATATATATATATATATATATATATATATATATATATATTCCAAAACAGTCACTATTCTATTACTCAGAAATAAATTTTTTACAACTTTAGACCTGAAAAGTAATTCTTCAAGAAAATCAATCTAAAATTTGGAATTAATTTTCACAAGAATAACCAAAAGGCAAAATAACAGTCAAAAGAAGGGCTACAAGTGACTGACCCAACCAACCAAAACAACCTCTAACAGTGGATTCCTTAATTACCCACACAAAATACAGATCACTAAATACAAAATTAAACCCAACACAACGGACCAAATCACTTTCAAACAGAGATCAAAAACCTTCCCGATCAACTGTAGAAAGTCACCAATTGCTGGATTAAGGCAATGAATGAACATCTGGCAAATAGCTGTGAACGATCCCATAGAGTTCGCCATCAGGAACCACCACAGGCACCCAGTGGCAGCACCCGATAGAAACCGGGCCTTTCGAATCCAAGTAAGAGTCCAATCTGCGCTCTTGCAAAAAAGAATCAAAGTGCTGAAAAACCAGTGACTCAAAACTAGAAGAAACCAAAGAGAAAAAAGCTAAAAAACTAGGAGGAACAGTTCAGGTTTCTTTGCTAGGAAAGAATAAATTCTGGATGAGACTATCAAAACCACCACACAGCTATCTAAGGAGCTATAGCTCAAAACAGACCCCATCCTGAAGCGTTGAAGAAACAACATCTGAATAACAAGCAGCTTTAAACCGAAAGAGGGACAGCCGGAACTTAAGAAAAACAGAGCTAATGCCAGAACAATCTCTAAATAAAGACTTTCCAGCTGAAGAATCTCAAGCGCCAGATCTCAACTAAAGAAAATACCACAAGTACCCCTCGGTACTTCCCAGAAGACAGAGAGAACAAAGTACACCAGGGATAACCACACAGTAAACCAAAACTGAACAATTAGACTGACGGTCACATCAGCAGGAAAAAGGTCCACAGCAACTTTGGACAAAACCAACCATAAACAGCCGAAGATGTAAGAAAAAACAAGAACAACAAATCCCACAAGATAGCAGTCAACAGCAAACTAAATTCGGAATACAAAACCTAATGCCAACAAAAAAAGAGCGGTTTCATAGAGTACGCTAAGGTACCTGCCATCCAGCTCAAATAGATAAGCATTTGGAGAAACAAAATCACCTGCCAAAAACTTTCAAACAGAACTATAGCCACCAGAAACTAATCTTGAAATCTTCGATCCATAGCTCATAAAACTTTGAAATAACACTAATCTTTTTACATAGCTCCTTCTTGCAAGCCAAAATAAGCTCTTCATAACCCGAAAAATACACAAGATCAATCGCACCACCTGACAAAAGGATGCAGTAAATATAAATCCAAGGGATCATCCACATATGAATACCATCCATGGAAATTTTGTTTTCCCAGCTAATACAAACGATATAATCCATCACACTTCTCAACCAGGAAACTTTCAGAATAATGTCTCCATACACATCAAATTGCACTTTAAAAAATAGAATTGAAAAACTTCTAGAAAATAGGAACTCAAAATTCCAGGCACAGATGGATAAATTACAAACGGACTTAAAATACAAAGGAAAAATGATATTTTGCAGAAAAAATCTCATTTCAATAGCTAATTTCATGAACTTGTCAATAGCAAAAATAGATCTTTGAGTTGAACTAAACAAAGACCCCCACTTAATCAAATTTCTGACCTTCCAGATTTGCCAACAAACCAAACACGCCAAAGTAAAGCCAAAAAAACCTGCCACTTTCTTCCACAAAAGGAGCACATCAGGAACTGCAAACGATATACTTTGGCTATTGAAATGCCAAAGATGATCATAATTCTTTCATAAATTTCTAGCATAATGGCAAGACAAAAAAAAGATGAGACAAAGACTTCTCATTGTTATAGAAAACACACTTCGAAGCCAACGAAACACCTCTATCTTTCAACACATCATCTGTAGATATAAATCTCTTCCAGATTCTCCAAATAAAAAAAGAAATAGCTGACGAAGGAAGTTTAAACCAGATACAAGGAGATAAAGGATATGCCAAGGGAAGCATTTTTCTTGTAGAATTAAGACAAATCTTTAACTTTTTCCCAATCACTACATTCATGATATCTTTCCCACTCCTACTTGAACTTCGCAAATTGATTTAATAATACTACCATCTGTTATCACTTCTCTAAGCTTCTGAATATTCCAGTGACCCTCATTCCAAAAGTCTAAAACCTTTGTGTCAGCATTACCAATCACAGGAACAAGAGTAAATAGCGAACCCTCTTTTAACCAGCAATCATACCAAAAAGAAATACTTCCCTTAGCAGTATCCCAAAAAATACATTTTTCTGCTGCACTATGGAACCTTAAAAGATTCCTCCAAAAGACCAAATCATTCTGTTTAAGCCCCCTAATCACCACATGATCCATCTTACCATATATTTCCTTCATGTAAGCAGCCTACAGTTCCTCACCTTTCCTCAACTGTCACCCATATTCCACACAAAAAGCATCCGTTGTATTATTAAAAGGAAGAAAGCCAAACCCACCATTTTTCCTGGGGATCGCAATGTCATCCCAGCCAGACCAGTGGACAGATTTCCTAGTACCATAATTACCCCACAAAAAACTATTGCATACTTTATTAAGCATATTAATGAACTTCTTTGGGGGTTTCAACACAGCCAAGTAATGATTTGGCATAGAGTTAATCTCAGATTGTAACAGAATAATTCTACCCCCAAAAGAAAGACATTTAGTAGCCCAACTATTAGTCTTATCAGTTATAGCTTCTAAGATTTTCCAGAAATGGGACTAAGAAGCAATACCTTTCATCAAAGGAAAACCCAAATATTTTATAGGAAGAGTGTCCCGCGTTAAATTGGAAATATTTAAAAGGTCAGCTCTTCTGCTACTTGGGACAGATTTCCCAAAAATAACATTTGATTTACTCATATTTACTTTCATCCCTAAGACTTTCTCCATATGGCTCAAAATGTTTAAAATTGAGTTAAACGCTTTCGAAGAAGCTTTACTAAAAATAAGTGTATCATCTGCAAATGAAAGATGTGAAATGATTCTTCTAGCAGAATTATGAAAAGCTATCCCTTTAGTAGTACTAAAATAATGGGATAAAATTCTGGAAAAATAATTATTTGCAATTATAAATAAAGATGGAGACAAAGAATCACCTTGCCTAAGGCCTCTTGAAGACTTAAAGAACCCATGACTTGAGCCATTTATAATAATAGAAAACCAGATATTTGAGATGGATTTATAGATAAATTGAATGAAATTCTCAGAAAAACCAAACTTTCTCAGAACTGCTAGAAGAAAACTCCATTCAATCCTATCACAGGCCTTCATAATGTCCAACTTAATAGTGGCATTTTCCCCAAGGCATTTCATATCAATATCATGCACAAGTTCTTTAACAAGAAGAAAATTATCAGAAAGAAGTCTACCTTTTACAAAAGCATTTTGATTGGGATAAATAATTCTATCAAGGATAGAACTTAGTTTATTGGCCATCACTTTAATGGTAATTTTATTGAAAATATTACAAAGGCTTATAGGTCTAAAATCTACCCAAGATTTAGGCCTATCCACTTTGGGAATCAAGGTAATAGAAGTTGAAGTTACAAACTTGTGGATATAATTAGCCTTGAAAGAATCTAAACCTGCTTCCCAAACATCAATCATAATAATCTCCCAACAGGACTTCAAAAAAATAGGAGAGAAACCATCTGACCCTGCCGCAGAATCCTCCTTTAACACTTTAATAATATCTTCCACCTCTCTCAAGGTAGGGGGAGACAATAGCCACGAGTTCTCTTATGGTGCCCCACCCCTTAATCCGCAAGAATTAAGTTAAGGGGTGGTGTGTCACTTTAGCTAACCCTTCACTTATAATTGGATTAGGATGAAATCCATAATCCTACCTAATAAGGGAAGGAGTGAGCATAGAATCAAACATTCAATCTAAGTAAACATATAGAGTGCGGAAACGATTTTCAATGTAAAACATCCAAGCATCACAACATAAGTATAAAGAAATGTATCTCAGAATATTAGTATAGAATCCAAATACGCAGTCATAAGTACCTGTATTATTACATCATTTAAAAGTTTAAATAAAAAAAAGTGCAAATACACTTATCCTCACATATAAAACTAAACAGCTGCTTCCTCTAAAGGCTCCTCCTCTGGGTATGGCTCCACTCCTAGCTCCTACTCATATAACTGAAGAGGATCTGCCATTGTCGATTTCACAATGCAGGGCCCCAGCCAAAAAAAGAAAAATCTAGTTAGACAATTGTCTAAGTATATTTTAAGCTGATAAATTTTATATGTGTTATGTAATATCACCATTCTATAACTTCTAAGCAATATATGTATAAGGGAGCAGCAAGCAATACAAAAGGAAGGAAAAGTTATAAATTATCATTTATAACTTAAGCAATAAGAGAGACTAAGACATGCCTCAAATGTGAGCTAAGCAAAGTAGGGCATATAAATATACATAATCAAATAAGTATTGTAAGAAAAATGCTACCTCCTAAACATGTTAGTGATCAAAAGAAATATGTTAATTAAAATAAAATAACTCAGCAGTAGTACATATAAATAACAGCAAGATTCTAACATCCTAATATATAAAAGCAGTACAAGGAAATAGTTGACTGAATAAAAATGCTGAAAAGTAAACAAAACATCATAACTGTATATAAATATCCGTGCATCAACTGCCATATAGAAAAGAGCTAATCTAGCCTATCGAACATCAAAGAGTCTTAGCACCATCACGGCTAAGTCACAAAATTGTGTACCCCTAGCAACATAAGGAGGCTAGACAACTAAGCACATAAAAGTAATCGAAGGATCTTAGCACCAGTACGGCTAAGGCACCAACTGTGTGCCCCTAGCGACATAAGGAGGCTAGGCAACTAAGCACACAAAGTAACCTTAGCACCAATACGGCTAAGGCACCAACGGTGTATCCCTAGCGACATAAGGAGGCTAGGCAACAAAGCACACAACAAAACAAGTCCTTCCCCTAGTGATATAAGAAGACTATGCAATAAGGACATATCTGAGAGGCAGCTCATATAACTATCATCTTTTTATTAATCACTTTAATATTTTCACAAAGAATCTAAGGAGTCTCCATATTTTCCTAACATTTTATTCATGCATCAAAATTCTTAAATGACATGCTCAAGAAAATATGGCACAAAAATCAAGGAATGTGTAATAACAAAATATCAAATAGAAATAAGGGACTCTACTAAACATAGTGATATCATTTGTTTTCTAATTAACCATTCTAACTATTCCAAGTCACACAAGTTCAGGATCACCATTTTTTTGCTATCGAGTGTAACTTAAAAATTCATCCTTACAAGTTAAAAAGGATAAGAACTGATTAGGTTCTAATCTAGTTCAATCAGATAGACGACTATGAGTTAAATCAATAAATTATATATCCTAGTTTTGTGAATTTAGACGTTCTAACTAAGATCTGATCAAGATCTTCTAAACCTATATATTATGGATTAAATACTATGAGATTTAAGTTTAATCACATAATCCAAAAAGGATAAGACCTAAGTTATAGGTTTTATTCTATAAGTGATTTACTAGTTAAGGCAAATCCTATTAAGTAATCAAGCTTAATAGGATAAATCTTCTATCCTAAATCTAAGATTTAAAGGTAAAATAATCAGAACAAGTTGTAAAATAAAAAAAAAATCTAGAAACTAATAAAACCAAGATTTCACCCATTGAGTAACTCATTTACCCAATGAATGAACTCTAACCTATGATCCAGTCCTAGTCTCAGGAAAGATCCTTAAGGTGTAGTGTTTAAAACTTATAAGAATTTTTGGAATCTAACCCAACAATTGGTTTCACTCACTTAGATGTCACTAATACAATTATAATATTAGTTTTAATATTTTGGAATGTTAATTAAAGGTTAGGGGTACTTAGTCCAATCTTAGGGCAAAATGACTATTTGCCACTACTCTAAGGGTCAAAAATTCAACTTTTGACTTACATATCAAAATTGAATCCTCTTATTTCTAACTGATTCCTTACTGTCTAACTTGAAGATAGATAGTAAGTACGTTCAAATTGGACTCCAAACGGTCAAGCCATGACCAAAAGTAAGGCCAAGGGTATTTTGGTTATTTTCTAAATTTCTAGGATTCTGATCTTAAATATTATTTTAGTTTATTGATGATATTGAAATTCTAAACTAGTTAGCATCTTGAATTTTTAGATTTAGAGTTGATTTGACTAAGTTATGATTATTTGAAGTCTAGAGGCATTTTGGTCATTTTTTACTAAGAATTCTAGGGTTGACTTTTTATCCTGATGTTCAAATGAGAAAACTAATACTACTATAGTGATGGGGCCATTCTCTTGAGCATTTTAAGACCCATATTGACTATGTTCTGATAACTGGGTAAAAAGTTATGAGGTTCTAAAGAGGTCCTAAAATGTTACCTCGTTATGTGTACCCCAAAACTAAATTCTGTATTACGCCATTTGATTCTATTTATTTTTCTGAGTATTTTGAGACCTATATTTGTTATGTTTGGATTATCCTACAAAAAGTTATTAAACTTTTAAGTTTTACTATTAAAAAATATAATTTGAATTATTTTACTGTTTATTTATTCAAATTAAATGATTTTACTGTTTATCCCTCAAGTTTATATATATAATGTCTGAATTTATTAACTTTTAATTAATCTATGATTAAATAAGCTTAATTATTAATTAATAATAATTAATTAATTAATTAACTAAATTATATAATATTATTATTTTATTGTTGAAAAGTCATTAGCGTTAATTACTATTTAATTAACGTTAATCACTTGTTAATATCTAATTAAGAATAACTAATTATAGTTTACTGTTAATAATCATTAATTATTCTAATTACTATTAAGGTTTAATTAATATTAAAATATTCCTAATTAATCTCTTAATTATTAATTAATTATAGGTTTACTGTTAAAACATCATTAATATTAATTATAATTAATTAACCACTAACTGTATTTAATTAATTACTAACAGTAATTAATTAAACTAATTAACTGGCTGACTGGGCAGTGGGCTCCACCTATGACACGTGGCAGCACCTGATTGGGTGCTGCTCTGCGTGTGGACCCCACTGTACATGTGGCGTGCCCAGAGGCTGCTATGTGGTGCTGTGGGTCCCACAAAGAAGCTGAACGGTCTCGGGTGATTGGGCAGTGGGTCCCACTTGACACGTGGCAGGCCCAGAGGCTGCCACGTGGCACTGTGGGCTGCACAGGGAAGCCGAAATGTCGTGGGTGATCGGGCAGTGGGTCCCACTTGATACGTGGCGGGCCCAGAGGCTGCCACGTGACACTGTGGGCCCCACAGGGAAGCCGAAACACCGCGCAGGCTCGGGCTGTGGGCCCACGTGACACGTGGCATGCCGGCTGGTTGCCACGTGGCGCAGTGGGCCCCACGGCCAAAGCCGAAGAGGCGCGGGTACGGTCGGTGGGTCCCACGTGACACGTGGCAAGCTTGGAGGCTGCCACGTGGCGCTGCGGGCCCCACCTGATCCAGACGCGACCGGGTCGGGCTCGGGTCGACCCGGCCCGGCCCGAACTTTGCCTTCTCCACCGAGGGGTCCCGAAGGCGCCAGCTAGGGCACCGCTTTTGCCGGCCTTCCCGGCGCCGGACCGCCTCGGCCCGCACGGCCGACGGTAGCCCTCGTCGGGGCCTACACGTCGGTGGGCGGACCTTCACCGGAGGTGGCCGGAGGCGGCGGCTAAGGGCAACCCTAGGTCTAGGGTTACGGGGGGTGCGCACGGGGTTTCGGCCTGAGGCTTCAAGCCTCGGTCTGAGTCGACCGGACCGATCGAGGTCGATCGGGTTCGGTTGATCGTCGATCCACATCCTAATCTACAATCCTAAGGTTATGTGACGGTGAAATGCAAATGGAGGAGGGAGATCGGGGGGGGTACCTGGATCGATGGCTCACAGTCTTCAGGATGGCTCGGCTCGGGTCGAGGTCGATTCGGGCTCCGGTTTTGCAAACCCGGAGCTCATCGCACGACCGAGGTCTTATAGGAGGTGCCGATGACCTCGAAGAGGCCGGGGAGGGCGCCGGTTTGCCCGGAGGGCGGCAGGGCGCGCCGCATGGCACTCGGGACGGAGCTGTCGAGGATGACGGCTCCGTAGCCGTTGGATCTGGATCAAATCCAATGGCTGCGAGGGCACCGTTTGATCAGACGGCGCCGTCGGCTACAGTTGACGGCAGGGTAAATAAATAACGGCGCCGTTAAGTAATTAATTAAATTTTTTTTTTCCAAAATTTTGAACATATTTTTCCTAGCTAATTGAGGGGTGAGGAACGCAATGGCGAGGTCAGATTTTCGATCCGACGAGTATTTTGATTCCTCGATTTCCGGGGAATTTTTATTATTAAAATATTCGTCGAAATTTCGACGACTTTCGATTGACACGAAAACTTCACCCCAAGCTAATTTGGGGCTAATGAATGTAATGGCGGTATCCGTTTTCCAATCCGAGATCAATTTAGATAGGTCAAATTTTAGGGTTTCTGGATTTTCCAGAAATGAGTATTCGATCCAATTGATTCCTGACTTGGGGGTAGGCCCTAGGAGTTGACTCCAAATGACCTAATTAGTACTTAAGAAGTTTTAAGACTAAGTTTAGTCATAATTGACTAAGATAACAACCTAAGTTGTTACATCTCTTCCTCAGAAATTCTTGAAAAAGTAACATTATTTCTATGACTAGAGAGATCACAGCCTTCTCCCTGCCAAAGATAATTAAAAAACTCACACACAGAACTTCCTAGGGAGTCAAAAGGAATGTTACCACCCCCAAGATCCTTTAAATGAGAGAACACATTAGCATAATTTTTGATATTAACCCAAGAGTGAAAAATTCTTGTGTTTTTTTCACCATCCTTGAATCTTTTGAGAGTCAATTTCTAAATCCAAAAAGCTTCTTTCATACTCAAGACAGAATCTAAATGTTTATATGCTTTATTAAGATGCTCTTTCACTAAAGGAGAATTAAAACCGTCCAAAAGAGCTTTAAGATCAATCACTTTGGCCTCCGCCTTCCTAACATTATCAAAGATATTACCAAAATGATCTTTGTTCCAAGAGATAAGAACTTTTCTTAACCTCTTCAATTTTATGTGAAATCTAATCATTGGGGAAATATTAGGATCCACAGCAGTAGACTAGTTCAAATTAACTAGCTCAAAAAAATCTGGATGCTGAACCCACATATTCTAAAACCGAAAGCTACTTCTGCCAACTAAAGAAGAAACAAGAGGTAAAAGAAGAGGGGCGTGGTCAGAACCAAGCCGACCCAAATGAGCCACCTGGAGCTTATTAAAAAGACTGGCAAAATTTGGATTAACTAAAAACCTATCAATTCTTGAAACAACAGAACCGTTGGACCAAGTAAAAGAAGAACCATAAAAATTAATAACCATTAAACCAGAGTTACTAATCATAGCATTAAAATCTCTAATTGCAGAATTACAGGTCTGACTCTTTCCAAAACATTCAGATTCTTTTCGGATCACATTGAAATCTCCCCCAATTATGCAGGGAGAGTCATCCAGATTGCACCAATTCTCTAAAGAAAACCATAAATTTTTCCTTACACTATAAGAGCAGCTAGCGTAAACAACAGATACTTTTCAACTCAGATTTTTCCAGATACAGTTTCCATTAATACATTGATCCTCATTAACCACCATATCGAAATCAAAAGGTGGATTCCACAAGATCCAAATCTTACCATTTATATTACTCAAAAATTTAGAAAAGCCCCAAAACTTAACAATTCTATCCAAACAAGACTGTTTGATTAAAGGTTCCAAAATTGTCAGAAAAATAACATTATTTCTTTTACAAAGAGATTTTAATCTTTTCTTTGTTTTAGCATTACCTACACCCCTTACATTCCAAAAAAGAAAATTCTTCTCCATCAAAAAGTGATTCTAAGAGATTTCTTGAACTGAGGTCTTTCCAACAGCATTTCAGCCTTGGTCCTACGGACCAAGCGTTTTCCTTTTGGAGAAACCCACTCCTTTTCGATGGGATCCAGAATAATAGAATCCGATCGATTTCGACTTCCGACCTCCAACGAATAACCATTTTCTTTTTTCTGAATAGCTTCTAAGATTAAGTTCACAAAATTATTATTATCAACATGAATCTCATTAGTTTCAATTGAATCAGTACAATCCTTAAATTTTGCTTGTAGAGATAAAGGAGACTTACTCACAAAAGGGATAATAGCTTGATCCAAATTTTTTTCAACACCACTATCAGACACCACAGAAAAAACCAGACTTTTTTTAATTCTCCATTGAGGCTTTAAACGACTAACACATTCCAACTCCGTGTGACCACATCTTTTACAAGCCCCACACATAACAAATTCTTGTTCCACCCTAACTTCCTGAACATGTTCAAAAATATTACCTGAAATTAATATGGACTTAGGACATCTCTTGGATATATCAAGATCAACCAAAACCCTCGCACGATGAGCATACCAAAAACCAGATAAATTGTCAATGGCAATCAGAGCACCTATTTTACTTACTAAAGCCCATAAATGAAGCGGGTTGTTCAACTTCGGGTGAAGATACGGGAAATTTATCCAATGGGGTTCAAAAGGAGAATCCACCACATTATCCCGTTCTTTGTCAACCAAAAGTTTAATCGTACCTCTTGGAAGTTTAATAAAATGAATTGAAAGCAAATTAATTGTAACGCCTCGTCCCGTCGCCGTGCGCAAAAGACAAGTGAAATTCATAGTTCGGCAGCGGAACGGTGCACTACTCGAGAATGGTGGGCCATACAAGCAAAACCCATCATCCTAAATAGACTAGAGAGACTGAGCCATACTGAAGGCTACTGACTCGAATCCTAAGAGTAGGATCGAGAGTCAATATCTTAAGTATTAGACTAGTACGTACACAAGGTTCAAGGAAGTGGGAAGGAACCCATGTATATTACAAAAAAATACATCAGCATTTCCAGTATGCTGATCGCATCACAATACTAAGTATATCAATATAACAGAGTGCGGAAGCTAAAAGCAAAACATCCAGAATACATTCATCTCAAGCAGTAGTAAATATCCATCTCAGAAAAGAAAAGTAAGAGTACATCCAGAGTTTATTACAAATCATTTGAATGCAAAAATATAAAGAGTCTATCTAAAATACTGAAAAGAGCTAGTAAGTAAAAGTAGATGCTCGGTCCACTACAGCTCCAAATGCTCCTCTTGAGTCTTTGGTACGTCCTCCTGACCTGTCTTCAAAACCTGCTCAGGATCTAGCAAATTGTCGGATCCCAAAAGAACCCCGTGTTAGACAAGAAGTCTAACACATCGAAACTAGCTATGCAAAGCTAAACCAAACATAACAAAGTATACAAGTAAAGTAAAGCCGTAATAGAGCTGAAGAAAGATTTGCAAGCGAGGAAAAACTGTAAGTAATGAGTAAACAAGACAGTAAAAGGGCTATGAAATGTGAAGCTATCACCAAATAGAACTGAAAGCAAAACAAACATTATGCTAAAAAGAATGCTATAAGCTGCATTATATGCCACTAAAATAATGCTCACAAATATGCTATACCATGGTATATCACAGAACTATCACTGAAGGTTTATGAGTAGTACGGTCCAACGTAAGCACAACAGTTAGGAAGTCAGTATGGTGACGCAGATGCACCCTGAAATTCCCCAGTCTGTGTATATAATATTCTGTATCTCATACTGTATCACTGATAACCATGTGTCATGATAGAAGGAATGAGTTCAACTAATGTTTAAGCTTATGCTTATGTTATTATATTGAATGAATAAAAAATCCCACAATCCATGAAGAATTTAGTAAGAAACAATAATGAATTCTAAGTCTCCACTGTGCAGAATCCTGCTAAAAGAATTCTGACTCCTAATCTCTAAAGCAATTGTTGGTTAAAGTTGCTTATTTTCTTAAAGATCACTAGACGGGGTGATTGTATACACATATTAAAGATATTGCAATAATAGAGTTCTTATCACTTAGTTTGATTAAGCCACCATAATAAAACGATCTCCATTAGGAGGCACCATCCGATGATGATTTTGTATCTTAAGCTAAGTATTGAGTCACTAAACTCATAAATATACTTAGTGTCTTAAGAAAGGTGGATCCCATTACTTAGTTTATTTGAGCCATACCTATTGAAGCGGTCTTCGCTAGGAGGTATTGCCCGATGGCAAATTGTCTTTCAATTAAACTAAGGAATGGGTTTCCATTTAATACACTCTTAGAATCGATTGATTTACTCTAAGTGAGGTTATATTCGCCTAAGCCCGCAGGATAGCAACAAATATAAATCTCACTTAGAGTGACTCAACCAATCTTGAATATTACTGGGGACCAGTAATATGAGTATACTATACTACACCACCCAATGATTAGGGGTCGATCAAGTCTAATTAATAGAACAAGGATTTATCAAAACTACAAGTCTTGAACTAATAGGCAATTCTTATACAAGGTTTCACCAATCAAGTGTGATCAAGGATCACTAAATATGGATTCTACCACAAGGAGAAGTATCTTTTCTAGTGCCTTAACGGATTACTACCACAAGGAGAGTAGATCAATTTCTAAGGTGGTGGGATCTTCTATACTTCTACTTCAAGGAATCATACAAGGCTTCATACCTCATGATATATGAATTTAGGTCTTTTAAATAATTCAAGACGATCTCATGAAGAGATATCCAAGATCTCCTTTCTAGATGTTGATATCAAGCTCTTAGGTTCTGATTTTCAATTAGGTTTAGGATGGTTAGATCAGATGATTAAGTCATCTGATCACTCTGTAACTGATATTATGGGATCTAAATCATACATATTATTAAGGATTTGATCACTTATTCAATCATTATAGTATTAATAATCTTTTTATGCAAGTTTATTACTTAAGAGAAAATCAGGGATCTTAAGGTTTGATTCAGATAGTGAAATCACCAAAGATTGTTATTAACCTTAATTTGTCTAATTCAAATGTTTAGAATCAATAGTAAATCAAATGCATTATTGGAAAATGTTCAATTCATAGTTTTGAAATCAATTCAATTAAGTTAGGGTTCTTAAGGATTCAGATTCTCCTTAAGTAGATTAGGGTTTAATCTCTTCTCATGCCTTAAGCAAAATCAAGTATATATATAAAGATCAATATCAAATCAGTAGATTAATTATGTATTATTGGTGGCAATCTTAGATCTAGATCAAGTCTTAGAAGCTTGGCCCAAATCTTAAGATTTCTTAAGTTAATTAGGATATTTAAGATTCCAAATCTTTGGATTTATTCAAGTATATTCAATAAATTTATAAGGATGAATTCATTTCATTTAACTTACTGTTATAAGTTAGATTGATAAATCAAGTTCTAAAATAAGGGTTACTTAGTGCTAATCAAACCCTACTTCCAATCAAAAAGGATTAGCACATAAGTATAAATCCTAACCATTCAAATCACATGATATTTGGCATGTAAGTTCTAATTAATCATACAAGTAATCAGAATTTAAGTTTGCTAAGATCCAATGAATATAAACCCTAAAATTTACAAGTCCTGATTTAACAAGATTAGGGAATAACTAGAATTATAGAACTCAAAAAATAATTCTACTTAGCACATGCATTCTAATTATCATAAGTAAACTAATGGCACCCTAAAGATGCAATTTGGATAAGTAAAATTACTAATTTATGTTAATTAAGATCCACTGTAATTATACAATAATTAAAGATCTAACCATCAGATGCATGATTTTATTTTATATTTAGGTTCCTGAGATTTTTCTGATCATTTTCATATATAATATTATAGGATTTGGACAAGTGGATTAAAAGTTATTTAAGTAATACATTCTGTATTTTTATTTAATCAAAATCTTATGATTTGAATAATTGAATTATTTTCCTTAAGGAAAATAATTCCAAAATTCCTTTAATTAAAACGGCTCGACCCAAATTCAAAATGCGTGGGTCGACCGGGGCCTGGAAGACCCGGCACTGTCGCACAGCGCGGGTCATGGGTCGACCCGGCCCGCACAGTACCGTCGTCCCCGCTTCGTCGTCCCGAAGGAGGGGACCGATTAGGGAAACCCTAATCGCCAAATTCCGGCGCATCCATCCCACGGCTCGGTCGGCACTCTATCGCTGATCGATCACCGTGGTCAGACGCGTTGATTGGGACTCGAAGCCCCTTATGAGATGGTCTGGATCGACTAGACCTTACTCACCTGAGGGCTCCTCCATTGGAGCTACTGTGGGGAGATAATTCTCCCCATGGAGGCCACGCCAGACCTCGGGCCTGATCCCAGACCCAATCTGGGGGTCTGGGATGGTCTGGATCACCGGGTCCTTACTCGACCGAGGCGATCCAGAAGGAACTTACCCGATCGATCGATTCAATCAATTGGGGCTAACCTAGATCCTAATTACGATACCGTTGGGTTCGTAACGACAATACGTACAAGAGCGCATCAAATGGACTAAGGTTTGAGCCTCATTGGCTCAGAACCTGCAACTGGGGTACCTGGCTTTGCGGGACGAAGCTGGAACTGGAAGACGGAGCGTGGTTCACTACCGCAGAGACTCTAGAAGCTCTTAGGGGTCCTGAACTCCAGGAGTAACCCTCTATCAGCGGTACGCGAGCTCGGGAGCACCTGGATGAAGCTCGGGAGTTTGGTAATGGCAACGAATTGCAGAGGCTTCAATTGATCAGCAAGGGTCAATTGAAGCGAAGCTGGGGCTATTTATAGCCTTGGCAGAGCTTAGGGAAGCTTCTGGAGCCACTGGCTCAGACTGGGGAGGCCCGAGAGGTTGGGCCTTGGCTGATTTCTCAAATTTCCAATTTGAGCTCGGCCGGGTCGCTAGGCCCGATCGGGACTCCAATCCAATACGGGAGGGATCCCAACGACATGCTGAGGTGGACGCGGGAGTGGGGGACAAGGTCTGCAGCTGGCAGTATGGGAGAATCCTCCTGTCGAATGCGCGAGGGAGTGGGGACGACGATCCACAGTGTCGGGTGCCTTGGATGCCGTCTGATCTTTTGATCGGATGGCGCTACGGCTGGGATCGTCTGGATCTTAACAGCCGATCGCGGGGATGATCCTGGCCGTAGGATCCACGGGCTGGATCCAACGATGGATCCGCGGTTCCGCAGAATCAAATCCTAGCCGTTGGTTAAAAAGGCGGAATGGCTAGATTCACGGGGCGCCGCTGTCGCGTGACCCGGGCTCCGATTGTTTATTTAGGTAAATGGGTATATTTGCAAAATCAAATTGTTTGGGACCCTTTTATGCAATTGAGCCATTTTAATTTAAATTGAATTATGGCCCAAATAAATTCCAAATTGCACCAAATTTTCACCCTTAGCTAATTTGGGGGTGAGGAATTCAAAAATGTAATCAGATTTTAGTTTTGAGATCAAAATATTTTGGATCTAGACTAACGCATCTAGATTAATCAATTTGCAAATTTTGACTTAGAGAAGTTCAGTCAACTTCAAATCTTCTAGATAGGCTTAAATTGATGGTCTAAGTGCAGGGATACTAAAAATTGAATTTAAGCAACCCATATTTTGCATGGTAATAACATAGGGTTGTTATATTAATGAAATCATCAAAAGAAACCAGAGAAAATGAAAAATTATTCTTTGGTAAAGACCGGATCCAAAAACCTCATTTATAAAACGAGAACAAAAAAGAATCAAGAACTTTTAAAGAGATCCAGCCTTTCAAACAAACCCCAATCACTGAGAAACCACAACCTTTACAAGGTAAACATAGCGAAGGGATAGAAAGATTTGAGGTACAACAAACATTACCCGAATCCAGAGTAGGTTTGAGAGGGAGAAGGGGAAACTCATCTTCGTCAAACTTCTTACTCTCAGAGAACGCTCTTAACCAAGACGGCCGAAACCCTAGAAGCACCCGAACCGCTTCTTGATCTCAGCATCAATTAAACATTTGTTCTAAATAAGATATATATATATATATATATATATATATATATATATATATATAATAAATTATAGATCCAAATATGATAATTTTTGGGCATGTACATTCATCTCGTTAAGATGCTTCATCTGATACGATTCCATAATTTTTGGATTCCAAATAATGGTTGATCACAACATAAAAAAGTAAGGGAAAATCTTGACACCCGATCTTGATCAAACTGTCTAGATTTGCCTTGGTAGCTAATTAAGGACTCTCCTTGATGCCCTAAAAAATGTAAGCACAAGTCCTTTGATTGACTCCTTCCATCAGCCAAAATTGCAACTCAAATTTTCCTCTCTCACAATAGAACATTGAACTTTTCTCTTAGCATTGATCGTTCATCCATCTCCCTTATTTTCTTATATTTCTCAGTTGGATGAACCCCTCTATCTCCTTACTATGCATTTCTTCTCCCTAAGGTGCATACAGCAAGTGTCAACCTCCTTCTACATGGTTGAGGGCAATCCTTCCTTGTTTCTTGCCTATCTCTCGAATCTTCCCCACCATTCAACAAATGAACTCTCCAACCCTCCACTCAAGGTGTGGATCAACAATCTCATCACCTCCTTATTTATTGACAACCACCTTCTTCTCCTTTCTCACACAAAATCCCAAATGAAGATGTACTTCAGCCAGTGGTCCTCTTCTTCTCGATGCATCAGCCGATCACCACAAGCAAGTAAGGGCCCGCCGATCTCCCAATCCTTCTTTTCTATGGCCGATATTTCCTTCAACGCTTTAGATGGACTAATCTACACCTAAGATTAGTCTTGTTTGTGATCAAATATTTTTAGCTCTTTATTTAATTATGATTCCTGAATCTAAATCTAAATACAATTGTATATTTGATTATATCAAAATAAAAGTTTAACCCTCAAATAGATATGATAATATGCTTGATTCTGTTGTAAATAATAAAATTTGTAATCCTCTGCATCAATTATCTTATTTATAAATCTTGCTGATAATCTGAATAAATTCAATTATATCTTAATGCCATTCAAAGTAATAGATGAATATATTCCTATTTAGCTTTTGTATATCTGTCTTAGATGAGTTCAACCAACTCTCATTTAGTGTTTACTAGTTTTTCTTTTCCTTTGGAATTATATTCAAAACTTTATTTCAATTGAAATGCTTATATCTATAGTTGGATTATGTCTAAACATATTTGTTGATATTAAGTTAATACTTAAATGCGTGTATTAATGTACCAATATAGTATGTTGTAACAACCCTAGGTTATTACTTTGCTAAATTTGTACTCAATTAAGTTCTAATAAAGTTGCCAGTATATTATAATTATCATTGGGACCAAATCCTAAAAATTTAAAATCCATTGGATCAAAATTGAATTAATTGATTATTTAATTAATTTATTGACTTTGAAAATAAGCTAAATTAAATTGATCACCAAATAAAAATCTAATTATATTTTTGAATTTATTATATCCAAATTAATTAAGGGTAAATTTTTGGGAATTTTTAGAGTTCATTTGAATAAAAAATATTGATTAATTCAAATTGAATTATTATTAATTAAATCATTTATTAATTCTAAAATTCAATTTATCCAACGGTCGACCATTGGATCCATCTTCATATAGAGGTCAATCTGCTACCCGGCCGCAAACCGCATAGCCAGTTGACTCAAATCCAGTCATTCTGTGGATCCGCTTGATATGATCTGACAACTTTGATCAGATCCTGCTATGATTCTGACTCCAACCATTATATTCTTAGTAGGATTGTGTAACAATAATATGTTGTTACCTTACCTAATCTAATTTAAACTAAGCCTTAATTATTATTCCATTAACTTTATCTAGTCATTATAACCTAACACTAAAAATTTGGAGTCAATCAGAGCTCAATTGGGTTATTGGTCATTTTATCAATTTTAGGATCCTAAAAATTAGCTAAATTAATCTCCAAATTAAATTTTGATTTTATTTCTTAGTTCCTCACCACCAAATTAGATAAGGTAAAATTTTAGAAAATTTTGGAGGTCATTTTGCATAAATTGAATTTAATTTGAATTTGGGAAATTACACATAAGGATTTGAAACAAATTAATATTGCACTTTGCACCTTCAACGGTCAACTCCTACTCAAAAAGGCGGAGCACATCCTAGCCATTCGGACGTGTCATAACCCTCAATCCAATGGATTCCATTCGCCCACACTTGGCTCCGTTTGTAGCAGTTAGATCGCAATCGCAATCCAACGGCTGTGATTCAGCCTGCGGTTGGCTGTTGTGATCCGCTCCATCTGGACCATTGCGTATTTTGCTTCAATTAATCTGACAGAAAGCCTCGCTCCCATTTTTATAGATATTTGTTCCTAGCCAGTCCATCATGACATGGAAGAATCGCCCGATATAGATCCGTCAGGCCCTTTCCTCCACTAATCCCAACGGTCTCTAATTAATTCCCACTCCTAGCTCTTGCTCTTTATCAGGCCGCAGAGGCCTAGTAGCCCTCAATGAGGTAATGAGGAAAAGTTGTAGTCGGGCTCAGGACTAAAGCTTAGCTCAAGCTCCATGGGCCTTGTGGCTAGAAATAGCCTCAAAATTCATTAGTGAGCTCATTTGCTTACTCCCTACAAGCTCTCGACCTTTTTTGCTTCCATTGCACCACCTTTTTTCCATCTAGTTGGCATCCTGCAACTCTCGATGAGCTCCCAAAAGATAAGTGGGTGCGACCTAACGTTCAGGTCCCCAGTCAGCTGTTGATCATCCAAAAGAGCCCCAGTAATCATTTCCTAACCTCGAGTCAGCTCCATCAATCTGCAGACCCCAATCCAAGTACTGCCTCTTCCCCTAATGAGTTGAGTAGGCTCATTGTCAATCCAATTTTGAATTAGGATAGTTTTGTGTTGTGTTGCAAACCTTCATTATCCTTTAGGCTATTCGTGTGAAGCGAATGGAGTGGTTGAGCCCAGTCTAAACAACGATGACTCGCTGTCTGGATAGAGCAGCTGTCTAGTGGAGACAAAGTTACTGCACTAGATTCCTGAGCTCGATTCTAACTCATTCCACTTTGTAGCTACATTCCCTTATCATTCACAGCCATTGCAATCATCCTGGGGCTCAAGCTGAGTCCCGATCGATCGTATTGATCAGGCCAAAACACTGAATAGTGCTGTAACTTGAGTAAGGACCTAGCAATTCGGTGGCTCCCAGTCCTAGAAAACTAAGGGCTTTGTGCCATCTTGACACCCTGAATGTGTCGAGATCAAGAGCTAGCCATTTGGTGGTCTCTGTGGGGAGAATTCGCTCCCCATGGTAACCTCTAGAAATCCTGCAGGATTGATTTTAGGGTGAGTAGGCTATGGGGACTCGGTGTCGAGTTTAGCAGGAGCTGATCCAGCACCATTTATTTTTATGCTAGTCCCTTAGCCGTAGGATCATATTGAGTGATTTAAAAGATAACATGTGTAGACATCAAACATAACTCATTTATTCATCAATTCACAAGTTTTGGATACAAAGATCAAAATAAAATAAAAGTTACAAAGTTTTAAAATAGAGTTAAAAAGAGCGATAATTCAGTAGGAAGCAGTATCAGAGTTGCTTGGTTCTTAGCACCTTTCTTCTAGGATGAACTCCTAATCTGGGCACTTTCAAAAGTGTGAGCATTTGAATACCAGTTAATTATGAAACTATATACAAATAGATATCATATTTACAAATATTAAATAATAAGCAAAATAATAAATAATTTGATAGAAAATAATGGTTGTATAAAATTATCCCTACAAATTTGTTTCAATTGCACTAAAACTTTAGCATAAAAGTAATTGTAGTCACAAAAATAAATATAAAATTTTGGCATTTGATATCTGAGGCAAAACATGATTTTGTTTGGAAAGTACAAAATCAAGGGAAATGGGGGTTCATTTTTGTGTTACATATTTTGACTTCCCTCTATACCTGCTCCATCAATAACTTATCAGTATAGGCTCTTTATAACTCCCAATATTGGATAGCCTTATCCTAGTAGTTCTCTGATCAGACTAAAAATATATCTATATAGAACCCTTACTACTCACTTATCCAAACTTGCTCATATATTATTTTATGTGACTTTTAAAAATATTTTTATCAATTTGTGCGATGCTGAGTGAAAAAAACATATTAAACGAGAGTAAGAAAAGACATATAGCACCTCATTCTTTAAATTCGGATGAGTGACAGTTCGCTCAATTTGCATTTAGGTTTTTGATATTTTAAAATTAGCATTTAGCCAATAGTATTATCTTCATTTCTATTATGTAATTCAATAATAAGGTTAAGACCAAAAGTTAACATAATATTGCTAAAGATTTATGTAATAAAGTTCCCTTTTATTAATAAAATTTAAAATAAGATTTCCTTTTGACAATATAATTAAATTGCCTTTTTTCGAACATAATGTTTAAGAGGATCTTCAATAAATTACTGAAGGATATTGTTGTGTTGTGGAGACGATTTAGTCCATCATGGAAATGCTAATGGTGCTCTGGTGAGCTTCTGGGAGGTTCAGAGGAAAATTAGAATAATGTGTGAAGTCCAGGAACAACATAGGCACTGCAGTGCGCCATAGGGCGCCCTAGCTATCCCTCACCCGAGACAAAGGCGCTATCGCGCGCCTCTGCGGTCAGTAGACAGAGAAGTGGGTACTTCATCGCGCTGTAGTGAAAATTGGCACTGCAGCGTGATGCAGCAAAAATCGATGCAGTAGTGCGCCACAATGGATCCATCCGAAGATGCAGGCTATTCAAAATGTGGGTGCTACCGCGCACCGCAACGGGTTCCATCCCGAGATACGGGCGCTACTGCGCACCGCAGCAGGTTAAATTCTGAGATGCGGACGCTACCGTGCACTGCAGCGGGTTCCATCCTGAGATGCAGGTGCTACCGCACACCGCGGCGGGTTTCCTTTTCAAAATATGGTGCTATGGCACGCCGTTGCGCCTGGTGGAGTTTTTCTCTAGTTCAATTATGTCCAAAGTAAATTGGAGGGAATTTTGGATCTTTTATGGTCCAAAATTAAGTTGGTACTTAAGTAAACAAGTTGATAGGAGTTTACAATATTGGCATTTCATATTTGAGGTTGATTGCTGCTGTGATGTGGAGATCCCAAGGTGAATCCCTAAGGAAGCTACTATGCAATAAACCTCTTGCATGTTGGAGAAGACACTCCAAGTGGTGTCTGCTTCCTCTCTTATCCATATTAGAATAAGAACTTGTGTATTTCCAATCAATGATAAGCTCTTTGTAAGTCAGTAATCTTCAGATTCTCATAGTGAAATTTATGTAGTTTGGCTCCGTGATTTTTCCGTTCTTGATTTTTCCATATAATTTTTTGTGTTTGGATGTTTGCATGTTTGTGTTTATCTTGCATGCATGTGCTATATAATTTTTTACTTGAAATTTTGTGATAACAAATTTGCTTGGTAAATATCAATGCAGCCCCGGTCCTCGATCGAGTTCTCTTGTCTAAACCACTTCTGCTATGGAGAGTGTGCTCGGTGGTGCTGAGATTTAACACCGACATGTGATATCAGGGTGAGGTTACCTTGATGGTCCTAGGGTTTACTGTTTAAGTGGGATCAATGGCCGACAAGATGAGACACAAGATACAAAAATTCAGTGAAACAAACTTTGTGTTCTAGAAAATGTAGATGGAGTATCTGCTTTACCAGAAGAGGTTTTATCTTCCATTGAAAGGAGCCCATAGAAAACCTACAAATATGGATGATGAAGAGTGGGAAGTTCTCGATAAAACTACACTGGGTTTGATTTGTTTATCATTGTCTTCTTTTGTTACTTTTAATATTGTTAATGAGAAAATTACTGTAGATCTCATAGATTCTCTAACAAGAATGTATGAGAAGCTCTTGACTTCGAATAAAGTTTTTTTTAATGAAGAGATTGTTTAACATGAAGATGATGGATGGCTATTCAGTGACTTAACACCTCAATAACTTCAATACAGTGACAAGCTAATTAAGTTCGATGGGCATTAGATTTGATGATGAGGTATGAGATTTATTGTTCCTCTCTTTATTACCGGACAGTTAGGATGGGCTGGTTACAACCATAAGCAATTCATCAGGAAATATATCATTGAGACTCAATGATATTGTCGGGCTTGTGCTGAACAAGGAGGTGCGAATAAATCCCATGGGGAGGCATCTACCTCAGTATTGAATGCTGAAAGAAAGGGAAGACACATTGAAATGAGGCATAACAGAAATAGATCAATGTCTCACAAGGAAAATCAAGACCCGGAAAAGCAAAGCTAGATTGTTAGAACTGTGGGAAGGCAGATCACTTCAAGATGGACTGCCCTACCCTGAAGAAGCCAAGTGGTGGAGGTAAAATGATAAACCCCACTATGAATGTTTCAACCGAGGAGGATTAAAAAGCATTTATCCTCTCACTTATCAATACGAAGTCCTAGGTCGTGGACTCGGGCACATCCTTTTATGCGACTCCGTCGAGAAGTGCCTTCAAGAATTATACTAAGGGTGACTTGGGGAAAGTATATCTTGGAGATAACAAGGCATGCAACACCATTGGCAGAGGTGATGTGGATGTTCAGCTACCAAGCGGTGTAGTTTGGAAGCTCAAAGATGTTAGACATGTGCCATGCCTAAAGAGAAATCTGATGTATTTGATGTGTTTGTAAAGTGGTTAGCTTTGGTGGAGAACAGACAGGACTAAAGCTTAAATGCTTAAGGTCTGATAATGGCAGTGAGTACTATGATAGGGAGTTCAATGAGCTTTGTGCCTTGAGAGGTATTAAGAGGGAGTTCACAGTCCCAAGAACACCATAGCAAAATGGTGTTGCAGAATGGATGAACATGAGAATCACAAAAAGAGCCATGATCATGAGATTGCATGCGGGTCTCCCAAAGAAGTTATGAACTGAAGCTGCGGCGACCCGCCGCTGGATCAGCATAGCTAATCCAATGTTATGTGCTCACTCTCCAGGATCATATTGGGATTTAGTATATCAGTGTATTTAGAGGCATTTAAAATACACACTTCCACATTCATTGCAATATTCAGAAATACTAAAATAATAAAGAAAATATATTCATTAAAAAGATAATAATTATTTTATAAAATCTATTGCATACTAAGCAAAAATTTAAAACTGTAATAAAATTAGCATATATATTACTCCTTCATGCATCAGCTCTGCCTCAAAGACTTGATCCAAAGTTATTTATGAACTATCACATATATATATATATATGTATATATATATATATATATATATATATATATATATATATGATAGGGTGAACCAAGAAAAAGAAAAGAAAATAATATACTTAATTAAACAGAAAGGTCTAAGCAAGATTTATAGGATATCAAAATTTGCATATAATATTAAGCGGCATGATTCTGCATGAGAAGCATATACAAATAGAATGTGATATTTAAGCATGATATGCTTGTAAAATTGTCACAATTATGAATGCATTATACATATTTAAGATATGTGCTCATTTTGAAAGAAAATAGAGTAATATATAATATTTGTTTTGTTGGATAAAGTTATAGAATAATCGAGAAGGTAGATACGTCTATCCATCTTTCTGAGATGTGGGTTCCTGATTAACTACACATTCCCCCTCAAAGACTATGTGCAGTCACCTTATTTCTCTAGATATCTGTCTATCCTAACCTAATGTATTTTCTATATAGACCTGAGATCAACCTGAATGAACCCATGATAATGATTTTTGATTATTTGTACAGAAATGAAAGTTGCAAAAATTAATAAATATATACATATATAGTAAAAAGAAAATGATAGAAATAAAAGTTACAGAAATTAAGAAATGATAGAAATGAAAGTTATAGAAATTAGAAAATATACACATATATATGAAAAGTGAAAATGACAGAAATGA
This sequence comes from Gastrodia elata, assembly GCA_016760335.1. Classification (NCBI taxonomy): domain Eukaryota; kingdom Viridiplantae; phylum Streptophyta; class Magnoliopsida; order Asparagales; family Orchidaceae; genus Gastrodia; species Gastrodia elata. Next base: position 37,082,489 of record CM028680.1, on the reverse strand, counting down.
AAGTTGTAGAAATTAAGAAATATATACATATATAGAAAATAAGAAAATGACAGAAATGAAAGTTGCAGAAATTAAGAATTATATATATATATAGAAAAAAAAAGAAAATGATAGAAATAATAGTTACATAAATTATGAAATATTTGCATATATAGAAAAAAAATAAAATTGCATAAATGGAAATATAATAATTATAGTGATAATATTAATATTAATATTATTATTAATATTATTATTATTAAGAAAAAAAAGAAGAAATGAAAATAATAGAAAATATTTAATCTCTTTCTCATTTCTTATTTTGTCATTAATGAGGCTTTACTGAAGGTCAATGGCGAGAATCAGTGGTGGCCAAGGAAGAGAGGGAGGAAGCAGAGGGGAGAAGAGGAGTGGGGGATGAGAAAGGAGTGGGGAGGGGATGAGGAAATGGGGGTGGTGGTGTATTTATAAGACTTTTTTTTAATTAATTATTGTCTCTGTCATCTATTATTTGGATGAGATAGATGAGAGAAAATTTATCATAATTATTTGAAGTGTTTAATTTGATCTTCTCTTTCTCTTTCTTATCTCTTCTTTCTCTCTCATTTTCTCTCTCCTTTCTCTCTCTTCTATTTTTTTTCCAGAAAATAATGAAACTTGACACAGAGGTGTATCTTAATGAGAAAAACACACTCGCATAAATTTTTTTCAATTTGGAGTGATATTTTATTTTTTATTACTTTCTAAAGATTAAAACTTCAAAAATTAATTATGGTCAATCCGGAGCTTAAAATTTGACAAAAATTATCTGTATCCTTTTTATAATATTCTTAATCTAACAACACCAAAATTGTTGAATTTGAACTTGTATTTAATTTTCCTAATTTTCTAAATTTAAATAATTCAGAAATTAATTCATGAGTATCTGTTATCCAGATTGCTCTCAAACTTGGGCATTATTACCACAAATATATACTCTATCAAACGATATTTTTTGTAAGCCCTAATTTTGAAGTCACTCAGGATCATAATTTTTGAGTCAAGTTTAGTCCTAATAGTCATAGTAATGACTTGGGTCATTACAAACTCTCCTACTTAAAAATGATGTCGTTCTCAACATCACACTAGATATTAAAGTTCAAAAAAAAAAAAGGAGATTGAATTTACTTGGGTTCTTAAATAGTGTATTATATTTTTTTAGCATAGTATCTTCTCTTTCCCAAGTGGCTTTCTTAGCACTATAATTTTTCCACTTAATCTTTATCATGGGTATGTTTCGATTTCTTAGTTGATGATTATCCCGACCTATAATTTTGATAAGTTCTTCTATGAATGATAAGTCTTGTAGAATTTCAACAGCAGGTATGAACATTTGCTGGAATGGATTTTGTAAATGTATATGAACTGAAGATACATGGAATACATTGTAAAAGGTAGAAAAATTATATGGTAGTTTGAGCTTATAAGCGGCATCTCCAATTTTGGCGATTATTTATCTTGGACTCAACTTCCCTGTTATTCCAAACTTATGAACTCCTCTTATTGGGCTTACCTTAAGATAGGCATGATCTCCTACTTAAAATTCTAGCATTTAATATTTAGCATCATGATAATTATTTTATCGATCTTGAGCTGTAACAATCCTGCTCTTTATTAGACGAATTTTATTATTAGTCTCCTCAACTAGATCAGATCCATATAACTGAACATTTACTACTTCAATCTAGGCCAATGGCATGCTACATTTTTTTTCATGCAGAGCTTTATATGGAACCATTATAATATATGATTGATAGCTATTATTATAGGAAAACTCCACTAATGGAAAGTGATCTTCCCAACTACCATCAAAGTCTAATATGCTTAAATGAAGAAGATCCTCAATTACTTGGTTTAATCTCTCTATTGACCATCTATTTGAGGGTGAAAAGCTGTACTCATAGCCAATACTATCCCCAAATCTTGATGTACTACCTTCAAAAAATGGGAGGTAAATCTACCGTCACGATCCGATATATTAGTTTTAGGGATTCTATGAAGCTTGATTATTTTTTTAATATATAACTTGACCAACTTTTCCACTGAATCTGTTTGCTTAATCGGAAGGAAGTGTGCTGATTTTGTTAGACGATCTACGATTACCCAAATCGCATCTACTCCAGTACGGCTTCTAGGCAATCCCATCACAAAGTCCAAAGAAATATCTGATCATTTCCACTATGGAAAATCTAATAGATGTAATAGTTCACCTGGCATTTAGTGACATATTCAGCTACATCTTTCATTAGTCCAGGCCACCAAAAGATCTCTTTCAAATCCCTATACATTTTATTATTTTAAGAGTGAATTATGTACCCTGAGTTATGAGCTTTAGTTAGAATTTGATTCTGAATGTATACATTATTTGGAATCCAAATCCTTTTCTCATGATAAATATAAACTCTTTTTTGTAAATGTAAGTTCATTATGTGACCATTTTCGACCTTGATTCCTCCGACATTCATTATGTGGCCTAAGAAAGATACATAATCTAGCCAAAATTCATATTTAAAATATTTGTCGAATATCTAATGATGCCTTAGAGTTTCTAGAACGACTCTCAGATGATTTTCATATTCTTCCTTGCTCTCAGAATAAATTAAAATATCATCAATGAATACTATTACAAACTTATCCAAATACGGTCTAAAAATTCTCTGCCTCAAAGTCCATAAAAATGGACGGAACATTGGTTAGACCAAATGACATGACCATGAACTCATAATGCATGTAGCAAGTTTTAAACGCTATTTTTAGAATATCCTCTTCTTTGACTCATAATTGATGAAAGCCTAATCTTAGATCTATCTTAAGAAATATCTTAGCTCCAGCTAATTGATCAAATAAATCATCAATACGTGATAGAGGGTACTTATTTTTAACTATTATCTTGTTGAGTTCATGATAATTGATGCACATTCACATCAAGCTATTTTTTTTCATTACAAAGAGCACTGGAGCTCCCCTTGATGACATGCTTTGTTGAATAAAACTTTAGTTCATCAGCTCTTGCAGTTGTTTGTTTAACTCTTGCAATTCTTTGGGTGTCATGTGATAAGGAGCTTTTGCTATTGGTTGAGTGCTAGGAATTAATTCAATTAAGAATTTGATTTCCCTTATTGGTGGTAATCCAGATAATTTATCAGGGAATATATTTTCAAACTCCTTTACAATTTGAGTGTCTGCTAAGAGAATTTCTTCCATCTTTTTGTAATAATCCTAGGTTGTTACGTTAGTCAATCAAGGATTAACTAGGTCCTGATCTTAATTTTAACACTCTAAATAAGTCATTAGGAACTCACCTTGAAGTTTTGGTCCAAATCAGGTATCAAATGGATCAAACCTTGATTTTGAAAATTTTAGGAACCCTAAAATTTAAAGCCTATCTAAATTTACCTCAAATCAAAAATCCAACTTTGTCATTGCGCTCATCACCCCCAAATTAACTATGGGTGATATTTTGGAAGCATTTGAAGTCGTTAAATTTTCGGTGAATATTTTAATATATTTAAAACACCCCAGAAAATAATAAAATTAAATACTCGCCAAAATTTAAATTCGACTTTGCCATTGAGTTCCTCACCTCTCAATTATCTAGGGATGAAAACTTAGAAATTTTTTGAACCCATTTACTAGTCCAATTTTAAATATAAAGTTTAGAAATATTAATTTTAAAATAATTGTAATTAATTATTTGGCAGTGGGCCCCGCCACTCAAAATTGGGCCATCCATGACCCGCCATCCGACCTGCTATCCATTATCCGCAGGCTGGGTCAGACAGTTTGGTCCCGAATGGCGCGCCCTGTGTCGTTTGATCGGGTTGTTCCGATCGAATAGCCCGAGCGGTGTTTCCCTCACATCGATCGCCGCTCATGAACCCTCCCTGTCTCAAATTAAGTTCCATGCAAGCAAAAAATCATCACCTCTTTTGATGAGGTAAGTTATTGATTTGAATCCAAAGATTGGAGATAACAATCTGCAATCGGAGCGTCTGTAGAAGCAAAACCCTATGTACCAAATTCTTCCTCCTTCTCTTCGGGTTTTGATTTAATTATACGTTGTTTTATATATTAAAATAGTTGCAATTATTGTTTAGTCCCAATCTGACTCGATCGAGCCGATTGGATGCTTAATTAATCATTGGTGTGCGGGGTACTTCAGGTTCTTCCTGCAGATGTTAGGGCATCTAGTCTTAGGAGATTCCAGCCACCTTTGTTGGAGTTTTCAAGCTTTCCAGATGAGCCTCGCCAAGCTCGTCCTTTTGACCTCTTGCTCGTCTCTAAGTTCTCTCCGATGGCTGAGTTCCGCGGAACCCTAGCCGCACCTTTCCTGTTGTCTATCGGAAGAAGATGACATCTCCTCGGGTCGAGCTGAAGCGAGTCGGGCCCAACCCACTGTTCCAATTTGACCCACTATTTTCTCTGTCCCGTTTGCTGTCATGTGGGGCCCGCTAGTGGTCAAGTTCGCGGGTCCCACTGGGTCTCATCCGTAGGCCTATGGGGCCCTCCATTTTCCAGAAGCTGCAAAATTAGCTTAATTTAGGACTTTTAATTAATTTAGCCAGTTAATTAATTTAAATTAATCAAAACTTTAATTAATCACATTTATTAATCCACACATCCAAATATAGCAAATATATATATATATATATATATATATATATATATATATATATATATATATATCATTTTACTCAAGAAAATGTAAGGATCATTATGGCATTTTTAGATTTTTTGTAGGATGCTTATTTTGTAAAATGATATTTTAGGCCATCTTTAAGCTCATAAAACTCTATAAATTCAAATATCCATAACTTTGTACCCCTAACTCCAAATATAACTAATATAGATCTCATTCTAATAAGGAGAATCCTAAGATTATTTTGGTAGTATTGGTTTTGTTGTTTGGAGTATAGTTTGGCTAATGACTTTTGGGTTCTTTTCTTAATTACCCTTAAGCTCTAGAAACTTCAATTGACCATAACTTAGTTAATTTAACTCCAAATTAGGTCATCAAATATACTATTATGATCAAGAGAATGTGTAGAATAGTAAACTACAAAAATAATTAAGTTTTGGTAATTAGATCTCCTAATTTGCCATAATCGCCATAAAACTTGATTAGCTCATAATTTAACCAAATGGAATCCAAATTGGGTCTACTCCCAACCATTGCACTCAGTGTGTTATATGGAAGCTATAGCCACTAAATTTGCTGAATTTGGACATTATTTGAGAAAGTTATATTTTTTGGACCTTTCCCTAAACCCAATATTGTTTTGGCCTCAATATTGTATTGGCCCCAATATTGTTTTGGCCATAACTTGGCCAATTAATCTCAAAATTTAGTAATCTTAGACTCTAGGGAATCCTTAAACAGTAAACAATAATAGTATAACTGAAAATTTATATTTCACTTAGTAAAATTACTAAATTTCTGCTAATATGCTAAATATATAATTAGAGCTCATTAGGCTTAATCCTTGATCGATTTGGGTGTACTTATTATTTATCTTCATATTAGACAATAAGTATTCATTTGGCATTAATAATTTTTAATTTGTAACATAAAATCAAAATTTTTATTTTAGACTCTATGGAATCCTTAGATAGTAAATAACAATAGTATAACTAAAAATTCATATTTCACTGGGTAAAATTACTAAATTATCCCTAATGCACTAAATCTTTAGTTAGAGCTCATTAGGTTTAATCCTTGGCTGATTTGGGTGTACTTACTATTTATCTTCATATTAGACAGTAAGTAATCATTTGGCATTAATAATTTTTAATTTATAATCTTAAATCAAAATTTTGTATTTTAGACCCTTAAGTAGGGGCAAAATAGTCATTTTGACCAAATTTAGGTTTAAGTATTCTTAAGCCTTAGAAATATAATCCAATCACTAAAATCAATAAGATAATGATTTAAAATCAATTTTTAAAATTTTAGACTCATTAATTTATTATTTTAAGGAAAATCCTAAATTTAACTTAAAACTCCCTTAGTCATTTAAATGGCTTCATACGGTGGAATCTTGCCCACCTTATGCCTTTCATAAGTTAATTACCTCAAAAATATATATATAGTTAACATTAATTAACATCAATGCTTAAATCTTCACTTTATCTAAAATCCTTTCCTTAGGATTTCCTTTAAATTTAGGATCTCCTTCCTTAAGGAATAGTGATAGAAATTAGGTTAAATTTTATTCATTAAGTAAATAGGTTACTTAATGGATGAAACTTTGATTTTATTAATTTTCAGATTTCATCTTTTATTTTGATTATCTTATATTTAAATTATAGTCTAAGTTTAGAGATCCATCTTATTAAGCTAAACTTTACTTAATAACCTTGATTTGTAGAACATGAGAGTTGGGATTAGACCTTATATCCTTAGTCTTTAGAACCTATTAGATTAGGAGGTTAAACCCTAATATTTGGAGTTTAACTCTTAATCCCTCAATCTTGATTTGTATTAATCAAGATTAGCTTGGGATTTTTTAAATTCATTAATTATGATGTATGATTTATTATTCAACTTATATAAGTGTCATTGATTGAACTATGTTAGAATTGAATTAGTTCTAATTGCTTTAAACTTTATAGGACTGATACTTTAAGTTTATACTAGATAGTAGGATATTAGAGATCCTGAGCTTATATAATCTCAGATTAGCTAAAATGAATTAAATTAGAAAACAAGTGATATCACAGAGTTTTGTGTAGTGCTATTTATACCTTGTATTTGTATGCTTTGCTTTCCTATCTTGAGAATTTTTATTTTGACATATTAGATGAAACATAGAGCATGTAATAATTATTCTATGTTATCCTTGAAAGATTTATAAAATACATATTCATGAATAATTGAATGAAAGTAAATAAAGATGAATCCATAAATTTATATAACATTTAAGTGGAATATATCCTACTTAGTTTGCCTCAACAGTATTATTCATATATTGAGATTTAAATGCATTACAGTGCCTAGGTGTTTGATCCTGGAGGATGTGTATATATATTTGAGATGATTATATAGTATATTTTTCAATGGACCTATTGATCTAGGTGTTTGATTATAGATGCTTCAGAAGATTTATATTGTGGCTAGATGAGTCACTATTTTTTTATTATGGTAGGTCTATGCAGGTATATGTCCAATAATGAGATAGCATTTCCTTTATATGAATTTAGTTTAGTATTTTTTAGCATTTATGCAGCATTTATATATTTGCAGTATTTCTAGTAATTTTAAATATTTATATGTTTAGCAATTTTTGTTTCATATGAAAGTATGCTATGATGTCAAATTTAGTTTAGCTATATTTGTATTTCATTAAATCAGCATGAGTAAATTTGATCATATTTGCTTAGGATGTTTATTGAACTTAGTAGCATTCACATGTACATTGCTTAACCCTTTCTGCAGCTTTGAGGATAAGGTATATTATTTACCTCAAATTTTGTTTAAGGTTATAATTAAATAGTTATAGCTTTTATCATTTTTCTTTTGATTACTTTGTTGCTCCTAACAGGCTTAGGTTGTTTGTGGATATTATAAAATACAAATAAGATTAGCCTAAAATGTACCTAGACAATATGTCTAACTAGTTTTTCTCTTTTTTGGCAAGGGCTCTGGCATTGTGAAATCGACAATGTCAGCTTCTGAGCAGTTTGAGGAGTTAGTACCCATGGAGGAGCAGTTCTATAAGGAGGAGCATCTTGGAGCTAAGGAGCCTTATTTTAGGTTACTTTTTTTTGTGAGGATGAGAGTTTTTTTGCTACTTTTTAAAAACTTATTTTAATGTGTTGTAAGAATACAGATATTTGATGTATTTTCTTTTAATACTATTTTAGTATGAGCTGAATGTTATTTTATCTTATATTATGGATGAATGGATGTTAAAATTTGATATTCTTTTCTTCTGCACTCTGATATTCATGTATGCTCATTTAGTGAATGTTTCCAGTTGCTTCACTTAGTGCATATCATTCCCTTGTCATTGGATTAGAGATGAAAACCTAATCTAATGATAAGTGAGGGATTGCCCCAAGATGACCACCTCTTAATCTTAGTTGGTTAAGGGGCGACCGCCACACTTTTCTCACATCATTGTTAATAAGTATGCATTACATCACTTTTGAATCAATTTCTTTGCTTACAAAGTGTTGATTAAAGATGTTGAAATGCCTTAATTTCCCATAAATACTTCAAGCTTGCTTCCACCATTAATAATGACCTTCTTTTTTTGATAATCAATCATAACTTTATACTTGCTGAGCCAATTCATTTTTAGAATGATGTTAAAATTTACTATATGCAGTACTATCAAGTTTGCTTCATATGCCTTGCCATTAATTGGTATGTTACAGTAGAAACATTTTTCTGCATTCATGAGGGCACCCGATGGTAATCCAACATTTAAGGCTTTAGCTAAGTTATAATATGATAGTTCAAGAATTTTGACAAGTCTTTCTAAAATGGACAAGTGGATTGCACTAGTTCAAATAATATGCCAAAGAAAATGTCATTGAAATGTAAAGTGCCCAGGGTTTAAAATGAAAGATAATTTATGCTTTATTTAAATATAGTATGAAAGATATTTATAAAAAGAAAGAATATAGTACCTGATACCACTTCATTATCTGGGGTGAGGGTATAGATCCTCGCATGAGCAGCTTGTTAGGGAGAAATTGTTCTTCCCCTTTGATTAGTAGCTGGTGCTTTAGGAGCAATGGGTGAACCTCTCCCTTATATTGGAGCAGCTGTAGGTACATGGGCTGGTCTAGCTGTGGATGTGAGTTCTTTCCTACCAGCTAGTATGGGTGCTTGTTATTACATTTGAGGATGATGAATGATCCATTGATTGTCCACTATACGGGTTGCTTGACATTGTCAAAATTTGTGACCAGGTCATCCACACGTATAACATATTCCTCTCATGTGATAATAATTACCATAAGGATGTGGTCGATTACATTTCCTAATAGGTGTTTGCTGAGATATCTAATAAACTATGGCTTGAGGTGGTCTCGGCCTTTTGTATTCAATTTGTTGTACATGTGCAGATTGGTGTCTTTTACTTTGCTCTGCAACTTTCTCTTGTTCCCCATTTTCTAATATCCTTACACTTTCAAGCATGTCTGAGAATTTTGATATTCAAAGAGCCATAAGCATTTTCTTGATAGAAGGTTTCAATCCTTTTAAAAATCAGCTGCATCGAGAAGACTCGGTGCTAACTAATAGTGGTGCATAACTGGATGGCCTTTGAAATTCAATTTCATACTCAGTGACACTATGATTACTTTGACATAACTTTATGAACGTATCTTCCATGATGGCTTGAGCAGATAGAGAAATGTATTTGGCTCTGAAGGTTTTAACAAATTTTTTATATTGGATATTCTCAGTATCTATGCCTACGAACTGTAAGCTTAAAGTGGTTTCCCACCAATGTTACGCTTCTCCTTCCAACCTAAAGATGGTTAATCTAATTATATCTATAAGTGGGCATTTTTTACAAGTTAGTATTTTTCCTATCTTCTTTACCCAATCTTCAGCATCCATTGGGTTAGCACTTCCATTGAATACTGGTGGTTGGAGTCTTAAGAAGGCTTAAAATAGCCCATCTATCTTGATGTTTGAGAAATAGGTAGCTGATAGTATAGAAGTATGACTATTTATATGGGATGTTTATTGGGTCTAAAGCCTTGAAAATGTTTGATTTTGTGTATCAACATGCTTCAATAGAGCATTCACAATATCAAACAACTTGTCGACACAGTCCACAGAAGTATTGGCAGATATCGAATCTCTTAAGGGTGTTTCGATGATCAAAAGAGAATCTTCATGATCCATCTGAAAATAGGATTTTTATTATTCTACTTTTATTGGAGTAGATTATATAAGCAATTATTATCAAATACTAGATGAAAATAAAAGTATTTTTATTAGCTAAAAAATAAAATAAAAAATAACTAAATGTATATTATTTTACCAAGGTCCTATATATATTCTTTTATTTTTCTTTTGATTTATATAGCTTTTGAAAATTATTTTTTATATTTTTCTTTTATTTATTCTGGCCTTCCAATTGCATGAATAATGGTTTATACACTTTTATACTACTTTTATCCCAATCCTACTCTGATACCAACTGTGACGACCCGCCGTTCGGCCAACATAGCAAATCCAGCATTAGGTTCTCACTCCCCAGGATCATATCATGGTTTAGCATAATAGTGTATTTAGAGGTGTATAAAATAAACACTTTGCAATATTCAGAAATACCAAAATAATAAGGGAAATATATTCATTATAAAGATAGTAATTACTTTTCAAAAACTTTTACACATTAAGTAAAAATTTAAAATTTTAAGAAAATCAGCATATAAGTTGCTCCATCATGCATCAACTCTATCTCAAAGACTGGATCCAAAGATTATTCTTGAACTGTCATATATATATATATATATATATATATATATGATATGGCAAGCTAAGAAAAAGAAAAGAAAAAAAAAGAAAATATTTAATTAGACATAAAGGTCTAAGTAAGGCTTGCAAGATATCTAAATTTACATATAATATTAAACTATATGATTCTATATGAGAAGTATATACAAATAAAATGTGATATTTATTTATGATATACTTGCAAACTTATCACAATTATGAATACAATATATATATTTAAGATATGTGCTCACTCTGAAAAAATATATAGCAATATATAATATTTATTATGTTGGACAAAATTACAGAATAATTGAGGAGTTAGATATGTCTATCTAACTATCTGAGATGTGGGTTCATGACTTACTACACATTCTCCCTCAAAAGCTATGTGCAGTTTCCTTATTTCTTTAGATCTTAGCCTGTCATTGCCTAATGTATTGTCTGTATATACCTTAGATCAACCTTAATGAACCCATGATACTGATTTTTTATCATTTATTTCAATTTTGAGTACAAAATCTCATATAAATATATCAAAGTGGATCAAAGCTTAATAGTAATGTAAAAGCTGTAAATGAATTAATTAAATAAAAAAATAATATTCTTTATTTTATTTTAGTAAAAATATCAATATTAATACTATCTTGATTATTTATCTTTATATATTAAAAATAATAATAATTTATTATTAATAAGTAATACTATATATATATATATAAAGAAATTGACTGAAAAGAAAGTTACAGTAATTAAGAAATATATACATATATAGAAGAAAAAAAAATAATTAAAATGAAAATTATAGAAATTAAGAAATATATATATATATATATATATATATATATATATATGGCTAAAATGAAAGTTGCAGAAATAAGGAAGTATATACATATATATAGAAAAAAAGAAAATGACAGAAATAAAAGTTGCAGAAATTAAGAAATATATACATATATAGAAAAAAAAGAAAATGATAGAAATGAAAATTGAAAAAATTAAGAAATATATACTTATATAAAAAAAGGAAAATGATATAAATGAAATTTGTATAAATTAGGAAATATATACATATATAGAAGAAAAAAAATAATAGAAATGAAAGTTATATAAATTATGAAATATATACATATATAGAAAAAAATAAAATAATAGAAATGAAAATTGCAAAAATTATGAAATATTTACATATATAAAAAAAAATTTGCATAACTAGAAATATAATAATTATAGTAATAATATTAATATTAATAATAATACTAATAATACTAATATTATTATTATTAAAATAAGAAGAAGAAATAAAATGAATAGAAAATATTTCATCTCGTTCTCTTTTCTTACTCTATTTTGATGTTGATAAGGCTTTAGTGGAGATCAATAGGGGGAATCAGTGGTGGCCGAGGAAGAGAGGAAGGAAGTGGAGGGGAGAAGAGAAGTGGGGGAGGTGAGAGGGGGAGAAGAAGGGAGTGGTGAGGGGATGAGGAAATGGGGGGTGGGAGTGTATTTATAAGATTTTTTTTTAATTAGTTATTTTCTCTCTCATCCATTATTTGGATGAGATGAATGAGAGAAAATTAATTATAATTATTTGAAGTGTTCAATTTGATCTTCTCTTCCCCTTTCTTGTCTCTTTTTTCTCTCTCATCTTTCTCTCTCCTTTTTTTCTCCTGTATTTCTCTATCTTCCATTTCTTTTTTAGAAAATAATAAAACTTAACATGAATGTGTATCTTAATGAGAAAAACACACTAGCATAATTTTTTTTTCTATTTAGAGCAATATTTTATTTTTTATTAATTTATGAAGATATGAACTTCAAAAATTAATTATGGTCAATTAGAAGCTATAAATTTGATGAAACTTTCTCTATAACCTTTTTATAATATTCTTAATCTAACAATACCAAAATCACATAATTTGAACTTGCATTTAATTTTCCTATTTTTTTGAATTTAAATAATTCAGAAATTAATTCAAGAGTATATGTTATCTAGATTGCTTCCAAAATTGGACATTATGATCATAAAAATATACTCTATCCAATGGTATTTTTGGTTAGCCCTATTTTTGAAGTTATTCGGGATCCTAATTTTTATTCGGGTTTAGTCCTAATGGTCATAATAATGACTTGAGTTGTTCAGAAGCTGATAACACATCTATTTACTTGATAGATCGAGAACCTTCTATACACTTAAATAAAGGGATGTTGTGTTATGGAGATCATTTAGTTCATCATGGAGATACTAGTGGTGGTCCGGTAAACTTCTGGGAAGTTCCGAGGTGATTCGAAGTAAGAAGTGAAGTTCAAAAATAACACAAGCGCTGCCACGCATCGTGACCCGCCGCAGCGCATGCTGGCGATCTCATCCCGAGATGTGGGTGCCACGATGCACTGCAATAGATATCAACGTTGCAACGCGCCTCAATGGATCCATCCCAAGATGTGGGTGCAACAGCACGCTGTAGCATGTGTTAACCTAAGACGCAGGCACTACGGTGCATCGTAGAAGATATCGGTGCTGCAATGTGCCTCAATGGATCCAACCCGAGATGCTGGCACTACCACGTGCCGCAACGGGTGCCAGCCCGAGATGTGAGCACTATCGTGCATCATAGCGGGTCCCCACCCGAGAGTCAGGCACTACAGCGTGCCACAGTGTGTCCCCACCCGAGAGTCAGGCACTACAGCGCGCCGCAGTAAGTCCCCACCCGAGAGTCAGGCCTACGGCGCACCGTAGCGCCTGGTGAAAATCAGCTTAAGTCCAGGTTACGTCTTAAGTAAATTGGAGTACATTTTGGATCTTTCAGGGTTCAAATTTCAGCTAGGTACTAAAGTAAAGAAGTTGAGAGGATATTATAATTTTGGCATTTTTAGTTGGAGGCTTGTGCAAGCTGTGAGGTGGAGATCCTTAGGTGAAGCCCTAATGAATCTGCTGTGCAAGATATCCCTTACATATTGGAGGAGAGACTCTTGGTGGTGGTTGCTTCCTCTCCTTTCCATATTAGAGTAAGAGCTAGTGTATTTCAGATAAGGAGATAAGTTGTTTGTAACTCTATAACCTTTAAGTCTTTCTAGTGGATTTTCTTATGGTGTGGCTCTGTGGTTTTTCCCATTCTTAGGTTTTTCACGTAATCTTTGGTGTTTGGATATTTTGTGTGATGTGATCTCTTGCATGCACGTTATGTAATATTATTTTTATAGTTTTGTGAATTCAAGTTGCTTGGTAACCGTCAACACAACCACGGTCCTAAATAAAAGAGAGCACACTCTATCAAATAGCTTTTGCTGTAGATACTATGTGCTAGAAGTCCTTCGTGCTCAAACTTATACCAGCAAGTGGTATCAGAGCGAGATTACCTTATTGGTCCTTGGGTTTGCTATTTTAGTGGGAGCAATTATAACAACCCTTATTGTTACCCAAGCTTAATCTGGATTAATTAAGCTAAACTAACATTTGAATTTGATTCTATTGGATTCCATGGGTCATTTAAACCTAACCCTAGAAGTTTAAAATCAATCGGAGTTAAATTGGAAAACCTGGTATTTTTTGGCTATTTTTAAGCCCTGAAAAATACCTAAATTAATTTGATCTCCAAATTAAAATCTGATTTCATTTTTGAATTCCTCATACCCTAATTAGCTAATGCTGAATTTTTGGGAATTTTTGGAACTCATTTGGTCCTAAATTGGATTTAAAATATTTAGAATTAATTATATATTATTTAATTGATTTATTTTTAATTAAATTATAAATTTAATTAAAATTAAAAGGCGGGATTTACTGTCGGGACTGCGGTAGATCCGCTGCGGGGTCCCGACAGCGGGGCGCCGGATTAAGCCACTCGATGCGTTGGCACGTGTAACAACCCGAGTTGTTACCCTGGTTAATTAGGACTAACCCTAAGTCTTAAACACAATTATAAGTGCTAATTAGGTCAAGTGGAGATAACCTTTGAGACCTAGTCCAAATCAGGAGTCAAACGAATCGAATCCCGATTTCTAGAAATTTGGAAATCTTAGAAATTTACCTATTTAAATTGACCTCTGATCGAAAACAGACACTGCCATTGCGTTCCTTGACCCCCAAATTAGCTTGGGGTGAAGTTTTCGTGTCAATCGGAAGTCGTCGAAATTTTGACGAATATTTTAATAATAAAAATATCCTGAAAATCGAGGTATCAAAATACTCATCGGATCGAAAATCCGACTACGCCATTGAATTCCTTGACCCCAAATTAGCTAGAAAAAACATGTTCAAAATTTTCTGGAAAGTTTTTCAAAAAAAAAAAAAATTATTATTATTATTTAATTAACGGCGCTGTACGGCGTCGTCAATCTTAAGTGGACGGCGCTAACGGCGCCGTCCGATCGGACGGATCCATCTGGACGGTCCGATCGCGCGGATCCCACGGCTCTCGGCCGCGATCCGCGGCACGCGGTCTGGGCCGATCCGGGCCGTCCGCGATCGCGCGCATCCAACGGTCCGGAGCCTTCGTCCTCGCGCGCTCCGCATGCTCGCCACGCGGCGTGCCCGCCGCCCGCTCGGCCAACTGGACCCCTCTACGACCTCGGCGAGGTCGTCGGCCGGTCTACAAGACCCCGGCCGGCCTCTGGGCTCAGAGTTTTCGCAAACCCGAGCCCAGATCAAGACCGAAGCCCGAGCCGCCGTCCGCCGTCCGATCAAAGGTACCCCGATCTCCCTCCTCCGCAGTCGATTTTGAAATTTTTCTTTTGATTATTGTAGGTCTAGGGTTAGATCGTCAATCCATCGGACCGGATCGAGTTCGATCAGGTCCGATCAACACAGATCTAGGTTTAGAAAAATTAGGGTTCGGTCGGCCGAACCCTAGAATCTAGGGTTTCAGTTTTACGGCGATCCCGGCCACCTCCGGCGAAGGTCCGCCCACCGGCGTGTAGCCCTCGTCGAGGGCTACCAGCGGCCATGCGGGCCGAGGTGGTCCGGTGCCGGGAAGGCTGGCAAAAGCCGTGCCCTAGCCGGCGCCCTCGGACGATCTCCGCGAGGAAGACGGAGTCTGGGTCGGGCCGGGTCGACACGGGCCCGACCCGCCCGAGCTGGGTCCGCATCAGCTGGGTGGGGCCCACCAGTGCCACATGGCGCCTTCTGGGCCTGACACGTGTCCAGTGGGACCCACCAGGGGAAGCCGCGACGCTTCGGCTTCGGCCGTGGGGCCCACCAGTGCCACGTGGCAGCCAGCCGGCATGCCACGTGTCACGTGGGGCCCATAGCCCGAGCCCGCGCGGCTGTTCGACTCCCCAGTGGGGCCCACAGCGCCACATGGCAACGTCTGGGCCAGTCACGTGGCAAGTGGGACCCACTGCCCGGTCAATCGCGGCGGTCCGGCTCCCAATGGGGCCCACGGTGCCACGTGGCAGCCTCTGGCAGTGCCACGTGTCCAGTGGGGCCCACTGTCTATTAATTTAATTACTATTTAGCCTTAATTAATTACTGTTAATGATTAATTAGTGGTTAATTAAGTTATGATTAGTATTAATTACTTTTGAACAGTAACCTTAATTAATTTAGTATAATTAGAGATTAATTATGATTAATTAGAGGTTAATTAAACCCTAAACAGTAATTAGGATAATTAATTATTAATAAACAGTAAAGTATAATTAAATATTCTTAAATACATATTAATAGGTAATTAAGACTAATTAAATAGTGATTAGCACTAATTACTTTACTACAGTAAAAATATTAATAAATATATTAAATTAATTAAATAATAGATTAATTAATGTTAATTAGTAATTAAGCCAAATTAATCACAGATTAATTAAGGATTAATAATTTCAGAAATTCTATATAAAAATCTTTAGGGATGAACAGTAAAATAATACAATTTGAATAAATAAATAGTAAAATAATTCAAATTGTATTTTTGAATAGTAAATCTTAAAAGTTTAATAACTTTTTGAAGAATGATCCAAACAAAGCCAATATAGGTCTTAAAATACTCAGAAAAATGTAAGGATTCAAATAACGTAATGTAAAAATTTATTTCGGGGTACGTATAACGAGGTAGCATTTTAGGGCCTCTTTAGAGCCTCATAACTTTTTAACCGGTTATCAAAACATAGTCAATATAGGTCTTAAAATGCTCAGGAGAGCGACTCCATCACCGTTGTAGTATTAGTTTTCTCATTCGGACATCAGGATAAAAAGTCAACCCTAGAACTTAGAGTTGACTTTAGTGAAAAATGACCAAAATGCTCCTAGACTTCAAACAGCCCTAACTTAGTAAAATCAATTCCAAATTGGAAAATTCAAAATGCTAACCAGCCTAGAATTTCAATATCATCAAATTAATAAAATAATATTTAGGATCTGAACCCTGGAAATTTAGGTAAATGACCAAATTACCCCTAGCCTTATTTTAGTCATAACTTGACCGTTTCTCGCCCGATTTAGGCGTACTTACTGTCTATTTTCAAGTTAGACAGTAAGGAATCAATTGGATCTAAGAGAAATCAATTCTGACCACTAAGTCAAAGTTGACTTTTTGACCCTTAAGATAGAGGCAAAATAATTATTTTGCCCTAAGATTGGACTAAGTACCCTTACCCTTTGGATAACATCTCAGAATGCCAAGACTAATATTATAATCATCTTAGTAATGTTTAAGCAAGTGAAATCAACCCTTAAGTCAGATTCCAGTAATCTCTCTAAGTCTTAACACTACACTTTAAGGACCTTTCCTAAGAATAGGAATAGATCATAGGTTAGAGTTTATTCATTGGGTAAATTGGGTTACCCAATGGGTGAAATCTTGGTTTATTAGTTTCTAGACTTTCTTTTATTTTACAACTCGTTCTGATTATTTTATCTTTTAACTTTAGATTTAAGTTAGGAGATTCACCCTATTAAGTTTGATTACTTAATAGGATTTGCCATAACTAGAAGATCACTAATAGAATAAAACCTAGAACTTAGGTCTTATTCTTTGGATTATGTGATTGAACCTAATTCTCGTAGTGTTTAATCCATAATCTATAGGTTTAGAAGATCTTGATCAGATCTTAGTTAGAATGTCTAAATTTACAAAATTAGGACGTATGATTCAATTATTTAACACATAGTCGTCTATCTGATTGAGCTAGATTGGAACCTGATCAGTTCTAATCCTTTTTAACTTATGAGGACGAGTTTTTGAGTTACACTCGATAGTAGGAAAATGATAATCCTGAATTTATGTAACTTGGAATAGTTAGATGGTTAAGTAGAAAACAAATGATATCACCATATAACTTATAATTTAATTACTATTTAGCCTTAATTAATTATTATTAATGATTAATTAGTGGTTAATTAAGTTAGGATTAGTATTAATTACTTTTGAACAGTAACCTTAATTAATTTAGTATAATTAGAGATTAATTATGATTAATTAGAGGTTAATTAAACCCTAAACAGTAATTAGGATAATTAATTATTAATGAACAGTAAAGTATAATTAAATATTCTTAAATATATATTAACAAGTAATTAAGACTAATTAAATAGTGATTAGCACTAATTACTTTGCTACAATAAAAATATTAATAAATATATTAAATTAATTAAATAATAGATTAATTATGGTTAATTAGTAATTAAACCAAATTAATCACAGATTAATTAAGGATTAATAATTTCAAAAATTCTATATAAAAAACTTTAGGGATGAACAGTAAAATAATATAATTTGAATAAATGAATAGTAAAATAATTCAAATTGTATTTTTGAATAGTAAATCTTAAAAGTTTAATAACTTTTTGAAGAATGATCCAAACAAAGCAATATAGGTCTTAAAATACTCAGAAAAATATAAGGATTCAAATAACGTAATGTAAAAATTTATTTCGGGGTACGTATAACGAGGTAGCATTTTAGGGCCTCTTTAGAGCCTCATAACTTTTTAACCGGTTATCAAAACATAATCAATATGGGTCTTAAAATGCTCAGGAGAGCGGCTCCATCACCGTTGTAGTATTAGTTTTCTCATTCGGACATCAGGATAAAAAGTCAACCCTAGAACTTAGAGTTGACTTTAGTGAAAAATAACCAAAATGCTCCTAGACTTCAAACAGCCATAACTTAGTAAAATCAACTCCAAATTGGAAAATTCAAGATACTAACCAGCCTAGAATTTCAATGTCATCAAATTAATAAAATAATATTTAGGATCTGAATCCCTAGAAATTTAGGTAAATGACCAAATTACCCCTAGCCTTATTTTAGTCATAACTTGACCGTTTCTCGCCTGATTTAGGCGTACTTACTGTCTATTTTCAAGTTAGACAGTAAGGAATCAATTGGATCTAAGAGAAATTAATTTTGACCACTAAGTCAAAGTTGACTTTTTGACCCTTAAGATAGAGGCAAAATAGTTATTTTGCCTAAGATTGGATTAAGTACCCTTACCCTTTGGATAACATCCCAGAATGCCAAGACTAATATTATAATCATCTTAGTAATGTTTAAGCAAGTGAAATCAACCCTTAAGTCAGATTCCAGTAATCTATCTAAGTCTTAACACTACACTTTAAGGACCTTTCCTGAGAATAGGAATAGATCATATGTTAGAGTTCATTCATTGGGTAAATTGGGTTACCCAATGGGTGAAACCTTGGTTTATTAGTTTCTAGACTTTCTTTTATTTTACAACTCATTCCGATTATTTTGTCTTTTAAATTTAGATTTAAGTTAGGAGATTCACCCTATTAAGTTTGATTACTTAATAGGATTTGCCATAACTAGTAGATCACTAATAGAATAAAACCTAGAACTTAGGTCTTATCCTTTGGATTATGTGATTAAACCTAATTCTCATAGTGTTTAATCCATAATCTATAGGTTTAGAAGATCTTGATCAGATCTTAGTTAGAACGTCTAATTTACAAAACTAGGACGTATGATTCAATTATTTAACTCTTAGTCGTCTATCTGATTGAGCTAGATTGGAACCTGATCAGTTCCAATCCTTTTTAACTTGTGAGGATGAGTTTTTGAGTTACACTCGATAGTAGGAAAATGATAATCTTGAACTTATGTAACTTGGAATAGTTAGATGGTTAAGTAGAAAACAAATGATATCACTATATTTAGTAGAGTCCATTGCTTCTATTTGATATTTTGTTGCTACGCATTCTTTGATTTTTGTGCTATATTTTCTTGAGCATATCATACAAGATTTTTTATGCATAAATAAACTGTTAGGAAAATATGGAGAATCCTTAGATTCCTTGTGAAAATATTAAAGTGATTTCTGAAAAGATAATGATTTTATGAGCTACCTCTCAGTTATATCCTTATTGCCTAGCCTCCTTATGTCACTAGGGGAAGGATCCGTTTTGTTGTGTGCCTACTTTACTAGCCTCCTTATGTCGCTAGGGGTACACCATTGGTGCCTTAGCCGTACTAGCATTAAGGTTGCCTTGTATGCTTAGTTTACTAGCCTCATTTCGCTAGGGGCATACAGTTGGGCCTTAACCGTACTGGTGCTAAGACACTTCACTTGCTTTGTGTGCTTATTTGCCTAGCCTCCTTATGTCACTAGGGGTACACAGTTTTATGACTTAGTCATAATAGTGTTAGGCTTCTTTGATATTCGATGGGCTAGATTAGCTCTTTTCTGTATGGTAATCGATGCACAGATGTTTATATGCAGTTGTGTTGTTTTTACTTTTCAGCCTTCTTATTCAATCAGCTATTTCTTTGTACTGCTTTTATATATATTTAGGATGTTAGAATCTTACTGCTATTTATATGTACCATTACTGAGTTCTTTTCTTTAATTGATATGTTTCTTTTGATCACCAGCATGTTTAGGATGTAGTATTTTTCTTACAGCACTTGTTTAGATATGTATATTTATATGCCCTTACTTGTTTAGTTTATATGTGAGGCATGCCTAAGCCTCTTCCTTTTTCTTTGTTTAAGTTATAAATGATGATTTATAGCTTTTCCTTTTCTTTGGTACTGCTTGCTGCTCCTTTACATATATATATGTCGCTTAGCTATTGTAGAATGATGATATTACTTAACACATATAATAATTCATCAGCTTAAAATGTACTTAGACAATTGTCTAACCAGATTTTTTTTTTTCTTGGCTGGGGCCCTACATTGTGAAACCGACAATGGCAGACTCTTTTCAATTAGACGAGCAGGAGTTAGGTGTGGAGCCATACCCAGAGGAGGAGCCCGTGGAAGAAGCTGCCGTTTAGCCTTCTTATATTCTTGAGTGAGGATGAGTGGTTCTCATTCTATTTTTATTTAAATATTTTAAATTATGTAATAATACAGGTACTATTGACTGTGTTTTTGGATTGTATGCTTATTATGAGTTCTATTTTTCCTATTTTGCACTGTGATACTTGGATGGTTTATATTTCCTTAAATTGCTTCTGCATTCTGTTGTTTACTTATACAGTGACTGTTAGTTTGATTCTGTATTAATCCTTTCATAATCAGGTGGATTGTGGAGTCTATCCTAATCCAATGATAAGTGAGGGGTTAGCTGTAACAACCCAGGTTGTTACTTGGCTCAATTAAGACTAATCTAAGTCTTAATTAAGGTTCTAAGTCACTAATTAAGTAATTTAGAACTCATCTCTAAAACCTAGGTCAACTCAGAAGTCAATTGAGTCAAATCAGAAATTTTGGAAAAAAAATTCCAAACCCTAGAAAATTGACTTTTTATTTAGACCTCAGATTAAAAATTTGACTTCACCATTATGTTCAGAACACCCAAATTAGCTAGGGGTGAAGTTTTGAAGGCATTTGGAAGTCATTGGATTTTCATCGAATATTTTAATATTATTAAAATACCTGAAAATTCAAATAAATAAATACTCATCGAAACGAAAATCCGAGCACGCCGTTGCGTTCCTCACCCTTCAATTAGCTAAGGGTGATTTATTGAGAATTTTTGGGATTTAGTTAATAGGGTAAATTTAATTAATTAAGTCTCTAAATTAAAAATTAAATAATAATATTAATTTATTGGCATTAACGGCGCCGTTTGCATCTATTTTTCCATCACCTGTTTACCGTTCAAATGGACGACCACTTTCAACCGTTCGATCAGGAATCGAACGGTCGAGCCGTCGTCCCTTCTGCAAGACGGACGCGTGTTAGGGTTAGACGCGTGTCGTTCTTGCCGCATTGCCAGAAGCCTCCGTGCGTTGATCCCAGCCTTCTCCACCGCTTGGAGTGCACCCTTTGAGACCCCCACTCATCTCCTTCAACCGGTTTCACCATTTTTGAATAGATAAAGGTGTGAATCGGATCCAAATTTTCGGCAAACAACAAACCCTAAAACCTACCGTGATCCTAAAGGTACCCCTACATCTCCTAATTTTTGTTATCGTTCTTATCTTAATCATTGATTTCATGCGTATTTAGGGCTCGATCGATCGAATCGAGCCTCGATCGATCGAGCCGTTCGTCTGTAAAGTAGGCTTAGGGTTCGTCGGTTCATCGAAGAGGAAGATGAATCGCCATTCGATTCCAGCCGTCTGATTCAAATTAGATCCAGTCGTTAGATCTATGATATATTAGATCTGATCCGATCGTTCTGGACCGGTTCGATCTAGAACAGTTCATCTGGACTGGTCGAACCGTCCATCTGCGAATCGGTCGCGATCGGCGTACCGTGGCAGCTGGAGGGCCCCACACGCATGGCAACGAGCCAATCCCGCGAGGACACGTGTCTCGCGGGACAGATCCTGTCGGGTCTGCAGCGCCTGTGGGTCCCACCTTCGTACCGTCGGCAAATCATAGAGTGCCACGTGTACCTGCTTAATAAATAATAATAAAATCATATATATAAATATAGTGTTTTAAATAATATGAATTTATATTTATTAATAATAATAGATTTATTATTTATATTAAAACAGTATTAATTAATTAATTAAATCCTAAACTTTAAACATTAATATCTTACAATTTATACATCCAAATTATGCAAATGAATATATCAAATTGATCAGAAAAATATGAGGAATTTATTGATGCCAATAATTTTACATTTGAACCTGTATCTAGCAAAGTGATTATTTAGGGTTTAATTTAAGTTAAATTAAATGTTACAAATCTTATTTAGCTCATAATTTTGTGTAGGTTGATCCAAACATATTGAATATGGGTCTTAAAGTGATCAAAAAACCCTAAGGATTAATTTGGTAATATTCATTTTGCTATTTGGATTAGTATTTGTCTAATCATTTTTAGGACCTAACCCTAATTACCCTAATTAGACCTAGATCTTCAATTGACCATAACTTGGTTAATTGAACTCCAAATTGAATGATTCAAATATCAATTTAGATCAGAAAAATCTAATTGACAATGATCTATAAAGATATTTTAGATCCAATGGTTAGATTTGCTAATCACTCCTAATCACCCTAAATATTAATTAGTGAATATTAGCAAATCTAGTAATCCAAATTAAGTGATTTAAGTTTCAGAGGACTCATAGAGTCATTTAGAATCTATCTGTAAAATTGGATTAGTGGTTGAGTGATTAATTTTGCTAATCACTCACTAATCACTCCTAATCCTAATTAGGTCATAACTTAGTCAAATTAGATCCAAATTGAGCCTACCACATGTCATTGTGATCAGTGGACTATTTGTAAACCATAGCCACTAATTTTACTCATTTTGGATACTAATTGACAAAGTTAAGATTTTAACCATAATTAAGGATCCCTTAATTACCCTTATAACCCTAAATCTTGTATTGGCCATAACTTGGCCAATACTTATCAGAATTTAGCAAATTTAGGTTCTATGGAAAGCTTAGATAGTAAAGAACAATAATCTGAAAGAAAATTTAACTTCCACTTAGCCAAATTACTAATTTGCCCTTATGAGTTAAATTCATTAATTTAGTCTCATATGGCTTAATAATCACCCAAAATTAATTTAGTTGCTGTCTAATCTTATATTAGACAGTAAAAAACACTTTCCAAGAGCAAATTTCAGAATTTAAAGCCATAGATTAAAATTTGATCTTTTGAACCCTTAAGTAGGGGCAAAATGGTCATTATGCCCAAATTTAGGGTTTAGCATCTTAAAGCCCTAAAATCATCTTTATAATCATATTAATTAATAAATATAATAATCTATAATTGAAATTAATCAAATCCAAGTTTAAATTAAATTTTGATTAAAATCTCAATTTTAGCTCCTTATGAAAATTCCTAAGTCTTAAGTGAGTGATTTTCTCTTCTTTAATCATTCTTAAATCTTTCCTTAGGTTCTTATAACATTAGTTAGGATGTGTGTCTTGAGAGATACTCTTAGTAATTAAGAGCCTTATTTTCTAAGATTAAGAATAGATCTTAAGTTAGAATTCATCTATTGAGTAAATTGGGTTACTCAAATAGATGAAACCTTGAGTTTACTAGTTTATAGATTTTCTTAATTTATTAAATGATTATTTGATCTTTAATCCCTAGAATTAAGAATAGAGATCTATCATAATGAATTGATTTATCATTAGGACTTGCCTTAATTTAATCTGTGAGATTGGGTTCTAAACCTTAGATCTTTAGTTATACCTTTGGATTAAGTGATTAGACCCCATCATCTGGAGTCTAATTCTTAATCTATTCATCTTGATTTGGCTAATCAAGATGAGGTTGGGATATTTTTTTAAAATTACAAAATTAGGTCGATGATTTATTTATTTTAATCAAATAGTCATCTTTTGATTAAGTTATAATTAGGACTTGGCCAGTCCTAATTATCTTCAACTAGTAGGATTCGTGATTCTAAGTTACAGAATGTGTAAGAATTGATGATTCTGAAACTTATGTAACTTAGAGTAGATAGAACGAATAAAGTAGACAACAATGGATATCACCTATGTTTTAGATAGAGTTCTTGCTCACTTTGAGTTTGATGCTTCGCATTCCTTGATTTTGAGTTTAATACCTTGAACATATATTATGTACTTAAGATATTTGATAAATATCTTATGTCAACCTTGAACATTCATAAGCAGCATTATGTTTTCATTTCATAAGTGGTTTGTAAGGTGTAGCTTGATTAGTATACCTCTTCGATCAACCCGTTCGGGTCGGCAACCTTTCGAGGGTTTAATGTCCGACAGTCTATGGCCATGCCTAGTCCGAGTGATAGGATGGATAGACTCTTGCCATACTGACTATAGAGTCAGGATTCTGATATGGTTATACTAATTCAAGTACACTTACATCCAGTTCTGTCTTAGCTCATCAGGCTAAGAGTTTTCAGTGATGTTCAGTTCAGAGTTTCTTAGCTCATCAAGCTAAGATTTGCTGAGTATGTTTTCAGTTTGAGTGACTTAGATGATCACTGCAGTTTCTATTATCAGTTGCTGTTTTACTTGCATATTCTACATTGTAGCACTGTTTTAGTTACAGCTTTCTTGCAAGTGTTTTTATATAGGATGCTAGTTTTACTTACTATTTTCTTATGCTCACATAGGATGTTAGTTATTTTCAGTTTTAGACTATTCAATTTCTGTATGTTACTTAGCATAATCTGTTGATCATAAGCATGTTTAGGTTGTATTTTCTTTACAGTTTTGTTTAGTCTTTCTTTTTCTTACCTGTCTTTGTTGTAGTTGCTCGGAGGAGGTATGTGCTTACTTCCTATTTGTTTAGTTATAAACTGTAGTTTATAACTTATTACTATTCTTTTGTACGCTTTCTGCACCTTTTTGCTTCAGTACTGGTTTATGGTGATATTCAAGTAACTTAATAAAATTGTTTTCCCTAAAATGTGCTTAGATAATAGTCTAACCAATTTTTCCTTTGTTGGCTGGGGCCCTACCATTATGAAACCGATAATAGTAGGTTCTGAGTTTGTTGGAGCAGCTGATCCAATGGAGAGCTTGCTATTGGAGGAGGAGCCCGTTCCTGAAGATTTATAGCTTTAGCTTTCTTTCTTTCAGTGAGATTGAGAGTTCTTTTCAGTTCTCTTTAAACTATTTTAAATTATTGTAATAATACAGATTTAACTTTTCTTTTTAGCTCTTCACTTATTCTGTATTATTGTATTTATACTATATGGATGGATGTTATACTTTTATTGCTTCCACACTCTGAGTTCTTGTATGATCATTTAGTGATAGTATTTTGGGTTGATTGGCAAAGTCCTTAATTAAGTTGGATTAGAACATGAGTCTAATCCAATCCTAAGTGGGGACCTTATCATTTGGTGACCCCTCCACCGTAATCATGTTAACTTAAGGGTTAACAGGACCACGGCGGGGCAGGTCTGCCACATTAGCAGAGTGACACCCCACCCTTAACCTAATCCTTTGGTGGATTAGGGGTGGTGGGCGCCACAGCATGCATCCTAGCGCGGACCATCGAATGGCGGGGTCTCCTCCGCGTTAAGATTAGATCCTATGCATCGGATTTACCGCTAGCATCTGATGGCTGGTATCATATCCCATTTAAGTAATGCATCCGAGCCATCCGAGACCAACGGTCGATCCATCAGACGGTGAACAAGAACCCGAGCACTATGGATCATCGTCCACCTCTTGACCCATCTGCGTCTGGTCCCCCCCGACAGCCAGAAACCTCCCAGCCCCTGTGGCATTACGGGAAGGCCCCGAAATTCCTCTCCTGCCCTCGGCGCGTTTGTCTTGTCGGCCATCTTCTCCCCAAATTGCCCATAGCCGTTGGCCTGAGCCTTTCTAATCATCCCGAGCCTCCTTCCCATTGCCAAGCTCTGGAAACCACCCCCAGAGCTCCCAACTACCTATAAATACCCCCAGCACCACTCAATGAGTCCCTTTGCTCACTGAGACTCCTCAATTTTCCCAGCTAAAGCCTCTGGAGCTCTCGTCTTCCTCAGTGATTTTTGGCATTCCCGAAGTCTTAACTGCTGATAAAGGGCCCGTCTGGTGTTCAAACCCCCTGTGCACCTTCGTCTAATCTTCAGGAAGCTTAAGGACTCCTCAATTTCCCTCGGCCAAGCCTGCAGCCCGACTGGAGGTACAACCTTTCCCCATTAAAATTTCATTAAGCTCGATTTAATTATGTCTTCTGGATTGAGCCCTGGATGTCGTCTAGAGCACCTTATCCACTTAGGTAAACTGTGGTGAATGTCTCCTGGGGCTAGGCTAGCTCGAATTGATCGTATCGATCAATTGAGCTAGCGATCGAGCCAATGGCTGAGTCCGAGTAAGGTCCCAGCGATTGGATGCACCCCAGGTTATAAAATGTTGGGGGATCGACTCGTCTCACTTCCATGAATGTGTAGGGATCGAACCTCGGTCAAATTGAGGCCTCTGTGAGGAGAACTTTCCCCTCACAGTCGGGTGAGTAGCACCCTAGTCGATCCAGAGGGATCCAGATGGGGGTTCTTGGTCCAGTCATTGCGTCTCGACTCTAGGAATGTGTAGGGATTAATTTGAGCCGCTGCCATTGCCGGAGTGCTGGGAATTTCACTGCGGAAGTCTAGCTGACTCGGGACCCGTCGAGAGGAGGAAGACGAAGCCGTGGGTTCTGGGCCGGGCCGACCCGTGACCCGTGCGGTTCTGATTTTGGGCCGCGCCTATTAGATAATTATGGGATGACATTTTTAATAGTTATGCATTTAAATAATTCAATCCCATAGTTTCAATTTAAATAAACATTCAGAATAAATTAATTTAATAACTTTGGTTATACTGACCCAAATGGTATGATCCAATATACAATTTGAATCGAAAAAATACAAGGAACCTAAATATAAAATAAAATCACAGATCCAATAGTTGGATTTAAAAATAATTGCCCAACTCTTAGCTATCCTTAATTAAATCATATTAAATTTAATAAATATCCAAATATGGAGATTTAGGGCTCTGATTGCTCCTTAGACCCTTTAGAACAATTAGAGACCATTAAAACTAATTTTGGATATTTATTTTTCTTAATCGTCCCTTAATCACCCTAACTAATGATTAGTAAATTTAACCTTAATTAAGTCTCAGATTTAGGGTAAGTAAGCTCCTAATGCTAAAAGTAAGCCTATTAGAACCTGAGGGTAAGGCTGGATTGCCCTAAGATACCCTAAATTCACTAATCCCCCTAATTGGCTTAAGTAGGTGATTAGTGCTAATTAGCTTAATTAAGGAGTCAAAACTTAAGATAAGTGTATTTCCTACTTAATAAATCAAGATGAAACACATTAAAATAGATTTGGATTAATTTGGATAAGTGAACCCTAAGATCCCAATTTTAAGCTTAAGTGAGGTTATTTAGGTCATTTTGACCAAAATGTGCTTAAGTGCCTTAAAACCTTAGGAAATTCAATAAATTAACTCTAAATTTGATCATTAATGTCTCTCTGAACTCTTAATCTAATTATGTCCATAATATTCATATTAAACTAAAGAATCTTCATTTAGTCTTAATTAAAAACTTAGATCTTGTGTGATCTTAAAGGGGTCACCATTGCCTTAATAATTGCACCCAAAAATTGTAGATGCTAAGATCTTACATTAATATGTTCAGTTAAGTTAACTTATGAGCTTAAAATTCTAAAAGAAATAATAATGGAAAATTTTAAGTTAAAATCTAGTATAAAGTCTAAAGTGATCAAACCTCAGATCCTTAGATCTTAGATCTTAGACTTAGATCTTCAATTTGGAATTAAACCATCTCCAATTGAAATTCTTTAAATGATTGATTGTTTAATCTTTTGAAACCTTCCATGTGGGTATAGGATGATTCAATCTATAAGATAATGAAATTATCTTAAAGATTGAATATAGATCTTAAATTCTCAAATTCTTAATTAATTATTTTATCTTATAATCAGTAGAATAACCCTTCAATAAGTTCTTAGTTCTTGGATCTTTCAGCTTATAGGATCCTTTACCTTTAATTTGGGTAATAAATGTGAACCCTAGATCCCAGTTAAGATACTACCTTGGATTTAGGATTTGAACTCAAAAATGGGGTTTAAGTTCTAGATCCTTAAATCTTGATTTACTTAATCAAGATTTGGGTAAGAGAGTAAAATATTAATAAATTAGGTCATTGATTTACTTACTTAAACCATATAGTCATCACATGATTTTGGATTAGAATCTGTTAAGTTCTAATATTAACTTTAGGGATGTAAATCTGAGATTCTACTCGATAGCTGGATATTGGAGATCCTAAACTTGTACCTTCTCAGAGTAGTTAGATTTGGTAATTAAATAACACCAGATATCACATAAGTTTAGATTGAGCCTCTTGCTTACTTTGACTAAATTGTTTTGCCTACCTAGGATATTGAGCCTTATTCCTTGAGCATAATAGGAGAACTTAGGATATGGAAGATACATCCTAAGTTAGTATTTGAATTGCATATCATTCAGTTCTGCCTTGTTTGTAGTGGGTAGAATATGTCCTAGCTTAGTCTGCCTCTTCAGTAGTAGTATTGTATAGACTGGACTCAGACCTAGCATAATTGGATGGCTAGGCTAGGGATTGATTGATTGATATTGGAGGCCCTGCATGGCCTATTGGTTGGTATGACAGTACTATATCTCAGGCTTATTGCTACTTTAGCTGGATTGTTCAGTATTTTTTTCTATTTTGCTTTACCACATGCTTCAGTGGCCTTATTTTCAGTACTTGCTCACTTTGCCACATGTCTCAGTGGCTTTACATTTTATAGATTGCTTGGCTTTTTGCCACATGTCTCAGTGGCTTTTCTTTTCTTTTTCTTAACTAGCATGTTGTATGTATACTCATATGGTTTACTTATATATATTTTGGCATGTTTAGGATGCTAAAATTGCACAGTTTTCAGTACTTGTGTTCCTTTTGTATATTCAGCATGTGTTAATATGATCATAAGCATGTTAGGATCAGAATTGTATGGTAGTTATTGTTTATTTTTAGCTTTTAGCCTTACCTTATTTATTTTGCATTGTATGGTCTTCATACTGGTTGTTGGCTATAAATTGATAGTTTATAGTTACTCATTTCTTTTGTAGCTTGTTGCACTCTTCACTACTTGCATGTTTAGTTAATTTAAATGTGATATCTTTAACATATTTAGTTCATTAAAATAGCCTAAAATGTACTTAGACAATTGTCTAACTGTAACCTTTTTGTTTTGTTGGCTGGGGCCCTGGCATTTGTGATAATGACAAATGACAGATTCAGACTTGTTTGTGGGCAGTGTCGCAGAAGAGGAGCAGGTTCATGAGGAGGATCATGCTGCTGCTGTTTAGTTAGATATCGTATTTTATTTCAGTGAGATTGAGAGACATTTTCATTCTCTTTAATATACAATTTGTAATAATTAATTCTGGATATGTTTCATTTCTGCATTTCGATGAGTTACTATATTGTTTCCCGCTTTCTACTATGTATGCTTGTGGATGTTATTACTCGCCTATTGCTTCCGCCACTTTGATATTTACGTATATATATATATTGATGAATGTTATAGTACTTGGTGACAAGTCCTTGGCTTAAGGCAGGTTGGGTTTACCTAACTTTACTTAAGTTGGGGGTTTGCCACAGTTGGAGCACCGTACTCCCTTGTGGTTAGTACAGGGGCCCCACAGCAATGGCCGAAGAGATGAGACATAAGATTAAAAAATTCAGTGGAACGAACTTTGCATTTTGGAAAATGTAGATGGAGGACCTGCTCTACTAGAAGAAGTTGCATCTTCCATTGAAAGGAGCTGATATAAAACCTGCAGCTATGACTAATGAAGAATGGGAAGTTCTCGATAGAACTGCACTGGGTTTGATTCGTTTATCAATGTCTTCTTCTGTTGCTTTTAACATTGTTGATGAGAAAACCATTGTAAATCTCATGAATGCCCTAATGAGGATGTATAAGAAGCTCTCAACTTTGAATATAATTTTCATGATGAAGAGATTGTTTAACATGAAGATGATGGAAGGCCATTCAGTGACTGAACACCTTAATGGGTTGAACACAGTGACGAGCCAGTTAAGTTTGGTGGGAATCAGTTTTGATGACAAGGTTCAAGCTTTGTTGTTCATCTCTTCATTTCCAGAAAGTTTGGACGCGCTAGTTACAACCATTAGCAATTTATCAAGAAATGCGTCATTGAGATTCGATGACATAGTCAGGCTTGTGCTGAATGAATATGTGTAGAAGAAATCTCATGGAGAGGCATCTACCTCAGCACTGAATGCTGAGATCAAGGGAAGACTCACTGAAATTTGACATAACAAAAATAGGTCAATGTCCCGATGAGGAAATTCAAGACTCGAAAAGGCAAAGCCGAACTGCTGGAACTGTGGGAAGGCAAGTCACTTCAAAAAGAACTGCCCTACCTTGAAGAAAGCAACTGGTGGTGGTAAGATTATGAACCCCATTGTAAATGTTTCAGCTAAGGAGGATCAGGATACTTTGATCCTCTCACTTGTCAACACAGAGTTCTGGGTGGTGGACTCGGGCACATCCTTTCATGCTACTCTGTCTAGGAGTGCCTTCAGAAGTTACACAAAGGGTGACTTGGGAAAAGTGTATCTTATAGATGATAAAGTGTGCGACATCATTGGAAGATGTTATGTGAATGTTAAGCTACCAAGCGGCGTAGTTTGGAAGCTCAAAGATGTTAGACATGTGCCATGTCTAAGGAGAAATTTAATTATTGTGAGCTAGTTAGCCAGAAAAGGCTACAACACTTATTTTCACTAGAGACTCATGGAAGGTTACCAAGGGTGCACTCATTATTGCATGGGACAATATGGAAGGTACACTTTTTCTGATCAATAAAGTGTCTGATACTATTATAGCTGCAGAAAACATAAATGCAGATCAATGGCACCGAAGGCTTGGCAATATGAGCGAGAGGGGGTTGAAATCCCTACAGTCAAAGGGGAAGCTCTAATGACTGAAGTCAGTATACTTGAATTTCTGTGAAGACTGCATGATGGGCAAACTAAAGAAGGTTTTATTCTCCAACGTTGGAAGGGAGCTGAAATGCAAGAAACTTGAGTTGATGCATACAGATGTATGGGGGCTAGCTCCTACTTCTTCCATAGGTGGAGCTACATATTTTGTCATCTTCATTGATGACCATACAAGGAAGGTATGGGTTTTCTTTCTAAGATATAAATCTGATGTGTTCGGAAAGTGGTTAGCTTTGGTGGAGAATGGACATAATTAAAGCTTAAGTGCTTAAGGACTGATAATGGTGACAAGTATTATAAGAATAAGTTCAAGGAGTTTTGTGCCTTGAGAGACATTAAGAGGGAGTTCACAGTCCCTAGAACACCACAGCAAAATGGTGCTATATAACGGGTGAACAGAATAATCACAAAAAGAGGCAGAAGCATGAGATTGCATACAGGTCTCCCAAAGCAATTCTAGGCTGAAGCTGTTAACATGGCTATGTATCTAATCAATCGAGGACCTTCTATACCTATGAATGAAGGGATTTCAGAGGAAGCTTAGAGCAGAAAGGAGATGAAACTAAACCACATCAAGGTGTTTGGTTGCTCATCTTATGTGCACATTGATACAGGATCCAGGAGCAAGCTTGACGCAAACACGATCAAGCGCACATTTGTTGGATATGGCGCGGGCAAGTTTGGTTACTGGTTCTGGGACAATCAGAACCAGAAGGGAATCAGAAGTATGGATGTCACTTTCAATAAAAATGGTATGTACAATGATTGTATTGTAGTCAAGACTGATTCCAAGGATGCTTCAGATGGAGAGCCCCGGCACATAGAGATTGATGACAGTATTGAGCCAGACGTTGGAGTACAAGAAGAAGCTCTGGAGGGTGTCAATGTTGAACCACAAACACCCATGCTAAGAATATTCATAAGATTCATAAGACCACCACAGAGGTACTCTCCTTTTTTGTTATATTTGTTACTACCTGATGGAGGTGAACTAGAAAGCTTGGAAACAGTACTTCAGGTTGAAGATTCAATCAAGTGGGAGGCTAACATGAATGATGAAATGACATCACTCATATCAAATGGGACATGGGAGTTGGCACCATTACTCATTGGGAAGATGGCTCTTCAGAACAAGTGGGTTTATCAGGTGAAGGTAGAGCTGAATGGGAGCAAACACTACAAGGAGAGACTTATAGTAAAGGGCTTTCAGCAAAGGCATGGGGTTGACTACAGTGAGATCTTTGCCCTAGTTGTGAAGATGACTTGTGCCACCCCGCACCCTTAATCCGCCAAAGGATTAGGTTAAGGGTGGGGTGTCACTCTGACTAACCCCTCACTTATCATTGGATTAGGATAGACTCCACAATCCACCTGATTAGGGAAGGATTAGCACAGAATCAAACTAATAGTCACTGTATAAGTAAACAACAGAGTGCGGAAGCAATTTAAGGAAATGTAAACCATCCAAGTATCACAGTGCAAATAGGAAAAATAGAACTCAAAATATAAGCATACAATCCAAAAACACAGTCAATGGTACCTGTATTATTACATAATTTAAAATGTTTAAAATAAAAAATAGAATGAAAGCCACTCATTCTCACTTAAAATATAAAGGAACTAGACGGCAGCTTCTTCCACGAGTTCCTCCTCTGGGTAAGGCTCCACACCTAACTCCTGCTCGTCTAACTGAAAGGAGTCTGCCATTGTCGGTTTCACAATGTAGGGCCCCAGCCAAAGAAAAGAAAAATCTAGTTAGACAATTGTCTAAGTACATTTTAAGCTAATGAATTATTATAAGTGTTAAGTAATATCACCATTTGACAACATCTAAGCAACATATATATGAAAGGAGCAGCAAGCAATACAAAGAAACAGGGAAGCTATAAATCATCATTTATAACTTAAGCAAAGAAAAAAGGAAGAGGCTGAGACATGCCTCACATACAAACTAAACAAGGAAGGGCGTATAAATATACATAACTAAACAAGTGCAGTAAGAAAAATTCTACACCCTAAACATGCTGGTGATCAACAGAAAATATGCCAATTAAAATAAATAACTCAGCAATGGTACATATAAATAGCAGCAAGATTCTAACATCCTATATATATATATATATATATATATATATATATATATATATAAGCAGTACAAAAAAATAGCTGACGAAATAAGAATACTGAAAAGTAAGCAACAACAACTGCATATAAATCCACACGTGCATCGACTGCCATACAGAAAAGAGCTACTCAAGCCCATCGAATACCAAAGAAGCTTAGCACCATCACGGCTAAGACATAAAATTGTGTACTCCTAGCGACATAAGGAGGCTAGGCATATAAGCACACAAAGCAAGCGAAGAGTCTTAGCACCAGTACAGTTAAGGCCCAACTGTATGCCCCTAGAGACATAAGGAGGCTAGTAAACTAAGCATACAAGGTAACCTTAACGCCAGTACGGCTAAGGCACCAACGGTGTACCCCTAGCGACATAAGGAGGCTAGTAAACTAGGCACACGACAAAATAGATCCTTCCCCTAGCGACATAAGGAGGCTAGGCAATAAGGATATAACTGAGAGGTAGCTCATAAAATCATTATCTTTTTATAAATTACTTTAATATTTTCACAAGGAATCTAAGGAGTCTCCATATTTTCATAACATTTTATTCATGCATCAAATATCTTATATGATATGCTCAAGGAAATATGGCACAAAAATTAAGGAATGCGTAAGCAACAAAGTATCAAAGTAAGCAAAGGACTCTACTAAACATGATGATATTATTTATTTTCTACTTAACCATCTAACTATTCCAAGTTACATAAGTTCAAGATCACCATTTTCCTACTATCGAGTGTAACCCAAAAATTCATCCTTATAAGTTAAAAAGGATTGGAACTGATCAGGTTCCAATCTAGCTCAATCAAATAGACGACTACGAATTAAATAAATGAATCATACGTCCTAGTTTTGTAAATTTAGACATTCTAACTAAGATCTGATCAAGTCTTCTAAATCTATAGATTATGAATTAAACACTACGAGAATTAGATTTAATCATATAATCCAAAGGATAAGACCTAAGTTCTAGGTTTTATTCTATTAGTGAGCTACTAGTTAAGGCAAATCCTATTAAGTAATCAAACTTAATAGGATGAATCTCCTACCTTAAATCTAAGGTTTAAAGACAAAATAATCAGAATGAGTTGTAAAATAAAAGAAAGTCTAGAAACCAATAAAACTAATGTTTCACCCATTGGGTAACCCAATTTATCCAATGAATGAACTCTAACCTATGATCTAGTCCTAGTCTTAGGAAGTGTCCTTAAGGTGTAGTGTTAGAGACTTAGAACTCTTGTAAGTTGACTAAAAAATTGATTTTGCTCACTTACACATTACTAAGATGATTATAAAATTAGTCTTAGGGTTCTGGAATGTTATCTAAAGGGGTAGGGACACTTAACTCAATCTTAGGGCAAAATGACTATTTTGCCCCTACTTTAAGGGTCAAAAAGGTCAACTTTTGACTTAATGGTCGGAATTTATTTCTCTTAGTTCCAATTGATTCCTTATTGTCTAACTTGAAAATAGACAGTAAGTACGCCTAAATCGGGCGAGAAACGGTCAAGTTATGACTAAAATAAGGCTATAGGTAATTTGGTCATTTACCTAAATTTCTAGGGTTTAGATCCTAAATATTATTTTGTTATAATGATGACATTGAAATTCTAGGCTGGTTAGCATCTTGAATTTTCCAATTTGGAGTTGATTTGACTAAGTTATGGCCGTTTGAATTCCAAGGGCATTTTGGTCATTTTCACCAAAGTCAACTCTAAATTATAGGGTTGACTTTTTATCCTGATATCCGAATGAGAAAACTAATACTACCACTGTGATGGGGCCGCTCTCCTGAGCATTTTAAGACCCATATTGACTATATTTCGATAATCGGGTAAAAAGTTATGAGGCTCTAAAGAGGTCCTAAAATGCTACCTCATTATACGTACCCCGAAATAAATTTTTACATTATGTTATTTGAATCCTTACTTTTTTCTGAGTATTTTAAGACCTATATTGGCTATGTTTGGATTATCTTACAAAAAGTTATTAAACTTTTAATATTTACTATCTAAAAATACAATTTGAATTATTGTACTATTCATTTATTCAAATTATATTATTTTACTATTCATTCCTTAACTTTTTATATAAAATTTTTGAAATCATTAATCTTTAATTAATCTATGATTAATTAGGCTTAATTACTAATTAACATTAATTAATCTATTATTTAATTAATATTTTACTATAACAAAGTAATTAGTGCTAATCACCATTTAATTAGTCTTAATTATATGTTAATACTTAATTAAAAATAATTAATTAGGTTTTACTGTTTAATGATAATTAATTAACCTAATTACTATTTAGGGTTTAATTAATATTTAATTAACCCTAATTAATCTCTAATTATACTTAATTAACTAAAGTTATTGTTCAAAAGTAATTAACACTAATCCTAACTTAATTAACCACTAACTGTAATTAATTAAGGCTGAACAGTAATTAATTAACAGTAATTTAATTAAATTTTAATTAACAGATAGTGGGCCCCACTGGACACATGGCATTGCCAGAGGCTGCCACGTGGCACTGTGGGCCCCACAGGGGCTGACTCAGCTCGGGTGACTGGGCAGTGGGCCCACCTGACACGTGGCACTGCCAGAGGCTGCCATGTGGCACTGTGGGCCCCACAGGGGCTGACTCAGCTCGGGTGACTGGGCAGTGGGCCCCACCTGACATGTGGCACTGCCAGAGGCTGCCATGTGGCACTGTGGGCCCCACTGGGAGCCGGACCGCCGCGATTGACCGGGCAGTGGGTCCCACTTGCCACATGGCGGGCCCAGAGGCTGCCACGTGGCGCGGTGGGCCCCACTGAGGAGCCGAACAGCCGCGCGGGCTCGGTCTGTGGGCCCCACGTGACAGGTGGCGTGCCGGCTGGCTGCCACATGGCACTGGTGGGCCCCACGGCCGAAGCCAAAGCATCGCGGCTCGGCGTGTGGGCCCCACGTGACACGTGGTGGGCCCGAAGGCGGCCACGTGGCCTGATGGGCCCCACTGCGGCTGACGCGGACCCGGCTCGGGAAGGTCGGGCTCGGGTCGACCCGACCCGACCCGAGGCCCGTGACCCTTCGCCTTCTGGGGATCGGCGGACCGAACCCTGTTGCCTTTGGGGACTCGGTGAGCCCGATCGGGTGTTTATGAGCCCGATCGGAACGGTGGATGGGTAGAGGACAAGTTCACCTACCTATCCTACAATTATTGCGATGATCGAATGGAAATCAGGGGAGATCGAGGTACCTTGATGGCGACAAAGGTAAGATCGACAGCACGCGACGGAGGAACGTAGGCGAGGAAGCCGGCTGCGGCTGCGATACGCGTCGAGCACGGAGGGGATGAGGCGAAGGGGAAGGGTACCTCGCCGATGACGAAGGAGGAGGCGGAGAGGAGGCTCGGCGGATGGCTGGACTCGGCAAGCTGCGGCTGCCCTTGCTCTCCCCACGCCTTGGGCACGGCTGAGGCCATAAGGCCATCCGGGCGAAGCTTGCGAGGTGAGCGGCGGAGGTTGCGAGGAGGCGGTGACGCGTGGCGGACGAGGGGAGGCGAGGATGTTCTCGCTCGCGAACGGGAGGGGGGGTTCGGCCGAATGCGTGCGAATGGGTCATTAGGGCAGGAATCGGGAAAGAAAGAAAAAAAAAAAGAAGAAAAGAAAGAAAAGAAAAAAAAAACAAATTTAGGATTTAATAATAAAAGTTTTATTTATATTTAATATTTAGTTAAATTAGTTAAATTTTTAAACTTTCCTAATAATCAAATGATTTTCAAAAATCACCAAATATTCACCCCTAGCTAATTGAGGGGTGAGGAACGCAACGGCGAAGTCGGATTTCGATTTCGACGAGAATTTAATTTTCTCAATTTCCGGATATTTTTATTATTAAAATATTCGTCGAAATTTCGACGACTTCCGATTGACACGAAAACTTCACCCCAAGCTAATTTGGGGTCAAGAAATGCAATGGAGGTGTCCATTTTTCAATCGGAGGTCAATTTAAATAGGTCAATTTCCGAGGTTCCTGAAATTCTCAAAATAAAGATTTAATCCGTTTGACCTCTGGTTTGGATTGGATCTTGGTAGTTGATTCCAAATGACCTAATTAGCACTTAAGATTAGTTTTAAGACTAAAATTAGTCCTAATTGTCTAAGGTAGCAACCTGGGTTGTTACAATGACAGCCATCAAGGTTATGCTAAACATTGTGACAGCTAAAAATTTGCATCTTGAGCAAATTGATGTTAAAACTGCATTTCTTCTCGGAGAGCTAGAGGAGGAGATGTACATGCAACAACCTGAAGGGTACAAAGCTCAAGAGAAAAGAAAATGTGATCTAGTGTGCAAGCTCAAGAAGAGCCTTTATGACTTGAAGCAAGTGCCAAGGTAATGGTATAAAAGATTTGACAAGTTCATGTCAGAATCAGGGTACAAGAGATGCCTAGCGGATCCCTATTATTACATAAAACAGTGTAAATCATCCTACATCATTTTATTGATGTATGTAAATGATATGTTGATCACAGGATCGGACATGGAGGAGATAAGGATGCTGAAAGAGCTTATGTCAAAGGAGTTTGACATGAAGGACTTGGGGCCGGCCATTGGAATGAGAATCAATAGGGAAAGAGGTGCAGGAATTTTGAAGCTGTCCCAGAAAGAACATGTTGAAAAGGTATTGAAAATATTTAACATGAGTGAAGCAAAGCCATTGGGCACTCTTTTATTAAGTCACTTCAGTTTATCAAATGAGCAGATGCTAAAATATGAAGATGAGAAGGAGCATATGCTAAAGGTTCCTTATGCTTCAATAGTTAGCAGTTTGATGTATGTGATGATCTGCACAAGACAGAATATTACCCATACAGTGAGAGTGGTTAGTAGATTCATGGAAAACATAGAAAAGCACCATTGGGATGTGGTCAAGGGATTCTAAGGTATTTGAAAGGTACAGTGAGCAAAGCTTTATGCTTTGGAAGATCTGACATTATTTTACAGGGTTATGTAGATTCAAATCTTACAGGAGATGTTGATAGCAAGAGAAGCACTACAAATTATGTGTATAAATTAGGAAGTGCAACAGTGAGCTGTATCTTCAGGTTACAAAATATTGTGTCGCTATCTACCACGGAGGCGGAATACGTTGCCATTATAGAGGCAAGCAAGGAGATGTTCTGGTTAAAGAATTTGATGGCTAAATTTGTAACAACCCTAATATCGTTACCCATTAATTAGTGACCAAATTGAGTCTAAACCTCTTTCATTACTCGTATAATAGTGTTAGGAGTCTCCATCTCAAATTTCATGCGATTTGGAGACCGGTTGACAATTTCAAATATTTTCTGATTTTCTAAAAATTCTAAAAATACCTAATTTATTTAGACCTCAGAATTAAAAACAAAGACCACCATTAGACTCACCACACCCAAATTAGTTAGGGGTAGTATTTTGGAAGTGTTTGGGAGTCATCAAATTTTTCATAAATATTTTAATAATATTTAAATGCCTAGAAAATTAGGTAAATTAAATATACCTCTGATCAAAAATTCAATCGCATTTTTGAGTTCCTCACCCATCAATTAGGTAATGGTAAGAATTTGGAATTTTTCGGAGAGCATTTGGGTAATTAAATTTAAGAATTTAATATGATAACTAACTAACTTAATATTTATTTTAATTAAACCAACTAATACAATTAAATACTTATAAAATGACTAAATGTTGAATCGCATGGATCCCGTGCACGAGTCCAACGCACGAGACAGTCGCACGACCCTATTAAGACCGTCCGTGATTTATTAAGCAGATCAAATGACTGAGGAGATTCCTAATTCATTAAATTAAATCGAACCGTCCGATCAAAAGTTTGAACGGACAGCTCAGATTATATCATGTATGCCTTCTCCCCCCCTTTTCACACGATGACCAGTTGTGGAATAGAGGAGTGGATGTACCTCCGACAGCTGGCTTGTCCGGACCTTATACTACCCTACCCATGTAACAACCCAGGTTGTTAATTAGGTCAATTGGGACTAATCCAAATCCTAATTATGGTTTCAGTACACTAATTAAGTCATTAGGAACTCATTACTAAGACATAGTCCGAATCAGGAATCAAATGGATCAAATCTTGAATTTTGAGAATTTCTAGAAACCCTAGAAATTGATCTCAAATCAAAAATCCGACTTCGCCATTGCGTTCCTCACCTCTCAATTTGCTAGGGGTGAAGTTTTGAATGCATTTGGAAGTCGTTGAATTTTTGGCAAATAATTAATATTATTTAAATACCCCGAAAAATTGAATAATTAAATACTCATTATATCAAAAATCCGACATCACCGTTGTGTTCCTCACCCCTCAATTAGCTAGGGGTGATTTATTGGGAATTTATGGAGTGAGTGAATTATTTAATTTTAATGAATAAAAATCAATATAAATTAAGTAATAATATTATTATTTTTAATCTCATTTAGTGGCCGCCGTCAGTAGAATAGTGACGTCGTTCCTTATACGCGCATGACAGTTTGAATTGATGGATCATCCTGATTTGTCTGATCGAAAGATCGAACGGCTATAGAGTCGTCTCCTCTGATTAGTCTCCATGTGTCCCGTGCAGAGATGCTCATTGCCCTAGCGCTCGCCAAGTGCGCTCCACCGCTTCTCTACCACTGAAGAGCACCGCTCAAGACCTCCTTTAAGCCCTAGATATGTTTCCATTTGCCCATTTACTCATTCGAAACCAGCGAAGTCGAAGGCAAACCCTCCGATCAATCTTGAGCTATATCGACCATCAATCAGGTACTTCTCGAAATATCAAATCCATTTGTATTTTGTAATCGCATAAGTTCATTTAGCTATTTTATCTCTTGGATTATATAACTGTGGTGTTTGATCAGCAATCCATCAGGATGATCAAGCCAATTGGTTTGATCATCCACAGTAGAACCTAGGTCTAGTCGTCTTCCTCTCGTAAGCCGAGACTAGGGTTCGACCTAGTCATCATTTGGTGTTCATCCGACAGTCGACAGGAATGCCTTGATGTGCTCCTCCCATCGTCATGCGGGTCAAGCCCTGAGGTCACCGGGAGCGCCACCGAAAAGCATGCACTAGCCCTGCCATGACCGATCTTGTCGAAGCCTGTCATCCAATTTTGGGTCGGGTCGAGCTTGACCCGACCCATTCTTTTTCTTGCACGGGTTGCCACGCATCGTAATGGCGTAATGCTGTGGGCCCCGTGCGTGCTGACAGCGTATCAGTGGAGCTCGCTAAACAGACTCCAGCGAACCGCGTCTCGACACGTGTCCGCGGGTCCTGCCGCTGTCTCATCCGTCGGCTGGCTGTGGGTCCCGCGGCAGAAAATTTAATTAATGGATTTATTCAATTCAAATATTAATAGAAATTTAATTTAATTAATTAAAATTAGTTAATTTTTAATATTTAATTAACCATATCTTGAAATCTATAAGTCCAAATGCTACAAAATTATATACCATTGTGATCAGCAAAAATAGAGGATCACTTTGGCACTGTCCAATTTCCAGTATGATCATTATTTCACTTAATGACATTTTAGGACACTTAATTAATTCCCAAATTTCTCCAATTGTTCAATTAGCCATATCTTTGCACACAATCACCCAAACATATCTAATGTGGGTCTCATATTAATCAGGAGATCCTCAAGAATATTCTAATAGTATCAATTTTCTTATTTGAAGTATAATTAGCTTAATCACTTTTAGGACCCAACCCTAATCTTTCATGGCTCATAACTTTTCATACACTAATCTAATTATAGCTAATATGGGTCTTAAAGTGATCAAGAAAACCTCTAGATTAATTTGATAATATTCATTTCTCTATTTGGGCTAGGGTTTGCTTAATCACTTTTAGGACCTAGCCCTAATTGCCCTAATTAATCCTAAGACTTCAATTGACCATAATTTAGTCAATTGAACTCTAAATTAGATTTTTCAATATACCATTGATCAGGAAGACCTAATAAATAGTAAACTGCAAAAATATTTAAGTTTTAATGGCTAGATCTCTTAATCAAACCTAGTCACCCTCAAACTTGATTAGTGAAGATTAGCAAATTTAGTAATCCAAATTGAGTGATTTTTATTTCTTATAACTCATAGAGTATAGTAGAACTAAGTGGTGTGGCTAGTTTAGTAATTCTATGATTAATTTCACTAATTACTCACTAATTATCCTAAACCCTAATTAGGTCATAACTTGACCAAATGAAGTCCAAATTGGGTTTACTCCCAATTAAAGTACTTGGGTGTTGTAGGGAATCTATAGCCCCTAAGTTTACTGAATTTGGACTTCAAATGTAAAACTTAGGTTTTTGACCCCTCTTAAGATTTAGATCGAATCATCTCAGCTTACATTGGGATAAATCCTATTGTTAGCCAAGAATTTCTTTCTTTTGCAGGGTG
Source organism: Gastrodia elata (assembly GCA_016760335.1). NCBI lineage: Eukaryota > Viridiplantae > Streptophyta > Magnoliopsida > Asparagales > Orchidaceae > Gastrodia > Gastrodia elata. Next base: position 37,040,538 of record CM028680.1, on the reverse strand, counting down.
CAGGTAATCGATCTAAATTCTCTATATAAAATCTGCTTGTGAATTGGAAAAAAGATTTAGGTCATGCTTATGTCGTATTGATCAATCATTAAAAATAAATAGCTCTTGTATGAACCAAGAGGAGATCTAACCTTAAAGTTTCAATCAAATATTTATGAAGTAATATTCATTTATTGTTAATAATGATTTAATGATGGCATTTGGATTCATCTTATTAGTTGCAAGGAGTCATGTTGTGTGCACTTTCATCACTATTTCATAAAGATGATTCTTACCAAATTAATATGCTATGTTAAGTAAATTCTTCTTTAGCATGTTAAATAGAGTAAAAAGGTGAATTTAATAAATATGCTGCAAGTGTTTTGCAATTAAGGACTTACCTTAACTTATAAGTTCATTTATCAACTCTATTTATATAATAATTTCTTTAATAGACTCTTAAGCTTGCAATCAACCTGTATCACTATGATTCCTAAAAGAAAAAAATGCATACATTAGTGAAATGCTAATCGAAAGGTATTATTGAATATTAAAATGTTTGATCAACATTCCATTTGCTAATTATATACTAAATGTATCAATAATTTCAATGCAATCAATATATTGTGTGTTGTTTCTAAGTTACCTTACAACTAAATTATGTTATTGATCATCTATTGTATCAATCTTCATTCATTCATTCAACTTTTAAGATTTCTTAAAGTTTAATAATTTAAGATAATTAAATCTTCAAATCCTTGTTTTCTAATCAAATAAAGTCCAATTTGGACACTTCAATAGTCCATTTCACTCACAAGAATGTGAGGGATGTTAATATGAAGTCAAATTTATGTTTTAAATCATAATTTTTTTAATAACTTTTTAACCCTAATTAGGGGTTCCAAAAACCCTAAAATCTCAACATTTTCTAATTTTTACCTACTTAGTGTCATTCTTCTCCTTATGCAATAAGAATTTCATATTTATGAATTTTATTTTATTTGGATAATAATTGGTGATTTTAGGTTTTGACTCTTTAATTAGTATTACATAATTAATTTTATAGTTTCTTAATTTCATGCTTTAAGTGTTCAAAGCCCTGAGAAAGTAAACTTGTTTTACTATTTTCCTCCCATGTCAATTTTCCATGACATGATTATTTTGAGCTTAGTTCTCATAAATCAATTGTATGAATCTTTAGCAAATTGCTGGATTCATCTTTCGACCTTAGGATATAGCCTATATGATTGATTATACCTTAAATTGTAGGTGATCCTTTAGAACTGGATGTTATACCCATTAAGTGTGTTTAGCCTTAATGCTTGTTTAGTGTAGGTTATGATCCTCTTAGTCATAATTCTATGTAACTAGACTTGAGCTTTGTTCTCATCTTTCTAGATATATGAATCAATTACAAATTTGCTTGATTCACCTTTCAACCCTAAGGTAGAAATCTTAGGATTAATTTAAACAAGAATTGTAGTTGATCCTTAGATCTATTAGTTACATCCATTAAGAGTAGATAGCCTTAATGTGTTTGTAATTATAGATTATTGAGTCAACTAGGACTAGCCTTTAGTGATTAGATTGGAGCCTAGTTTATTTATCCTAATCCTTAAAGCCTTCTCTTGAATATTTTAAGAGATAGTGATAGGAGTCCTGATTTACTTAGAATAGTCAAATAATTATATTGATTTCCTTAACCTTTAACTATTAGAAAATATAGAACTTATAATTCATAAACCTTATATTTACTTATTTTAAACCTTTCATTTTACATTGACCTATAGCTAGTTTAGTATTTGATTTGGATAAAACTTTCAAATTACAACTTAGCTAGAGAACTTTAGTGGATTAAACCTTAACTTCCAAATTCTTAAGTTGATAATTCTTAATCTCAGTCCTTTTTTACTAATCATCTAAGCCTTAATTTAATTATCATAATTGAATCTTACGGCTTAGGACTAGATTAAAACTAGCTTCTTTTTGCATTGAGTATATTTATAAATTATTTTATCATATCATAATAAATGAAATAAAACCATTATTTTCAAAACTCCAACTATTAATTACAATTAATTTGAGATCAATATCTCAAAATTAATTGGGAGCTAAATTAGCTCCAATCATTAAGTAGATCATTAAAATTAGATAATTTTGGATATCACTTAGTTGCAATTATTGAATTTTCCTTGAATGCTTGCTTAGCTTTGAGCCTTTTTCATTTGAATCATTCATATAAGACTTTGTGCATCATTAAAACTTTTACATTTAAAATAATAGGGGTTGCTAATTGAAGTAGCCAAGGGTAGGCTAATTGGAGAAATAAGCATCCTCATATTCTCAGAGGGTGAATATTTGAGTGTAAGTTACATTTGAAACCCTGTTTTCTAATACCGATTAGGTAGAAGTGCTTAACTCTTCTCTTCATTCTGTAAGTCCCTGCAGAATGTGCCCCTTTCTAAAAATAACTTCAATAAAATAAATTGTGAGATCATCTACAATCTCATTGATTGTGAAGACTCATCATAGCTTTTTAGTTGTATTCCCTACATAGTCCTAGGCTATGTTTGTCTTAGACCATGAGTCTAAGATACCTTCCCTACTATGCAAGCTTTACACTCTCTATATATAGCTTATTAACTTTTTATATGCGAGCTATTTCTTTCTTTTAATTTACTCATAATTTATAATAATTAAAGTCATTTACTTCATATTTACTATGCTTTTGTTGGAGTTTAATAAAATGCTTAAATGCTTGGGATGAGATTAATGGATGAATGAATATAATCGAATGTTAATTAAATCATTAGTTGCATAATAATCTTGCATATTTACTTTGCACATTAAACTGGAATTTAGTTGTATATTTGCTTATATGTTAAATTGGAACTACTAGTATGTTAGATTTCATATAGAATTGGAAAATATATGTATATTTAAGTTGAGATTTATTCTAAATCTTCTTGTATGTAATAAATCACGTGAATTATGCAAACTCTAGGATAGATAATTGTTACACATGTGATTTTCTCCCTTTAAACTCTTAGAATTTGAAATGAGCAATCCTATGTAATGGATTAAACTCTAATTTAGAATTGGAAATGAGCAATCCTATGTAATGGATTGAACTCTATTTTTGAACTAGAAATAAGCAATCATATGTAACAGATTGACTTCACTTTAGAATTGGAAATGAGCAATCCTATGCAATGGATTGAACTCTATACTAGAACTAGAACTAAACAATCCTATGTGATGGATTGATTACATGTTAGTTTAGGTTGTTTTTCTTTCAAATTATAACTTCCATTGGAATGGAAGTCTTATATGTCTACATTACAGGTGTTTCTTTAGCCAATTACAAAGGAAACTCTGCCAAAAATTTTAAGAATTTAAGGACTTTCAATTTTTATTGAAAATTATAGACTCATATTCTATATGTTAAATATATAGAAATTTCATACTTAGAAATGCAAGTACTTATAATCATGTGTCAATTGTTCTTAAATTACACTCACATGTATCCTTATATGTTTCATATATTAAATACTTAGAATCTTCATATCTAGACTTACAAGAATTCACATCAATATTTTTAAATTACTTATCCTTACTGTATTGCATGATTAATTTTATTTTATTCTCATATATATTTTATATAATCTTTCAACATAATATATTTCATATAAATTTCTCTTCTATCTTAACTTAAGACCCTCTTCAAAATCCTTGGCCAAATACAGTATCTAATAATTTTGATTAGTTTCCTTCTAGTCTAGTATTTATAACAAACTTAACTTAAATTGTACGAACTTTTAGATATTAATCTTCAAGTCAATCTAGACTTTTAATCTAAAACATTCCTTAAGCATTTTCCAAATTTTACTTCAGAGATTCCTAGTATTAAGGAATACTCTTTCTATTTCATAATTCATAAGTTATCTTTCTTTCTCCTTAAATTTTGAATCAATTATTTCAATCATCTCTATTGAAGAGGTATCAATCTTCAATTCTTTTTTCATCCTTAGCGGAGATCAAGAATCTTGTTAGCTATGATGAAGATCTTGTTGGAGATGCTAAAAAATCTTGGGTGAGTTGCAAGATCAAGCAGCTCCTAGAGCAATTAATCTGCCTAATTCTCAAATCTTTCATCTAAATCCTAAAGCAGCATTAAGTTTAGCTGGGGATGGATTCATTCATATTTTTGTTCAACTACATCCTCCAACCTTTGTTTGGTCTTCTTCTTCCATTAAAGTAACCATTTGTTTGTTGTTAAATTAAGAAAGACCTTTCATATATTAAGTGTCATAGCATCTAAGCTATCCACTTAATCACTCACTTGTTTGTCAAAGATGTCAAGTATTAGTGAAATAGCAAGCTAAACTCCTTAGTGTTGAAGTTGTGTTGAGGAGATTTCTTGGGTTGAATTTGAATCAATCTTTAGAGAAGAGTTCATTCCTCCTTTCGCTCAATCACTACTAAATATTGTGTAGATTCAATCAACTCAAGATGTTAAGTGAGTCTTGATCGATGAATCATAAGTGAGGATGCAACCAAGTTTTTCTCCTGAATTGGTGAGGACTGAAGAAGCTAGATTCAGTCATTTCCTCAAATTTTTAGGAGACTCGATTTAGAATCATCTTATATCCTCCCACTTTACCAATTTCTCAAAATTATTGGAAGGTGCAAGATTGATAAAATACCATTAGCAGAAGTAGAGGCTGAAGAAGAAACCTTATATCCTCTAGAGAATTATGAAGTAACCTCGGAGGATAGAAACCAATTGCCTCAAACTTTTCTAGTGGTTTAATCACCGTAACTTTAGGTGTAGATCGATCATCATCCTTTAAATATGAAATATATTTTCTATTAAATTTCTAACTCCAGCTTATACAATCATGCCTTCTCCTGTGGTAAGATCAATTCCTTTTCCAAGGAATGATCTGAATAGAAGTGCAGTTAATCTTCTTACTGCTCTGTTAAGGGTGCATGCCCTTATTTCCAGTTGTCACCATTAAAGGCAAAAATTACATCAAGCTTGATTTCAAATTTAATTTCTAAAGTTTTCAGTCATTCCTATCTTAACTTTTTGCAATTCCAATCCTCATTATGGAGCATTAGGAATTAAGTTAGCTTCTTAATTTAAGAATTTGATTAATAACTTGTTCAGGTGCTGGTTAGATAGAAATCTTGTTTATTATTCTCTTAGATAGAATAGCAAGGAGATTGCCTTAACATCTAAATAGATCTTAATAAGAAGTAAGATGAGTTAGCTTAATTCTCTGCTTAGATAGAATAATAAGAAGATGCCATAGTATCTAAGTATATCTTATTAGCAATATGATAGCTAGTTTACTAAGTTCATACCTAAATTGATAGTTAGGACTTTAGTTTTTAAGTGATTAGAAATCCTAAAGCTTTATGTGTTTAGAATCATAAGTTAAGAGAGTTAAACACCATAATTGGGGTTTGATCTCTTGACTCTTAATCTTGATAGATTATATCAAGGTTTGGTCCTAAAGTAAATAAGATGATCAATTTAAGACATCTAACTTCACTAGGCGATATTGATTTAATGAAGTTAAGACTTGATGAGTTCTAATGCTTGGTATTTTATAGGACAGTTCAGTTGAGTTTACTCAAATGGTACGATCTTATGGATCCTAAAATTTTGTACTCCTAGTATAATTTAGAATGATAGTTTCACCAATAACAGAAAAGTGAATGATAAGTATAGAATCTGTAAATCCGGCTGCAGACGAGTCTACAGAAACTACACTTGTGTCTGTTTCTTTAATATTATTGGGTGGCAGTAGGTTGTTTTAGCTTTTATAGAAGTTCTTCTGGTGGCTGAGCACTAAAAGAGGTAATGCTATCTTTATCTCTAGTGCCTACCCTATGGTGGCTGTGCACTAGAAGCTAAGTAGACTTCTTAAGCTATTAAGAATTTCTTTTTAGAAGTGGTATTTCATCTCCATGGTTAATTTTAATCTTGCCAAAGAGTTAACCAAGGAGGTGTTGTGAAATTGGTGTTCGTTAATAGACTCAACAAGCCATTTCTTTTCTTTTCAATTTTCCATTATGACTCAGTAGAAAGGTTAATCAAGCTCCATTCTTTAATGATCTTTTATCTACTTGAGACACTGAATTGTATCTGTAAGGCAAAGACTGACATACTTACATCTGGATTTTGATCAACTGTTTAGTGAAACCTGGGAACCATCTTAGATATGAGTACTGTGGTACATCCATAGATTGATGGTCACGCTGAATGAGTAAATCAAATTTTGAATGTTCTCTTGCATCTCTATGTTATAGATTTTAGTGAATCATAGGAAGATCATTAAGTGTTAGTTGAGTCGCCTACATTAATAGTAATCAGTCCAATATTGGTATGACTCCTTCTGAAACTCTTTTGGAAAGAGATGTACAACTCCCATTGTTTGGACTGAAGTGGGAGACTCTCAACTTTCTGTTGCTGAGTTAATAGAAGAGACCACTAAGAAAGTCCTTCTGATCAAGCGTAGTTTAGTTGGCAGCATTTAGTATATCAAGGAATCTGTATGGCACTTGCCACAAATTCTTGCAGTTTCTCGTCAGATAAATTTAGTTCTTTTATTTTCATTATCGTTTCCTTAAACTTCCTTTTTCATTTTATTTGCCCTGTTCTTATTTGTTGTGTGTCATGGGCAACACACTTTTTAAGGAGAGGAGTCTGTAATAACCCAAGTGTTATTATCCATCAATTAGTGACCTAATTAACTCTAATCTTTTTCTATTAATCTAATACTAGTATTAGGAGCTTCCATTTCAATTTTCATGCGAATTGGAGATCATTTGTCGATTTCCAGCATTTCCTGGTTTTTTGATAATTCTGAGAATGCCCAAATTATTTAGACCACATAATCATAAATGGAGTCTGTCATTAGACTCAGTAGCTCCAAATTAGCTAGGAGTGTTGTTCTGGAAATTTTTGGAAGTCATTGATTTCCCGAATATTTTATTGTTTTTCGATCGCTCAAAAAATTTCGTCGAAATCAAGATCCCAATTTAAGTCAAATAAAAATGTAATAAAAATATCATCTTATAATGCCTATTGAGCTGATCATACTGTAAAAGTTTGAGCACATTTGGGATCCCGAATTATCCTAAATAAATTAGGGAAGTTTAAACTTCAATGGCTAATAATATAAAAACTATAAATTGAAATTTAGAAATTTTTGTATATTTAAGTGAAGCATCATATGAGGATTCTATGTTTTAAATTTTAATAATTTTCAAATTTTTGATTTATCATAATTAATTTTCAATATTTTTCACTTAAAAATCAATAAAAAATAGAATATTTGTCTAAATTCAATAATTTTTGGATGCTTGCATTCATCTCATCGAGACGATCGTTTCGATACTAAATTCATAATTTTTGGATTTTGCTTGACCATTCAATTGAAGCCAAAAATTTTGAGTGGTTTTTAGCCACTCGATTTTGATCGAGTGGCTCTCAGCAACTAGATTAAGTTTATACAAAACCTCAAACCTAACTTCTCTATTTCCTCTTCGAGTCCTCAGCCGAAAAAGAACCTTATTCTGCTCGCGCCTCCCTCCAAGCTGAGCGTCCCCATCTAGCCGAGCGTCTCCTCTAGCCGAGTGCCTCCCTCCAAGCCGAGCGTCTCCATCTAGCCGAGCATCTCCTCTAGCCGAGCGCTTCCTTCCAAACTGAGCGTCTCCAACTAGCCGAGTGCCTCCTCTAGCCGAGCGCTTCCTCTTGCAGCAAGCTAAGCTCCCTCTTTCTATGGTTGATCAACCTCCATCCACTTGGCCGAGCCTAAGGAAACTTAAAGGAGCGCTCGAACAACTGCAACTCCATCTCCATTCGCAAACCCTAGCTTTGTTTGGTGCAACCTCTAGAAGAGAGGTACTAATCCCTCTATATGCCTTTCATATTACATTGACCTATAGCTAGTTTAGTATTTGATTTGGAAAAAACCTTCAAACTACAACCTAGCTAGAGAACTTTAGTGGATTAAATCTTAACTTCCAAATTCTTAAGTTGATAATTCTTAATCTCAATCCTTTTTTACTAGTCATCTAAGCCTTGATTTAATTATCATAATTGAATCTTATGTCTTATGACCAGATTAAAACTAGCTTCTTTTTGCATTGAGTATATTTATAAAGTATTTTGTCATATCATAATAAATGAAATGAAACCAATATTTTCAAAACTCCAATTATTACTATTAATTACAATTAACTTGAGATTAATATCTCAAAGTTAATTATGAGCTCAATTAGCTCCAATCATTAACTAGTTCATTAAAATTAGATAACTTTGGATATCACTTAGTTGCAATTATTAAATTTTCCTTAAATGCTTGCTTAGCATTGAGCATTTTTCATTTGAATCATTCATATAAGACTTTGTGCATAAATAAGACTTTCACATTTAAAATAATAGGGGTTGCTAATTGAAGTAGCCAAGGGCATGCTAATTGGAGGAATAAAGATCCCCATATTCTCAGAGGGTGAATACTTGAGTGTAAGTTACATTTGAAACCCCATTTTCTAATATCGGTTAGGCAGACATGCTTAGAATGAGCCCCTTTCTAAAAATAACTTTAATAAAATTAATTGTGAGATCCCCTACAATCTCATTGATTATGAAGACTCATCATAGCTTTTTAGCTGTGTTCCCTACATAGTCCTAGGCTATGTTTGTCTTAGAACACGAGTCTATGATACCTTCCTTACTATGTAAGCCTTACACTCTCTATCTTTAGTATTATATTTTGCTTACTTGTAAATTCATTTAGAATATAGTATATATTGCTTAATTTTAATTAATGCTTTACTGTTTCTTTTACTTACTTAGCATAAGTTCATTGAACATATACATGCTTTATTTCACATTCATTTACTTTCATATGCACTTTAATTTCTTTCTAGCCTATTTAAGATGATTTTACTCTTGTTTCTATTGCAGGCTATGAGGTATATTTAAGTGAGTATTTTAACTCACTTTACATTTTTTTACTTAGTTTTTCCACTATTGTATGCTTACTTTCTTGCACCTTTACTTATGCAAATTTTGTAATTAGTAGTGATATCCAATTAAATTAATATAATATTTAGCCTACTCCTAAAATGTGCTTAGACTGTTTAGACTAACCATATTTTTCTTTTTCTTGGCTTTTCCCTATCACATTTAAATGCCAAAATATGATAGATCAGGTGCATTTGGAGGCTAGTGGAGCTAGACCAAGTGCATAGCTTAAATTACTTCTGCTAATAAGAAAATAGAAATATAGATTTATAACTTTTTATATGCGAGCTATTTCTTTCTTTTAATTTACTCATAATTTGTAATAATTAAAGTCATTTACTTCTATTACTATGCTTGTGTTGGAGTTTAATTAAATACTTAAATGCTTGAGATGAGATGAATTGATGAATGAATATAATCGAATGTTAATTAAATCATTAGTTGCATAATAATCTTACATATTTACTTTGCATATTAAATTGGAATTTAGTCGTATCTTTGCTTGATGTTAAATTGGAACTACAAGTATGTTAGATTTCATATAGAATTGGAAAATAGATGTATAATTAAGTTGAGATTAATTCTAAATCTTTTTGTATGTAATAAGTCATATAAATTATGCAAACTTTAGGATAGATAATTGTTACACATGTGATTTTCTCCCTTAAAACTTTTAGATTGGAAATGAGCAATCCTATGTAGTTGATTGAACTATAATTTAGAATTGGAAATGAGCAATCCTATATAATTGATTGAACTCTATTTTAGAACTGGAAATAAGCAATCTCATGTAACAGATTGACTTTACTTTAGAATTGAAAATGAGCAATCCTATATAATGGATTGAACTCTATACTAGAACTGGAACTAAACAATCCTATATAATGGATTGATTATATGTTAGTTTAGGTTATTTTTCTTTCAAATTATAACTTCTATTGGAATGGAAGTCTTGTATGTCTACCTTGCAGGTGTTTCTTTATCCAATTACAAAGAAAACTCTGCCAAAATACTTAAGAATTTAAGGACTTATAATTTTTATTGAAAATTGTAGACTCATATTCTATATGTTAAATATATAGAAATTTCATACTTAGAAATGCAAGTACTTATAATCATATGTGTCAATTATTCTTAAATTACACTCATATATATCCTTATATGTTTCACATGTTAAATACTTAGTATCTTCATATCTAGACTTAAAAGAATTCACATCACTATTTTTAATTTACTTATCCTTACATATATTGCATGATTAATTTTATTTCATTCTCATATGCATTTTATATAATGTTTCAACATAACATATTTAATTTAAATTTCCCTTCTATCTTAACTTAAGACCCTCTTCTAAATCCTTAGCCAAACACAATATTTAATTATTTGGATTAATTTCCTTCTAATCTAGTATTAGATATTGTGGTAACATATCAATGTTAAGTTAAGTGATTCTCAACAGTTTGTGAAAGGCTTTCCTCAAATAGCCTCTTCACTCACCAAACTCACCCAGAAGGCTGTACCCTTTGAATGGTCGCCAGCTTGTGAGGCAGCATTCCAAGCACTAAAAGATGCACTTACCTCTACACATGTTCTAGCTCTTCCTAAGGAAGAAGTGAACTATCAAGTTTATACTGACGCATCTGGTATATGCTTAGGTGCTGTACTAATGCAAAAAGGGAAGGTTATAGCATATGCTTCCCGTCAACTGAAGACTCACGAAAGAAATTACGCCGTTCATGATCACGAACCAGTTGCTGTTGTGTTTGCTTTAATGATCTGGCGTCACTATCTATATGGAATTCAGTGCTCGATTTTCACAGATCATCAGAGTTTGAAGTATAAATTCACTCAAAGGGAGTTAAATTACCAGCAGCGAAGGTGGTTAGAAATGATTTGTGACTACGACCTGGACATCCAGTACCATCCAAAAAAGGCAAATGTCATAGCTAATGCGCTTAGCCATCATGTGACTCTCAATGCTCTTATCTCTAAGAGTCCTCTTGAAGAAGAATTCCATAAAATGGATATCAAGTCAGCGTGTAGCAACCAGGTGAGTACAATGCTCTCAATGATTAATGTGGAACCCACATTCCACAGAGACTTATCTATTACTCAGAAGAAATATGATGAATACCTAAATTTTAAACAAGCCATCAAATGTGGTCATCGCACCGACATTCGATTCCATAAAGGTCCTATCTATCAAGGAGATCGCTTATGGATCCCTAAGTTCATGCATTAGGAGGTGCTGATCGAATGTCATAACTCTGGATACCAGATCCATCCTGGAAGCTCTAAATGCATCAAGACTTGAAGAAATCCTTCTGGTGGCCAGGAATGAAGAAAAGTATGGCTGAATTCGTTGCAAACTGCTATGCTTACAGTCTAGTTAAAAGACTCGGTGGTCTACTTCATCCACTAGAGATCCCTGAATGGAAATGGATAGATATATCTATAAATTTCGTGATGGGATTGCATCGTGCAAGGTCTGGAGCAGATGCAATTTGGATTATAGTAGACCGATTAACCAAATCTACTCATTTCATTCCCATTCGGCAAACAGACTCGGTTGAGAAACTCGCCAAGCTGTATATCAAAGAGATAATCAGATTGCATGGAATTCCCAAATCCATTGTATCTGATAGAGATAGCCGATTCACTTCTAAATTTTGGCACACCATGCATCAAGATCTAGGCACAACTCTATCATTGAGTACAGCCTTTCATTCGCAAACAGATGGCCAGACAGAATGAGTAAATCAGGTTCTCAAATATCTGTTTAAACTATGTATCCTTGATTTTGCTGGATCTTGGGAAGATCACCTCCCTCTAGTGGAGTTCACTTTCAACAATAGTTTTCAAGTCAGTATAAAGATGGCTCCATATGAAGCCTTGTACGGCAGGAAGTGTAGTACTCTGTTGGCATGGTCAGAAACAGGCAGTGTTCAGCTGTACGGATCTGAGTTAGTAAAATAGACAAATAAGAAAGTTCAGTTGATTCAACAGTGAATTCATGCAGCCCAAGACCGCCAAAGTAAATACCACGATATGCACTATGGCCCACTAGAATTTAAAGTTGGAGACTTCGCATACCTAAAAGTTAGTCCGATAAAAAGAGTCTTTAATTCAACATAGCTGGGAAACTCAGTCCCCGCTATGCGAGTCCATTCGAGGGTAGCAGCCAAAATAGGTTCTTCCGCCTATAGAGTAAATCTTCCAGGCAACTTTGTAGCAGTCCACAATGTATTCCATGTATCATAACTAAGAAAGTGTCTTAGAGATCCATCTCAACTCGTGCAGCTCCCAGAAATTCAGATCCAACCCAATTTGTCATATGCCGAGGAACCAATTCGAATTTTGGCCCACAATTGCAAACAGCTTAGAAGTCATACTATCAAAATGATCAAAGTGTAGTGGAGGAATCATTCTCGGAACGAAGCCACTTGGGAGAAGGAACCCGATACGCGAGTCAAATATCCTAGACTCTTCAAAAATCTAGGTATTCCTTCTTAGCATTCTAAACTTCAAATTCAAATCATGTTTTTATTCTTGCATTTTCTTTCCACTTGAGTGATATCAAGGATGACATCATTTTTAAGTGGGGGAGTTTGTAATAACCCAAGTTGTTACCCTTATCAATTAAGATTAATCTCCATCCTCATCTTGATCCTAAAGTGATAATTAAGTCATTAGGAGTCATCCACAAAGACTAGTCCAAACCAGGAGTCAAATAGATCTAGTACTGATTTTTAGAAGATCCAGAAACTCTGGAAAATAATATATATAAATTGACCTCATATCAAAAACTGGCCTTTGCCATTGGCTCATTGCCCCCAAATTAGCTATGGGTGATATTTTTGAGTCAATCGGAAGTCGTCAAAATTTTGACGAACATTTTAAATTGGAAAATTAAATACTCGTCAAAATTAAAATCTGACTTCACCGTTGCGATCCTCACCGTCGGATTAGCCAATGGTGAAATTTTGGGATTTTTCAGAAGTCGTTAATTTTTCTTGAATATTTTAATATATTTAAATTAATTAGAAATTTGAGGTATTTATTTTGATCTCAAAATCAAAATCCAACTTCGTCATTGCGATCTTCACCCCCAAATTGGCTAGGGTTGATATTTTGGATGCATTTGGAAGTCGTCAGACTTTTACGAATATTTTAATATAATTAAATACCCCAGAAAATAGAATAATTAAATAATCATCAAAATCGAAATCCGACTTTGCCATTGCGATCGTCACCCCCAAATTAGCTTGGGATAAATTTTTAATTAATTAAAGAAATAAATTGTTATTTATTCCTAATTACATTTTTTTCTTTTTCGTTCTTTCTATCTCCTAGTTGGCTAATCTATTCGACTGGCCCTTACCTCCACTTTCGGCTGACCCATCTCCTTCTCCCTCATTAATTGAAAGCTTTGATGGCTATGCCATCCCTCTTTCTTCCCCCCTCCTTAATAGCAAGGTTTGATGGCTATGGCCATCCCTCTTCCTTCCCTCCCTCCTAGCTCATGATAGCTTTTTCTCTTCATTCTCCTCCTATAAATGGAAGCTCAGCTCTTCCCCTCCATTTTTGGCTATCAAGATAAAGCTCTCAAGCTTCCATCCTTTCCCCCATTATTGAGCTTTGTGCTAAAGAAGAAGAAGAAGAAGAAATTCCTCCTCCAAGCTTTCCAAAGTTCTTTCTTTCTCTTCTAAAGGCTAAGGTACCCCATTTGTTCTCCTTCATTGGTCATTTCATTCTTCTATTATGCTTATTCGTATCTTTAGACATCCATGATTAAGTCTGGAAGCCATTATAGTTCTTCAAAGTAATATACCTCATGCTCTATTTTTCGTCCATTCTGCACACCCCTACCTTTATCACCATTGTTCATATAGTTCGGATGATCCGTTCGTACTAATTTTGGTGTCAATGGAAAGGTATTAGAAAAACCTTTCCATTGATATATAGCACCACTCCTGGAATGCTCTAGATTGAGAATATTTGAGCTTGAAATATGACCATTCACTATTTTCACACAGGCGAAATCACCGTCGGGCGCTACAGCGCGCCGTAGCGTCCAGAAAATTCATTTGACCATATATTAATCATTTAGACTCCAAATACAAAACTTTAAAGTGCTAGATAGCTTAGAATTTCAGTGCCAACAATAATCTAAAATAATATTTAGGTTCTGAACCCTAGAAAAATTAGAAAATGACCAAAATACTCCTAACCTTAATTAGGTCATAACTTGACCAATTGAAGTCCAATTTAGGTCCTCCTAGTTAAAATAATCAATGTGATATAGGGAAGCTATAGCCATTTAATTTGCTAAATTTGGACATCAAATGAAAAAGTTGACTTTTTGATCTCCCCTTAGCTTAGAAAATTACTAAATTGCCCTTGGAAATTAAATGGCTATAACTAATTCATTAGACCTCATAATTTAGTATTCTTGGACTCTATTGTCCTTAAACAGCAACCAATAATAAATTGCATAAAAATTTAGATTTTATTAGGTGTAATTTACTAAAATGCCCCTTAGATCAAAAACTTTAGTTTGGACCCATAAGACTCATTTCTTATCCAAATTTGGTGCACTTAAGTTCTATCTTTATATTAGATAGTAAGGAAATATATGACAATAAGAAATCCCAATAAGACATCCTTGCTCACCACAATCTTCTTATTAATTTGATCAAACAATTTGTAACCCTTCACTCCACATTAAAAGATTACAAAAATTACTTTCCTAGCCCGTGGTTCTAGCTTATCTTTTCTGACATGATAATAAGCTGGGCTGCCAAAAATCTTCAGCTAATCATAGTCTGTAGCAGAATGTCTGAACCATAACTCTATAAGAGTTTTTATGTCAAGTACTATAGATGGTAGATAGTTCTTCAAGTGGCATGCATAGTCTAGGGCCTCCACCCAATAGACTATATCCAACCCAGCATTAGACAACATACACCGCATTTTTTTCCACCAAAGTATGATTCATGCTATCTATTACCCTGTTCTGCTGCAATATTTCTCTTATTGTGAAGTGGCATTCAATATCTAAAATCTGACATTATCTTATAAATGAATCAAATATGAATTCTTCACCATTGTCTGATTGGATCATCTTGAATCTCTTGCACAGTTTATGTAAGCCTCCATTACATTTGCTTTGCTCTTCAATGTGTACGCCCATACAAATCTGGAGTAATCATCTTTAAAAGAAAAAATATATATATGACCACCGAATGATGCAGTTTTTGTTGGTTCCCAAACATCAGTGCATATATACTCAAGTATATCTTTGGTGCTATGGAGGCTAACACCAAAGAGTTTGTGTGTATTATTTCCAAAGATACAATGCTCACAAAATTGTAATTTGTAATAAGTTATATATTTAATGAGCCCATCCTTTTCTAATGCTCTCAGTGAAGGCTCACCTGCATATGCTTGTCTCATATGCCACAATATTATGGAATCTTCAGAGTCTTTAGCCACAACTACTGAACCTAACACTGTACTTCCCTGAAGGTAGTAGAGGCTCTATTGTCTGACTCATCTCAGATAAGTCATAGCACCCTTACTGATCTTCAGGACCCACCCCTATCTTAATCACTACCTTAAAGCCCTTGGCTTTTAAGGCCCCAATAGATAAGATTCTTTTTGATCTCTGGTACATGTATGAGTTCTTTCAGCTCTTGGACTGTTCTTGTATATGTCCAAATCATCACGCTTCCAACTACTACAATTCGACGTGTAACATCATTCCCCATTATTACTACACTGTTGTTCATTTCTCTATACGCACATAGCCAATTCTTCTGGGAGCATATGTGATACATCGCACCAATATCCATAATCCAACTAAACCTATCAACTATTAGACCCATTGAAACAGTAACAAGTGATACATTTGAGTCTGAACCATTCCCACATTTTGGATCACATTAGCCTTTACCTCAGAAAATTCACTTGCCCGTTGTTTCTCTTTCAACTTTGGGCAATTCTTTTTCCAATGTCCCATCTCCAAATAAAATTCACACTGATTACGCACAATGCTCCAGCCTCTGGATTTTTCTCTCTTCTAAAAGTTAGCAATTTTCTTCGTCCATTACATTTTCCTTTCTGGTCTTCCTCTCTAGAATGTAAGAGCCTCTATTATATCTAATTTGGTGGACTCTTTATCCCTTCTCCTAAACTTGTCATCCACTAGAGCTGCAGTCACCTCCTCATACTTCAAAGTATCCTTCCCATGTATCAATGTCATGCTAAAGTGCTCAAAGTCATCTAGCTATGATTTCAACAATTACAGGGCCTTGTCTTCATCCTCCACTATCTTATCCAGATTCAACATGTCTACCAACAATTTAGTGAACTCATTTAAGTGCTCATCTATGAAAATTCCACTTCTCATCTGAAACCACCGACAGAGATGCCTCTTCATGTGGAACTATTCTCCACACTCTTTATTAAGCACTTGCTCTCTAAGAATTTTCATAGTTTCCACATCGATGTCTTCATCATTACTGCATACTTTATCTCCCAAGTTAAACAATTTTGGATCAAATTGCATGTACTGCGGTTGATCTTGATTCAATCTCTCTCTAAGATTTATTTTAATTTCTCTTAGCCATCTAGAACATCATCCAGATTCAGTCACACATTGCATCTGTCACCTCATACCGCCACATACCAAAGTTATTCTTCCCATCAAATTTGACCGCATCAATCTTAGCTCGATGTGTCACAACTTGGTGGAGGGATCTCTCCAACACCGATAATGACAAAGTTCCTACTGCCTCTTCTCCTATGTCTACCATGTTTTTCTTTCTTGCTTTTCAAAATCAAACACAAACAATACACAACTCAAAGCAAACATTAATCCTCAAGCACAAACAAGGCAAAAAACCTCAACCACTTGTTAAGATTTTTCACCATCAGTTATAGAGTAAATTCAGAGCAAAATATTCACAAAATAGAAAATCATATAGATCTCAGCACAATCACAGTTAAATAACCATCCAAACACAATGATACACGTGAAAAACCTAAATCCTGAGAAAAACTACGGAGCCACACCATTAAGAATATTCACTATGAAGAAAACATCAAGAGCTTACAAAGTTATTCTAGAGAAATCCTAACTCGAAAGAAGATGAAGATTGCATCGCTAGGGAGATCACACAAAGCCTAGCATCCTTCTATCTACGCCCTTCTCATATTTTTCTAAATCAACTCTTGAACATGTAGTAGCTCCAATTGCATATTAACACCGCAGCTACCGAGCCACCGCTCCAGCCCTCCGCTGCAGCATACCACTGCGGCCACCACAGCATCACACCATTACAATCTTCCATTGTAACCCACTACTACAATCATCACCGCAATATACTACTGCAGCTTTCCATTATAGCATGCCGCTACGACCACCGCCACAGCACACCATTACGGCCTTCCATCGTAACACACTGCTATGACCATCACTGCGGCCTTCCGTTGTAGCACACCACTTTGGTCTCCAATGCAGTCCCCTTGTTGTCACATGTTATAGTACGCCACTATAGCCCCTTATTTAAATCCTTGGTGAAGATATCCATCAACAGCTTCCTGGTTTAACCACCACAACAGCCTCCCACTATTTTCCTTGGCTGCTATCTTTGATGTGGCCTTTAGCTCCAGCCACAGCTTTAGGGCTGCAACCCTCTTCTTCTTTGCACACACAAGGCTTGCTATTGATGTCTCATTTTGAGGCTCTCACACCTTCTATAAGTTATGGCTTCCAAAGAGCTTTAAAACAAGACCAAGATCACCTAAATCAGCCACAAATGGCCACGTGGCG
Organism: Gastrodia elata; assembly: GCA_016760335.1. NCBI lineage: Eukaryota > Viridiplantae > Streptophyta > Magnoliopsida > Asparagales > Orchidaceae > Gastrodia > Gastrodia elata. Next base: position 37,022,674 of record CM028680.1, on the reverse strand, counting down.
CCTGTTTTCGTGTCTGGCCCGTTGCAGGAAAACGGCGGGTGCCACGGTGCACTTTAGCGCCCCCGTATCGGGTCCCAGGTGCTGAGGTGCACTATGGAGCTCCCGTCTCAAGTTCCCAAGCGTCGAGGTGTGTTGTGGCCCACCGTGGCGCGCCATGGCACCCCGCACTTATTCTAGAACACCTGGGACCTCCCAGAAAACCCCGGGTCCTCCCGAAAACCTACCGTAGCTCCGTGCCTTGCCTCGAGACCTTCCGAAACACTACTGGAACTTCATTGTCACCTTCTGTGCCGATCCAATCAGGCTCCACAACATAACAATCTTCCACTTGGAGACGGATTGTGATTGGTTCATCTACAATTGGTTCTTCTTCCCTTGGCTCTACTTTAGCAAAGGTCGTGGTGTGGCTCACCCGCCTTTGCGACGTTCCAAGGTCAACTGAAAATGGCATTGTCCACGTTCTTCGTCTTCTCATAGTTGCTAATTTTCTTGGAATTTCTTTGTGGCAAGAAACAATTTCTTTTGTACTGCAAAACATGAACAAAGTTTGCTCTATTGCACTTTCCCGATCTTATATCCCATTTCTTCTGCCATTGCTCCCTCTCAAACTAACAAACCCTAGAATAATGAACCTCTCTCTGATACTACTTGTTGAGATCGAACCCTTGTTGAAATCACTTGAGCGGATATTAAGGTTTCACAATGCGGAACAAAAGAATTTGTAAATGATGAGCAAAACCTTAATAAAGCAAGAAATCATACATGCAAGATCAATCGTGGCCACAAGATAGATTTACGTGGCTCGGTGCTAACGTATACGTCCACGGGGAGGAAAGCAAAAAAAATTTCACTATTGAGTGAAGATTACAAAGGTTTTAGGGTTTACAAACTCTTATACAAACTCTGGGAATCTTTCTTCTTCCTTCCAATGGAGTAATCACACACCCTCAAAACTAATGAAGGTTGATAACTTTCTATTTTTTTAGTTATTAACTTTTAAAACGTGTTAAGAATATATATATATAGGCAGCTGACTAGGCCGCGGGCGCTACAGCGACTGCCGCTGCGGCGCTATGGCGCGCCTTCAAACAGCTCATTATCAACACACTCCTCTTATCAAAAACAAAACATTCTATAAAATAATCGACTAGAGCTACTAATATATATTATTTAGTCGAATTCTAAGTTTTTATATTTTATTAAGTGATTCATAAGTTCTTTTACGATGGAACACACTATTTGGCAAGAATTTAAATCTAAAGAGTGAAACCACTATCCCACAATCCTATTCACAACTGATTACTTTTCTCTCTTTTAGTCTTAAAGTTAACATAAGAATCTTGCTTGCGTGTGAAAGAGATTCAATTTAGCATCTATATTTTCTACTTTCTTATAAGATAATAAATATATTTATATTTTTGTAAAGGCTTCATACTATTAGTTGTTATTAGCAAAACTGCACGTGCTAACCAAAACGCCGGTGGTCTTCTCAAGGGCACGCTTGGCTTGTGTGTAGGAGACAGTGGTCTCTGCCACAGTACTTGCACGACTCCAAAGGGAATGTTCCTCAGTTTACAATCAACTTTTAAGAATATTAGCACACTTTTCTCAACAAAATTAACTACGTAGCTTAGTATATGCATATTTATGTACATAATAGCATAATATATACAAAACTATCGTATGGCAAATATTATATAAATCTCTTAAGTTATATATGAGGAAAGGCTTTAAAAAAAGTAAAGATAAAAAGATGTATAGGATCACATTCCATTTGTCAACATTTCCAAGAAACTCCTCATGCCACAATCTCTTAATCATAGGTGCAATGATGCTTAAACATCCTCATGCATGCATGCATAAAGATGTAATCATAGCGCATATGATTATGATATTGTTATGATTGATAACCTTATTTCAAAGAGATTTTGGATGAAATGATCATAATAACACCACTCTAAACCAAAAGTTAATATAGCTAATGACAATGAAATGATAATTATGCTAAATTCTAATTAAAAATTAAGTCTTCAAATTATTTTAGCCTATCCAATCTAGCTCATAGACTATCTTAATCTACTCAATTTAGTTACTCAACAATTTATTTTAAATCTAATTTAATTCTAAAGCATAAAATTTTATTTAGACATATTTAATAGTTGAATGACTAAATTGATAAAACTATAATAGTTGTCTACCAGTGCATCATGCATACTTCGAGATTTGTGCAAACAATCCTGGCTCAATGCATGGTGAATGATGTGCCAACACCTTGCCTCTCTAGAGCGCCCACTTGGGCCTTGAGGAACTTGAGATAGTTAGCGGCCTCGTCGAGCATGGAGGCAGTGTCCATTTTGGCGCCGCCGGGCACTAGCCTCTGCAGCGCCCTCAGCCTGTCGCTGATCCTCTCCCTCCGTCGCCTCGCGGCCGCCGTCTGAGGATCGCTTGAAATCCTCACATTTCTCCTCTTGGGCTTCTCCGCCGCTTCTTCTGCAGCGTGGCTCACCGGCTGCAGGGCTGCCGCCCTGTAGACCATCTCCTTTACTTGGGCCATCGCCTCCGCGTCTAGCTCGCACTCGCTTCTCCGCTTCTTCGCAAAACTTATCTGAAAGCCTGACGGGAGCTCCCCCCTTTTTCTCTTCCAGCCGTTATCGGCGAAGCTTGGAGGCAGAGAGCACAGCTGATGTGCTGCTGATGGCGCAGCTTCTCTCATTGCCTCTTCTCCCGTTTCAGCAATGTCTTCAAGAAGAAGATTTTCACAGTAGTTGCTGATGAAGGATTGCAGACTGTCCATGTTGATTTAATGCAGGCAGTATAGTGAATCGAAAATAGGCATGTGGATTTCGGTGGGAAGAAAAGATGGCGGCACTGTGCAAAGCTAGAGAATCTCTACCTTTAAGGTGTGATGACGAAGGATCGGCTTTTTGTGGTTCTCGGAGAAACTATACAAACATATATATATATATATATATATGCAAAATTTCATTGGCAAAAATATTGGAATATGCTAAATATATAAATGTTTTTTTTTAATTGTATTTCTCCATATAAATAATGCTATATTTCTCAAAATATATTCCAAATTTTAGTCAAAAAAATATAAGAAAATATATATTCCAAATTTTAAAATGAATTATTTCAATCTTAATATTACAATTATACATGATATTTCTATTTCTAGTGCACTTATGACACACTTTATATTAATTTAAAATTAGTTAGTGAAATAATAATACAATATTATAAAGTATTCTATCTATGAATGAACTTAGTTAAGTGAAATAGTATGCTCAAATTTAGAGATACTATATAGTATAAATATGATTAATACTCTTTGTTTAAATTTAAATTTTTATTTGATTTATATATTGTATCAATAGCATATTATAGGAAAATAATTTATACTTAAGAAGTTAAAACTCCCAACAGTATTACCTATCAATAATTAATCTTATCATTCTTTTAACTATAACTTAACAATAAAAATGGATGCTATTTTGTTTTTATGTGGATTAGGGTCATATTTTATGGAGGCTTGAGGTTATGGGTGGCATATGAAACTTGTTTAAAGGTACATCCAAACATGCTTAGTTTTATATATATATGCTATGGGTCATATTTTATGGAGGCTTGAAGTTGGTGCAGATTTTCTCAGGTTTGCAGTGTTGTGTAGGTGTGCAGGCTGTGTTTTGTGTCGGAAAACTTTTTAGAATTATCCTCTCAGTCTCTTGTTTTTGGGTTGCTTCAGATTTTTAGCTCTTCTAGGATTCTGTACTCTCCAAGTCCTGATCTTATAAGTACTCTTTTTGCATGCAGAGATATCTTTTAACAAAAAAAAAAATATATATATATATATATATATATATATAATATATTTAGGTTAGAAAGAGGCGGGAAAATGCCTTCTTTTGTTGTTTTTGTCTGCACATGAATTCAATGGCTGCCAGCTTTCGGTAAGCTGATGTGGAAGTAAAGAAGTGATACAACTGAGCTTGATAACGAGTTAACCACCTTCGCTTGTCTGCGAATTCCTCACTAATTATATTCTGATGGAAATAAATTTTAATATGGATATATATTTATAATTTAATCTTGTATTAACGTTGGGAAATTTATAAATACTGAATGGGAATGCCTGTCATTCTATGATAAATTTATGATTTCATAATCTAATAGATATGCAAAAATAAATTTAAGAATATAAAAAGTATCAAAAAATCTTAGTAAGAGATGATACTAATTGAAGAATGAATATTATTGTGTTAAAATTATTAAAATTAAAATATATACTATATTAATAGTCATTAGAATGAATTTACTTTATGTATTTGAAGAATCCCAATTAATCTAGAATTTCTTTAAGAAATTAATTATATATAATATTTTTGGTATATTAAAGGTAAGACAATATGCACTTTCAAATATTTTTAATAATGAAGGCATAGAACTATGAGTCACTATTAAATATACCCTTAGAAAAATAAAGTATTCAAAAAGAAAAAAAGTAAGAGTTATGGAGACATTAATAGTTATATTAATAGAGAGTGAACTTTTAGAAAGCTTTTGGTTAGAGATCATACATAAATTAAATAGATGCCCAACTAAAGTTGTATGTGATTAGGCATCAATTGAAGCCAGATTATAAGAAAATCATCAATTACTGGTTGTATATGTGAAAAAAGGTGCAGTTATATTTGAAATAATGAACTAATTCTCATAAGCTATATTAATCGAATAAAGATATCATGTTACATATTAAAAATGAATAACTCATAAGAAAATAGATGTGAAGTTGATGAGGATGTTATATATAATAAATAAACAGAGCATGTTAAGAAAAAAAATGCTAATATAACAACATTATCATAATTAAAAGTTATAAATATATTTTTCTCGACTATATCACGCCATAACACAAAGTTTGATTCTACTTCAAATTCATAACTCATGAAAATAAGAATCACAAATGAGATTTACATAACATACAACTTCAAGAAAGTTTGTAGCAACCTCAAATAAAAAAGAACAATGTAGCTATGAAAAAAGAAATTAAAGTGCTAAGAAAAGCACATCATGCTTGTATCCTTTCTGTATGAAAATAATTCATTAGAGTGAGATTGTTCTATAAGATAACTTTCATTAATGATAAAATACCTTTAATGATATATGTTAAGACTAGTAATTAAATAGTGTTGATTGAAGTATGGGTTGATAATAGTGAGAAATTAGCTAGTCACATGGTTTAAAATATTAAGTGCATTTATAACAATATATTCCCAAAATATAAGTGATTTTTCAAATGGACTTGAAGTAAACCATTTTAAATAAGTTCTATGAAGAGGAGAATTAGGTCAAGAAAGTAATAATCAAAAGGTAAATGTATTAATTAAAATATGGTATCGCAAGTTAAAGCAAGTTCTATAAGCCTTGTGCTACTAAATTAACAATTGCTTTATCAAGTAAGAACTATAAGGGAGTAAAAGTAAACTGATACTATACTTCAAAACTTAAGGTACAAAAACACACTGTGTTTTTTTGTTCATTGGTGAACTACTTTAAATAGTAAATTCAAAGGAGGTAGTTAAAGAGCTAAAGAAATATGACAAAAATATTTGAGATGGCATACTTGGGTTTAACTAATTCTTTTGATAGAGTAATAATCCTAAGCTATTTTAAGACTAAACCTAACATAATAAAGGCTAAAAATAAGCTAATTAGGGCTAACTAAACCTAAACCATATAATTGAAATTTCTATCTAATTGTCTGAAAACTTAATGAAATTAACATGCAAAATCTGAAGTTTAATATTACAAGGCTAATATGAAAATTCTATATTTTCAAGCTGCACATGATTTTAAATAAACTACCTAAACTCATAAATTTTAAAATTGAAATAATATAAATTACATGAGAAAAAATTACTTTGCATAGTTAGATTCTTTATGTTTTCTTTATGATTTGTTAAAATTTTAAGAAATTTGGATAAGAAATGAGCAAAACATTCACAAATTTTATTTTACAATAAATTTAATTATTTTTGTATAGTTTTTAATACCTTAAATAATGTTTCAATATTTTAAAATTGTGACTTTAGTTGCAGTTGTCAGATCTGTGGACCTCATCCAATGACTGAGGACCATTCATAATTGCGAAATTAATAATACTCGTAGTAATGATGAAATCGAATGACTAATATTAAATATACCATTTTCAATTAGAAACCCAATCGCTCATTCAATGTTTCAGGGCCATCATCCCCAAAAGCTTGAGCTACAAAAGGCCCTTGAACAATAGTTTGGGGCTTTCCAAATAACTTGATCAATCGACTAAATACCTTTTCAAAACTTATATGTATCTCTTGATGAGTAATTTTTGATATTAATAAAAGTGTAACTCCCATTAATTGAATTTCACACCCATGCTCCTTCTCTTAGAATTCTCTTAAACTCAACAACCTCTTAATTAGTTTTTGAACCCTATATGTTCCTAGTGAACTCGCTTATCTTTTTAAAATTTTTGGGAACAATGAATTATCACTTCTCTTTGAAAACCCCGAAACCCAATTTCAACTTGACTGGAGTGACAACACCTAGTGACCAATACTTTTTTTTATATGCCTCCACTATGAATTCTCTTAATAATGTGTTTGTGAAAATCTTTGGAGTCTGGCAAGATTCCAAATTGAGAAATAATCCAAGTCTTAAGCACTATTTTTCAAAGCACTTCATTCCTTAGAAAAAATGATATCCTTTAGTTCTCTAATGACCCCATGATAGAAATAAATATCCAATATGGCTAGGAAGATTCCTTATACCTTTCTAAATCTGTATAAGCCTTAAATTTTTTTGGAACCTTGATTAGAGAATTTTAATTTCTTCACTTTTGACCAACCCTCTCTATACAGGTTCTCAAACAACCATTTGATGACTCTCATGCTACTAAATTACTCCCTAAGCATCCTTTGGCATCAGTAAACCCATCCTTAAGCTAATTAACTAGTAAAGCTTCTTTATATTGTAAGCATACTCTTCCCTTCTCTATTTTTCTTTAAATTTATGGAGGAGTACTTCTGTAATAACCCTAGGTTGTTACCCTACTAATTTATAGTCTAAGTAATCATTAATTTTGATTCCATTGCTTTTAGAACATCAAATAAAACATATCCTAAAAATTTGAAGTCCATTGGACTTTTCTAAGTCCATTGGACTTTTCTAAGTCCAAAATGATATTTGATCAGTCTAGATGCTCTAGTTTAGACCTAAAATATTTTGATCTCAGAATTAAATTATAATTGCATTTTTGAATTCCTCACCCCCAAATTAGCTAAGGGTAAAAGTTTGGTGCAATTTAGAAATCATTTAGGCCATAATTCATATTTAATTAAAATGGTCTAATTGCATAAAAGGGTTCCTAACATTTCAAATTTGCAATTATACCCTTTAAACTAATAAAACGGTCGGGATCCGCTGTGCGGACCGTGGGTGATCCGCTGCGGAGCCCGAGTCACGCAACAGCGGCGTCCCGCAAATCTAGCCGTTGCGCTTGAGGAACCAACGGCCAAGATCAGATCCCGTGGGATTGCGGGTCAGCCATCGGATCTGCCCGACCGATCCTACGGCCCGGATCACCCCCGTGATCGGCCGTTAGGATCCGAGCGATCCCAGCCATAGCACCATCTGATCAATAGATCAGACGGCTTCCGAAGCTCCCGCTACTGTGGACCTTCGTCTTTCTCTCACCACGCCCGACAAGGAGATCCTCCCCGTACTACCAGATGCCCCGCTTATCCCCCACTCCTGCGTCCACCTCAGTAAGGTCGTTGGGCCCTGGGTCTGGCATGGCCTCTGTGGGGAGAATTGTCTCCCCAAAATAGCTCCATTATGGGAGTCCTCGGGTGAGTAAGGTCCAGCTGATCCAGACCGTCTCACAGAGGGCTTCGGGTCCCGTTCGGTGCGCCTGACCACGATGAACGCGTAGCAATCATTGGTTGGTCGTACCATGGATGGTTTCCCTAATCGGGTCCTTCTGTCAGGACGGAGGCTCGGGGATGAAGCCCTTGTGCGGGTCGGGCCGCCCATGACCCGCACGGTGCGACAGTCCCGGGTCTTCGGGCCCCGGCCGACCCGCGCCTTTGATAACGGGCCAAACCCATTTTAATTATAATCAAACAATTGGAATTATTTTCCTTAAGGAAAATACTCCAACTATTCCAATCATAGGAATTTAATTAAATAAAAATACATAATATATTAATTGAATAACTTTTAATTCATTGGTCCAAACCCTATGATATCATATATGAAATTGATCAGAAAATCATCAGGAATCTGAATATAAAATAATATTGGACATCTAATGGTTAGATTTTCCATTTTTACCTAATTATTATAGATCTTCATTAGCAATTATACTTAACCAAATTGCATGTTTATGATGCCAGTAGTCTCCTTATGAAGAGTAGAATGAATGTGCTAAGTGAATTATTTTTCTAATCTCTGTACTTTAAATTATGCCCTATTCTTATTAAACTATGATTAGTGAAAATTAGGGTTTATATATATTGTATAATTAAATAGAATTTATGTGCCAATTTGTATGAAATTCTGATGGCTAGATTTGTAATTATGTGCTAATCCTTTTGGATTGATTTAGGGTTTGATTAGCACTAATTACTTTCTGTTTTTTTAAAATTTTTATGTTAATATACTTCATAACAGTAAGGTAAATATATGAAAATAATGTATGCTAATTTTTGATGTATAAATTGAATAAATCTGAAATTGAAGAACTTAATCACCTTAATTAACTTAAAAAGTCTGAAGACTTTGATCAACCTCTTAAGACTTGATTTAAGTCTAAGATTGCCACCAATAACACATACTTAATTCACTAATTTGTCATTGATCTATAAATAAACACTTAATCTCAATTAAGGCATGAGTAGGGGCCAAACCCTAACCTGCTTAATTAAGATTCAAACTCTTAAACACTTAATTTAATTAATTGATTATAAGATAATGAGATTGACATTATTCCAATAATGCATTTGATTTGGTATGGATCTTAAACATTTGAATTAGACATGCTAAGCATAATAATAATACTGTGTGATTGCTTAATCTGAATCTAAACTTTGGATCCTTAATTTTCTCATAAATAAGACTATTAACATAATAATATTTATAAAATATTATTAATTGAATAAGTGATCTAACTCTAATAACATTCTTAATTTAAATCCTATAATCCTAAAATAAGGAGTGATCAGATGACTTAATCATCTGATCTAAATCTGAATGATAAGTAAAACTTAGAGTGCTAGCATAAGAGTTTGAGATCTTAAGTATCTCATTACAAGATCATTTTTGAAATATTTTAAAGACCTAAATCTAATTATACATTAAGGTAGGAGGACTTTGCAAAACTCATTGAGGTAGAAGCTTATATAATCCCTTAACTTAGAAGTTAATCTTAACCCCTCATGGTAGGAATCATTTAAGATATTAGAATGATACTTTTCCTTGTGGTAGAATCTATATTGAGTGATACTTGATCACATTTTCTTGGAGCTTTGTATAGAACTTACCTATTTAGCATAAGAATTTATAGTCTTGATAAATCCTTATTAAGTAAATAGAGTTGTATGAACCCAGATTATTGGTTGGTGTAGTATGGCATACTCATAGTGCTGATTTTCTTCAGTAGTATCCAGGATTGGTTGATTCACTCTAATATGGACTTATGAGAAGGAGCTATCCCGAGGGATTAGACGAATACAGTCCCATTAGAGAAAATCTCCCAAGACTAAGAGTGTATTAAATATGTACTCATTCCTTAGTTTGATTGAAATACAGATCATCAATGGGCGATGCCTCCTAACGAAGACCGCTTCAATAGGTGTGGCTCAAAAAAACTAAGTAATTAGAATCACCTTCCTTAAAACATTGAGTGTGATTATGAGTTAGACATCTTAATAACTTAGCTTGAGATACAAAATGCCAACGGTGATGCCTCCTATCGAAGATCGCTTCGTTAGGGTGGCTTAATCAAATTAAGTGATAAGAACCACCTTTCTTGCAAATGTGTTAAATATGTATATACAATCATCCCATCTAATGATCTTTAACTAAATCTTTAACTTTAACTAATTATCATTCTAGAAGCTAGGAGTCAAAATCCTTTTAGCAGGATTCTACACAGTGGAGACCTAGAATTTATTTTCGGTATTCAAAGTTTTGTAGATTTCTGGATTTTACTCATATAGAATAGAAGCATGGGCATATACGTGAGCACGAGTTCGATGAATCATTTCAGCAGTGATGCATGAGTATTAGTGATAAATTATGGGTTACAAAATATTGCATACATAGACTGGGGAATCTCAGGATGCATCGGCATCACCATACTGTCTTCCAAACTGAGAGTATGTATACATTGGACCATACGACTCATAACCTTTCAGTGATAATTCTGTGACATACCATGGCATACTGTGTTATGGCATATTTGGGTACACCATTCCAATGATATATAGTACAACATTTGACTTTTCACATTGATTTCTGAGCAGTTTATATTTTCGTTTACTTTTAGTATTCAATTTTGATTCAGTTTTATTTATTTAGTCTTTACAGTTTCAGTTACATAGTGCATTTACTATTATTTCCTACAATTGTGTTTACTTTACTGTCTATTGCATTTACTTTAGAACTGCTTAATTAGTTGCGATGTGCTAGACTTCTTGTCTAACATGGGGTACTTTTAGGATCCGGTAATTTGCTAGATCCTGAGCAACTTGTGGAGACAGGGCAGGAGAACCTACAGGAGATCCCAAAGGAGTATGTGGAGTCTTAGTGGAGTAGCTTTCCACCTTTTCTTACTGTCTTACTTTCAGTATTATAGATAGACTCTGTATTTTATATTTTAAATAATTTGTAATAACTCTGGATATATTGATAACGTATATTGGATTCATATTCACCTTTCTAAATCCAATGTACATATTAGTCTAATACTTAAGACAAGTAATCTACTCTTATCTTAAGTATTGACTCTCGATCTTACTCTTAGGTTCGAGTCAGCAGCCTTCAGTGTTGCTCAGTCTTTTAGCCTATTCGGGAAGATGGGTTTTGTAAGCCCGTTCATCCCGAGTAACGCATCACTCCGCCGCTGATTATGATTATACTCGTCTTTTGCGCACGGTGACGAGGCAGGGCGCTACAACTTCACTATTATATGGCTAATGACCCATTTACAAGGACTAGAACTAAAGCCTAATACCCATTAAATCTATTGGAACTAGTTTTAGAAAAAAACTTACATCCTTGGGTAAATTGCTTTCTCTCATTATCTCTTTTAAGTTAAGGTGTTTTCATGGTAACCGAAGCTTGATTCTATTGCTATCTCACTTTATTAATTACCTTAATTTGCTTAAATATAAATAGCCGATTATGTATTTAAATTTGTATTCACGTAATCATTAAAATTAACTTGAATCTATATTGCTTATATTAGTATAGTTTTATCTATCCCTTTGCTTGATGTATGTGCTAGTTTCCTATTATGGGCCTAAACTTTAATTTTAATAATTAATTACCTATTCTAATGAGCTCATCATGTGTTATACCACATCTATAAAATGGTTTTAATTTTTATTAAACTCTATGAATTGATGAAGTTTGAATTAATAAACTTACATTATAATTATTTATCATACGGTTCTTTACATGGGTGCTGATGAACCTCATATATACAGTGATTTTATTTGTTATTTTATGAGTGTTTAGTTAAGATCAAAATCTTTTAATTCATTTTTACGTGTTTTTATGTTTTTGTGGGAGAGAAAAGTCAGCAAAAATAACAAAACTACAGATCCAAAGGAACAAAAGGCCATGTTATACATACAGGGTGCCCTAGTGCTCATTCCAGTGGGTCATATGTAACAGCCTAAATCATTACTAAAATAATTAGGACCAAAAGTTAACTTAACTAAGCCAAAATCAAGATCCCATGCTAATTTAAAATTAAATAGAACCAAATATACCATTTGAAGGAGTATTTTTATGTTCATAATACATATGTTTTAAAATAATTTAGATAACTCATACTCATAAATTAATTTTTGAAATTTTTAATTTTAGAAAATAAGAAAAATAAAATATAAGTAAAAATCCAAAATTTTAGTGACATTGGATTCGAAATAATAAAAAATATTACACAAAAAGTTTCGTCAAAATTAGAGTGTCGAATTGTTCGTAATTAGTTTCTTAAGTCTTTACCTTCAAAAATTAATAAAAAATAAAATATAGTTCTAAATTGAAAACTTTTTAATAGATGATGTTTGTCTCATCAAGACTTATAGTCAAGTTTCGTCAGTTTTGGAAATCATATAGTGAAATAATGCAAATAATTTAAATTTCATTTTTTCTATTTAAAATTTCCTTAATTCTTTTTCCCTCCTCCCTTTTCTTCCCCTCATCCGACTCATGCTCGTACCATAGTGCACGAAAAGACTAGCAACCTCAAGCAAGTTATGTTCCCCTCCCTTACCTGGCTGCCATGTCGACTGGCCCGAGCTACCCGGCCGACCCCTTCTCTCCTCCTCTCCTTCCACATAAATAGGTCACAAACCCCACTTCCTCTCACACCATTTCTCCCCCTCCTTGCCCGGCCAGGCGCTACCTCTCTCCCCTCATCCTAGCCTCATCAGCCCTTAGCCACCTGTAACAACCCATATTGTTACTTTGCTCAATTAAGACTAATCTAAATCTTAATTAATATGCTAAGTCACTAATTAAGTAATTTAGAACTCGCCTCTGAAACCTAGGTCAAAACCAGAAGTCAACAAAGTCAAAACAAGAATTCTGGAAAATCCCAAAACCTGGAAATTTGACTTTTTATTTAGACCTCAGATTGAAAATCTGACTTCGCCATTGCGTTCAGAACACCCAAATTAGCTAAGGGTGAAGTTTTGGAGGCATTTGGAAGTCGTTGGATTTTCACCAAATATTTTAATAATAATTTAATACCCTAAATAATCAAATAAATAAATACTCGTCGAAACGAAAATCTGAGTGCGCCGTTGCGTTCCTCACCCTTCAATTAGCTAAGAGTGATTTATTGGAAATTTTTGGAATGCATTTAATTAATTAATTTTGATTAATGAAATCTAATTAAATAATTATAATATTAATATTATTTTTTTTAAGCACTTAACGGCGCCTTCAGTAATTTAACGCCGTGTCCATCCATCCCGTTAGATCCAACGGTCGTTCTCGACCGTTCGATTAAAGATCGACGGTCGAGCCTTCATCTCTCCCGTTCGCATGCGTTAGGGCTCCGCGTGTCCTCGGAAGGTCGCACGCGGCGCCGAGTCCTCCAGGTGGAGTCCTTGCATCCATCTCCACCGCTAAGACCCTTCTTTAAGAGCCGTTGAAGTTCATTAGCCTCGGTTTACACGAAGGAGATCGTCGACTTCGGAGGATCCTGAAATTTTTCTTTTCGAGCTCAAACCCTAAACTTTCGACTGCAATATCTCGAGGTACCCCTACATCTCCTAATTTTCGTTATTGTTCTTATTTTAATCATTGATATTATGCGTATTTAGGGCTCGATCGATCGAATCGAGCCTCGATCGATCGAGCCATTCGAAGGTTAAGGTTCGTCGGTTCGTCAAAGAGGAAGATGAATCGCCCTTCGATTCCAGCCGTCTGATTCAAAACAGATCCAGCGGTTCATCTGGACCGGTCGAACCGTCTGTCTGCGAACCGGTCTCGGTCAGCATTCTGCGGCAGTTGGAGGGCCCCGCACGCAAGACAACAAGCCAATCCCGCGATGACACGTGTCTCGCGGGACAGGTCTTGTCGGGCCTGCAGCCTCCTGTGGGCCCCACTCTTCTGCCCAGGCGAACCTTAGTCTGCCACGTGTCTTCTGTGGGCCCTGTACCTGCAGAAAATGCAATTATAAATATAACAAAATTATTTAGTTATAAATAATAATATTAATAGTAATGATAGCAGTTTATTTAAATTAATTACACATAATTAATTAATTAAGTAAAATCTAAACTTTAAACCTAAATAACTCCTAAAATACATATTCAAATTATGCAAATAAATATACCAAATTGATCAAAAAAATATGAGGAATTTATTGATGCCAATAATTTTGCATTTAGACCAGTATTTAGCAAAATGACATTTAGGGTTTGATTAAGTTCAAATTTAAGTCTCAAATATTCAATTAACCATAACTTTGTGTAGATTAATCCAAACATACCCAATATGGGTCTTAAAGTGATCAGAAACCCTAAGGATTAATTTGATAGTGTTTGTTTTGCTGTTTGGATTAGTAATTGCTTAATGACATTTAGGACCTAACCCTAATTAGGTTAATTAACCCTAGAACTTCAATTGACCATAACTTGGTCAATTGAGCTCCAAATTTGATGATCCAAAGGTTCATTTAGATCAGAAGAACTTAATTAACAATAATATGTAAAAATATTTTAGATCCAACGGTTAGATTTGCTAATCACCCTTAATTACTCTAAATCTTGATTAGTGAATATTAGCAAACCTAATAATCCAAATTGAGTGATTTAAATTTTAGAGGACTCATAGAACCATTTAGAATCAATCTATAAGGTTGGATTATAGTTTGAGTGATTAATTTTGTTAATCACTCACTAATCACCCTAAACCTTAATTAGGTCTTCACTTAGTCAAATTAGGTCCAAATTGAGCCTACAACATGTTACTATGATCAGTGGACTATTTGTAAACCATAGATACTAATTTTGTTCAATTTGGACACTAACTGGCAAAGTTAGGTTTTTATCTCATAATTAAGGATCCCTTAATTAACCTTAAAACCTAGATTTTTGTATTGGCCATAACTTGGCCAATACTTATCAGAATTTAGCAAATTTAAATTCTATGGAAAGCTTAGATAGTAAAGAACAATAATCTAAAGAAAAATTTAACTTTTACTTAGTCAAATTACTAATCTACCCTTATGAGTTAATTTTACTAAATTGATCTCATATAGCTTAATAATCACCCAAAATTAACTTAGTTGTTGTCTGATCTTATATTAGACAGTAAGAATCACTTTCCAAAAGAAAATTTCAGAATTTAAGCCCTAGATTAAAAGTTGATCTTTTGAACCCTTAAGTAGGGGCAAAATGGTCATTTTGCCCAAATTTAGGGTTTAGCCTTTTAAAGCCCTAAATTCAATTTCTAATCATTAAAATCAGTAAATCGAATGATTTAGAACTAAAATTAATCAAATTCAAGTCTAAATTAGATTTTGATTAAAATCTCAAAATTTGCTCCTTAAGAAAATTTCTAAGTCCTAAGTGAGTGTTCTCCTTCTTTAATTACTCTTAGATCATCCTTAGGTCTTATAACATTAGTTAGGATGTGTGTTTTGAGAGATACTCTTAGTAACTAAGATCCTTAATTCTTAAGATTAGGAATAGATCTTAAGTTAGAATTCATCTATTGAGTAAATTGGGTTACTCAATTAGGTGAAACCTTGAGTTTTCTAGTTTATAGATTTTCTTAGTTTATTAAATGATTATTTAATCTTTAAACTATAGAACTAAGAATAGAGATCTATCCTAATAAATTTGATTTGTCATTAGGATTTGCCTTAACCTAATCTGTGAGTTTTGGGTTCTAAACTTAGACCCTTAGATTATACCTTTAGATTAAGTGATTAGACCCCATCATCTGGAGTCTAATTCTTAATCTTTTCATCTTGATTTGGTAATCAAGATGAGATTGGGATAAATTAATTTACAAAACTAGGTCGAAGATTTATTCATTTTTAACCAAATAGTCGTCTTTTGATTAAGTCATAATTAGGATTTGGCCAGTCCTAATTATCTTCAACAAGTAGGATTCGTGATTCTAAGTTACAGAATGTGTAAGAATTGATAATTCTGAAACTTATGTAACTTAGAGTAGATAGAACGAATAAAGTAGATAACAAAGGATATCACCTGTGTTTTAGATAGAGTTTCTTGCACTTTGATTTTGATGCTTTGCATTCCTTGATTTTGAGCCTTATACCTTGAACATGTATTATGTACATAAGATATTTTGATAAATATCTTATGTTAATTTGGAACATTATTTATAAGCAGCATTATGTTCATTTCACAAGTGGTATGTAAGGTGTAGCTTGATTAGTATACCTCTTCGATCAACCCGTTCGGGGTCGGCAACCTTTCGAGGGTTTAATGTCCGACAGTCTATTGGCCATGCCTAGTCCGAGTGATAGGATGGATAGACTCTCGCCCTACTGACTACAGAGTCAGGATTCTGATATGGATATACTAATTCAAGTACACTTACATTCAGTTCTGTCTTAGCTCATCAGGCTAAGAGTTTCAGTGATATTCAGTTCAGAGTTTCTTAGCTCATCAGGCTAAGATTTGCTGTATATGTGTTCAGTTTGGGTGACTTAGATAGTCACTGCAGTTTCAGTTTATAGATACTGTTTTACTAGCATATTCTATATTTCAGCACTGTTCTACTTTCAGTTTTCTGCACATGTTATATATAGGATGCTAGTTTTACTTACTGTTTTCATATGCTCACATAGGATATTAGTATTTTTCAGTTTTTCACTATTTAAAGTTTGTATGTTACTCAGCAAGTTCTGTTTGATCATAATCATGTTTAGGTTGTACTTTTCTTACAGTTTTACTTTTCTTTTACTTACCTATTTTTGTTGCAGTTGCTTGGAGGAGGTATGTATTACTTCCTATTTATTTAGTTATAAACTATGGTTTATAACTTATTACTGTTCTTTTGTACGCTTTTCTGCACCTATTATGTTTAGTTCTGTTTATATGGTGATATCTATTTAATTTAACAAAATTGTTTGCCCTAAAATGTACTTAGACATATTGTCTAACCAGTTTTTCTTTTGTTGGCTGGGGCCCTACCATTATGAAACTGATAATGGTAGGTTCTGAGTTTGTTGGAGCAGTAGATCCAGTTGAGAGCTTGCCATTGGAGGAGGAGCTCGTTCCTGAAGATCTGTAGCTTTAGTTTTTCTTTCAGTGAGATTGAGAGTTCATTTCAGTTCTTTTAAACTTATTAAAATGTTGTAATAATACAGGTTTATATTTCTTTTTCAGTACTTTACTTATTCTGTATTGTTGTATTTATACTGTATTGGATGGATGTTATACCTTTTATTGCTTCCGCACTCTGAGTTCTTATGATCATTTAGTGATAAATTCTGGAATGAATGACAAAGTCCTTAGTTAAACTGGATTAGAATGTGTGTCTAATCCAATCTTAAGTAGGGACCTTGTCATTTGGTGATCCCTCCACCGTAATCATGTTAACTTAAAGGTTAACAGGACCACGGCGGGGCAGGGCCACCACACCACCCCCCCAACCTTCGACTCTCCCATCCCCAACCAACTGCTGTTTTGCCGCATGGTGAACCACCTTTGAACAAAGTAGAAGAAGAAGAAGAAGTAGTAGTAGTAGTAGTAGAAGAAGAAGAAGAAGAAGAAGAAGAAGAAGAAGAGAGGGTGAGAATAATTTTTAAAAAATAAAATAATAATTATTATAATAATAATTTTAATTGACTTACTAACTCCTAATCCTACTAATTACTAACTACTACTTTTTTTATTACTACTAATATTTAATTTTTTTTGCTACTAACTTTTTTTTTGTCTTTTTTATTTATTCTTTGCATTTTTTTTCTACTATTATAATAATAATAATAATAACATTATTTTGTTATTATTATTATCATTGTTATTATTCTAATCATTTTTTTTGTTTAATTATTATTATTATTAGCATATTAATTTTATTTTGTTATTATCATTATTATTATTATTATTATTAATTTTAATAATAATATTTCTCTATTATTATTTCCTCTATTATTATCAAATTATTTTCTCTCTACTCATCAATAATAATAATAATAATAATAATATCAATAATAATATTATTATTATTATCTTCATCATCATTATTATTATGATATTTCTCTTCTGATAATAATAATAATAATAATCTTATTATTATTATTATCATCTTCATTATTATCATTATAATATTTCTTTTCTACTCATAATAATAATAATAATAATAATACAATTTATTATTATTATTATTATTTTCCTTAATAATAATAATAGTCTCTCATTATTATTACTATTATCATCCTTATTATGATAGTAAGAATAATATTTTTTCTTATCTTCATAATAATAATGATAATAATAATATTCATATTATTTTTATTATCATCTTTTATTTCTCCTCATCAATAATAATAATATTTATTTTCTAAATTATCATAGTAATAATCATGATAGCATTATTATTATGATCACATTTATTAATATAATATTGTTTTATTCCTACTCATAATAATAATAATTACACTAATATTATTACTATTATTATCATCTTCATTAATAATAATAATAGTAATAATATTTCTTTCTAACTAATATATTATTATTGTCCTTCTTTTCTAATAATAATAAATAATATTATTATTATAATTATTATTATAAAATCTTATTACAAATAATAATAATTATATTACAGTCTCATGATAATGAATATTATTATAATCATCCTTATTATTGTTAATAATAATAATAATAAATTATTAACATCTTTATTATTACTATTAATATTATTATTATTGATTATTATTATTATTATTATTATTATCAAAACTCTTTTAAATATTCTCTTATATTCAGAGAATATAAGAAAAATAATTATCATATTACCAATATTATTATTAAATAAATGAATAATTTATAATGCAAAGTTTTTCATTAGTTTTCTGACAAAAATTTTATGCACACAAATTTGTGAGAGATCAATATAGGCATAATTTAAGAAACTTAAAATAAATACCCAGATATTATAAAGTATATTTATACATGTTAATTTAATAATATGCTTTTGCTCCACTTTGACCCTTACATATTTTAGATCAAAAAATGTGCTAATTTAAGTATATTATTATTGTTTGATATACTATCAAAAATATATATTATACTTGAAATGAATAAGAGTGGTTCCAAAGAGGTTATTTATAGTGTATATATAATATAATTTTATGTTTAGAATGGGGTAACTTCCATATCATCCTATTATGAAAGATATAAAGATATTATGATTATGCTTATGATGGGGCTAACATAGATGAAATTCTGTATAATTTTTGAACCCAAAATATGATAATTAAACAAACATGCTTGATTCCTCAAGGTTTGAGTGTTTGACGAATCGAACAATGTTATGAATTTTTTATTCATCTTCGAGATAAAAATATTCAATTTTTGACAATGTATAACTTATCATGTAACATGTTGCTTTTATTAGTTTTTGAAATATTGCTTGATAGTTGTTTTGTAAACAAACTATGAAAACCTTAATAGATGGTAAATAATTTCCTTATTACTATTAATTAATTTCTCTGCATCTTACATATTCTATTTCATGCTTTCCTATTATATATATATATATATATATATATATATATATATATAATGTAATTAATGATATTTAAAGTTCTTAGAGTTTTATCTAGCGAGGATTCAACCCAAGTATTTTCATTGTAAATGCTAGACCAAGACTTCGATGAGGAGCTAGAACAATCCAGAAATAACAACTATTACACTTTTATTTATTTTATTATCTTTCATGTATTCAAATAAAGATAACATACTCATACAAAATTTCTGTAAAAAGAATATTATAATAAAATATCAATTTTTTATATTTCAAATTTGGATTAATGAATATTTGTGATATTTTATATTATTATACCAAATCCTGACTACAATCAATGGTGAACGAACCCAATCCTAGGTCCTAGTTGACTCAAGAATTGGGGACGTTACAGTTGATATCAGAGCTAGAGTTAGAAAAAGATGGAATAACAATATAAAAATCTAGATTTTTGTTCAAACTAATTTGAAAAATAATAACATGTAAATACATGAATATGTAATATTTTATTTTTATAAATGGATCCCAAAAATGATTTTATTGAATACTTAAGGAAAGCGAAGAACATAGTGAGGTAAAACCATATCCACTAGGGAGTTTGAGGAGTTGCGGCATCGATTGAGCCCCCCTACCTTAAAAAAAAAATTCAAACCCTAACCAGAAAATTTTAAGAAAATGAAGATCTATTTCTTATTGTTTTCCATGCTCAAACTAATAATCACAAAAATGAGATAGAAATCCTACAAGCCACTATCAATGAGGCAGCTACTGCATATGAATATCATCTAATATTAAACAAGAGTAGTCACATACATCCAGCAAAAGTCATACACATGTCAAATCTATCATCAAGTAGGAGTAAAAGGTCCACTACTATTAAAAAAAGTAGGATCAGTTAAAGGAAACGGGAAGGCACAACAAAAACGTATAACTTATGCTTTTCAATATACATATAACAAATTTATATGTGTGTGTGTGTGTTGTATTTCTTTCTATTTAAAATATTTATGTAAGTTTTATAATGAGTACTACTTAGAAAAAAATTGGAGTTGTAATACATATGAATCATGTTTTTAGTAGAAGGATCCACATGACTATTGGACCAATTCTTCTGAAACAAGCTCCACATATGAAATACCATGGAAATTTGAAAATCTCAAAATCAATTACATTCATAGTCTGACAACCCTTCACGAATGGTTACAATTCTTAGAGGAAACAACAGACATAATTATTGGGACACTGGCAATGTTTACAACATTTATAGATAAAAGGCTTGAGAGAATAGAAGTTGAAATTCAAGATCTTCGCAGGATGATGCGAACAATGGTTACTACTTCTGCATGGTTAATAAAATATTAAGAGGATGAATTCAATCACAAGATTGACAAACTAAAGAAGAAGATTTGCCATATAGCAGGCCCCACCAAAATTGAAGATGAAGCTTCAACTTCTCATGCTCCCGAATAACTATATCAACCTATAGTTATGTAAATACATAAGTTAGTATTTATGTGAGAAATTAAGACACAACATATATGTACAAATATAGAACTAATATATATATATATATATATATATATGTGTGTGTGTGTGTGTGTGTGTGTGTGTGTGTGTGTGTGTGTGTGTGTGTGTGTGTGTGTGTGTGTGTGGGTGTGTGTGTGTGTGTGTTAGATAAATAAAATATAAATATTTGTGTTTGCCTATATCACATGATTACCCTTTCAATCATTATTGAAAGAAATTTGATGAGGAAAATGATAAGATCTATCTCTTAATAACATAAGAATTATTAAGAAGAATGAATGGCTAGGCCAAAGAAATATTCTTACTCAAGGCCGCAAAACTTTAAGACCACAGTACACATGATATAACTTTTACAAATTTCTATGTATTGTTACTTAACCAGTTATGGTTGAATTTTCTTTACTATCTTTTGAATTATATTACTTTTCTCACTACATTTAAATATTTAAGCCTTTCTTTTTCAGTTGGATTCTCAAAAAACTCCCCTCAATGTTGCCAACTTAAATGAGCCTACTGAGAATATAGATAAGTTACTTAAGTTAATAATTGCATTATTTCAAAATTACTCTGCTAATCGCACTACAACCTCCTTAATACAACATAGTACAACTCATAATTTCTCAACTATTGAAATACTACAAGCCTATCTCAAATTAAAGCCACCAATTTTTAATGGATTATCCCCACCTATGGAAGCTGAGGATTGGTTAAAAAAGGTTGAAAAAAAATTAGTAACTATAAAGTGCCTAGTTAGGATGTAGTGAGATTAGTCGCTTACCTTTTTGAAAGAGAAGTAGAGAATTTGAGGGAATCCACCAAGAGTACTAAATTAGCAAACTCAAATTAGAAGATATAAGTTTAAAAGAATTTGTGGAAATATTTTGAGCCATATACATCCTGCCATCTACACAGGCAATAATGGAGGATATATATTATGAATTTATCTAGGAAATAAAATTGTTTCAGAGTATGCTATTGAATTTACAAGATTGGCTCGGAATGCCTCAAATATAATAAGCATGGAGGCAACTCGTTGCAACATATTTCTAAGGGACTTAAGGATCCTATAAGAAGTTTGATTCCCCTTCAATGTACTAATTTTCCTTACCTACTTGAATGTGTAAAGACATTAGAACATGATGATCAGGTAACCATTGCTAGAATGAAGAGAATGATTCAATCAAGAATTATACCATAAAATACTTTTAAGAGATTTCAACCAAATTCACCACCAATTAGAAGAAATTCAGAAGCACCGTAACAAAATAGGCCAATAACAGATAGATTGTGTCAGTTACCACATCCATATGGTAATTGTTATCATCGTTGGAATAAATGTCCCAAATGTGTCCGAACTGGCTACTACATACAATTCTGTCGAACAAATTATATTGATGTGAAGCTTATTAGAAGGATTGAACTTGTTCATAATCAAGCATTGATAATGGCCACAAGGCAAGCACCTAGCCCCATTTACTGATAAGTACAGACTCCTGCTCAAGCTCAACTAAGAGGACTTGCCCTAAGAAATTTTGCTCCTTCAAGGATGTATGCACTTACTATAACAATCATATATTGTTACTTAGCTAACTATAAGCTTAAGCATGCTCCAATTATAGTTTCATTAAATTCAATAGGTTATTATAAGCTAACCCTAAAAATTTGGGGTCAATTGGACCTCTCTAGGTCAAATGGGCATTTTTGTCCAATTAAGTACCCTAAATAATAGCCAAAATATTTTAATCTCCAATCAAAAATTTGATGGCATTTCTGAATTCATCGCCCCCAAATTAGCTAGGGGTACAAGTTTGAGAATTTTTGGAGGTCATTTAGGCAATAATTGAATTTAAATTAAAATGGGGAAATTGCAAACTAGGGTGCATAACAATTCCTATTTGCAAATATACCCCTAACTAATATACCCATCTGGGATCTGCTGTGCAGACCATGGGTGATTCGCTATGGATCTTGGGTCACACGACAGCAGAGCCCTGCTCATCTCATAGTTGCACAATTAGATCCCATAATTAGGATTTAATTCCGCAGGGGTCTCGGTTGCGTCGTTGGATCTACCATATCGGATCCTACGGCTCGGATCGCTTCAGATCTAAACATTAGAATTTGGATCATAAGGGACATCCCGTGGCTCTAATCGATAGATCAAACAGCTATCCGAAGCCCCGCACTGTGGATTATCGTCCCAGTCGCCCCCCACTCCCGACAGGGAGGATCCTCCGTACCTCCGACACCCAGCCTTATCCCCTACTCTCGCGTCCACCTTAATAGGCCGTTAGGGATCTTCTCTCAATGACATATCAACCCAATTGGGCCTCCTGACCTGACCAAGCTCAAATTGGAAAGCTGAAAGCTCGGCCATGGCCTAATCCCTCAGGTCGTTTCCAGCTCAAGCCTTTGCCTCTAAAAGCTTCCCCTTTTCCTCTGAGGCTATAAATAGCCTTCAAATTGCTTTTGTAAAGGGTTTGCTAACTAAATCAAGTTGAATTTAAAGTTCCCCATTTCTCCATTATCAATCTGCTGAAGCTCTCCCCGGTGATCCAGCTGCTTGCATACCGTTGATAGTGGGTAGTCCTGGTGTTCAGAACCCCTAGCATCTTCGGCAAGCTTTGCAACCTCTGGAGTCACTTCTGTCGATCGATCCGAGATTCCTCGTAAATCTAGGTACCTCAGCTTGCTGTACTGAGTCAATTAGGCTAAATAATCCTTTCCTCTTGATTTGTGATTGTTCTCCTAGGCTAGGAAAACTCAATGTATGCATTATTTAGGTCTAAGTTAGTCCAGATCGATCGAATCGATCGATCTGGCTAATGTTCCTTAAGGAAGCTAGGTCCGAGTAAGGACCCAATGATCCAATATGCCACAGACCCAGCCACATTAGGGGTTCGATTTGCAACACCTCCCTGAAGGTGTAGGGATCTAGCCCTAGAGGAATCATGGCCTATGTGGGGAGAATTGACTCCCCACAGTTGCTTCATGGCAGAAGCCTCGGGTATGTAAGGCCCACGAGATCGTGACCACATCCCAAGGGGTTAATAGGTGTGATCGATGCGTCTTGACCCACTGATCGTGTAGGGATCAAATTGGGGTCGTGGCGTGGTCAGGGTACCTCGCATTTGGGCTCTGAGTCCTAACCCTAATTCCCTATTCATCAGGAAGAGGGGCTGGGGACGAAGCCACTATGCGAGTCGGGCTGAATGACCCGCGCGGTGAGACAGTCTCGGGTCGCTCGGGACCCAGTCTACCCGCGCCTTTTGGATATTGGGCTGAGCCCATTTGATAAAATTGATAATAATCGGAACTATTTTCCTTAAGGAAAATAATATGATTATTTAAACCATAGGGAAATTTAATTAAAAAAATGCATATTAAATTAATTGAATAACTTTTGATCCACTTGTCCAAACAATATAGAATTATATACCATTATTCAAAAAATTATGAAGAATCTAAATATAAAATAATATTGCACTTTTTGTAGTTGGATTTTCTGATTTAGCCTAATTACTCCAAAACTTGATTAAAGTGAATTAGCATGTATACTTAGCCAAATTCCTTGATTCAAGTTTCATTATGCTTCTTTTACTTTGAAGAATGCATGTGCTAGGTAAAATAATTTTCGGATTATTATTTTAATAATTATACCCTAATCTTAAAAATTCAAGATTAGTAAAAGTTTGTGCTTACACTTAACCAAAGTTAGCAAACTAAGTCTCTAATTGTTCACATGGATAAGTAGAATATATTTATCAAGTTTCATAGATTTTGAATTATTAGATTTGTAATTAAGTGATAATTTTTTTTGGTTTTATTTAGGATTTGATTAGCCTTAATTACTTTTTATTTTGCTTAATTAAATTTTTATATGCTTCAATAAAAGTAATATGCATGTTTGAGAACTCAAACCCTAATTTGGAGACTTTAAATGATTGATTTGATAATTTTCAATCTTAACCCTAATAATCTTAACAATTGATTAAGTTAATCAATATAATCTTTAACTAGAAATTGACATCAATAATACACAAATAACTTACTCATTTTGTCATTGATCATTAACTCAATAATGGATCTTTATTTTGTCAAATTAGAAATTATATTCTAACTTAACTAAATTAAGGTCTAAAACCTTTAACACCTTAAATAAAGCACTTGATTAAATAGTTAAAGGACTTGTATGATTTCAATAATATATTCTGATTTGATATTAATCTTAAACTATTAAATGAGAAATATTAAGATATGTAAGGTATTCATGTGATTGATCATCTGAACCTATACTCTTAAATCTTTGATTTTCTTATAAGTAATACCATTAGCATGAGATAAATCATAAAATAATAGTGATTTGCAAAATGATAAATTCTTAATAATTTACATGATTTTATCCCATAATTGTAGTATAGGTTACGATCATATGGGTCTGCCCATCTGATTTGTGTGATTTAGTTTAATGAACTAAGGATTGAAAGCTTAATATAAATCTTAGATCTTAGATTATAATTTGTACAGTTTAATGCTATATATTTAAGGTTGTGATCTGGTGATTATAATTTCATAACTTATAAGCCTTATCAATAGATGAGTTATTGAGGTAAGAAGAACTTATTGTTTAAATCTTGAGGTGAAAGGTTAGATGCACCTTCTTAGCCTTAGATACTTAATCCTAGAACCTCGTGGTATGATAACATAATGTTTTAGATTGAGGTTATTTTTCCTTGTGATAGTATCCTGAATTGAGTGACTTTTAAGTCATATCATTGGAACCTTGTGTAAGACTCACCATAATGGAGAATGGATTTATTAGTTTGATATTCCTTGATTATTAAATAACATTGCTAAACTTAATAGAACTATCAGTTGGAGATGACAGTGTATATCCATAGAACTGAATTATTTCAATATAAAATAGAGTTGGTTGATTTACCTTAAATAAAACTGTAGAGTCTCAATTTTATCTTAGGTAATTAGATAATTACAATTTAGTTCCAAATAAATATCCCAAGTCCAAGAGTGTTACAAGTAGGGGATTAAATACTTAGTTTGAGAGAATAAACTGTGATCGGGTCATGCCCCTTATCGTCATGTGTTTTAATAAGTCCAATTAAACAAACGAAGTATTTCAAGTTACATTTCTTAGGACACTATAAATATATTTATAATTAGGGTATTTAACAACTTAGTTTGAGAGAATAAATTATGACTCGGTCTTGCCCCTTATCATCATATATTTTGATAAGTGCAATTAAATAAACTAAGTGTTAAAGTAATCTTTCTCATCAACATACCAACTATAAGTATACAACCTCTTTAGTTGATGAGTTTAAGTTCAAATCTTAACTAAATCCATGCAGTGGATTAGAATTAAGAGTTATAATTCACTTAGAATGATTTCAGCACAATGAAGATAAATGGAATCATCACTTGATATTGCATTGATTTCGGTATTTTGATGATTTCAAGCATATAGTCATAAAAGCCTTGGCATATCATGAAATGCATAAGTCATGTTAGCATTAACAGAGCAAATGAGCTCACCTAAGGACTCTGTTAGCAGAGCGAATGAGCTCACCTAGGATCTGTGGAGTTTAATGTGACACCAAGTCAGCATATTAGTGACATACAGTTCTATGACATATTCAGATACATAATTATGAATTAAGTGGCATACAACACAGTTTTAGATCATCATTTATTCAATTTTAGATTATTTACTATTTTCCCTATATTTAAGCAGTTAGTTACAGTTTTAGTTCGCTTACTGTTTTTTCTACATTCCAATATTCAGTTTATAGTTTTAGTTCTACTTTACTTTTAGATTTGTACTGTTTTGAGCTTTCAGCTATTTTGCTGTCATTCCTACAGTTTTACTTAAACTATTTAAATGCTAAATAGTAGATAATTATAACTGTTCGAGAAATTTTTGATGTGTTAAACTTATTGTTTAAGACATGGTACTTTTGGGATCCGGTAATTTGTTAGATCTAGATCAGCTTGTGGAGCCAAACCAGGAGTCTTCACAAGAGATCTAGGAGAAGTTTGTGGACCATTAGATGACTCTTCATCAGCCTTTATTTTTGCACAATTTACTTTCAATTCAGTATTTATACTATTTCTCTGAATTTTATTAAGTAAGCAATTATAATAATTCTGAATGTATTTTCTTTTCTTTTCTGAGATGAATGTTTTATTTAGCTTATACAATGAATATTTCTGGATGTATGCTTTAGCTTCTGCACTCTATATTTAGCTCTACTTATACTTAGTGTTGTGATGTGATTAGAATATACATAAAATGCTAGTATCCGTGTAACTTGAATCTTACCTTTATTCATATCCAATATACACGAGTACCCTATTTAATACTTAACATAAGGATATTACACTTATCTTAAGGATTAATACTCAGTCCTCATCTCCTGAGGTATAGTATCAGTAGTTCTTATTCCCAGCAAGTGTATTAGGGGAAGTTCAGTTTCCCTTCCCGAGTAAAACACCGTTCCACCGCCAATTATTATTTCTTAAACTAACCATTTGTGCACGACGACAGGATGGGGTGCTATCCTTACCCCCATCATGACACCAGAGAATTTTGAAGTAACATCAAGTATTCTATATTATAAAGATATTCTATTTTTAGTTTTATTTAATATTGGGACTAGCCAACCTCTTATATATGGAACATTTTTCAAATAAGTTCAAGTACCATATTCAAAATTAGAAAGGCATTAAAGGTAGAATTTTCATTCTGTGCCTATATACAAGCTAAAGAACATTAATTTTATAGTATATCAATAAATGGTGAATCCTTATGCGCCACACTTATATTACTTTCCATTTTTAAATTTGATATAATTTTGGGTATGGATTGGCTAATTCAGCACA
The DNA here is from genome assembly GCA_016760335.1 of Gastrodia elata. NCBI lineage: Eukaryota > Viridiplantae > Streptophyta > Magnoliopsida > Asparagales > Orchidaceae > Gastrodia > Gastrodia elata. Next base: position 36,994,726 of record CM028680.1, on the reverse strand, counting down.
AAGCTATTATAAATCATCAAGAGATAAAGGTGACACTAATGGGAAGAATCAAATCTGATACTATTATAAGAAATTTTATTACCTTGACATATTTAATTGATATTAAAGAGACACAAAGATTAATTAGAATGAGATATAAATTCTATTTAGTAATAATGATGGGTATGGAAAAGATAATATTTCTTTAACATGCACTAGAATAGTAAAAACTTTTACAAATATATTCCTTAAAGATCTATCAGGATTACCACTTATTTGTAAAATAAAATTTTCCATTAAACTCCTTCCTAACATTGAACATCTAATTAAAGTACCATATAGAATGGCTCTACAAAAACTTTATAAGCTCAAAGTACAAATACACGAATTGATGGACAAGAGGCTTATTCATCTAAGTGTATCCCCATGGGGTGCACCAGTATTATTTGTTAAGAAAAAAGGTGGCACCTTGAAGATGTGCATAGAATATAGAGAATTAAATATAGTAATAGTGAAAAACAAATATCCTCTTCTATGCATAGATGACTTATTTGATCAATTATCATGAGCTACAGTATTCTCAAAAATTAATCTTCAATCAGGATATCATCAATTGAGGACATATAAAGAAGACATACCAAAAACAGCCTTCAGAATAAGGTACGAATATTTTGAGTTTCTTATTATATCATTTGGTCTTACAAATGCCCCATCAATATATGAATATAATACAGAGAGCTCTATAACTATTTTTGAATAAATTTGTAATTGCATTTATTGACGATATTCTGATATATTCAAAGGAATATAAAAATTATGAGCAACATTTACATGCAATATTATCAAAATTGAGACAACATCAATTATATGCCAATTTTCTAAATATAAATTTTAGTTAAATTTAATAGCATCTATGGGACACAGTTTTTGGAAATGGTATTTAAGTTGATCCTATAAAGATATGTGCAATTCAAGAATGACCTTAACCAATGATAGTAATAAAAATAAGAAACTTTCTTGGACTTTCTAGATATTATAGGAGAATTATTCAAGGATTTTTAGGAATAGCGGTTCCTCTAACAAAGCTTACATAAAAGGCAATTCATTTGTATGAACCCTAGAGTGCGAAGGATCATTTCATAAATTAAAAGATGATCAAACTACTGCACCAATCTTAATATTATCATAAGAAGAAATCAATTATCAAATTTATACATATGTATCTTAAAGTGGATTAGTAGGTGTATTAATGTAAATTAGAAAGTTTATCGCCTATGTATCATGATAATTAAAGATTTACAAGAAAAATAATCTAGTTCATGATTTGGAATTAACATCATTATTTTTCTTTCTAAAAATTTTGAGGCATTATATTTATGGAGTAAAATATAAACTTTAAATTGATCACAAAAATCTTAAGTATATTTTAGCTCAAACATATCTTAACTTCAGGAAAAGATGATGGTTGGAGTTAATAACGTATTATGACGTTACTATTCAATATTATCCAGGAAAAACAAATGTTGTCGCAAATGCCTTGAGCAAAAAATCTATGGGAATTCTTCATAATTATTATAGTAGAAGAACTTAGTAGAATGTATATAGAGATTATTTATGTATCACAATTAAATACTATGCGCAATGATGAACCAACCAAACCTACCTTAGAGGAAAAAATCAAAGCTGCTCAGCATAATGATTTGGTAATTCTAAATTAAAGGAAGATATTAAGAATGGACTAAAGGAGGATGTACACTTAAAATATGCAAATATTTATCATGGGATGAGAATATAGATTCCTAATAATCCTAAATTACTTAATTGAATACTAGTTGAAGCTCATCATTCATGATACATGATACATCCAGGAAGCACAAAGATGTATTGGGATATAAAGAAAATATCCTTGTATCCATGATTGAAGAAAGATGTTGGACAATTAGTAACTCATTATCATATATGTAACCTTGTAAAAGCTGGGTATCAAAAGCTTGGATGACTTCTACAACCATTATAAATCTCAGAATGGAAATAGAGATATTTCCATGGACTTTATAGTTAGACTTCCTTAAGATAAATTTGGAGTTGATACTATTCAGGTTATAATAGACATGCTAACAAAGTCAGCACACTTAGATCCAATTAAGAAGACATATAATGTTGAAAAATTAGCAAGAATATATATAAAATAAATTGTCGTGTTACACAATATTCCTTTAAAAATAGTATCTGATCGAGATAGCCAATTTACGTCATATTTTGGAACTTTAACTTTTAACTTGGTCAAAGTGGTGGCATAGTAGAAGAAGTATCAGCCAACAATGTTTTAGTACTCGATAAGCAACTCTGCTATCCCATCTTTATAGTACTTTACTTTTTGATTTTAGATAAAGAATAGTTGAATCGAGTAGAATCAGTTCTAGACTTCATAGAGTGCCCAACTCCTATCTGTCTTAATCTTGTGACCTTTCTTCTATAAGACATAACTGAGAATTCATGGATCGCCATCAGTAGGAAACTATAGAGGAAGTGCAGAGGAGGCATCGTGCTATCACCAATGCTGACTTTTATATTGCATTTACTATAGAATTCATCAGATGACTTAGTATACACTCTAGTCAAACTTATCATGAATGATTGTATCTCTTTGATCATGCCTTAGTATTTATGTGTTTTATCTTTTTCATTCTATCATCTATGTAATCTTCCTTTATATGAAATAAATTTATGTGAGTACCAAATTTCATCTTAATTCTCTACTCAATCTAAAGTAGTGATTCATCTTTCCACAAATAGAATGAATCCAGGATCACCACCAATGACTACTCCCATTAAAACCATCGTAGCTTCTAGCAACATCTTTGACGAAGTCACTTCTTTAAGAAGTATGGTAGCTGCAATGCTTGAAAACTAAACTCAACAAGTTTTGGCAATCAAAAAGTTGATTATAATTCATCCTTCATCCACTACTAACAATGCCGCACCAACAACCCTTGCTCCTTATGCACCTCACATTTCTCATCAGTTTGTAGATGAACTTCTACAACATTTTCTAAGGTTGAGATCTTCAACTTTCAGTGGAAACATTTCTCCCATGGATACAGTCAGTTGGCTAAAGGTGGTTGAAAAGAATCTTATAAGTATCAAGTGTCCCAATTCCGAGGCGATTCGTCATATTACTCACTTGTTCCATGAGGAAGCCGAGTACTAGGGGACAATATACATAATACTTATTTCATCGACTATGATTTTGAAGACATTCATTGGGATATTGGGATGTATTAAAAGAGGAGCTCATAACTCCATTAGCATAGAATATAATTGAAGATACATTGTTAAGAATGAAGCAAGGAAGTTGTCCTATCTCAGAGTACGAGATGGAGTTCAATAGGTTGACTCACTTCGCTCCTGACCCATTAGATCTAAATCTGCTCGAGGCCATCGATTCCAAAGTGATCTGTGAGACCGCATAAAGGATTGTATAGTCCCTTTACGTCTCACCGAATTTTTCTAGTTAGCCGAGACTGCAAGAGTAGCGGAGCACCACCAATTAGAAAGAGACGTTAAGAGAAATATTCATTCAGTACTTATCCATTATGAGGCATTTAAGAAGCATATGCCTTAGCATGCTAAGATTAATCAGATCAAAGCTGCCCCCCACTGTCTGAACTAATTCAGGGTTGCAATAGACCCCATTCGTATGGCAAGTGCTATCACTTCGGCCATCGATGTTTCACTTATTATTATAAGAGCCATCTGTTCTATAATTGAACTCATTAAGAAATGGTGGCTAGTGTTCGCATCAATCATTCTCAGTGGAATTAAGTCTTCCATGCCATGCCCATAAACAAAAGAGACCCAAGGATAACAATAATGCCACCTTCTTCAATTGAAGCCTCTGAGACAGTATTGGAGCAAGATTGTGGCGCCCCGCTCCTTAAGTCCACAATCATTAGACTAAGAAGTGGAGTGTCATTCTGGCAAATCTCTCATTTATCATTGGATTAGGTGAGATCCACAATCCACTAATAAGGGAAGGACGTGCACAGAATGAATATAAGGATCAGTCACTAAGTCTAACATATATACAGAGTGCGGAAGCGATATGAAGTAAAGATTATATCCATTCACCATACATTGAGTAAGAAACATTAGTATAGCTTAGCAAATAATAATATGCCAAAAGTAAACACAGTCATGAGTACCTGTATTATTACAACATTATGATTAAAGTTTAAAAGACTAAAAATGATAATATCACTTATCCTCACAATGAAGAAAAAAACAACTATAGGTCTTATGCACTAGGCTGCTGCACCTCCTCTAAATAAGGCTCCTTCTCAGGCACTGGCTCTTCAAACTGAACAAGATCTGATATTATCGATTTCACAATATCAGGGCCCCAGCCAATAAAAGAAAAAAATCTTATTAAACAAATTGTCTAAGTATATTTTAAGCAGAATATTTATTAAACATTTATTAATATCATCATTTTACTCTAAACTAAATGAAACATCTATCTAACATAGGAGTAAGTAAGCATACAAGAGGAAGAGGATAAGTTATAAATGTAGTATTCATAACTAAACAAAAATCGAGACAAACGCACCCCTCAAGTGAACTAAACAAGGTATGGCATATATATGTAATATAGTAAGTAGAAATACTGAAAAGAAAATTCTAACCTAAATATGATGATGATCATATGACATATGCTAATTTAAATATAATCTGAAAATGGTACATATAATAAGCAGTAAAGTCTAGCATCCTATATATATACATCTACTTAAGTAAGCAGGTAATATAGGAAAAATACAGCTAACTGAAATAAAATGTATCAACAACATAGAAAATAGTAAGCTGAACTAAAGACAATGTATGTGGCGACCGGGGATCGAAGTTCGAGAGTCTTTAAAGAACAATTCATCTCAATTGAAAATATAAACATTTTTATAATTCAAAAGGGACATAATAAAATAATAATAGAGATCCACAGTCCTTTTATACAAAGAGCCGAAACATATATGAAAAGTTACATCAGTTTAAATTTTACAAAAATATAAGAAATATCTACATTCTTCTGCTTCTTTAAATTCTTCCTCTTTTAATTTGGCAGATCTTCTAAGTTCTTTAATTATCAAAACCTGAAAAAAATTTCAGTTTACCAGTCAGGTAGGAGTACGCAAATTATTCTTATAAGAATAAATCTAGCATCCTATAATAGGTATGAATCACATATGAAGATGACTGAAAATCTGCATGTAAATAAAGTAATTGCTAAATTCATTTTCTGCCCTGCAAAATAGCTGTGAAAATTAATAAATTTTATCAAAAGCATTTATAATAATAAGTCGAGTCCGGAGACCCCTAAGCCCAAATGGGTAAACCCATAGGCATAAATCTGTAGGAAGCTTATCTCGCCACCCGTCGGTAGCTTACTCAAATTAGGAACTGATGGTGTGTCTTTCCTCTGGATTTGCCTACTTCTTACAAGAGGCTAAATCCCTCCATATAACTCCCAGGGGCTTGCTAGCTAGCCCAATCTGTACAAATTCCAGTTTTGCATTCCACCCTCCAAAGACAAACACCACAAAAATATATATAAATTCTTTTTGTTACATGCTTTTTGATATAATTCTTTTGCAGATTAAAATGCGGTAAGCAGTGCAAATAATACTCAAATGAGAAAATAGCTTAAATAAGAATACTGAAATAAGACTTATAAGTAAATTTGCATACCTCACTTGCTTTGATTAAAAATCAACCAAATTTAATTTCTTTGATCTGCCAAAATAATGAAATTTATTAATTTAATGTTTTATATTTGTAATATCAGTTTTCCTAATAAGATGAATATTTTGATTTATTTTATTAAGTTATTTTATTATGCCTTATAAGGTCAAATTGGGAATTTGACCTTATAAGGGCATTTTAGTATTTTTACCCTTAATAGAATATCAAATTTATGCTAGTTTATTGTAGATTATATTTTAAGGTTTTCATAGATCCTGAAATTATTCAATTTTGATATGAATTGGCTAAATTATAGCTAATCTAATTTCTATGGTTAAATATGATTAGTGAGTAATTAGTGAATTTGGTCATAATATTATTAAATTAATTATACATTTAGGTTCTAATTCACTTTATAAGTTATTTAAAACTGAAATCACTTTATTTGGATTATTATATTTGCTAATATTCACTAATTAAGTTTTAGAGTTATTAGGCTTAATTAAGAGATCTAACTGTTGGATCCTAAATATTTTTGTAGTTTACTATAAATTAGGATTTTCTGATTTAAATAGATATTTGGATCATCTGATTTGGAGCTAAATTAGCTAACTTATAGCTATTTGAAGTTCTAGGTTAAATTAGGTTAATTAGGCTTAGGTCCTAATTACGATTAGTTTTATTTTAATCAAAAAAATAAAATTTAATTCTTCTAATAAATTCCTTATATTTTTTTGATTATTTTGGGTATATTAATTTATATAATTTGGTTAAATAATTTAGGAGTTATGGATTCTTAAAGTTTTAGGATTTTATGAATTTAATTAATTTAGAAATATTTATTTTCTATTTAATTATTTATTTTATTTTATTTGTTTTTAATTAATCTTTTAAATATTTTATATTTTCTGATTATTTATTATGACTAATTTATTTATAAATTAATTATTCTTATTTTTCTATTTATAAACATATATATATATTAATTATTGTATCATATTTATTTAACTACTTAAAATTTTATCTAATAGTATTATATGTTCTGTTTATTATTTAATTTTAATTTAATATTTATGTTATATTATAAATTTATCTGTTTATATTTATATAATTTATGATTATCTATATTTATATATGCGTATATATATATTAATAATTACTGATTTTTATATTTATATTTTTAATGTTTTTCTGATTCAGGTGGGGTCCACGGAGGACACGTGGCGTCCAGCCATACGCCGGTTCAACTGAGTGGGGCCCACTGCTGTCTCTAATGAGACAGTTCTGAATTGGCTTAATAGAGGTGGGTCCCACCTCAGATGTGCAGCTGCTGGGATTAAGCCACGTGTCTCGCATGAAAACGTGTGGTTCACTAGCGCTCGGGTCGGGCCAGCCCGAGGCGATTCGTCTTCTCCTTCTCCTTCGTCACCGAGACGGTTATTAGGGCATGAATTTTGAACGGCAAAACGGCGCCGGAGGGGCTCGGCCCATATGTCGATCGAAAGGTCTCGGAGAGACCTTTCGATAGACACTTAGCACGTCACCAAAGGTGATCGGTGCTTGCCACAAAGTCTAACCCTAGATGCCTACTCACGGACGATGTTCGGCGTAACTGTGGAGTACTGTGGATCATTTTGGAATCCAGATAAATCTGGATTCGATCAAGTCGATCGAACCCGATAAATGGACAATCAAACGATAGGAATAAGTAATCGAAATAGAAATTTTATGAAATGGTTTAAGATCTGAAAATGGGGGTGTACCTTAAATGAACGGTTAAGAATGAAGTTCAAATATGCAGTTCTCTTTTAGAATGATTCGAAGCATTTAGTTGATGAGATGAAAGTGAAGTGTTATAAAGGTGATTAGAGCGGTGGACGGACGCGCGTCGAGGTCGGCAAGGTCCACGCGGCTCTGGTTCGCGAGTTCAGCGCGACACGCGCTGAGCGAAGAGAATGATGGTGCTGAGCCATCTGATCTCACGCTGAGATCGAATCAGCGGCTCAGATGGACCGTGACTCGGAACAGCGAAGCAAACGGAAGGACTCGATCTTTGACGGTGCGAAAAGAAATAAAAGGAACGGCGTTAGACGGCGCCGTTCAAATGAATTCAAATAAATAATAATAATTTAATTTATTTTAATCAATTAGTTAATTAAACTTTATAAAATAAATATTTTCCAAAAATTTTTAAAGATATCAATCCTAGCTAATTTAGGGCTTCTGAACACAATGGCGCACTCAGATTTTTGATTCAACGAGTATTTAATTACTCGAATTTTTAGGTATTTAAATAATATTAAAATATTTGACAAAATTTTAATGACTTCCAAATGCGTTCAAAACTTCACCTATAGCTAATTTGGGGGTGATGAACACAATGGTGAGGTCAGATTTTCAATCTGAGGTCAAAATTATTTAAATATTAATAAACAATTTGAAATGAAATTTTGGTATTTACAATGTGTAACTGCAATATCAGAAAGAATTGGCCAATAAGGCCCAATATATTCCCATAACCTTTATTGGCTATGGCGGACATAATACAATAATATAATATAATATAATATGACTGATGAGATAGATAATACTATGCAAATATCTTTTAGTTATTTTACTTTTATTTTTGTGGACAATTTCAGAAATAGCTGAGGAGTCAAGCACGTCTGCAAGAATGAGTAGGTTCCAAGCTTAACACACACTCCTCAATGAGTAATGTTAAGCATCCTGTCTCTCCTTACCCTGGTCCCTTGGAATAATGTGCACCATAATCCATCATGAACTGAACCCAAATATAAATATTTTCCTAATATTCTAAGTTTTCATTTTTTTTATGCAACAATATTTTTCTTATATGACATGTTCAAGAAAAAATAAGCACAAAGTTCAAAGAATGCGTAGCATAAAATCAAGTAATAAGTAAGGGACTCTACTAAATATGATGATATCATTTATTATCTAATCAAACCATTCTAACTATTTCAAGTTACACAAGTTCAGGATCTCCAATTCTTACTATTGAGTGTAACTTAAAAGTATGTCCTTATAGGTTACAAAATGTTAGGACTAGCTATGTCCTAATATGATTAAATCAATGTTGATTATAAGAAGTCATCACGATCTAGTTTATGAGTTGAGACGTTCTAAACTAAAAGCTTGTCCAAAATTTACCAAGCTAAAGATTATAAATTAAACACCATGAGATTGGACTTAATCACATAACCCTAAAGGTAAGACTTAATATCTAGGTTAAATCTAAATATGAACTAATAATTGAGATAAATTCTACTAAGTAAATCAATCTTAATAGGATGAATTTCATATCATAAATCTAATATTGAAAGATAAAATAATCCAAATAAATTATAAAATTTAGAAACTAATAAAACCAAAGATTTATTCATTGAATAACCACATTATTCGATGAATGAAATCTATCATATGATCTAGCTCTAATCTTAGGAATAATCCTATTGTGAGGTGTTGAATTTCTTAAGGAAAAGAGTTAAATAAATTTTAAGGATTTTAACAAATTTGACCTAATAGCTGATTTTACTCACTTAGAGGATTCTAATACTGTTTTAATACTTATTTTATTGACTTAGAAGATAATCTAGAAGTTAAAGATACTTAACCTAAATTTTGGGCAAATGGCCATTTTGCCCCTACTTAAGGGTCCTAAAAAGCTACTTTTTGATTTATGGCTCCAAATTGGGATTTCTTATTATCATATAAATCCTTACTGTCTAACATAAAGATAGTAAGTGAACCAAAATTAAATATGAAATAGGTCATATAGGTCCAAACTAAGATTTTTGACCTAAGGGGCATTTTAGTAAATTTCACCTAATAAAATCTAAATTTTCATGCAGTTTACTATTGGTTGTTGTTCATGAATTCCCTAGAGTCTAAAAACACCAATTTTTTAGGTTTAATAAATTAGTTATAGCCATTTCAATTCCTAAGGGTAATTTGGTAATTTTCTAAGCTAAGGGGGTCAAAAAGCTAACTTTTTTATTTAATATCCAAATTTAGCAAACTCAGTAGCTATAGCTTTCCTATATCACACTAAGTACTCTAACTTGGAGTAGACCAAAATTGGACTTCAATTGGTCAAGTTATGACCTAATTAAGGTTATAAGTATTTTGATAATTTCTGATTTTTCTAAAGTTCAGAACTTAAATATTACTTCAGATTATTATTGGCACTAGAATTTTAAGCTATCTAGCACTTTGAATTTTTTGATTTGGAGTCTAATTAACTGAGATATGGCTAAATCAATGTTTAAGATTTTATGGGTGATTAGGGACTAAACTATTATCTAATGCAAAATTAAAAATTCACCTACATATTTATATAGTGCTCAATTTTACCTAAATTAGGTTTAAATTTGATATAATTTGACCCCACTAGGGTCCTAGGGTCCTTAAAATTCAAAAATAGTGAAATTTTGGCCATTTCAGCCGGTTCTGGACAAATCTGAACAGTTTTGGACACTACGGCGCACTGTGGTGCCTTCTGGCAGAAAACCATGTGCTACAGCGCTGTGGCGCACTGTGGCGCGCTGCATCGCTATTGATGTTACAGCGCACTGCGATGGAAATTAGCGTTGTGGCGCGCTGTAGCACTTTTGATGCTACGGCGCGCTACGGCGGTTAAACTTTCGAATTACTGTTCAATTACTTTACCTATTGATTTCATATGGTTTTCCCAAAATGATGTTGCAAATTGCATGGTATCCCAAAAACAATCATTTCTGATAGAGATAGCAGATTCACTTCAAAGTTCTGGAAAGCAGTTCATCAAGATCTTGGTTCACAGCTCTGTATGAGTATAGCTTTTCATCCACAGACTAATGGACAAACTGAAAGAGTGAATCAAACTCTAGAAGATCTTCTTCGTCTTTGTGTCTTAGATTTTGGAGGAAGTTGGGATGATCACCTTTCATTAATTGAATTCTCATATAACAACAGTTTTCAAGCAAGTATTTGAATGGCTCCTTATGAAGCCCTTTATGGAAGAAAGTGTATCACTCCTTTATCCTGGAATAATGTTGGAGAAAACAGGATATTAAAATCAGATTTGATTCTTCATGTAACAGAAAAGATTAAGATAATTCAGCATCGAATGAAAGCAGCTCAAGATAGGCAGAAATAGTATTTTGATGCTCATCATCGTCATATAGAATTTTCTGTTGGAGACTTTGTATATTTAAAAGTAAATCCATTCAAATGAATTTCAAGATTTGGAGTTTCAAGAAAATTAAGTCCAAGATTTTTTGGACCTTTTAAAGTCTTAAGAAGAGTAGGCCAAGTGGCTTATCAAATCAAGCTTCCACCTCATCTGAGTCTGATGCACAATATATTTCATATCTCTTCATTAAGAAAATGTTTATCAGAACCTTCAATGAGAGTGGAAGTAGAAGATATCAATTTGCAACCAAATCTCAGTTATGTGATCGAACCAGAAGAAATTCTAGATCGAGATGAGAGGAAATTAAGAAATAAATCCATTCACATGATAAAGGTTAAATGGAAGAACTATCGCAAAGATGAAGCCACATGGGAAGAAGAATCAAGCATGAAGAAATCTTATCCTCATTTATTTCACTAGTAAGTAATTCTAAACCTAGTAAATGTCTTTAAAATATTATATTGATGTCGGGACAACATCTCTTTTAAGTTGGAGAGAATGTAAAATACTAAAATTTATGTTCCAATTTATTTATTAATATTTAAATAATTTTGACCTCAAATTGAAAATTTGACTTCGTCATTGCGTTCACCGCCCCCAAATTAGCTAAGGTAAAATTTTGAACGCATTTGGAAGTCGTTAATTTTTAGTCAAATATTTTAATATTAATTAAATACCTGAAAATTCGAGTAATTAAATACTCATCGGATCGAAAATCTGAGTGCACCGTTGTGTTCAGAAGCCTCAATTAGCTAGGATAGATATTTTGAAAAATTTTGGAATATATTTATTAAGTTAAGTTTAATTAATTAAATTGATTAAAATAAATTAAATAATTATTTATTTAATTATATTAAATGGCGCCGTCAGCATTAATATAACGTCATTCCTTTATTATCTCACACGCGCCGTCTAATCGGACGGATCAATCGATCCGTCCGATCAAGCAATCCAATGGTAGAAAGCTCGTCTCCTTCATCTGCGAAAGGAAGGCTCGGCACGTAGCACTTCGCGGGACATGCGGCGAAGGCGAGGACGTGCGTCGCCGTTCCTTTACGCCTCGTGTCGATCCACCGCTCTAATCACCTCTATAAACCCTCGATTTCACCTTATCAACCAAACACTTTAATTAATCCAAAAAGGAAACTGTAAATTCAAATCTTCATTCTACGCCGTCCATCTAAGGTACCTAATCTCTTAATCTACACATTAAAATTTACATCTTGCAATTCGTATACCTATTTCATAACTTAGATTAACAACTGAACGAATTTGATTGACAAAAATAACTCGCAATCAAACCAATTTGGCTAAATGCATACAGTCGATACCGTTATAAGAAAAACTCGCCGAAATCATTCCCTAGGGTTGACTATAGCCGGAGCAATGGATCTCCTCCGGTCTCGAACCGGACACCAATCGAAAGGTCACTCCAAGACCTTTCGATCGGGATATGATTCAGCTCCTGCCGACGAGGTTACGACCGTCAATTTTGATGCCCTAGGCATCGACGCTCGGTCATCCGCGTGAAGAAGGAATTTTATCTTGGGTCGGGCCGGGTCGACCCGGGCCCGACCCGAATTATCGGGCATCTCATCTGCTGCACATAGCACAAAAACGCGGGCCACGCATACAGCTGACGCTCCAATCCCGTGAGGACACGTGTCTCGCGGGACGGAGCTCTGTCAGCACCTCAACTTCGGTGGGACCCACTCGCCTGACCAGCTAACAAGCAGTCGCCACGTGGAGGAGGGACCCACCAGACGTCTTTTCCTGCAGACAGAAAAGAAAATTAATAATAATTATATTAATATACTTTTAATTAAATTCATATAAATAATTAAATAGATTTTAAATATATATATATATATAGATAAATGCAAAATATATACATAATCAGAAAATATAAAACTATCTAATAATTAAATAAAAATAGAAAATGAAAATTTTTAACAATTAAATAAAATTAAACAGATTAATTAAAATAATACATTTAATTAATTTAATTTAATTCTTATAATATTTAAACAAATATATATATATCACATCAATCTAAAATAATATATATACATTAATAATAATAACAAAAAAATTTTATAAAATAATATAAATAAAATCAGAGGATAAATATTTCATTTAAAATAATTAAATGAATTAATTAAACAGAATAATTAAATTATTATTAAATTAATTAAATCTTAAAACTTTAAAAATCCATAACTTATAAAATATACATTCAAATAATATAATTAAATATATTATATTAATCAACAAAAATTAAGGATTATTTTTGTGCCATCCAAATTTCAGTAAGAGTAATATTTTGTAAAATAATATTTTAGGATATTAAATAAATCAAAATATGTTACAAATAATCAATTAATCATAATTTTTAATTCATTAATCCAAACATACCCAATATGGGTCTCAAAATACTCAAAAAACCTTAAGGAATATTTTAGTAATATTAATTTTGTCATTTGGATTAAAATTAAACTAATCACAATTAGGACCTAACCCTAATTAAGTCTTTAACCCTAGAAACTTCAAATAGCTATAAGTTAGTCAATTTAGTTTCAAATTAAATGATCCAAATATTAATTTAGATCAAAAAAACCTAATTTACAGTAAACTGCAAAAATATTTAGGATCCAACGATTAGATCTTCTAATTAACCCTAATTACTCTAAAAAACTGATTAGTGAATATTAGCAAATCTAATCATCTAAATTAAGTAATTTTAGTTTTAGATGACTCATAAAGTAAATTAGAACCTAAATGTATAACTAGTTTAATAATTTTGTGACTAAATTCACTAATTACTCACTAAACATATTAAACCATAATTATTAAACTTAAAATTTATATTGACTATAACTTAGCCAATTCATATCAAAATTTGATAATTTTGGATTCTATGGAAACCTTAGGATATAATCTACAATAAACTAATAGAAATGTTATATTTAACTTAGGGTAAAATATTAAAATGCCCTTATAAAGTCAAATTCCCAATTTGACCTTATAAGGCATAAATAATTAGGTAACTTAATAAAAATAATTCAAATAATCAAAATAGTCATTTTGAAACCTAATATTACAAATCATGATAAAAACATTAAATTAATAAATTTAATTATTTTGGCAGATCAAAGAAATTGAATTGGTTGATAATTTATCAAAACAGTCAGGTACGCAAATTTACTTATAAGTTTCAATTCAGTATTCTTATTTTTGAGCCATTTTCCATTTGAGTACTATTTACACTGCTTACCGCTTTTAATCTACAAAAGAATGATATCAAATAGCATGTAACAAAAAGAATAAAACATGATATATATATATTTGTGGTGTTTGTCTTTGAAGGGTGGAACGCAACACTGAGAATCTGTACAGATTGGGCCAGCTAGCAGCCCCTGGAAGTTATATGGAGGGATTTAGCCTCTTGTAGGAAGTAGGCAAATCCAGAGAAAAGACACACCATTAGTTCCTATTTTGAGTAAGCTACCGACGGGTGGCGAGATAAGCTTCCTACAGGTTTTGCCTATGGGTTTACCCATTTGGGCTCAGGAGTCTACGGACTCGACTTATTGTTACAAATACTTTTGATAAAATTTATTTCATACTGTTCATATATATTGATTTTCACAGCTAACTTGCAGGGCAGAAATTGAATTTGGAAAAATTACTTTATTTTTATACAAACTTTCAGTCATTTTCATACTTGATTCATGCCTATTATAGGATGCTAGATTTATTCTTATAAGAATAATTTGTGTACTCCTACCTGACTGGTAAACTGAATTTTTTCAAGTTTTGATAATTAAAATCTAGAAGATCTACCAATTAAAAGGAGAAAAAATAAAAAAGCAGAAGAATGTAAATATTTTACTTTGTAAAAGATAAACTGTAAATTTTCATATATATTTTGGCTCTATGTATAATTGGACTTTGGACTTTTATTATTTTATGTCATTTTTGTTTATAAAAATGTTTATGTTTACATTGAGATGAATTATTCTTTAAAGGCTCTCGAACTTCGATCCCCGATCGCCACAATATTATGTTTAACCTTGTTGCAATTTCTGGTCGAGGTATGTTTCCTTATATACTTTATTTTTTTAAGTTATAAATGCTTCATTTATAGATATCCTATTTTTCTATGTTGCTTGTTGCACCTTCTAGTTGATTAAAAGTTGATTTAATGTGATATCATAAAATATATAGATTTCATTAAATATCCCAAATGTACTTAGATGATTGTCTAACGCAAGTTTTTTATTTTCTTGGCTGAGGTTCTGGCATTGTGATACCGACAATGTTAGATTCAAAGTGTTCGTGGAGGTAGCTTCAGGTGAGGAGCTTTTCCAAGAGGAGGACCTTCTAGCTGTTGCCGAGACTTGGCTAGTTTTATTTTCTACTTGTGAGGATGAGCGTATTTTTCCTTTAAATTTTAATTAAGTATTATAATAATTAATATTCTTGATGCATTTACTTTCCTGTACTTTTATATTAAGTTGAACTATTATTATTTTCTTTCTGCACTATGAGAATGGATGTTATACATATTTTACTTTCGCACTCTGTTTTTTTTGACATGTAGAAAATACACGTCTGCATTTGCACGCAAGTGTACGTGGTCTAAAATAATAAGTGGAAGTTTTAATTCCAGGATTTATCATCCTCTGAGAACAGTGGTTCTGATACTAAGTTATATTTTCTTTCAATAATGTTTAGATGTTAATTTTTGGATTGATTTTTGATTCTTAAATTAGCAATTCAAACTACCTTAAATTAAGATACGATTTGATTAAAATGAGAGAGTTAAGTTTTCATTGTAATAGTTGCAAGGGCTTGGTGATATAACTTTATTGTTAATGCATACTTTAAATCTTCATGCTTAATTCAATCAAGTGAATACTATTGGAATCAGAGTTACCCTTCTATTATAATAGCTTCAAGTTTAATGCACAAAGAGATCTCCTATTTTATTTTTTTTCTTAGCACTTAAACTTTCAAGAGATCATGATTTGTTAATTAGACTCGATTTCTTACATCTAAGTTACCAAATGATATCTTTTGTTCCTATTGATATCCCAAATAAGATTTATATTAACCATGCATCATGTGCTTCACACATGGTTTAGCTAGATGGGAGGATGCGTTGGGTCAATAGAGTATGTCACATCATCGATCGAGTTTTTTAACGTCCTCTCATCCCTTCTACTTTGCTGAGCAACAGAGCAAAGTTAATAGAGAACTTAGTTTACAAGCATTAAATCTTTTGGTAGAGCCTTTAAGGAAAGGTGCTAGTGAGCTTGAGAATTTGTCACATAATTCTCAGCTCTACTTGTACTGTCTTCCTTGCTCTTACTCAATTGATGAGTTTGGAACACAAGTTATTTAAATAAATTAATGATTTATTTAGATTTTTTTTAGAAAAAAATAATTTATACTTTATTCCATCAAAGCATTCATTCCAGCATTAATAATAAATAATAAGAACATCTTTTCATTCCTTCAAACAAATTCATTATAACACCACCATACCCCTTACAATTTTATGCAATTACATCTCAACCCTCTCCAAAAGGATTTTAGCCTTCTATTACTAAATAAGCACAAGCATACATATAAAAAAAAGTGAACATTGACATCAGTTCACAGCAAAAAAAAATCAGAGAAGATTAGAAAGAAATAATATGAATCATCCGAAGATTTTTTGGGGTTTTCTTAGATTCTCTTGCACTTCCTCTTGATTGCTCTACCTTTTTCCCTTTGCTGTGTCTTCTTCTTTTACTATTCTTGGTAAACCTTCTTCCGCTTGCAGAGTTCTCCTTTCTCCTCCTCCTACAACTTTTCCTTATGGGCACTTGAATGTCAAAAATTAGTCTGAGATTGGCCCTTAAATAGGGAAGCTCTCAGCCCCAAGGCATTAATTATATGACTCTTCACCTTCCTTGGATTTATTTCAACCATTTAAATATTTATTCTGTTGTTCCATTGGAATTCAACAAGATTAATGTGCACTTTAATTTTCAAGAGGCTGGGGAAGGCCAAAAGTTGCATTTTGTGGCCTTCCCTAAGCTGCATTTATATATGTTCTGGAGAATTCTAATACGATCGTTGCAGCGCGCTGTAGCAGCTGCATTCCAAACACTGTTCTGTTGAGGCGCGCTGCAGCAGCTGAGGTTCAAACGATGTTCCTGCTGTATAAGTTAGTATTTTACCATAGGACACTGCTGTGCCCGCGGTGACGCGCTGCGGCGCGTTACGGTGATTTCATTTTCGAAAAGGTGGAATATTAATTATTTCATTAAATCATATATAGTTTGCATAAATAACAAAAATGTCACCGCGGCGCGCTGTGGCGCGCAGCGGTGATAAACTTTTGTGAACGCGGAATAGTGACTGTTCAATTAGTTCATATAAAGTTCTTAATGATTAATTAAATATGCCGTCGAGGCGCGCTGTGACGCGCCGCGATGAGCTGCAACGGTTTTATTCCTGGTCATTGTAAATTCTTATGGGGCAAAGCGTGCTGTGGCGCACTGCAGCGGTTTATTTTACGAGAAAATGGATTGGCACTATTCAATTATTCCGCATAAGGTTCTAATATTTCTCCAGAAAAATGACACTGTGGCCCACTGTGACGCAATGCAGCGAGCTTCCTTCCAGGTCTTTAGGTATACTTCCAAGTTAGGGAATTTGATAAACCGCCATGGCGCACTGTGGCGCGTTATAGCTCACTGCCGCGATTTTCACCCAGAATTCAGTGATTCTGCTCATAGTTCCCATTTTCTTCATTTTTCTCGTATAAGTATAATTACCACTCAAAGTATATGAATATATATGATGATTTGAATGCTAAAACACTACATTTTTGCTATAAAATTCGGATACATCACTTTTCATATAAGATGAATGAATTATAGCTTCATGTGGCATATTATACAATTATGGCATATTAGGCTGTAAACCTAATTCGACTTTAATTAGAATCTGTCATACGGTGACCACTTTATTGTAATCATGTTAATATTAGCATTAACATAATAAGCTCCACAGCATGGGATGGAATCCATGGATTTGATGATTGCCTTTCAAGATGTTGTTTAATAAACTAATTCAAGAATTTAATAAATTATAAATCATATAAAATTAATTAAATATATACTAAATACATTTTATGATTATTTTGTTGATTTCTTATCCAAATTAAATGACGATTGCCATTCAAGACGTGGTTTAATAAACTAATTATAGGATTAATAAATTAAAAATCATAAGAAATTATTTAAATATATACAACAAATATTTTATGAATATTTTGTTGATTTCTTATCCAAATTAAATGAAATTTTAATCATATATAGAATAAAATATAAAAAACCTAAATACATAAAAATATTTCCATTTTAACTAGTGATATAATTTATTTCAAATTTTGATGTTATAGATTAGATAATTTATAAAAATAAGCATATAGCTTGGAAAAGAAATATATTAGTAAATCTATAATGTCATGTTTAGTGTTTTGGTATATTAATTTCTTTAAATTCTCAAACTATCTATAAAATTTTAATTATAAGATTTCTAGATAATTAATTTATATTAGCTTATGTTTAGGATAAATTGAGTTAGGTTTAGACTAAATTGAGCAAAATATAGACTTAATATAACCTAAGTTTGGCACAATGATTATGCTCACTACTTGTCACTAATATGCTAACTCTATAAGTTTTTTGAAATTTAAAAAATGTTAAAGTTAATACATTAATTATATATATATATATATATATATGTATATAATAAAGAAGTTGAGCCTTATGAAATAAATATGTGATTAGTAAAATTTGAGCATTTGACCTGTCAAAAATTAAAATTTAAGAGCTTAATTATTGAGCTACAATACTATTCACAAATGATTATATATATATATATATATATATACATATATATATATATATACATACATACATACATATACATACATATATTTTTAAATTCCTCACCCTCAAATTAGCTATGATGAAAGTTTGAGAATTTTTGGAGGTCATTTGGATTATAATTCAATTTAAATTAAATTAAGATAATTGCACATAAGAGATCCCAATAATTAAAATTTACAAAACTACCCTAAATCGTTTTACCCGCCCGGGATCCACTGCCCTGCTCTATCTCATCGTCCCTCCTGTGGATCCTACAACTAGGATCTAGATCTGCGGAACTGCGAATCTGTCGTTGGATCTGCCCGTTGATCCTACGGCCCAGATCGCTCCCACGATCGGCCGTTATGATCTTAGCGATCTGAGCCGTTGCGCCATCTGATCGATCGATCAGATGGCATTCAGAGCCTCCGCAACTGTAGATCTTCATCCACACTTCGCTCACGCACCCGACAAGCAAAATCTGTCGTTCCCAATCGCAGGCATTGTCCCCCACTCCCCGTTCTACCTCAGCATGCTATTGAGGATCTTCCCTCAATGGCATGACAGCTCAATGGGTCACGTGGCTCGGCTGAGCTCAATTTGGGAAGTTGAGAGCTCAGCCATGGCTTAAACTCGCGGGTCCTCTCCAGTCTGAGCCATTGCCTATGGAAGCTTCCCCTCTCTTCCCTGAGGCTAGCCTCAGGATCCTTCCTAGGATCGGCTTGCTAATCAATTGTGCTCGAGTCAAGGTTCTTCCTCTCCGCCATTGCTAGTCTGCTCGAGCTTCTCCCCCAGTGCTTGCGTACCGCTAACAGTGGACAAGTCCTGGTGTTTAGGACCCCTTGCTCTCTTTCGAAGCTCAGCTAAGCCCTTGGATCACCCTTTACACTGTCATCTCGTCCTCCCGATCAAACCAGGTACCCCCCTTGTGTGCTTTGTGCCAATAAAGCTCAATCCCTCCTCCATTTGATTCATAAGGATTGGCATTGTAGAATCAAACTCATTGCATATGTAATTGCACCTTAAGCTAGCCCCCGATCGATCGAATCGATCGATCGGGCTAAGCTCCATAAGAAGGTTGGGTCCGAGTAAGGACCCAATGATCTAGATCACCCCAGACCTAGCCACCTTAGGGGTTTAATCCGTCTCACCTCCCTAAAGGTGTATGGATCAAACCTAAAGCCAATCGAGGTCCCTGTGAGGAGAATCGTTTCCCGACAATAGCTCCGAAGCGAGGCCTCTCGGGTGAGTAAATTTCGGGCGAACCAGACCTCCTAATAAGGGGCTAGTGGGTGCGATCGACGCGTCTTGACCCATTGATCGCGTAGAGATCAAATTGGGGCCAAGACCTAGTCAGGGCACCTAAATTTGGCCGCGGAAGCCAACCCTAATTCCCAAGTCTCAGGGAAGAAGAGTTGGGGACAATGGCACTGTGCGGGCTAGGTCAGCCCATGACCCGCGTGGTGCGACAGTGCTAGGTTCCTCGGGCCCTGGTCGACCCACGCCTTTTGGTTATGGGCGGAGCCCATTTAATATAAATATGATTAATTGGATTTATTTTCCTTAAGGAAAATAATTTGATTAATGGAATCATAGGAAAATTAAATTAGAAAAATGTAGATTAAATTATTTGAATAACTTTTGATCCACTGATTCAAATCCTATGAAATTATATACTAAAATATTCAAAAAAATATAAGGATCAAGAATATAAAATATTATTGCACTTTTAATAGTTAGATTTTTTGATTTTGCCTAATTATTATAGAACCTAATTATGGTTGATTAGCATGTATATTTAGCCAAATTGTATAATTTATGTGTCATTATATTTCTATTACCTTATAGAATGCATATAATAGGTGAATTAATTTTCTGATTATTATTCTCTTAATTATGCTATAATCTTGTAAATGCATGATTAATAAAAATTATGATTTCTTCTTAGCCAAAACCCTCATCTATATTCTTTGATTATTTGTATTATTTATTAGAACACTCTTGTCAAATTTCATGAAGCTTCAATGGTTGTATTTTAAATTAAGTGCTAATCTATATTTTTTTATTTAGATTTGATTAGCCTTAATTACTTTCTGTTTTGTGGAAAATTATGTTCCTATGCTTTCATATTAGTAAGATGAATATAAGTGAACTATTAAATAAACTTGAACACCTTAATTGAATTAATTTGCATAATTCCAATAATATACCCTGATTTGACAGTGATCTTAACTTATTAACTTAGAACTATTAAGATCTTTAATAAGCTATGTGATTGGTCAATCTGAATACATACCTTCAAATCCTTAATTTTCTCTTACATAAGACCACCAGTATAATATAATTTATAAAATAGAATGGATTTATGAACCAATCATTCTTTAATAATTTATGATATTAAGTCCCATGATTTTAGCATAGGTGTTGATCAGATGGGTTTATCCATCTGATCTGGTCAAATCAAACTTTAAGGAACCAAGAATGGTGGAATTAATGTAAAGCGTAGAATATAGATTTTTCTTTTAAGTTAGGAGTGCAAGATCATTATGATCTTGTCTTAGCC
This sequence comes from Gastrodia elata, assembly GCA_016760335.1. NCBI lineage: Eukaryota > Viridiplantae > Streptophyta > Magnoliopsida > Asparagales > Orchidaceae > Gastrodia > Gastrodia elata. Next base: position 36,973,323 of record CM028680.1, on the reverse strand, counting down.
TGAATAAATCAGTAATTGTTAAGCCATAAATGAATGATCTATTAAGGTAAAAAGAGCTTATTATCCACATCTTGAGGTAGGAACTTAAATGCTTCTTATCAACTTTAGAAGCTTGATCTTAGACCATTATGGTAGGATTACTTAAGAGCTTAGTATGAGTTTCTTCCATATGGTAGTAACCTAAATTTGAGTGGCCTTTAGGTCACATTTTTGAACCCTTGTGTAATACCAGTTCAATGGAGTAAAGATTTATTTGTCTGATAATCCTTGCTGTTTAAATGGACTTGTGAAAATCAATATATTATCAGTAAAATATGAAAGCGTATATCCATAGTGCTGAATTATTTTAGTAAAGCATGGGATTAGATGAGTCACTCTAAGTAAGATTGTAGAGTCTTGGTCTTATCCTATGTGATTGGATAAGTATAGTTCAGCTTAGAGTACATTTTCCAAGCTTAAGTATTTCATAATTGGATAAATTTGGATGCTTAGTTTGAGAGAATAAACTGTAACTGGGTCATGCCTCTTATTATCATGCGCTTTGATAAGTGTAGTTAAACAAACTAAATATCTCAATTTATCCTTTTAGAGCACAATATGTGGTTATGATTAAGATATTTAATAGCTTAGTTTGAGAGAATAAACTGTAACCGGGTAATACCTCTTATCATCGTGTGCTTCGATAAGTGCAGCTAAACAAACTAAGCATTAAATTTTCTTTCTTGGAAACATACCAAGTATGTATATTTAATCCCTTCAGTTGATAGTCTTATATGATATTAATTTAAATAACTCAGTAAATTAGACTCCAGAGACAGAATTCACTCTAGGTGAATTCTGCATGGAAATAAATGGAATCGATGCTTGATATTGAATTAATTTTGGGATTTGTCGATGATTTAAAGCATGCCGGCATTAAAACTTTGGCATATCATAATACATAAGTCATGTCAGCATTAGCGGAGTGATTTGGCTCACCAAAGACTCTGTTAGCAGAGCATTTGCACACATAAGTAATCAGTGGTGTGTTTATGAGACACCTAGTCAACATATCAGTGACATACAGTTCTATGGCATATTTAGATGTATAATTATGAATTCAGTGACATACATCACATTTTTGCAATATCATTTACTCAAATTCAAATTTTATCCTATTTTATACATATTTTAGCAGTTAGTTACAATTTTTGATTTATTTACTATTTTCTTTACATACAGTTTCAGTTTACAGTTTCAGATTACAATTTTTGTTATTTTATTTTAGATTTATACTGTTTTGAGCTTTCAACTATTTTGCTATCTTTTTCTACACTTTTGTTTAAACTATTTAAATGTTAAATAGTAGATAATTATAAATTATTAGAATAATTTTGTGTGTGTTAGACTTCTTGTCAAATACGCGGTACTTTTGGGATCCAGCAATTTGCTTGATCCTGAGTCGTTCGTAGAGCCAGATCCGATAGATACTCAAGAGATTCATGAGGAGTTCAAGGAGCATTAGTGGACTCTTCTTCATTATTTACTTTCTGTTCAATTTTTAGTTCAGTACTTAGACTTTATTTCTAAATTTGTTATAAAGGCGTTGTAATAACTATGAATATTTCTCTTTTCTTTTTTTGAGATAAATGTTTTATTCAGTTTCTGTGATGAATATCTCTCAATGTATGCTTAGCTTCCGCACTCTTTCTTTATATTACTTATACTTAGTATTGTGATGTGATCTGGATATTCATAAAATGCTAGTATTCATGTAACTTGGATCATATTTGTATTCTTAATCCAATATACACGAGTAGTTTACCTAATATTTAAGATTATGATATTACACTTATCTTAAGGATTAGTGCTCAGCTCTCTTTTCTTGAGATTGAGTTTTAGCAAGTCTTATGCTTAGTTGGTTTATTCGGGGAGGTCGTGTTTCCTTCCTGAGTAACACACCGTTTCACCATTAATTTGTTATCTCTTGAATAAATTGCGCGTGGCGATGGGACGAGACATTACAAAAACTATTTTAATTTATTTTGTATATAGAAATATTTTTGCACTACAAGGATTAATAGATTATTGTAGGTAACTATTTGATGATGCAACATTGACTATTAGTTTTAAATTTTGAAATAAGGAATAATAAAAGTAATATTAAATCTAAAATATATCTTAAGACTAAATGGTAAGGACCTTAGTGGTTATTTAAACATTTTTAAGAGTAACATTATATAACAACAAAATTTCAAAGATGCAGCCAACTTTAAGCGATATATGATGTCTAATTGTATTTGTTATAAGATAAACTACATTTAGTGATCAAATGGAAAATATTCTAATATAGAAAATATTTTTGGTATAAATAAGGTATTCCAGTAAAGATTAAAGATATAATGATATATTATAAGATATAATTTAATTATAAGAACGATGATCATTAAATAATATATCAATCAGCTTATCATGCATCAAAAATAGTAGTTTGTGATATTAAGATCATAATATTCAAGAATTTATATGATAATTTAGAAATTTATTAGAGAATGAGGCACACCTTCATAAGTTAGCCAAACAAAAAGATAAAAACCTAAAGTGTTGACTTAAGTAAAATATATCAAAGATCATAAAAAATATTCTTAGAGATATATTTTTATTTGGTGTATTTGAATAGTTGGGATTGAAATTCTTTAAGGAGAACAAATAGTGGAAAATCTATAACATCCCTTGTAATGTTGGGGCATGTGTGTGTGCACGTACGTGCAGACAAATTTATTAGTATTTTTACATTATACATATTTAAATAATTTAATTTATTAAAATCATAAGAATATTACTTTCCATAAATTTAAAGAATATTTAATAATAATTTTAGTAATTATTATTTTTAAATTAAACTTTAATTTTTATTTATTTATAATACTATAATGAATCAAATTAACAGAATGACCAAAATAAATTGATTTATTTTCTTAATCTATTTAAAATAAATTTTTTAATAACTAATATTATGAGTTTTAAAAATGAAATAAATTATAGTTTATGAGAATTAATTTCATGAATTAGATTAAAAAGTTAAAATCTTAATTATTAGGTATAACATTATTCACTTAAAATTTAAAATATTTTTATAATATTTATTTATTTTTATTTTTAAATTTTAACAATACTAAAATAATTTCTTAAGCAATTAATATTTTAATGATTTTATAATTATAGTTTTAATATACATTAATTAATTGTTCCTGAGAATCGATCGAACTTCATTTTGTTTTCTTTATAAATCATATAGACTTATCACTAGCGAGGGCAGGGGTACGATCAACTGTAAACCGGGGATAGGGTTAAAACCCTTGAGCTGCAGAAGGATGGATGTAGTGTCGGAGAAACAACAACGTGAGAGGCAGATATAGAAGGGCGAGAGAAGAAGTTAAAGTATGGGAGTTCCGAAGCAGAAATGGACCACGGAGGAGGAGGAGGCCCTACGCGCTGGCGTCGATAAGCACGGCGCCGGTAAGTGGCGGACTATACAGAAGGACCCAGAGTTCAGCCATTGCCTCGCTACTCGATCCAATATTGATCTCAAGGTTAGATTACGAGCTTGATCCTTTCTCCCTCTTACGTTTAAGTGCTAAATCCTTAATTTCCGCCAAACAGAATTCATGGGCTGTTTGATTCCCGAACATGTCAATGCCATATGTAATGCCTTAAGTGTTTGGTTTACTTTTATGGTACCTTGGGGGTTTCTTGGTTTACGGGCATCTAAATTTTATGTAAAGTTATTTCCAGATAGATGGTGTTTGGTATAGGGTATGTTTGGTTCACTTTTTTTTCATGTCATGTTATGCTATCTTTTTTAATAACTTGGTTTACGAGCAATGTCTTTTGGTTGCCTGCAATGCTATCCAATAGTCCAATTATTTGCAAAATTGCCACTGCATCCAATTACTGAGATAACATCCAATATTGGCTTACATTTCAATAACAGTGGAGCAGCTTGCTTGGCTTCCATTGCGCCTGATGGCGTAATTGTTGCAATTATAGGGTTTTGATTATATTTCTTTGTTGTGTTCTTCACTTTTTTCTCCATGTCCTCCACTGCATTTCTTCTTAATCGAGTAATCTGCTCAGTAATTTAGTCAAAAAGGAGCTTAAGATTAAAAAATATAGAAATAGTTGTTGTTGATGGGGATGAGTGAGCGAGAGACTTATTATTTCGAATGTTGAACGTAGAGGTTACCTCTACAACAACATCAAGAGGCTAACATTGTTGTTAGGATTCATTGTTAGGTTATGGCAACTTCATTGAATTCACAAAGTCAATCATGAAGGTAAAAAGCTTGAAAAAACTATTATTAAAGTTAAGTTAATGTCATTAAAAATGCTAGTTCTTAAAATAATATTATAAACTTAAAGTTATTTGAATAATATAACATCGAAGTATACACATTATATTAAGTAACATTGACATCTTAATGACATTTATATCTCATAACATTAAACTAAACAACCACTTAGTGCAAATGTAAACTATCATATAAAACTACCATTACTATGTTGTAAGTTTAGAATAAGAGAGTTGAGGGTTGCATCAATGAATAACATTAAATTTTTTTAATTAAAACAGTATGAATCTATTAAAAAATTACACTAGAATTAGTTTATCTCTTCAAAGCAATAGGTTCTATTGCATGGAAACAACAAAATGCTTACAACATGCTACATTGATGTCTATGAGTAGATCTAAGTAACTGATGGATCTATATCTTGGATAGATTAGGGTAACGAGGATAGCTTAAAGTATTATGTTGATAATAAGATTTTAGAATATCTGTACTATGATATGAAATTTTATATAGTTGTGGATATTATGCTCTAGTAGAAAGATAAATATTTTACCTCTTATAAATAAAGTTGGCGGCAAATGAGATTTAAGAGAAAATGATAGCTTAAACTTCAAGCCTTGGTACCTTGGTTAAGATTGACATACTAATGATATGTCACCTTTGATAAGAATTTAAAGAATGATACATGGGAAATCAAGAGAACCGAAGATAAGATTATGATTTTAAAACTTGTAATTGGTGGGTTTTTTTATTACTATAGCAATTATTATGATTTCAAATAGATGTGAATATAAAAGAAAAAAGTTGACATAATTTTTAATACTTGATTCATGTAAGATCTTATAATGGATAGGCATGTTGGTAAACTAGTGAAAGAATTTAGTGGTATTCACATAATTTTTTGCTTTGGTGATATTTATGTAAAAGGAAAAATGATCAGAGATTTTCTTAGCTTATGATTTTATGATTTTGAATACATTGTTCAAAAAATTGTAGATATATTATCACTTATAAGAATGGGTCATTTAGAACCCAGATTGATTATTTTCTTATAAAAATGATTGATTACATTGATTTTGAATTTATTATAGGAGATTATTTGATAATTCAAGATTAATTGTTGATTTAGATTAAAAATAATGAGCTTAGATAATACATATAGTTATATTTGAATTAGATGGTAGAATCTTAAGATTAAAATTGAGATATTTTCTTAAAGATAGTTTTAGAGCTTGAATTATGTGGCATTGAAGGGAATGCTAATCTTATATGAAAATTGATCACTCATTGTATTTGTAAGGTGTCTAAAGATATTCTTTCATACTATAAAAGGAAAAACCTAACACTAAAGATAGTGGTGGTGAAAATGTGATGTTCAAGAAAAAAGTAAAGAGAATTAAACATGTAAATATTAATAACATATTAAAAAAACATGTAAATATTTACCTTATTATGAAAGAATAATTAGTAAAATATTTAATACTATTTATTTGTTTTATAATTAGTCATAGTTATCTAATAGAAATGTATTAGATATTAATTAAATTATTAAATATGTTTTAGCAGATAATGTTTTTTTAAATTACAGCAAAACACATATATTATTATTTTTTTAACAGACAAACAATTTTACTAGATTTAACAATATTTCACAAGTCTAATACCAAATAATTTTCAAAATTTGCTATTTCTTGAATAAAAAATTATTAAATCCTACTCTATTTATATCCTACTAGTTTTTAAACTATCATATTATAGGACTTCATGATGCTTATGGTGTAAACATGATGAATGTGAGTGAGCTTTTCTTTGCTTTTCATACAGAGTGGAATGGAACTAGCCCAATTTCATTATGTTCAAAAAAGCTTGCTTTATTATATTTTAGCTAAACATAGTTTTATTAAGGCTTGGTGTTGTTGTTGTTTTCTAAACATGTCTTATTATAAGAAGATGCTTGACAACTATATTTATTTGAATTTAGGTTAATTTACAATCTCACTAAATGATGTTATGCTTATGTAAATTTTGCAGACTCGATTTTGTTTTCAGATGCAAATCAGTGTAAAGTGAACGCTTTTAAATCTTATTTTTCAATCTATTTAATGATTTGTGTAATAGAAATTGAAGTAATTTTATATCTGAACATAAAAAGTAAACTTTGTCAATTGGTTCACAACATCAACTGCATCGCGTTTCTAACAAGAATAAGGAAACCCCATCTTTGCATTTCATTGTGATCTCTTGCTTTCACATCTACTGCAATATTCCTTCTTCTATGGATCACTGTGCCTTTTGGATTGGAGCCGAAGGATTAAAATATAATTGATGATTTTGTAGGATAGTCCATAGATCACACTCATGTTTGCTAGAGACCTAGGAGCACATCTCATTTGAGTGAAATGGGAGCCGTAGTTTTACGATTACTAGTCACATTTTGGCTTGAGAGCACCAATGTGTGCCCTAGTAGATACACCTTGCCTGGCAAGCTCACTCTAAGCACGTTTGGATCAATCCACTGGGCTTTGGTGAGGAATGAGTTCACATTTGACAAATGACTGATAAAATGTATCTGTGGGATGCAATCCGACCACTTGGCACCTCTCCTGTTGATCTGCAATCAAACAAAGCTCTTACTAAAGTTATTATTCCTCTGCTGATTCATTAAAATATATTTCAACATTAACATAAATACACGAAAAAGAAAGTATATGATTTTCATCCCTTTTCTCAGTGGTTAATTAGAGTGGTTCTTGTGTCATGTGCAGATAAAATTCCCATCAAATAAGTTTTTGTTGGAGGGAAGTTGGAGGGGTAAGAGGTAATGATACAAGTAATGTTCACCACCAATTAGTTGTTCTGTGCTGGAAGTTGATTAAAGCCCTGCCAAGTGGTGATAATGATTTATTAAAAATATTAAATTCATTAATGGTGGTGTATCGAGGTGACCGTCTATCTTGTCAAACTTTCTTAAATGTTCTAAAGATGCGTGCATCCACTCTAAAACTTTTATTGAATAACTCTACTACTTTGTAATAGAAGTGGCCTACCATTTCGAGATTGAATTGTGGACTTTCCCTGAAAATATACCTATTTTTACAATAACTCTACTAATTAGAATTAGAATTATGTAGTGGTGTTCAGGACTGAGGTATGGATCTACGCTGCAAAAGTTGCTATGATAGATATAGATTTTTAAGACCAAGTAAAATTAACATGAAAAGTTTTGTTATGACTTATGATAATAAATGATATAAAAGTTGCTCATTCCCATAATTTTATTATTGTATTTTAAGATTAAATAAAATTAACATGAAAAGCTTGGGCAGTCGGTGTGCATAAAATATTATAAGAAAATAATAATCATTCCATAGATGCTAAATGCAAATACAATCAAATTTAAGGGTTGATTTTAGGCATTTTTTGAGCACGATCAAGAAATATTGTAGTGAACGGGAAGGTTTTGCTTTTTTAATCTTTAAATTATAAAGTAGGCATACGTTGCTTTCTCGGGGTGCTGGACAGTGTGTAGTGTTTAATTTTTTTAATAATGCTTATCTTTCATTTTTTTTTGAAAGAATAAAATTTATCTTTCAATTCGTTAAATTACAGAGTCTAGAAGTGCAATGTTTTTAAGCTCAATTTTATCACCTTTTTATTCTATTAATATAATTGTAGAAATTTAGAACCTAAATTTTGATTTAATCCTCTGTCTCGATCATTGTCCCAATCTTGTGTGGAGCAGTTAAAAAAATGGAGTCAATATTGTTTTAAATGTTTAAGCACCTATTTATGTTTTATTTTAAGTTTACTTGCATAATTTTAGAATGGCTCTGCATTTAAGGATAGAAGGTTTTATCTGTTTTTTATCAATTTGCTCCTGTAGCTGCCTACTTCTATATATTTGCTTCGTTGTAATTTTTTGTTTAACTAATATAATAAATTGATTTATTTTAATCTTCAATAAGCTCAATTAAGTACAGGCTTTAGATGCTGTTTTACATGTCTTAAAGGTTAATGCAATCTCTAATTTGATTACGGGGCTGTCGGTACGAGCTAAAAGCAGTGTAAAATAAAAATTTTTCGGGTAAACTGAAATTATCGGCATTTGGCATGAATAAAACAAGTAAAAAAATTTTACACTGTAATTCGATTTTGCGTTAATATATATTGAAAATGGGGTAAAGGAATTACGCCCGAATCAGACATATTAGGAGAATATTCAGAGCATCCGAGCGAGCGAACATACTGACAAATAAATGATTTCATCGAATTCTTCGTTCGAACGATTCGTTCGTTTCGTTTGAACACAAATCCCTTACAAATTTCAAATCAATTCAATGGTATTATTCATTCAAATGAATGAACAAATCATGCGAACGAACGAATTATGCGAACGAACAAACGAATCGCTCGAACGAACGAAGAAATCGCGTCAACGAACGAACGATTCGACGAAATTGTTCGAACGATTCCTTAAAAAGGTTTCAAATCGATTTGATGGAACGATTCGGTGAACGAATGAACGAACAAATCGCGTGAACGAATGAACGAAGCACTCGAATGAACAAACAAATCGTTTATTTGAACGATTTTGTTTGTTCGAGCAATTCGTTTGTTTGTTCGAGTGATTTGTTTATTCGTTCACGTGATTTGTTCATTTGTTGAATTAATCGTTCCATCGAATTGATTTGAAAATTTTAGGGATTCGCTAGAACGAAATCGAACGAACAAAGGAATCGTTTATTCGAACGATTTTGTTCGTTCGAACAAAACCCTAAAATGTTTCAATTTTTTTTTAGGGTAATTAACCCCCCAATTTACTTATAACACCACACTCACAATTTACTTCATTTCAAATAGAAAAATGTTAAATTTCTTTTAAAACTACCAAACAGCGTAAAGTAACCTGATTACACTTTATTTAGATTACTTTATACTTAAATTTCTTAAATTTTTTCATGCCAGATAGCCTCTGCATTGAAAAAATTTAGTAGGAATTGGCATCTATTGTAGATTTATTGACTCCCTCATTCATGTTCACATGTTGTATTTTATGATCAAAATTTGTTCATCAGGATATATTTTGTTTCTTTCATGATGCACACAACAATTCTTTTAACTAGGATAAATGGAGAAATATGATTGTTAGTGCTAATGGACAAGGCATTAGGGAGAAGTCAAGGACACCAAAGCTGAAAAGTCAATCGACTACACAGTGTAGCTCCCAGAGTCCACCCGTTCAGGCACCTGCAAGTGTAGAGAAGCAACCTACAGTAGAATCCACGATGACACCTCAAGATGCAAAAATTCCTGCACGGTTTGTTATTTTTTTTATGCTACTATTTTACATCTTTCATCAGGAATATGATATATATATATATATATATATTTGAAGTGTATCACATGTTTAAGATACAAAACTGATGATTTTAAAATATTTATATTTACTTAAGAAATGCTCACAATAGAGGACATTTGGTACTTGAAAGAATTTGTCAAATGAACCTAATTTTTTTTTTTTTGAAAGAAGGTGAGTAACTAATAGGCAAATGTACGGCTAGTGGGAATTGAACCCCATGCGTGGGATTACAATTTCATTGCCACAATCACTGTGCTACCACAACATTTGCTATGGCCCTAATCTTGAGCTCAAAAATATTTTGATTTATAAAACTAAATAGTTTACTTAATAAGAAACTATCATCTTGTATATGGCTTTCATTTCAAACTAAATTTACGCCCATAATATTAACAACTTTCAATTGTCTTAATTAGTAGATTAGCCATTTTATTTCAAATGAGTTAGCTCTTTATTATGAAGGCTCGTCTTCTCTTACTGACGCGGTTGTTAACTGCTAAGCAAAACATTACCTTCTACCATGGCTAGCATGTAGTGTTATCTTCCATTACTACACCAATCATTATAACCAGTTCTCAAAAGTATGCCCTTACAGCTTAACTGAAAACTCAGCATCACAACACACCAATCACTTACATTGTAGCTAAGAGCCTTTTTATACTATTTTTTATACGTTTTATGATTGATATCCCTTTTACCGTGAAAGCTATTCCTTTATTTGAATTTCATCGTTGTGGGAAAACCCTTGGTTATGAGGTTTTTCTTGCACTATGTATATTCCTTATCAACAAAACGAAAATTTTGCACTCCCTGATTAAGTTTTGTTTTTGTTTTTGCTGATAAGGAATTAGTCTTATTGTAAAGATAAATTGCTTGAGCAGTGTTGTGAATTATTCAGATTTTTTGGTTTTCAAAATCATTCAAGGACCTCATGAACAAAGTGATTGCTAGGTGGCATAGTCTACCTCATTAGATAGCCTCAAAAGCAGATAACAGTGATCCATGGGATTCTTACACCGTGCTCTTGAAAGCTTGAAGCCTTGCATGGCATTCTTGCTACAGGCCAACAATGGCCTCCCAAAAGAAAATAATTTTATTAGAAACCCTGTAGGCCTTTATTTGATCTTCTACCCTCTTTCTCAGAGAGTAGTAAAAACTAACTTTCCATTAAAAACTGAAAAGGATGGTTGCAAGACCCTTTAGGCAAAGAGAGGGAAGACGCCCATCAATTGCTTAAGCTAAGTTTTACTAGGGTAAGCAATCAAAAACTAAATGGCTCGATGCTGGAGATGAATTCCAATTAATGAGACCATAAGCTGTGAGAGGATAATGCACTAGGTCATCTCCAAAGGTAGAGCTACCTCGACCATTGATGAATTAGGGGAAATCATAGCTTCAAACCTCTTCCATTCATTTGACTAAGACATACACACAATATTTGGAAAAAGTTAGTGGCAAGTTCCATAGTTAACTTCACAGCTATTGGCGATGGAACATAGCATACCAACATGGCAAGGGAAGATGTTAGATCTCAACAAATAACCCTAGCTCCAATCATTAGTAGAGGAGGGATTAGAACCTGAGATGACAATTACCACTCAGTTAGGAGCTCATCATTGATGGGAATCAATAGCATTCCACACCACTCTCACTAATAGCCTGCAAAGCATGGAGATGATCTCCACCCTGACTAGGGCATCCTCACCATATGCAGGGTTATGCAAGTTTGAATTATGATGCTTAAAGCTCTAGAGATGGGTGTTCTCGATAATGTCATATAGGGTTTGAGAACCTAGTGTCATCTAGGCTGCAAATGAATCGAGTTGAGTCAAGTATGCTTGTGCTTAGGCTTGAGCTCATTTATGACAAGCTTGTTCAAGCTCTGACTTGAGTTTGATTCTAGTATCGGGTGAAGTGCTTAAGGTTGGCTTGTTTAAGTTTTTTCATGTTAAGCTTAATTTCAGAGTGGCTCGTGTGCTCTTATTGAGTCGATCTACAACTGTAGTAAACATTCAATGTTTGAGCTCTCTAATAATATATTAGATATGTAAATAAGCAATACTCAAGCTTAATGATCCCTTAAATAAGCTACTCTAATAAGCTATGTAAACCAATTTGTGAAAAATTGATTTTCTTATAAATCTTAAATGATACCCTAAAAAAACTACAAAAAATATTATTTATAATTTTTATAAAATCACTTATTTAAGAAAATTAAAAGCATTAAAATCTTCAATAATTGTCACCAGCATGCAATATAAAAACTAGGATAAAGCAAAAAAATGAGTAAATTTGATTGGAGAACTTGAAAAGAGAGAAGGTTTAGAACTTGCTGTAAAATAACACAACTATAACTATCCAAAACTATTAAAATCACTAACATGTCTTAACAATTACATTTAAGAGAATTCAAATCATGTATCAAAATATCCGTTTGGGTGACAACATCCTCAATAATGTTTCACCTCTCATACCATCATAATGAAGAGTTGTGACAGTTAAAAATATTATTTCAATAAAATCTTATTGTTTCTTCTTTCCTTTTTAAAAAGAGAAGTATCTTTACTTTTCAAAATAAATTATGAAGTAGTTATAAAATTTAAAAAATACACAAACTTATTTTGTGTTTGATAACTTAAAGTATAATCACTACCACAAAAGAAGAGAAAATTATCAAATGGTCTCTTCACTTTTGCAAAATGTTCAAAGTAGTCATTGACTCTCGTAAATACTTTTGATCCCTTGACTTTTATGCAAGTCTTTATTGTCTCGTACCATTAATTTGGATGTAAATCATTAAATATGAAGGGAAAATTTATTCTCTTAGAAATTACCTAATTAAATTCTTTAAGTATGGATTAGATTAATTCATATTCTAAGTAATATATGTAATCAGTTATAAATGAATAATGTTAAGATTTGTACAATTTATAAAATTAATTAGTAGCAATCAAATATATTATTAACACTCTAATAAATGATTTAATTAATTTAATTTAATATGATCAAATTAAAAGTTAATTAATACACAACTATTTAATCAAATTAATTAATTTATTTATTATGTGTTAATAAGATAATACCGTGATCAATATTATTGGGTGATATATAGGATAATGTGGTAAATAAGATTTAATCCTTTTGGATTAAATGAAAAAATACATTTGAACTGATTTAATATTCCCATTCAAAATTAAGAAAAATAATCTATAGAGCATGCTTATTTTTTTAAGATTTTTTTCCTAATACAACATAGAGACAGTGCCTCCGGTATTCCCTCTTATTTTCTTCATGGTTTAAATTATGATTATATTAATGCGTTTGGAGAATTGACGTTGATGTTTGGAGAATTGACGTTGATGTTTGAAGCATCGACGTCGTATACGTCCAAAGCAGTGTCAACGCAGGATGGGTGTCGACGTCGGAAGTGGCATGGACGTCCGAGATCTTGGAAGGGGCGTCAACATTGTAGGTTGCATGGATGTCTGATGGGACAGGTGAATGTTGAAAGTGTTGTCGATGCAGAGAAGAAAAAGAATATGGCTTGAGGAAATTGCGGCATGGAGGAATACATGCAGATAGACGAAGCGTAGCGGCGTGGAGGACTTTGCAAAAGTATCAGGGGAAAGAAAATTAAAGCAGCCTTCGAGAAATTACAGAGATACCCTTAATTTTTGAATGAAAAGCATTAGAAGTTACTGAGATATATCAGCAAGGACTAAAAAAATCATTTAAATAAAAGTTAAGGGGCCAAAAAATATTTACAAGAGTCATGGACTATTTTGAACATTTTGCATGAATCAGGAGACCATTTTGATACTTTTTTCACAAAAGAAAGTATTGAACTGTTTATGCTCCAAGTGGTGAACGATATTGATAAATAACATGTCAATCAATAGTGAACATGGCATTTGAAGAAACATTGTGTAGGTATTGATAAAATGTGATGTCTCATTTTAGATAAAAGTAAATATTCTAGGCAATTTGACTTCTTAACACCCCAAGCAATCAAATTGAATCGATAAATTATCAACCTCTATGAAAGTTTCATCATCTTATTTCACATCAAGTTCAATTATGACACTGCTAGATACATTGTCATCAGCAATGGAAATAACATCATCCAAACACACATCAATCTTAGATTTGACATTGCTGATACTATAATCTATTCATATATATTTTTCATATTTCTTCCTTCTACATGCAGGTTTACCTCTCCCAATGGCGATTGAAAGGTATAATAAACAAGTATTGCTGGACTCACATTCACCAATTTTGTTCTTATTTAGAATCTTGTATTTAGGTTTGCTTCTCCCAATGGTGGATATTAGACATTTAGAAGTATTACTTGGCTCACATTTATCCATTTTATGATATTTTGAAGCTTATATTCATCAACATATTCATTTTAAAACTTATATAAATAATCACGAATTTCATTGGTATGCCTCAGTATCCTGTTAGGAGTAGATGGAGTTAAACGCATAATTAATCATTTTCTTATTATTCCTTGGATTAAGGACAACACTAATTGATATCAGTAGATTTTATAGTCCCAATACAATTAATTTTTTTAATTATTTACTAATTACATCAACATTAATCATGTTAAAGTGTTTGTATTTGGTATAAATGAATATTCTTAAATATATGGAGTTAAAGAGTTTGTATTTGGTAATTAATGTTGATGTAACTATTTACTAATTGTATCAACATTAATTGATGTGAAAGAGTTTGTATTTGGTATAAATGAAATATTTTTAAATATATGGAGTAGATGGAGTTAAACGCATAATTTATCATTTTCTTATTATTCCTTAGATTAAGAACAACACTAATTAATATTAGTAGATTTTGTAGTCCCAATACATTTACTTTTTTTTTTAATTATTTACTAAGTACATCAACATTAATTGATGTTAAAGAGTTTATGTTTGGTATAATTGAAATATTTGTAAGTGTATGGGTTAACTTGCAGACCCGATTAATAAATATTGCTGTTGTTTTGATCAACTTGTTTAAGAGCCAAATATTTGGCCTCATTGTGTAACTGTGTTTCATTAATTTCAAAGTAAACTAATCGTTTGTGCTTTTATCCTAAAGAAAGGGTTCTTATACATAGAACTCATATCTTTATCGTACGATATTCAGCACCTTACAATTTTTAATTGGAATAAGTATTTTAACAATATGATTATTTTTACCAAAGCCAATTCAGATTAACTGTTATATGCTTTATTCACCTTCTGTGACGCTTTATGAATTTTGCATTAGAGCTTTGCTAGGCTGAGCAAATTTATTACTAGAAGCCAAAAACAAAAGTATAAAACACAATGCTTCTAAATAATTTAAATGCTGTTATTTAAACCTAGACAAGTGATTTATCATAAAAACAAAAAGGCATATGATTTTTTTTGAGCAAAATTAATTACCTGAAGAGCTTAAAACGACATCCTTTACGCACAAATCAGGCGAGTTAATATTGCAATGCCGGTTCTTACACGGTGTTTTTTTTTTCATTTTTCCATGTCGCCCTAATTCACCACCTTTTTTCCTATGACTTTTTGTTTGTTTTTTCTTGTCGCCTCTTCGCTTTGACTAACACCGCTGATCTCATGCCCTAAACCCGAGTCCACCAAGGCCACCTTTATACAGATGGGTAATTGTCGGTGAGCCACAAGTTCTAAGCAAACTTTGCCTATAGAGATTAGTTATGATTCCCTTTAAACTCATTGCTTACCCAAAGTTCAGGAGTAAAGGAGTTGCAGTGGGGGTGACAATAAAGTCTTGGGAGGGGAAAAGGGTTGTTTGTAGTGGGATTGCAACAATTTAGAAGAAATCTACCAAGATAGGTTGAAGGAAGTTTGTGCAACTGAAATATATGTAGAAGAGCAAGGTAAGTTAATTACTACTACAAATTACAAATTTATCACTCAAAGATTACTTTTTACTTTAATTCTTTTGTAATTATGTAATTTATAAATATAGATATAAGATTATTTATATTGTAAAGATTATATGATCATTCCAGTGATTGTTTGATAGCCCAACATTGATTTAATTTTAAAATTTGAACAGTAGGATTTTGACAATTAAGCTAATCTTATGTAGAATCCACTTGTTAGTTATACTTGCAATATAACTAAATGTATATTTGGTAAACTAAGAAAGAGAGCACCTAATAGTAAGTATGCTTGGTGCTGAAAACACAATATTCAAGCAAAGATTAAAGAAAAAATTATGCTATAAAAATAGTTTACACATAAGAATGATGAGAACGGGAAATAAATGTAAACTGATTTATCATAAATCCAAAATTATTGTATTCAAAGATTTATATGTTAAATTAGATTTATATCAAATATGATAAAGAATAAAAATTTGACTTAAGTAAAATATATCAAATATGATATAAAAAAGTTTTCTAGGGACAAATGCATTCAATGTCGATAAATGAATTATTTTACTGAACTTTTTTATTGTAGGTACTAATACAATAAATATGAGTGAGATTAGTTGCTATAAAAATAATATCAATGACAATATTATTTTGTGTTAGTAAAGCTTGATTTGAAATGCTTTAAAGAGGAGTGGAAAATGAGTAGGATCGGATGTCATTCTTATCGATGTGTTGAAATTTTGGGTGTGATTTACTAAAATATTTAATTTTTTTGAAGTCTAAAAAGGTGCCAAATGAGTAGAGAAGGAAATCTTTTTGTAGTACATAGTTACAAGAATAAAGGTATTCTCAAGTATGCACAAATTATAGGAAGTTAATGAACTATGCATTGAAACTTTGGAAGAGAGATTCAAAACATGTGTCAATTTGGTTTTATGCTGTGTTGATTTACCTTGAAAACATATGCTTACTAAGAGATTTGATATAGACATTTAGAGAAAAGAAAGTATTTATTTATTTTTTATAATTATTAAAATGATTTATGATAGAGTACTAAGAGAAGTTCTTTAGAGACTTTTAGAGATAACATTTGTGTGGCATATATAGATATGCTATTAAGGATGTGTAACGAGCTATAACATGTGTTTGATTACAAGGTGGCCTGCCTAATGATTATATCAAGGCTTTGCTTGCAATCTATTTCTTTTTTGTCAATGTTCTTACAGAACACATTCAAGAGAAAGTTTCAAGGGAAAGTTCCTTGGTGCATCTTTTGCTAATGATATTCTATTAATTGGTAAGGTTGAGATGGATTTAAAGCAAATTAGAGTTTTGGAGGACTATTTTAGAATCTAAAAGTTTTGGTCTTGTAGTTTTAAAACAAAATTTATGGAAAGTAAGCTTATCATAATAGAAGCCATCATTTCAAAGAACTATTGAGGATCATGTGATCAAAAAGAGCAAGAGGTTCAAATACTTTGCTTAATGATTTAAACCTATGATAAAAATAGAGGGCAATGTGATAAATAAGATCTAATTTGGTTGGATGTCATTTTTTTTTTAGTGTTGTGTGATCAAAAAATTCTACTAAAATAAAAATAAAAATTTATAGAGTAGCTACACGACTTGCTGTGTTATATGGGGTTTAATGTTGGCAACAAAGAAATATCTTTTCGATAAATTAAGTGTTACAAAGATAAGGATGCTAAGGTAAATGAATGAGTGTATTCTAAAGGATAGAATAAGAAATTAGCTCATTTATAGTAAAGTTGGACTGGCTCCAATAGTGGATTAGATTAGAGAGTGTCATCTTAGAAGATTTGATTCTCCTGTAGAAAATTGAGTATCTGAATTTTGCCCATGTGAAAGAAAAGACAAAGGCCAAAAAAAGATATATGAAGAAATCATTAGAAAGAAACTTCTTTATTTCGAGCTTAAGGAAGAATTTCTATCTGATCGTGCACAATGGAAATGATGGATTCATGTAGTTGACCACATCTTGTGGGATTAAGGCTTAATGTTGTTGTGTAATTTTTGATTAATTTATGTTAGGTATGAATCTATACTTTAACTAGTAATTTTAAATTAGATAAAAGTTCAACCTAAGAGGTAATCTCACCCTCCTTATTTTTTGGCACCTAAGCTTATAAATTACTGCATTTCAAACAAAAAAGTCTACAAACTCTTACATGCAACCAAACACCAACAAAGGAATTAACTTATTATGCAAACTTAGTATTACAACATTTAAAATCCAACAAACCAATAATTCCCAAACTAGGCTTGTATTTTGGAAAGAATGGATCAACTTGAATAGTTGGACTATTTGAATTTTTTTTTTATTGAATTATTATAAATACAAAAAAGTTAATAACATGTTTACTAGCTATGTTGGCATCTACATCCTCATTGACCTCCTTGGTTTGTTTCTAGGATTCCACTTGAAAATTAGAATGGTCTCTTGCTTTTGCAAAAAATTGACAGAAAAGTTGTATAACAACACTTAATGAGAGTTTTCTTTTCCCTTATACAACACATAAAGATAGGCTCACATGGACAGAGAAAAAAAAGATCGTGCTTTGTTTTGGATTGAATGTCTAAGAATCTTAAGTAACTAAAATTTTGAAGCTCTGAAAATTATTTTGGAGTGACTATGCTTAGGGGGAAGTGAGATTGAGAGAAAAATTTTGTGCTTTGGAAGCTCCGAAGGTGTGGGTTAGCTTGAAGGGGATAAAATTAAGCAAGAATGATAATATTTTCTATCAAAATGTGCTGAGCACTTGGCTTAAAGTGGCTGGGCGCTAAGTGCACGGAGAGGAAGGAAGAAGGAGATTGAAGAGAAGAAAAATCAGAGAGAATGCATACGGCTGTTCCAGCGTATTGTATTCTTACTCAAAACTCTCATTCCTTGTAAGTAATGTATGTGCTTCACATTTTTTGTAGCTTTCCTTTTGTAACCATTGGTAATGACAGCTTAAACCCCCCATTGGGGAGGGTAGGGCAAGAACATAAAGTAATTCTGAGTACTTGTGCATGTAAGATCTTTTCTTATAAATGAAATGTTTATTTGATCTAAAGAATTTGTATGTAAAAGTTGAATGGAGTGAGTTCTAGAATGATGCATATTATAGAATATTAATTAAAACTCAATATTTTTAATGAAAACCTCATTGAGCTTGATGATTACATTGTTAAAAAGCTGTGCACTTTTGAGCTTTAAATGCCACAAATGAATGTGATATCATTCGCTGTGCGAAGACAGCTTGCACACAACTTTTGGACAAATGTTTGATCATTTGAACCATGAAAAAATTATGTAAATTCTCTGAGCTCCATAGTTCAGTCCATAGCACTTGGATGAGGCATGTTAGGTAGTGAACGAGGTAACATAGTTCATGTAGGCCATTGCTAACCCCAAGTTAAGGTATGGAGTGAGCCGAGATCCATCTATAGAGCTCCATAGCTCACTCTTGATTTATGCGAGATATTCGAGCGGGTCAAGCTATGAGCGATGTGACATAAGCTCATTTAACTTCACAGCTCATTTCTTAGCTAAATTAAGAGTAAAAGCATGTGAGCCATAGATGGAATCAAGACCCAGTGATCATGAAATTAAAAATGTAAATTTTATCACTTAGACGTAAGGGTAATTTTTAATCATGAAAAGATCACGAGGATGTTTATGTGCTGAGATTGAACCCTAGTGTGTTCATCTAGAGCACTAGATAGGATTTAGCAAATTTATTTATTTAATTTGAGAAGCTAAATCTCTTGATGATAAAATGGATAATAAAACAACTCAACTATGACATGAAATTCTAAGAAGAGAAGCTATGCACATACTGAGATGAACTGTATGTTTGAACCTTAACTTTTCCTAATTTTTCCAATTTAATTACAAACCAAGTTAATTTAGGATTGATAATTTTTGGAATAAAAACCCAAAACAAATTATTGCTTAGATGTTACTGAAAGTGAATACACTCTAGTAACAAATTACACACCGTTTTCAGAGGACGATAAATTTCGGGATCTCATAATCCCTTATTGCTTCAGACCATGTACAAATGTGTGCAAGCGCAGACTACGTAAATTCGGTCTGTCACTCAACTTTGGTACAATGTGATACTATTTATTGAAAAGTTATTCTCCTTCCAGTCCTTCACAACTCAGTTGTAAGTGCCTTGGGAATATCAAGGAAGGGTTATTGATGAGAGCTCAAGTTTTAGGCTGGGGATGGAAGGACCGACCATAAATGAAGCGGAGAGGAATAGTGGGTTCTTGTAGCAGGGTTAGTATCAAGATGCTAATTTGTTATCCTCACTGGTCACTGTTCTAAGAACAAATACTTTACTTTGATTAACTTTTTGATTTTATCTTTTTTGGTTTTGACTTCTGTTTTCATTGATTGCATCCCAGTAAGCTTATTTTTATGAGTAGCAAACTTAGCTATACATAACGGCATATGCTAATATTTTGTATGAAATTCTTTTATTTTACCGTTCTTATTGGGGCTAGGTGGCAGAGTAGATCAGGTATGTTATAATATTTTTCTTGTTTATTAGTTTTCTTAACCGCACATTTTACCAACAAAATTTTTTTAGTGAAATGATGCAGCGTTTCTTGTAGGTCCTAAATAGTCATGTAAACTCTGTCATTGATTTCATTATGACAATCAATCGTTTCCATTATTTATTCCTTTAAGATACTTCATTTTTGTTTTTTTTATACGACTGATTTATCTTTAAAGGCATCGGAATGGATAAAGAGTATGCTGACGATAGTTTAGGTAGATGTTGTGCAAGAAAACATACAAGAACTGAAGGATTAAATCTATAATTCTGGTGAATTGGGTTGTGAAGCTCATATTATTGACCTCAATACTTGGGATAAACCAGTGATAATGATTATGATGATGTTGCCGTTGTGACTTGAGTTTTTATTTCTGACTCTTAGGTACAATGCAATAATAATGGAGGCTCTTACAGTGTTGCAAGAACCAAATGGCTCTGATATTGGCGCGCTTTACAAATACATTGAGGTTAGCTGTCAGATATAGTCAGTATGTTTTCTATATGGCATTGCTTTTACACATCTGATACTGTTGTCTTTATTCATCCTTAGCTTTCTCTTATAACATGACGTTTGCATTCAATGCAATAGTGTTCTTGAACAAGAATTGACAAATTTCATGATTTCTTTTTTTCGCTTTCAATGTTCTTTGGTAACTTGTTTTTTGCAGCCTTGTTGCAGCAAGATGTATAATTTAAACAGAAACAAAACTAAATGCAATACTTGGTTGAATGTTATGGTTTGTATTCATGTATGGTGGTGCATTGATGAACATATAATTTTCACACAACCTTGCACAAATAATATTGGATTAATGTTCTTTGTATTGGCGTTTAAATTAAATGGGACAATGTTGATTCAGTATAAAGCTGAGTTTAAGGAGTTTCCCACCTCTTTATAATTACCCACTTCACCCTTAATTCTTTTGGCATGAGGTTCATGGTTCACAAATTTTTTCTTAAACCTTTTGTGCCATGATATTTACTTATTTTCAATGTATGGCCAATAATTGTTTTCATTATGACGGTTTGTGTAGCTTGAAGTGTTGCTAGAACATTGTTTTTATGGTTGAGTAGTGTTTGCTTACATAGGTCTACATAGATGTACGCAATTATGCAAAACACACATTCATCAATGACAAATTTCATGCCAACAAAAGAGTTATTCATTGTCACTTTTTCAATATATTTTGTAGGGGATAAAGAATTGAGATATGTGAGAGTGATTTAGTTTCAGTCATGCCAACATAGGTCTACTTTTTGGTTTCTCAATTGATAATGAGTAGACTAGAAATAATATTACCTCTGATTGCTAATAGCTCCATGAGATTGTTTAAGTTTAGTAAAGTTTGTAAGCTCCTTTGGTTGCATTTAGTTTTGATGATTACAACTATTTTTTTGTATTTAGGATATTGCTAATGTGAAGTCTTCTTGAGTATAGTTAAGAAGAATTCATAAATTTTGAGGCTCCTTTTGAGATAACGGTAGTTTTTGATAAGAACTTCATAGTTAAACATGCAAAAAGGGAGCACTCTTAGTGTGTGTGGCCTGTTAGGATATTATCTTATTATGAAAAAATCATAATATCATTAAGGTCATAGTGGACAATATATTGGTGTTTAAGTGTGGCGGCCCTATCCCGCCGTGGTCCTGTTAACCCTTAAGTTAACATGATTACGGTGGAGGGGTCACCAAATGACAAGGTACCCACTTAAGATTGGATTAGACACACATTCTAATCCAATTTAAATAAGGACTTTGCCATTCAATCCAGAAATACTATCACTAAATGATCATACATGAACTCAGAGTGCGGAAGCATAAAACATAACATCCATCCAATACAGTATAAATACAACAATACAGAATAAGTAAAGTACTGAAAAAGAAATATAAACCTGTATTATTACAATATTTTAATAAGTTTAAAAGAACTGAAAGGAACTCTCAATCTCACTAAAAGAAAGAAAAACTAAAGCTACAGATCTTCAGGAACGGGCTCCTCCTCCAATGGTAAGCTCTCCACTGGATCTACTGCTCCAACAAACTCAGAACTTACCATTATCAGTTTCATAATGGTAGGGCCCCAGCCAACAAAAGAAAAATTGGTTAGATAATATGTCTAAGTACATTTTAGGGTAAAAGTTTAGTTTAAGTTAACTGAATATCACCATAAAAATAGAACTGAGCAAAATAGGTGCAGAAAAAGCGTACAAAAGAACAGTAATAAGTTATAAACAAACAGTTTATAACTAAAATAACTAGTAAGTAATACATACCTCCTCCAAGCAACTGCAACAAAGACAGGTAAATAAAAGAAAAGTAAAACTGTAAGAAAAGTACAACCTAAAACATGCTTATGATCAAACAAATTATGCTAGGTGACATACATAATTTGAACAGTATAAAACTGAAAACTACTAACATACTATGTGAGCATATGAAAACAGTAAGTAGAACTAGCATCCTATATATAACATGTGCAGAAAAGCTGAAAGTAAAACAGTGCTGAAATGCAGAATATGCTAGTAAAACAGTATCTGTAAACTGAAACTGCAGTGACTATCTAAGTCACCAAAACTGAACACATACAGCAAATCTTAGCCTGATGAGCTAAGAAACTCTGAACTGAACATCACTGAAACTCTTAGCCTGATGAGCTAAGACAGAACTGAATGTAAGTGTACTTGAATTAGTATATCCATATCAGAATCCTGACTCTGTAGTCAGTAGGGCGAGAGTCTATCCATCCTATCACTCGGACTAGGCATGGCCAATAGACTGTCGGACATTAAACCCTCGAAAGGTTGCCGACCCCGAACGGGTTGATCGAAGAGGTATACTAATCAAGCTACACCTTACATACCACTTGTGAAATGAACATAATGCTGCTTATAAATAATGTTCCAAATTAACATAAGATATTTATCAAAATATCTTATGTACATAATACATGTTCAAGGTATAAGGCTCAAAATCAAGGAATGCGAAGCATCAAAATCAAAGTGCAAGAAATTCTATCTAAAACACAGGTGATATCCTTTGTTATCTACTTTATTCGTTCTATCTACTCTAAGTTACATAAGTTTCAGAATTATCAATTCTTACACATTCTGTAACTTAGAATCACGAGTCATACTAGTTGAAGATAATTAGGACTGGCCAAGTCCTAATTATAACTTAATCAAAAGACGACTATTTGGTTAAAATGAATAAATCATCGACCTAGTTTTGTAATTTAATTCATCCCAACCTCATCTTGATTAGCCAAATCAAGATGAATAGATTAAGAATTAGACTCCAGATGATGGGGTCTAATCACTTAATCTAAAGGTATAATCTAAGGGTCTAAGGTTTAGAACCCAAATCTCACAGATTAGGTTAAGACAAATCCTAATGATAAATTAAATTCATTAGGATAGATCTCTATTCTTAGTTCTAAAGTTTAAAGATCAAATAATCATTTAATAAACTAGGAAAAATCTATAAACTAGTAAACTCAAGGTTTCACCTATTGAGTAACCCAATTTACTCAATAGATGAATTCTAATTTAAGATCTATTCTTAATCTTAGGAATTTAAAGCTCTTAATTACTAAGAGTATCTCTCAAGACACACATCCTAACTAATGTTATAAGGACCTAAGGGAAGGTCTAAGAATGATTAAAGAAGGAGAAATCACTCACTTAAGACTTAGGAATTTTCTTAAGGAGCTAAAATTGAGATTTTAATCAAAAATTTAATTTAAACTTGGATTTGATTAATTTTAGCTATAAATCATTATTATTACTGATAAATAGGATTATAAAATGATTTTAGGGCTTTTGAAAGCTAAACCCTAAATTTGGGCAAAATGACCATTTTGCCCCTACTTAAGGGTTCAAGAGATCAAATTTTGCTCTAGGGCTTAAATTTTGAAATTTTTTTTTGGAAAGTATTTCTTACTGTCTAATGTAAGATTAGACAGCAACTAAATTAATTTTGGGTGATTATTAAGCCATATGAGATCAAATTAGTGAATTTGACTCATAAGGGCAATTTAGTAATTTGACTAAGTGAAAGTTAAATTTTTCTTTCATTTTAATGTTCTTTATTGTCTAAGCTTTCCATAGAATCTAAATTTACTAAATTCTGATGAGTATTGGTCAAGTTATGGCCAATACAAAATCTAGGGTTTAAGGTTAATTAAGGAATTGTTAACTATAGGTCAAAAATTTTAACTTTGCCAATTAGTGTCCAAATTAAGCAAAATCAGTGGCTATGGTTTACAAATAGCTCACTGATTATAATGACATGTGGTAGGCTCAATTTGGACCTAATTTGACTAAGTTAAGACCTTATTAGGGTTTAGGGTGATTAGTGAGTGATTAATAAAATTAATCACTCAAATACTATTCCAACCTTATAGATTGATTCTAAATGGTTCTATGAGTCTTCTGAAACTTAAATCATTCAATTTGGATTACTAAATTTACTAATATTCACTAATCAAGATTTAAAGTAATTAAGGATGATTAGCAAATCTAACCATTGGATCTCAAATATTTCTATAGATTACTGTTAATTAGGTTTTTCTGATCTAAATTGATATTTGGATCATCCAATTTAGAGCTCAATTGACCAAGCTATGGCCAATTGAAGTTCTAGGTCTAATTAGGGTATTAGGGTTAGGTCCTAAATGTGATTAGGCAAATACTAATCCAAACAGCAAGATAAACACTATCAAATTAATCCTTAGAGTTTTCTGATCACTTTAAGATCCATATTGGGTATGATTGGATCATTGGGTACAAAGTTATGAGCTAAATAAGGTTTGTGACATTTAATTTAAATTAAATTAATCATTGAAAAATCACTTTGCAAAATATTGATCCTACAGCAAAATTTTTGGTATCAATAAATTTCTCATATTTTTCTGATTAATTTAATATATTTAATTGTATACTTTGGATGTGTATTTTGTAAGATATTAATGTTTAAAGTTTTGGTTTAATTTAATTTAAATAATTCCTGTATTATTAGATTATTAAACTCTGATATTATTAATAATATAAATATCGTTTAATTTATTTAACGTTATAATTATAACTGATTTTATAATATTCTGCAGGACACGTGGCGGAGCCTTATTGGCTGGGCAGAACACGGCGGGCCCCACTGACGACTTCTCTGCAGCCGCGTCATTCGACTGACGCGAAGCGGGCCCCACTTCTGCCGCCGAGCCACGCGGCTTGCTGGAAGGAGGACACGCACTCCCGGTGGACCCCAGCTTTCTTACGCGGAAACCCGAGGAGAACGGGTCGGGCCCGGGTCGACCCGGTCCGACCCGATAATTCATCTTCTCGACTGCTTCTTCCCGAGGGCGCAGATTTAGGGTTTGATCTTCCAGGACTTTCCGGCATCTAAACTGCTCGACCCGCACGGCGTTGGATAGCTAAAGATGCGATCTTCCATTAGGTGATCGAATCGAAACCTAATATGATCTGGATTGATCATAAACCTTAACCCTAGATAGACATATCACGGCTAAAATTGCTTAACTGTTTTAACTGTAGACGAAACAGGGATTTAGGATGATTCATATCATCTATGTTAGATCGATACCGCACAATCTTTAATCTACGCATTGAAATAGCATTTCGAATTCATGCGATTTAAGATACTTATGAAATGAGGAGGATCAGGAGGTACCTAGTTTCGACGGTTGACGACTAACTGGATCAATCAGAGCGACCTTGATTTCTGCAATGGTTCGATTCGAGCGAAATCGAGCAGTGGAGTCGATCAGAAGCTTTATCTTGAGATTAGAACGGTGGGATTGACGCGTGGAGCGAAGGAGGGGCGCCGGGCGTCGTCGCTCGCGACACGCGTAGGTTACGCGAGGACGACGACTCCCGATCGTTCGATCCTCAGATCGAACGGACCGCGGAGCCCGTTTGATCAAACGGCGGAATTAGAGTTAGGGAGACGACGTTAGCTATTAGTGGACGGCGCCGTTAAATGCTATATTTAAATAATAATATTTAAATTAAATTTTTCAGATTTAATTAATTAATTTTAACCTATTAAATGAATCCCAAAAATTTCCAATAAATCACCCTTAGCTAAATGAAGGGTGAGGAACGCAACGGCGCACTCGGATTTTTGTTTCGACGAGTATTTATTTATTTGATTATTTGGGGTATTTAAATATTATTAAAATATTCGACGAAAATTCAACGACTTCCAAATGCCTCCAAAATTTCACCCCTAGCTAATTTGGGTGTTCTGAACGCAATGGTGAAGTCAGATTTTCAATCTGAGGTCTAGATAAAAAGTCAAATTTCCAGGTTTTAGGATTTTCCAGAATTCTTGTTTTGACTTTGTTGACTTCTTGGTTTGACCTAGGTTTCAGAGATGAGTTTTAAATTACTTAATTAGTGACTTAGAGCGTTAATTAAGACCTAGATTAGTCTCAATTGAGCAAAGTAACAACCTGGGTTGTTACATTAAGAGTTTGAGTTATTACACAGTATCAGAATAGGTATTTAGGTGTTAAATGGGAGCTAAGTTTTGAACCTATTATGGAATAAGATATTACATAGTGGGGGGTACCTCTTGAGCTAGTAGGAGCCACCTCTTGTCCTATCTACACGATGAATGATTCTTGATGTGTGTAGATATTGATGAGAATACCAATTGACTAAATTGGGGATATTGTGAAACTTCATAAAGTATAGTTGAGCAGAACTCTTAAACATCGAGGTGATTTTTAAGATAATGGTGAAGCTTTTGATAAAATTTAAAGTTATGCATGCTCAAATAAGAATTCTTAGGATGAGTGATCTGCTGGGAAGTTATTTTCCTAGAACAAAATCATGATACAGTAAGGTCAAATTAAACAATATCTTTATGCTTAAGGTTTAAGCTGTTACAATTAATGTTTAATTAAAAGATTTAAATTGAAGTTTTTTTTCTTGGAAAGTTCAACATCTAGTATAATACAAGTGTAACAACTTAGATTAAAGATTTAAATGATCAAATCTAGAAGTTTTAGAGAATCAATACCTTGAAGCTTTATTGAAGACATAATGGAAGGCACTTAGAAGATTTAATTTTATATTTATTTGCTTTGTTTCATATTCTCTTGTAACTTGATTCAAAATTGAGTTGTTAGAATCAGAGAATGAGAGTGTTGAATTTTAATAGAAAATTTCTTGTATGAAGTCACTATATGATTTCAGACAAATTGAAATATAAATATTTTATAATCTAACCTTTATATTTCTTAATTGAATAGTAGATCTTTCATTTAACAGAGTATTTCTAACTCTTATAGAATGGCTAGTGTCAAACCTACAATTGTTATAATAATTACAATTCATATATTGAACTAAAAATTTTCATTCTACTAATCAACTAATTGATGAATAATGACTAATTGGACTACATCAGAATCTACCGTTATTTTGTTAAAAGATTACTTGTTCATTTAACATAATGAACATAATTGCTGATGAGTTGATGTTTATAAATATCCACATTTGGAAAAGTTTAAAAAATTGGCTCAAATATACTCAAGCTTTAGCTCTATGCTCTCTTACACTCTAATATAAGTATTCATTATTCTAAATTAGATTTGACTTTGAAATATGGAGAATCTATCTCAAGGCTTTGCACTTCTAATGTTTTCTTTCATTTTCAACTTTATTGTACATATTTTAGATGAGCAATTGTCAGCTTTGTTAACCAAAGCAATGAGGAGGGTGTTCTCAGAGCTCTGACGTTAAAGGTTAAAAAGATGAGTATTAAAAGTTTTTTCTTTTGTTGGCTCACGAAGGAGTGTACTTTTATTAGGGGATTCTGGAAAAAGAAAATTCTTTGAAGAGTAGAAGTAAGATTGTTTGGATTTGAACCATTTTAAATTGATTTGCATTTTCTATTTTTTGTAATATATTATTTGATTTTATGATTGTCATTTTTTTATTTTGTAGTTCCTAGAGTCTCAAGATAATTTTTAAATTTGTAAGTTCTATTTTTTTCCTCTCCAGTTAACGATCCAAATTCAAACCTTCTTCCCCTCTTAGGGGTGTGTTGTATCATACCTTTGGCATGGGCTGAACCTAATCGAGCATGTGCTGGGTCATATCAAGCATAAGTTCCTTTTTTATAAAGGCCGGGCTCGACTTAACAATCAAGTTGCTTTGGGTTCGACTCAACAATTGAGTTGCTGCTTATGGCCAGGGCCCAGCCTGACAATCGACTCACTTTTAGTGATTCAGGCTTAAAGTGCCACGGGCTCAAATCGGGTCGGGTTGGCCTGTCTAAACCAAGAAAAACTGCGTTATAGTAGAAAGATAGAGAGGTGATGTTTGTGCAAGGTGGAGATGTTTGCAGGAACAGGGAATGCAAAAAATACTTTGGGCGAAAAGTAACATACTTGATCCATCGATGAGTAGCAAAGATGAAAAAATAATTCAAATTATTTGATCTAAAGAAGATGATCTTTCTTAATCTGCATAGAGAAAAACAGTATGCCTAGAGAGATAGATATGCAATGTTCGTTCATGGTGAGGATGCTTTCAAGGAGAAATGAAAAAAAATCTTTTGATGAAAACTGGCATATTTGATCCATTAATGGAGCAACAAAGATGAAAAAATAAATTAAATCCTTTAATCTAAAATAAAGGATCTTCCCTAATCTAAACAAAGGAAAGCAACACTATTGTAGAGATAATATGGCGAATGTTTGTGCGGGGTGAAGTTGTTCGTCAAATGAACGAAAAAAAGAAAATAAAAAAAGCTTTGGATGAAAATTAGCATATCAATGAGATAATATTGATGAATCAAGTATGCTAATTTGGAGAATGTGGCTAATGTTTGTGCGGGGTGAAGTTGTTCGTCAAATGAATGAAAAAAAGAAAACAAAAAAAAGCTTTGGATGAAAATTAGCATATTGTAGAGATAATATTGATGAATCAAGTATGTTTAGCCATAGATGAAAAATTAGCATACTTGATTCATCCAAATTTTTCATCCAAAGCTTTTTTTGTAGAGATAATATTATCTCTACAATATGAAAATTAGCATACTTGATTCATCATATTGTAGAGATAATATCGATTCACCATATTATCTCTACATAGATGTTAGGATATAATGCAAATTGAGCAAATGGATGGTGAGTGGTGCTAAAACCAAAATTTGGAGAATTCTTGTGGAGTTGTTGGACCTCACGGCTAGGATGGCTTAGCCATAGATGCCATGGAGGCCTTCGACTGAACCTGAGAATTGGAGAATGATTTGGTGAGGTGGAGGTTTGGGTGACAGCGTATTGTATAGAGTCGTTTTGAGATCCTTTATAATACAACCTTTAGGATCAAATAAGATGTAACATGAATTATCAACAGTTAGCTTATAAATGGAAAGAAGATTGTATTTGTAATGAAGAACATGGAGGAGATGTTTGAGTAGAATCTTACAATTAAGATTGTGGAGAATACCATTTTCAATGCCACATATTGGAAGGGTTTGACCACTTCTGACTGTGATTCTGTCGGTCCCTTGTTAGGGCTCGACAATGGACATATTGTTGAAGTTGTTGGTAACATGAGTGGAGGCCTTGGAATTGAAATACCAATTTGAACCTAGAGGCCCATCGGTGCATAGAGCTGCTGTTTGGTTCTGTTGGGTACTGTATCTGATGCTCCTGTGGTGCCAGCTTTCTCTGGCAGAGTGTCAGACTTGCCGCAAATTTGGCACATATAAGGAGTTCTGGAAGTTCTCAGTGCATTGAAGGAGCCTTGGAATGGTGTTGTCGAACGACTGCAACCCCTGCTGTGTCGTTCCCTGTTGTGGAATGTTCTTGAGAATAGAGAGGTGGTTTGGAGGGTGTGTAGGGGAAAAGGATTGCTGAGTTGAAATTTTTTGTGTGCATCTTGTAGAACATTGATTTCCTTGTTGTTGAGAAGGGAATGGAGATCATCCAGACTTATTGGTGTTAATTTGGTGTGGTTTTGAAGGCTTAATAATTAGAGGAAAGACCATTGAGCGTGTAGAGAATAATCTCTTCGTGATCCAATGGCAGCAATTCTGTCCACTATGGATTTGATTTTGAGGAGGTAATCATGCATAGATCTGTCTCTTGATAAGACATTGTGTAGTTTGTTCTTGAGTTGAATGACTTGAGTGCGATTAGTTGATTGAAGATACTTGGCTATTGTACTCCACACATTGTTGCAGGATTCAGCTTCAAGTATATATGGAAGGATGGATGGAGAGATAATCGAGTATAAAGCAGCAATTAGATTCTGGTCGGGTGAGATCAAAAAGGAATAGTTCGGAATTTTGTGCGGTAGTGGCTGTTCAGTTCCGTTTAGATGACTTAATAGGTTGTTTGCTTTAAAGAGTTGAAGAATTTGAGCTCTCCAAATGGGGTAATTATCTGCTGTGAGGGGACTGTGGATGATGTTCTTGGTGTTGGACATTAGGAATCTTAGGTCCTTGTAATATGTGACGCATGTACAGCTGCTGCGAGATCAAGAATTTTCATTTGATTGGGTTTCGATGTGGGTGGATTCCATTGTCAATTATGATGATGGAGGTAGATGTAAATCTGAATGAGAATGAGATGGAAGGTTAGATGAATTTTGGATGTGTTTGAAATTTGCGGTGGCTGAGGTTTAGTGCACCAAGATCGACGAGATGATTGGCTGAAGGGAGAGGGCTGATCGGTTGGGTAAGAATCGATGAGCTCCTGTGCCGATTAATTGTGACTGAGTCAAAGAAGGATCGACGAGTTTTCGTGCTGATCAATTGCAAAAGAGTCGGAGAAGAGAGGGTCAACGAACTCTTGCGTTGATTGATTGTAGACGGCTACAATTGTGATCGAGAGGGAGGAACGTATCACTCTGATACCATGAAGAGAGGCATAGGAGGTGAGAGCAGTGAGAGAGAATTGAGAGTAAAGGAAATATTCCACCAGTATATATACAAGTATATATAGTACAACATATTCATATTAGGCTTTAGATCAAGACATTATATGGACGGCTGTGATGAAGACCGAACTGTTATTAAGTTTCAATATCGGCTTGACAACATAAGCACTTGGAAGCAATATGAAAGCTCTTATTAATCAAAACCTCAGCAACTGAGATCCAATTGTGGAGAATATTCCACCAGAAGAAAGATGTGAATGGTCTAATGGCTTTGTGCCAAATAATACTGCCCATATTATAGTGATTAGCATTACAGCAAAATGTATTAAAATCACTTTTAAAATCAAATGAGCAGGGAAGAGCCTTTCCAAATAAGCATGTTCTTATTCGATATTTTAAAAGGGATATCTAAGATCTCAATCGTATCCTTGTGGCCATTCAAAACTTACCTAAGTTTTGTGATTCCAGCCATTTGTATCATAGAAATCTTTAACTTTACAAGATGAATAAATCTTGTTAGGAAAACGTAAAGAACTTTGTTCTCTAAACTAGCAATCGTGCCCAAAGATATTCCCTTACTCAATAACCATGGAGTAGTAAGGATGAAGAGATGAATCTACTCCTTTGATTTATAGAAAACTATCATCTCTAACTGAACAGTAGGAAAGCATCAGTGCAACAGAGAGATGGAGAGGCAGCGTATATGCAAAGTTAGACTGTTTGCCAGTAGCAAAAAGATGGTATTTAATAGGTCTAGTTCGGCTGGGATAGGTGATCTAAACCATAACTTGTGCATGGTACATTAATGGATGCAACTCGGGCAAGGCCAGACGAATCAGAAAAAAATAGTAGTTCTTGCTGCTGCCAGGTCCAGCTAAAAAGCAGGCTAGACAATTCGAGCCAGGTGGGGCCCTGTTGCCTGTGCCCTGGTCTAGCGATTTCAAAGTTATTTGAACCAATAATCATTATTTTATTAATGACATGCTTGAGTTTCTGTATGCCTTTGATCCCCTTTTATAACCAGAAATCATCTTATTCTTGTAAGCATACCTCAAGTAGGCTAAATAAAGTTTGGAGTCTTTTTTTCTTAATACACAACTTGAGCAAAAAGCAATGTAGTGCCTATTAATGTTCATTGGACCCAAGAGTCGATTCAAAAGTCAACCAAATTATGCGATATGTAGCAAAAAAAAAAAAACTTTAGTTTTCAAATAATCTGTGATGGTTTTGATTTCAACAACAATTGGGTGGAATGCACTTGGCATCTATATAATATTTAAATGGAATTGTGCAGACTGATTTGAGTAGCACTCCAATTGTAAGCCCATTCTTCTGACCCTTTCTGTCAGTATTCCAATACCGCGTGCGTGACATTTCCTTCAATTTTAACTACTTATACCTTTCTGCATTTGGAAAGTGAATTCAACACTCACTTGAAAATGGGAGTTTTTTGAGGGTAGAGATATTTGATGGAGGGAATTAAAATTTGTTTGCATCGTCAGCTTGGATTATAGCAGAGTCTTAGATGTCCTGGAATTTTGTTATGTGGTATATGATTTTTAAATTTAACTGGATTAAGCTGTGATCAGATTCTCTGTCTAACCCACATTGATTGGATGAATGGTTTATCTTGTCAAGAATGAATTTAATTTAGTACTGGGCGAAGTGGAGAAATTATTTTGCAGACGAGACCATTTAAACTCATAGTGTTACTGCTTTCTGCCACTGAAGTTAATTTTTAAGAAACTGATATAATCTTCTAAAGTTTTTGGTTTTTCTTTGTACTTTGTTTTTGTTTTTTTATTAAAAAACAACATTATATTTTGCAGCAAAGAATGGAAATTCCATCAGGTTTTAGAAGATTACTTGGTTCAAAACTGAGGAGGCTCGTTGCTCAAAATAAAATAGAGAAGGTAGTTGCCTCTCATCTCTTTTCCATTCGGTTGCAATTATCTGCCCCTTTTACATTTTACTCATTATTGAAACTTATTGTTTTTTCAGAATAAATACTTTCAAGCTCTCAATGTCTATTATTTGTTTCACTATATAGTTTCTTATCTATTTTTAGATTGTGCAAATGTAACCCCATTCTTTGATGGTTCCAATAAATGAACTATCGTCTCACATTTTAAAAATGTATGGAATCTCATGTCTGCTTATAATTAAAACAAGTCTACATTAAATAATGTGGTAGTGCTTTATATGTAAAGGTGTTTCATATATAAATTATAAAGATTTAGGTGTTATGTAAGAAAAGAAACCTTTTATTTTTTGCATTCAAATCTCTTATTTTTTGATTTGTTCTTGGTGCATCCTACAATGCAACAACAACAACAAGCCTTAATCTCACTTGGTGGGATTGGCTACATGAATCATTTGTTTTCATTGTGCATGAACAAATAGAAGCCCTTCCCTCCCTAAGTTCTAAATAAAGAAGTTTCATTCTAGTGTTTCTTCCCATATCTTTTTTGGTCTTCCCCTTCTTTTAATTTGAGCAAAATTCATAAACCAATATTTCTAACTGGTGCATTGAATCTCTATGCTTCATATGCCAAACCATATAAGGCGGCATTCTTTGATCTTGTCCATTATTGGAGCTACTCCAACCTTGCTATGGATAAATTCGTTTCTCATTCTATCTTTACGAGTATGCCCAGTCATCCACCTAAGCATCTTCATTTATGCAACACTTATTTTATTGGTAAGTTTTTTTTTGTTGGCTAATATAACATAGCTTGTTGTATAACTGCTCTATAAAATGTTTCTTTAATTTTGAGTGAATTTTACATTTACCCAGCACTTTGGAAGCGATCTTCCATTAGTGCAGCCTCCAGAAATGCTGCTCACAATCCCATTAAATTAATAGAAGTTTCTCTTCTGTCATTTTACACCCTTATAACCACATGCATCTCTCAACAAAGGGCAAATAGCAGTAAATTTCAATCTCTGCAGTTTTCACACGTACAGCCACATCCTATGTCATCTTAAAGCTTTAATTGAGTGGCCTGCTCCCAGTTCTCATCTCTGATAAAGCACACCACCTTGATCATCAACCCATCTCCCATCATTTAACCAAGTTGTAATTACATGGCCTCAGATTTGGCTGAGTGATGCTTCCCATCTACATGCTCTTGTTCTTGCAATTCATTGTCTTACAGCATATATTGTGCTCAGCATGCTGTTTGGTTCTTAGTAAAGAAATCAGAGTTTTGTTTCCTTTCATACAAAGCTAGTTTCTTTGTTCCCAGTTCTTGCAACAATTTAAACAAAGTTTTGCAATGTTGCGGAAAACATCGTGCCTGGCCATGCATACCCTCCAGGTGCCAATCAGTTTGTTTTATGCAGCCCCCAAAAGATGTTCAAAGTAAAATATCTGTTAATTTAATGGATTGGAGGCTAGATTGAGATTTTCATTTGAATTTGCTAAAAACTTTTGGAGATAGCTAAACTCACGATAAACTCCAGGAACTTAGATGCATTTCCCATCATTTTTTTCGAAGCTTTCTTTTCATGGGTGTTAGCACTTGAAACCAGACTTTTTTGATGGACACTATTTTTTTAATTATCTGAATTTATTGGCATACCTTCTTTTGAAGTTCTACATAGATTTGTGATGAGCTATGATGTATGTCGGAGAGCATGTATTATTTCTAGGAGTGAGACGTTGACCAACATTTTTATGGTAGAGCTTTTTTATGCATGGACTATAGATTTTATAGGACATCTTGTGTTTTATATCACATATTGTCTTTTTAAAGATGCCCACTGTATCTTTCAAATAGCCCGAATCCTCTACAGTTTGGGTCCGAACTACATTTGATCAGATGCAATGGCATAGTTATCCACTCAATATATTGCATATTTTGGCATAAAATCTAAAGGCTGTTTTTTCTTACAAGTTTTGTAGAGAAACTTTTTATATTTCCATTAAGGTTAACCTCTAAACCTTTTAAATTGCAAAAATGTGTGGAATTTTTTTCCCCACAAATTGATAAAGAAGTGAAGAAGACTCACAAAAATGAACTTAAGCATTCTGGTTTCTGACCCCGCCTTACGTCCTTGCCTTTACCGCCAAACTCAATAGTGCCTGTTATCCCCGACGTTCCCTGTAGTTGTTGCACTCATTGAGATTTCAATGTCATCTTTGAATGCTCCCTCTTCATCTGTCTGTCTCGTCTCTCAACACATCTCGACATACTCGCCATTGGTTGTCTCACCGCTCGATTTCATTTTCATCACCAGTCACTTCGTCAGCCTGTTGCTTCCCAGACTTTGCATCTTCTCTCCATTTGGCAAACCCCTCTTCTAATAGTGCTTCAATTATTTATTTATTTTCTTATTAGTATTCAATTGGGCATTCTTACTTAGATGCTCCTACTCCAAATTATGATATCGTTCTAATTCTGAAATTTTAATACGTATAATCCCAATACATTATTTGAGGTTTTCTCTCATTAATTGAATAGCCAGGCACTTCACTGATGCATTAAACCCTTGAATATATATATATATATATATATATATATATATGTATATGTGCATTAATATTTGTATACTTGTAGGGTTCGAGGGGATATCAACTCAAAGATCCTTCCTTTGGAATTAAGACTCCAATGCCAAAGCAAAAGGATCCAGCAAACAGGCTGAAACCGCTGCAGTCGTCAGATTTCAACAGTAAAGCCATAGATCCCATTGAGGAAGCTGCGGCGAGTGCTGCATACAAAATAGCTGATGCAGAGGCAAAAGCATATCTGGCTTCCGAAGCAGTCAGAGAGGCTGAAAAGATTTCCAAGATGGCAGAGGAGACTGAATCAATGCTAATGCTAGCAAAGGAGGTTTATGAAAACTGTAAGCTCTCATTTCCTTCTATAGGGAGATAAAGAGATTATATATGTACATATTAAATCTTTTTTGGTTTTATTTTTAATTCACTGTAACTCTACTCTCGCCCTACCTTCCCGCCCATTTGCGCTGCCTGGTTGGAACTCCAATCTCTAGGTTGGCAACAAGGGTCTTCAACAAGAGTACGATTACTATTTTTCTAGAAGTAAAAGAGCACTTTTTTCACATCATTCATCACCCATCTCATTTCAATGCTCTATTTAAGTCACATTAAATGATAAATTTTAGGGTATTTACATAACACTTAAAATCTTTTGTGTTCATCTTTCTTAAATATTTACAAATAAAGCAGGAAGACTTTATCAATCATAGAATTCTTCTACTTAATACTAGATAAGATAAGAGGTGTGATATCAATCATAGAAATGAGATGCTATTGCTTTATATATATATATATATATATATATATATATATATCATTCTACAGATTTCCTTTACGCTTTATGGTTTGATAAAAAATTGCAGGTGTGCATGGTGAGATTGTAACAATGGCGTAGGCTGCTTGTCCCCAAAGGTGCGCCTGTTTGTTGTAATTGTAGATGATGATAATTCTTCATCAATTTTAAGAGTTGGAATGTTACCAACGGCCAAGTAATGGTTGCAAAAGGGTATATATATATATATACAAACACACGCACATACACAAGAGTATGATGGAGATTTGTTGTTCCGAAGGTTTATAAATAATTTTTGCAGTATGGGTTTTTGGTTCAGTGCTTTTGGGTAGTAATGCTGCTCTAGTTTGTGAAACTATAGCTAAAGCTTAATTTAGCTCATTGAATGACAAATATAATCAACAATTTTTATGCATTAATAAGGTATAATGCTTAGGTACAATTTTCTATTTGACCAATAGCTCGCTCATAATACTTTGTAATTAATATTGTTTACTAATAATTTTAATTATGGTATGTATAATTGAGTTGTAATCATTGAAACTATTGTAAGAATGTAAATCAAATGCTATTAAAAAGTTGTTGGAGGGAAGTTACTTGGTGTTGACGACAGCTGATGGCAACGGGTGAGCATTCAAGTAGAAATCAATGGCTTGGAGGCATATTATTATTCTTATGTTAATAGCAAAAACAATCAGTAAATGCATTGGTTCGGCTTACTGTGAAGCTGATTTTTTAGTGATGCTTGTTCATGAAATAGATAAAAAAGAACTCAAACAATGCCTTGTTAGCTTTTCAACAACAATAAAGCAATGTTTAATGTGGATAATACATGACAGCCTTCTTAATTACAAATCCACAGCTTCTCAATAGAATCAACTTGCAATTCAGTAGAAAGGGAGCATAAGCATTCAATAAATCCTTGCCGAAAGTTAGTACTGTTTTTAAATTTATGCCACTGCAATCAGGTTCTTAAATCTTCACATTTAAATTATGATGGTGTACAAAGTAACAAGGATAATAGGATTCGTGAAGGCTCAATTTCTTTAATTCTTCAAAACTTAAATTTCAAAGCTATCATCATTAGAAAGCAACACTTTAAGGTTCTATATAAGGTTGATCTTAGACTACATAATTCTAAAAAAACCAAAATTAGAGCCTTGTTTAACCTAAAATGCTAGTCTTTTAAAATTACAGTGGCGTGTTGCCACTTTTAAAATGCCTTAAATGTGGATGACCTGACTAAGAAGATACTTAAATCAGACTTGTTGAGACTCAAGTGTCACACCTAATTTATTAACAAGAATCAGGTTAAGAATCAAACAATAATGAAACAAGTAGCACAAGAATAATTTTAATTTTATATACATAATAAGAATATTTTACCCATCTCTCTCAAGGTATATAAAGCCTCACTCATAAATTTTCCTTTGGTTACCATGTAGTCCTTCAAACTAGACCTTATAAACACTTGGGTTACCCACACCTCATTAAGCAAACCTAGTTTAATTTAGGCCAAGAAAAGTCTTATTAGGCCACCTATAGGATGGGCTTGACCCATCCTTAGCTTGGCTTGGATTGGATTAATGGGATTAGTTTGATAGCATGATAAGAACCCTAGAACCCTTCTTTGGCCACGACGGAGACTTAGACAAACCTTTGGGTTAACCCTAATCAAGTTCAAAGCATGGGTTGGAGATTAATATGATCCCAATAAAATCCTTAACCCCATTCATATCATACTTTGGCTACAAATCAACTAAAGGTATCCTGCTAGATCACACTTAATGTAAGCTAAAGCTAGTTTATGAACTTAGGTTAGTGACACTCATATGACTAACCTAATCAAGTACAAGGTAAGGTGAACCTCATAGGAAGACCTCAATGGTGGGCTTGACCCACCCCTAGTTTATCTTGGGTTGGATTTGAGGAGATTAACTTAATAATATTTTACTTAATTTAGAACTCCTTAAGTTACTTTGGGTCAACTTGAGTTCACATGGGTTGGGTGAACCCAATGGATTCAAAACAAAGCTAAGAACTTATTTATTACTCTATGGAGAGATTAACTCATTATTAACTACATTGGCTTGGGCTTGAAGAAAAACAACATGAGATCTTGGGGTTGCTCACATGTGGCAAACCTAGTCATCTTAGGTGCACTTGGGTTCCACCCATAAGTGGTGGTGAACCCAAGAGGAAGCTAAGACAAACTGAGCCACAGATTGGTTATTGATATGCGATTTAGCTCATCTTGAATACCCCATGACTAGGATTTGAGGATTTAAGATGAGACCATCAAGTTTCCCTATCTTTGGGCTAACACAAGTCTAGCCCAAAATCTTAGCCATAGGAATTTGATCATGTGTTATTAACAGATTTGTTTAGGCTAACCAAAAAGAGAACAAAATTCAAACAAAGGATTTACTAAGACTTTTAAGTGCTAAATTAACCTCACATAAGCTCTTAAAGCTAGGTGTGGCGCTCCACTCCTTAAGTCCACAATTATTAGACTAAGAAGTGGTGTGCCACTCTGGCAAATCCCTCACTTATCGTTGGATTATGTAAGATCCACAATCCACTAATAAGGGAAGGATGTGCACAAAATAAATATGAGGATCAATCACTAAATCTATCATACATACAGAGTGCAGAAGAAATAAGAAGCAATGACTACATCCATTCACCATACATTAGACATGAAATAAAATGAAATAGCTCAGAAAATAATAATGTGCAGAAAGTAAACACAGTCACGAGTACCTGTATTATTATATCATTTAATTAAAGTTTAAAAGACTGAAAATAATAATATCATTTGTCATCACAATGAAGAAAAAGACAACTAGATGTATTTAGCACCAGGCTACTGCACCTCCTCTAACTAAGGCTCCTCCTCAGGCACTGGCTCCTCAAACTGAACAAGATCTGATATGGTCAGTTTCACAATGCCAGGGCCTTAGCCAATAAAAGAAAATCTTATTAGACAAATTGTCTAAGTACATTTTAGGCAAGTAATATATTAAGAATTCGTTAATATCACCATTTTACTTTAAACCAAATGAAACATCTATCTAGCATGGGAGCAAGTAAGCATACAATGGGATGAGGATAAGTTATAAATGTAATATTTATAACTAAGTAAGAATTGAGGCAAAAGCACATCTCAAGTAAATTAAATAAGGTAAGGCATACATATGTAATATAGTAAGTAAAAATACTGAAAAAAAATCTAAACCAAACATGCTGATGATTATATGACATATGCTAATTTAAAATATTAATCTGGAAGTGGTACATATAATAAGCAGTAAAGTTTAGCATCCTATATATATGCATCTACTCAAGTAAGAAGGTAACATAGGAGGAATACAACTAACTGAAATAAAATGCATCAACAACATAATAAACAGTAAGCTGAATTTTTTTTTTGTAAGAAAGTACAAACTGCCCTATCAAAAAGACTTGGCCAATCCGGCCTAATATATTCCCGTAGCCTTTATGGGCTAGGGCGGACATAATATAACAATATAATAAAAATATGACTGAAGAGGTAGATACTACTACTATGCAAATATCTTTTAGTTATTTTACTTTTATTTATGTTGACAATTTCAGAAATAGCTGAGGAGTCAAGCACGTCTACAAGACTGAACGGGTCCCAAGCTTAATACACTCTCCTCAATGAGTAATGTTAAGCATCCTGATCTCTCATTACCCCTATCCATTAGAGTAATGTGCACTATAATCCACCATGTACAGAACCCAAATTCAAATATTTTCCTAATATTCTAAGTTTTTATTATTTTTTTCATGCAACAATATTTTTCTTATATGACATGTTCAAAGAAAAATAAGCACAAAGTTCAAATATTGCGTAGCACAAAATCAAGTAGTAAGCAAGGGACTCTACTAAACATGGTGATATCATTTATTGTCTAATTTAAATGTTCTAACTATTCCAAGTTACACAAGTTCAGGATCTCCAATTCCTACTATTAAGTGTAGCTTATAAGTACGTTCTTATAGGTTACAAAATATTAGAACTAGCTAGGTTCTAATATGATTAAATCAATGTCGACTATAAGAATTCATCACGACCTAGTTTATGAGTTTAGACGTTCTAAGCTAAAAGCTTGTCCAAAATCTACCAAGCTAGAGATTATGGATTAAACACTATAAGATTGGGTTTAATCACATAATCCCAAGAGTAAGACTTAAGATCTAGGTTAAATCTAAATGTGAACTAATGATTGAGGTAAATCCTATTAAGCAAATCAGACTTAATAGGATGAATCTCCTATCCTAAATCTAATATTGAAAGACAAAATAATCCAAATAAGTTATAAAATCTAGAAACTAATAAAACTAAGAATTCATTTATTGAATAACCCCATTATTTAATAAATGAAATATAACATAATATTTAATCATATTCTTAAGGAACAGATCCTAAGGTGAAGTGAGGATTCCTAATGATAAGGCTTGGAAAATTTCTAAGAATTGATTGAATTCTTCATACTTGCTGATTTTATTTAATTAGAGAGGTTAGAGATGGATTTTAGCTAAGTAAGTCAAATTAACCTTAGGGATTTTCAAACCTAAATTTGAGATATTTTACAAATTATCCCAATTGAGGGATTTATGACTTAAATTGATCTTAAATTAGTTATATTACTGATTTTAATGATTTCAAAGGGTATTTTAAGGGTTAAAGATATTTAACCTAAATTTTGGGCAAAATGACCATTTTGCCCCTACTAAAGGGTCCAAAAAGCTACTTTTTGATTAAGGGCTCCAAATTAGGATTTCTTATTGTCAATTAATTCATTACTGTCTAACATAAAGATAGACAGTAAGTGCACCAAATTTGGATAAGAAATGAGTTTTATGGGTTCAAACTAAGGTTTTTGACCTAAGGGGCATTTTAGTAAATTACACCTAATGAAATCTAAATTTTTATGCAGTTTACTATTGGTTGTTATTTAAGAATTCTATAGAGTCAAAGAACACTAAATTTTGAGGTCTAATAAATTAGTTATAGCCATTTTAATTTTTAAGGGCAATTTAGTAATTTTCTAAGCTAAGGGGTCAAAAAGCCAACTTTTTCATTTGATGTCCAAATTCAGCAAACTCAATGGCTATAGTTTTCCTATATCACATTGAGTACTTTAACTGGGAGTAGACCAAAATTGGACTTTGATTAGTCAAGTTATGACCTAATTAAGGTTAGGAGTATTTTGGTCATTTTCTATTTTTTATAGGGTTCAGAACCTAAATATTATTTTTGATTATTTTTGGCACTGAAATTCTAAGCTTTCTAGCACTTTAAATTTTTGGATTTGGAATCTAAATGACTAAGATATGGTCAAATGAATTTTCTGGACGCTACGGCGCGCTGTAGCGCCCGACGGTGATTTCGCATGTGTGAAAATCGTGAAGGGTCACATTTCAAGCTCAAATGCTCTCAATCTAGAGCATTTCATAAGCGGTGCCATATATCAATGGAAAGGTGTTTTCGATACCTTTCCATTGATACCAAAATCAGCACAAACGGATCATCCTAACTATATAAACAATGGTGATAAAGGCAGGGGTGTGCATAATGGATGAAAAACAGAGCATGAGGTATATTACTTTGAAGAACTATAACGGCTTCTATACTTAATCATGGATGTATAAAGATGTGAATAAGCATAATAGAGGAATGAAACAACCAAGGAAGGAGAACAAATGGGTACCTTAGCCTTTAGAAGAGGAAGAATGAACATTGAAAAGCTTGGAGGAGGAACTTATTCTTCTACTTTAGCACAAAGCTCAACAATGGGCGGAAGGGTGGAAGCTTGAGAGCTTTATCTTGACAGCCAAAAATAGAGGAAGAGCTGAGCTTCCATTTATAGGAGGAGAAGGAAGGGGGAAAGCCATTATGAACTAGGAGGGAGGGAAGGAAGAGGGATGACCATAGCCATCAAACCTTGCCATTAAGGAGGGGGGAAGGAAGAGGGATAGCCATAGCCATCAAAGCTTTTAATTAATGAGGGAGAAGGAGATGTGTCAGCCGAAAGTGGAGGTAAGGGCCAGCCGAATAGTATAGCCAACTAGGAGAGAGAAAGAATGAAAAAGAAAAAAAATGCAATTAGGAATAAATAATTATTTATTCCTTTAATTAATTAAAAATTCCGATTTTAGAAACGCGCTCCGAAAATTCCCAAAAATTCACCCCAAGCTAATTTGGGGGTGACGATCACAACGGCGAAGTTGGATTTCGATTCCGACGATTATTTAATTATTCTATTTTTCGGGGTATTTAATTAAATTAAAATATTTGCGAAAATTCAACGATTTCCAAATGCTTCCAAAACATCACCCCTAGCTAATTTGGGGGTGATGATCGTAACGGTGAAGTCGGATTTCAATTTTGAGGTCAAAATAAATATCTCAATTTTCTAATTAATTTAAATATATTAAAATATTCAAGAAAATTCAATGACTTCTGAAAAATCCAAAAATTTTACCCTTGGCAAATCCGAGGGTGAGGATCAAAATGGCAAAGCAGAATTTTAATTCCGACAAGTATTTAATTTTCCAATTTTCGGGGTATTAAATATTATTAAAATATTCATCAAAATTTCGACGACTTCCGATTGACTCGAAAACATCACCCCTAGCTAATTTGGGGGCAATGAGTGCAATGGCGAAATCCGATTTTCGATCTGAGGTCAATTTATATATGTCATTTTCCAGAGTTTCTGGATTTCCCAAAAATCAGGACTTGATCTATTTCTCCTGATTTGGACTAGGTCTTAGTAGATGACTCATAATAACTTGATTAACACTTAGGATCAAGATTAGGATGGAGATTAGTCTTAATTGACAAGGGTAACAACTTAGGTTGATATACTAGGGTAGGTAAGCACAAACCACTTAAGAATTTTGATTAGTAAAGTTCATAGCCCAAGCCAACTATTAGCAAAACATGTTCAAAGAAAACCTATAAATGATTAAATGATGAATATGATAATGTCACCCCCACCACGAGACATTAGAAGCATAAAGCATACCATTGGAAAAGATAAAAAATATATAATTGAGAAGTGTTTTAAAAACCTCATTGCCTCCCCCTTTAAAATAGGTCAACTTGGGTTTAACCAAGGTTGACCCAATCTCCACCCAAGCTTTTTAAAGCTTGAAGGTTTGGTGAGTGAAGCATCATTAATTCTCATCAACTTGGAAAGAAAAAAAAAACCAATTAATGAGGATTGGAAAACTCTTAAATGTCTCTTTTGATGGTATAGTGGACAAGCTTAAAGAATATATTTTACCATGCTCATTAATGGAATGATTGAAATAAAGAAATTGACATACAAGTGAACAATGAGAGCCCAACTGCATGAGCTTTAAATCTTTCCAACCCTTGGAACCTTTGAACCTTAGAACACCTCCCAAAGAGCTAAGTACTACTTTTAAATGAATATTAGCCACATGGAAGGCCAAGATAAGGTTGAGATATAAGAACATTATAATAGAGAAAGCAAGAGATTACAACCCTCATTCATATATAACTACTCAAGACAATGGAAAACTAACACTTATACTCACTAGATGTCATCAGGCCTAGAATGTTCAAGGTGCCATCAAAGTAAAGGAATATATTAACAAAATAAGATTTTCCTCTTGGATGTGGTCCTAGAGTAAACTTAAGGACATATAGCCTTCAAGAAGTCCTAAATGAATGAGAGACAAGTATGTTTTGCTAGTATGAAGTTGATAGACCATGCTAAAACATATTGGATTATCTTGAGCAAAATAATCAATGAGCTGAGCAACCAACTATTTCTTCTTGGGATGAGATGAAAGAAATCTTAAAATAAAAATATGTGCCCTTAACCTTTTATGATCAGCTCATGGATGAGATGACTACACTTAGGGAAGGAGATATGAGTGCCACTGATTATATGACTCATTTTGATGAATTGATGGCTTGTTGTTATGTTATCGAAGATCATCGAATGACAATTTCTTGATTTCAAACTGGTTTAAGAGCAAATATTCGACAAGAAATGTTGACTCGAGAGGTTT
Source organism: Gastrodia elata (assembly GCA_016760335.1). Taxonomy (NCBI): domain Eukaryota; kingdom Viridiplantae; phylum Streptophyta; class Magnoliopsida; order Asparagales; family Orchidaceae; genus Gastrodia; species Gastrodia elata. The sequence goes on along the minus strand of CM028680.1, from coordinate 36,928,865 downwards.
AATCTCTTGAGGACGCATTTTGACTTGCTACTCTATTTGAGTAATACCTTAATTTTCACACTCAAAGAAAACACACAACCTCATTAAGAATTAATTACCGGCATCGCTCTATTGCTCCAATTCCCCAATCTTTCAAGCCATCAAATGATCATAAAGGAAAGACACCCATTATGCCAAACTATAAAGCTTCAAACATAACTTATTTCACATGTGATAAAAATGGGCATTTTGCAAGTACTTGTCCCCACCAAAATCTACTTAAAGATTTTGAAACTATTGAACATAATATTGACTATGAGGATGATCTAGTTGTAGTTGGCCCTTGTGAAGAAGTTAGTGATGCAGATGAAGTTTTAAGTGAGCCACACATTGCTGTTATGTGATGTGTATTAACTACCCCTCAAAAGGACATTGATTAGAAACATACATAAAATTTTCATAAATATTTAAAAAGTGGTGACAAATCTTGTAAGTTTATCATTTATAAATGTTATTGCCACATCAGCCTTAGTTAGGATGAAGCCACACCTGAGCCTAATCCACAACCCTACAAAGTTGCATGGGTCAACAAAACTTTCATATATATATATATATATATATATATATATATATATATTATCTTGTCTCAATACAATTAGGAGCATATTCTGATAAGATATGGTGTGATGTTCTTCTTATGGATGTTTCCCACATACTTTTAGGAAGACCCTAGCTTTATGATATGCATGTCATCCATGATGGACATGCAAATACTTGTTCATTTTTAAGGTCAAAAGAGTTGTTTGCCCTAATTGTAATAAAAACCCCTAAACAACCATAAGTTGAAACCTTACCTCTTAAGATAAGTGATCTTCTCTCTAAATTTATTGATGTTTGCCCTGATTAACTTCCATACGAACCCCACTGAGAAGAATTCAACATGTTATTGATTTGGTTCATGGATTTTGACTTCCTAATCTTCCTCACTATTGAATGAACCCAGATGAACATGCTGAGCTCAAACGACAAGTTGATTAGTTATTATCTAAAGGTTTTATTTGAGAAAGTTTATCACCTTGTGTTGTGCTCGCTTTCCTTACCCTAAGTAAAGATGGTACATAGCGTATGTGTACATATAGTCATACCATTAATAAAACTACAATTAAATATCATTTTCCCATCCCATGACTTGATGATATGCTAGACATCATGGTTGGCTCTCAAATTTTCTCTAATATTGATCTAAAGAGTGGATATCACCGGATTCACATGAAAGAAGGAGATGAATGGAAGACAACCTTTAAGACAAAAGATGGGTTATGTGAGTGGTCGGTAATGCCTTTTGGCTTGACCAATAACCCTAGTACCTTTATGCAAGTAATGAATCACATCTTAAGTTCATTTATTGGAAAATTTTTAGTAGTTTATTTTGATGATATTTTCATTTTTAGTCAGACTAAGAGTGATCATGTAACACATTTAAGGTAAGTTCTTAAAGTTCTTCAATAAGAAAAAACTATATATCCATTTAAAGAAGTGTTCCTTTATGATGTCATCAATAATTTTCTTAGGATTCATTGTATCTTGTGATGATATTTCTGCTGATCATGAGAAAATCAATGCAATTCAAAATTGGCTAACTCCATAAAATATACATGATGTTCGTAGCTTTTATGGGTTAGCCACATTTTATCGAAGATTTATACATGGGTTTAGTACAGTAACAACCTTAATCACCCAATATTTAAAAGGTGGAGAATTATAATGGACAAAGGCAGCTTCTAATGATTTTATACAAATAAAAAATCTTTAAACTGGTCCACTAATAATAAAATTGCCTGATTTTAATAAAGTGTTTGAAGTATATTATGATGCCTATGGTGTTGGTACAGGAGGTGTTCTTAAGCAAGAGGGTCACCCAATTACTTTTTTTAGTGAAAAGCTAAATGATGCTTGACAATGTTACTCTACATATGATTGTGAATTCTTTGCAGTAGTCCAAGCTCTTCGATATTGGAAACACTAACTTCTTTATCGAGATTTTGTACTATAGTCTAACCATGAAGCCTTAAAGTATCAACACTCAAAAGAAGCTAAGCTATCATCATGGAAAGTGGGTTTAATTCCTTCAAGAGTACACCTTCATTTTTAACATAAGTTTGAGACTGAGAATAAAGTTGTTGATGCTTTAAGTAGAATATGTACTATCTTACATAGTATGATTATCAAAGTTATTGAATCTGATAAAATAAAAAATGAGTACAAAACTTGTAAGGATTTCGGTCATCCATATGAATCTCTAAATGTTGATACCTCCACTGTTGACTTTATCAATTTTGAGACAAATATCTTTTTCATGGAACCCATCTTTGTGTTCCTGATTCTTCACTTCGAGATATTCTAATTAAAGAAATGCATTCAGGAGGCATTTATGGCCATTTTGGTCGTGATAAAACTATATCCATGATGGAAGATCGATTATTTTGGCCAATTATCAAGAGAGATATTGCTCATATTGTTTCCCAATGTCACACCTGTCAATTAGCAAAAAGTGGAAAACATAGTCCTGGATTATATACACCTATTCCAATTCCTCACAATCAATGGGAAGACCTTAATATGGATTTTATACTCAGATTACTTTGCACCATATAGCATTTTGACTCGATTCTTGTTTTTGTTGATCAATTTTGAAAAATGGCTCATTTTACTCCATGTTATAAGACGTCAAATGCTTCTCATGTCTCTTTAATTTTCTTCATTGAGATTGTTCATTTTCACAGATTACCCAAAATAATAGTCTCTGATCGTGATGTTAGGTTTATGAGTTATTTTTGAAAAACATTATGGAGATGCTTGGAACAAACAAAGGACGTCAAACTCTTATTTCATACTACTTATCATCCTCAAACTGATGGACAAACAAAGGTAGTAAATAAAAGTTTAGGAGACCTTCTTAGATGCTAAGTGATAGATCACACCACTAGTTGGGATCTTGTTCTACCCACAATCGAGTTTTCTTATAATAGTTCTTTAAATTGATCAATAAGAAAGAGTCATTTTTAAATAATTACAAGGTATGAACCAAGAAAAATAATAGACCTTATTGATCTTCCCATTTCATATAGATCTAGTGCATATGCATCTTCATTCACACAAAGCATGCATGATTTACACTAAAAAATTCAACAAATCTTACTTTAAGTTATGGTAAATATAAAGCTGATGCTGATGCACATAGGTGATTTGTGAAATTTAATGAAGGAGATTTGATTATGGTTTTAATACTGCATGCCGTAGCGGACCCGAGACTGAGAATGCCGCACTATCGCGCTCCAGAGCAGATCTATGATCGAAAGTCAGATGCTACTGCGCATTGTAGCAGTACCTCATTCGAAAGTATCATGCTATCACACACTGCAGCGGTATTAAGACCAAAATTCTGGCACTACCGCGTACCGCAAGGGTTACCAATTTGAAAGCTTGGCGCTCTCGCGCGATATAGCAGATATAAGATATCACCCGACATTTCACATTAATTTAAATATTTGAAAGTGCCACGCTACCACGCACTGCAACGGTATGAAGACTGAAAGTCTGGCGTTACCTCGCGCCGCAGCGCTACATAATTCGAAACTCACGCTACCGGGCGCTATAGCAGTCCCAATACTGAAAGTATGGACCTACCGCACACCGCTGCACCTTTAAAACCAAAACTCTGGCGCTACCACGCGCCGTAGTGCCCGCCGTAAAATTTTCCAAGTAAAAGCATTTAGAATAGCATAGGATAAACCAAAGATCAAAACTCTTCTTCTTCACACAGCAAGGAATAATTGCAAAGGCATTAAAACACCCTTTCCAAGAGCATATCAGAACAAAACTTAATGGAATTTCAAGTCTCAAGGAATGGGAAAGGGTGGCCGATGTAAATGCTGAAGGATTATTTGGAGGGCTATAAAAGCACAACTTCAAGACTAAAGAGGAGTTCCAATTTTTGATAATCAAAGTCCATTGGAGAGTGAGGCTGCTGAGCATTGCGGAGGAGAGTCCCCCATGCCAAAGGAAGGAGATGATTTGCACTGAAGGAGAAAGGATCAAACACAGGAAACAGAAAGGAGAAAGTGACTTGAGATCGAGAGAAGGCCCGACGAACACGACAACAGTGCCTAGTATTTTATCTTAATCTCAATCATTATCTCTTTTATGTAAGAGCCATGCAAAAGCTCTCAATTCGTAGTTGTTATCTTTGTATTTCCTTTTTAATGGAAGCCTAAGCCCTTCTTGTGGAGGGTTGGGCACATGCATGTAATGAGTTAAGGAATGAAATATGTTTGTACTTTGAATTTATCAATGAATATTTTCTTTAGTCATTATTGTTTTGATTAAAAGATGTGGAGAATGCTTGGATGAATTATTTGTCATGAATATATTTTTAAGCATATGAAGGTTTCAAACTAGGAAAACCATCATGATAGTTTATTATTGGAACTAAAGGTATGTATGTTGAGCATCTTCATGGCAAATGCCCATGACAACATTCGCTGCGTGAAGATGACCAATGCAAGTCCTTAGGTTTGAGATGATGAACATAGTGATGGAATAATAAATAATCTTTATGCTCCACTACTCACCATTAGCTTATGCTAAGAACATGTGCATGATTGCATAGAGCTTTGTGATAAGATCTATGAGCATCATATCATAATTCCTTTAGCTAAGCTGAGAAGTTGATGCATGTGAGCTAAGAGGCACCAGTTGAGATTCATAGCTCGGGCTAAGTTTATGCAAGGATTATGATGCATAATGTGCTTGTGGATGATGTGATATAACCTACTTAGCCCAATGACTTTTTGTGGTGGCCCACCCCTTAATCCACAAGATTAAGCTAAGGGGTGGTGTGTCACTTTGGCAAACCTCCCATTTAACATTGGATTAGGTATAATCCATAATCCACTAGTAAGGAAAAGATAAGCCATATATATATATATATATATATATATATATATATATATATACTATATCACAGTCACTAAACAAATATAAAATCAGAGTGCGGAAGTAAGGTAAAATAATCATACATCCAATTTACCATAATGTATTTAAGTAAAGGAAATACATCAAGTATCTCAGAATAAATAGCACAACCAAAACACACAGTCACATAGTACTTGAATTACTAAACATTAAATAAGTTTATATGAACTAAAAGGAAAACCCTCATCCTCATAATAACAGTAAAACTAAACAGCTTCAGCTCCTTCCTGATACTCCTCCTCAAGATATGGCTCCTCTTCTGGGTATGGCTCCTCCTAAGGAACAAGCTCCTCAAATTGACCCAAATCAAATAGCGTCGGTTTCACAATGCAAGGCCCCAGCCAAGAAAAAAAAATCTTATTAGATAGTTATCTAAGTACATTTTAGGCTGAATATTTTTCATATATTATTAATGTTACCATTTTACTTTACAGGACCAAAATCCTAACTAGCATGGGAGCAATAAGCATACAAGGAAATGGGAAGCTATAAATAAGATATTTATAACTAAATAAGAATGAGGCAAAAGGCACACCTCAAAATAAGCTAAGTAAGAATAGGCATATATATAATATAGTAATTAAAGTACTAAAAGAAAAGCTAATCCTAAGTATGCTGATAATCATATAACATATGCAGGTCTAAAATAATAAATCTGAAAGTGTTACATATAGTAAGCAGTAAAATTTAGCATCCTATAAGTATGTACAAGTAAGCAGGTAAATAAAGTAAAGTTGACTGGAATAATATGTATCATTAAAATAGTAAGCTATAAACTAAAATTGAAAACATGTATGTATAAAGTGTCATAACAGAAAATTGGTCATCGGACCACAGCAACATTCTCAAAGCCTTTATGGGCTAGGGCAAAACTAAACTAAACAGGCAGAACTGCAGAGACAGTAAATGCAAATGTAATAATCTTTTAGTTGTTTTACTTTGCTCTTATAAAGACATCCAGAAGTAGCTGAGGAGTCAAGCACGTCTGTAAGACTGTATGGGTTCAAAACCTAATACAACACTCCTCAATGAGTAATGCTAGGTTATCCCTTATTTCTTCTTACCCCTGTCCATTAGGGTATATGTGCATCATAATCAACCTAAACATTGGACCCAATGCAAATGTTGTCCTAATTATTCTATATTTTCATTTCATGCACAAGGTTCTCTTACATGACATATTCAAAAATTAAGCATAAAATATAAGGAATGCACAACACAAATAATTAAATAGTAAGCAAGGGACTCTTCTATATCTGTTGTTATCTGATTAACCATTCTAACTATTATAGGTCATACAACTTAGAAGCACAGCCTTATAGGTAGAAAATAATCATAACTGATCAGGTTTTGATTTAATTCAATCAGAAATGATTATGAGTTAAAGTAATAAATCATCACATCCTAATTGATGAATTTAGATATTTTGGACTAAGATCTTATCAAGATATGCCAAACTAGGGATTATAATTTGAACACCATGAATTAGAGTTAAGCACATAATCCAAAGGTCATACATAAGATCTAAGGTTTAAATTCTAAGTGTGAACTAAGATTAGGGCAAATCCTTATTAAGCAAAATCAAGCTTAATAGGATGATTCTCCAAATCTTAATCTAATATTGAAAGAAAAATAATTAGAATTAAGTTATAAAATTTAGAAATTATAAAATCAAGGTTCCATTTATTGAATAACTCACTTTATCCAATAAATGAAATCTAACATAGGATCTATTCCTAAACTTAGAAAAAAGGTCCTAATGCGAAGTGTAGATCCCCAAAGAGATGACTCATGGAAAACTTAGGAAAATAAGGAATTCAATTTTCTTTGTTGTTTCACTTATTTAGGGAAGGTTAAGGGTGCATTTTAGCTAAGTAAAGAACATTCTTCTTACTTAGGGATTTCAAGACTTCGATTAAGACTTTTATTAAATTAGATTTTAAGACCTAAGTTGGGTATAAATCAGTTTTATTACTGATTTTAATAATTTGAATAATATTTTAGGGGTTAAGTATACTTAACCTAAATTTTGGGCAAAAAGACCATTTTGCCTCTACTTCAGGGTTCAAAAAGCTACTTTTTGATTTATGGTTCTAAATTAGATTTTCTTATTGCCAAATAGTTCCTTACTATCTAACATAAAGATAAATAGAAAGTACACTCAAGTTGGATAAGAAATGGGTCATATAGGTCAAAATTAAGAATTTGACCTAAGGGGTAATTTAGTAATTTTATTTAATGAAATTTAAAAAATTTGTGCAATTTATTATTGTTTGCTGTTCAAAGATTCCATGGAGCCTAAGAACACTAATTTCTGAGGTCTACTGGTTAAGTTATGAGTATTTCAAATTCTAGGGGTACTTATGTAATCTCTAAGGCTAAGAGGGGCCAAAAACCTAACTCTTTCATTTGAGATCCAAATTCAGCAAACTCAGTGGCTATAGCTTTCCTATAATACACTGAGTACTTTAACTAGGAGTAGACCCAAATTAAACCTCATTTGGCCAAGATATGACCTAACTAGGGCTAGTGGTAGTTCGGTCAACTTAGGATTTTTAGGGCTCAAAACCTAAAATTTGTTTTAGTTTAATATTGGCACTAAATTTCTAAGCTAGATAGCACTTTAAATTTTTTGATTTAGAGTCTATTTGACTAAGATATAGACCTTTTAATTTTTAGGGTTTTGAGGGCCATTAGTGAGGGCAAAACTTATACTATCAAAGTGTTCATAAGGTTCTTTTGATTATTTTAAGACCCATATTGTCTAGATTTGTATTACTAGGTACAAAGTTATGAAGGTTCAAAATTTTGATAATTTAAAATATTACTACGTTGTCTAGACATCCTATTGGGAATCTGATGCTACCATTAAATTCCTCTTATTTTTTAATTAAAATGAGATATATATTCAATATATTTGAATTATTATATTTAAAATTATGAGGGTTTGATTATTTGCATTTGATTTAAATTAACTTACTATATAAGTTTAATAGAAATCTAAATACTCAAATTATTATTTTTGTTTACTTAATTAATTAACAGAACTAATTTAGAAAATTAAATTTATAAATTTACTGTTTAAATTAATATTTATAAACCCAAATATAATCATGTATATATATACTAATATATATATATATATATATATATATTAAATTGTTACTGTATGATTTGAGTGTAATGATATTTACATATATAATTGCTTTATCTAATTAACTATTTCATGCAGGTTGTGAGACCCACAGCTTTTCAACTACTGGCAGTCCATTTAACCGACGCGCCAGTCGGGCGCGACAGGTGGTACCCGCACCCCACGTGGCAGACGAAGAGGCGCCGAAGATTATGGGGGTGGGCCCCATGCGCATCAGCACTGGCACCTCGGGCCCCATGCCTGCCAACGGAACGCTGTCAGCCCGAAACAAGGATGCGGGTTGGGTTCTGCCCAACCCGACTCGAGACATGCCCTACCCTCTTCGCAAAGTGATCGCGGGCTCGCTACTAGGGCATGCCCGACGGGGTATTCTCGGCGCCAAAGGACTCCGAATCGCAAGGCAGCTGAAAGTACTCGACTAGACCTACTTGTCGATGGGCGGACCAACGAAGGAGGTCGCCTGATGCACTTGCTAGGACTAACCCTAGCTAGCCGGCAACGGGTGAAGGCGAACGAGAGGGGGGGGGGGGGGTTCCTGAGCGCTACTGCATACAAGGTCATAAATTCCCTGAATCGATCTCAGTTGAGATTGATCAGAGCCTCTCATTCATCAATCTGGCATTTGAAATAAAGACGAGCTATAATTATATGTTATGCGCGAAGGAAAGAGCAGGATCAGGAGTATCTGATGGGCGGTCAGGGAAGGTTCGAGCCTGGAAGGCTACTTCGGGATCCCGCTGCACATGCCGGGATTTGATCCGAGCAGAGGGGTCACTGCAAAAAGGCTTATGAGTCACCGACAGACTCATCGAGGGGCACGCACACGCGGACTGACAGACCGCGGCGACGTCCTCCTGCTGCGTGCCACATGTAGCACCTGGACAGGCAATTGAGAGGGGCAAAATTGAGACCGTCCATTTGGAATCAAGCTCATGTGATGATTACGACACATTGTGTGCTTGTGGGTGATGTGACATAATCTATCTTGAGAATGTGTGCAGTAAAGGGTTACAAAATGGTGGCATTATTTATGACTGATCTAGTCTTTTTTGGCACAATATATCTATGTCGTATGCTTTATGAACTCAAATATTTGTCAACCCCAAGGCTCTGAATTTGTCTAACATGATCATTTGTGTACTACTGATGCAAGACACGTTTTTTATTTCAATTATTTTCTCAATGTAACACATTTTGATAACTACTTGTAGAATATCCATTTGAAATGCTTAGTAAATTTCATATAGTTTAATAAATTATTTATAGGCACGAACTACTGTTACATGCTTTTTTATATGCTCTTATATTTTTTTTCTCTTGCATTTTTATTTAGTGCACACCTCTTCCTATTTGAGAAAATGTAAATTTTAATATCAAACGGTACATAGTCTTGGGACTAACCATTATTCAAATGCCTGCACTTTTGAAATGTGCCTAGTGGAAGTGCAAGAAGGAGAACTCGTGGAATTGAAACACTATAATGCATCTTTTATTTATTTCATGCATTTTATTTTTACCTTTTGTTTTAATTTAAAGCTAAGTAAAATCAAAATAAAATTTTTGTATGGGACATATTATGAATTGTAGTTTACAAATATGCTTAAATATAAATGGATGCATCTTTTGTTTTTTTATTATGCGTGACTATAGAATATTTCTTTTATAATATTATACTATCTTATTTAAATACTCAATAGAGTCCTGCAGCTTAGAGATTCCAATGTTAGATTAGCTCACGCTAAACAATCATAGGGTCCTCACACCCTTAAACTTATCTTAGAGCTTCCCCATCCACTATCCTATAACTCTGTAAAAGGAATTCAAAGACCAAGAGAGTTATATGGTACTGGATGAGAGGAACTTTCTCTAGATAGCTACTAATATACCTCCCACTCTTTCCTTTGGAACCATTTGAACTCACTTAACTTGGGTCTAACCCATTCTAAAAAGCCTTCTCATCACTTTAAATAACCTAATGAACCTAGCTCTGTTAAGGTATATAAAGCCTCACTCATAAATTTTCCTTCACTATTTACCATTTACTCCTTTAAACTAGAGCATATGACACTTAGGTTATTCGCACCCCATCGAGCAATCCTAGTCCAATCTAGGTTAAGGTAAGTCTTATTAGCCATATATAAGATGCGCTTAACCCATCCTAAGCTTGCCTTGTGTTGGATTAATGAGATTAGTATGATATCATGATAAGCTCCCTAGAACCCTTACTGTGTCAATCACCTTGGAATAACCCCAATCATGCCCAAAGTAGGGGTTGGAGATCAACATGATCCCAATAAAATCTTTGATCCCATTTATATCATTATTTGGATATAATAGATACTCATTTAACTAACCTAGTCAAGTTGAAGGTAAGGTGAACCTCATGTGAATCCTCAAGGATGGTCTTGACCCACCCCTAGATCTTCTTGGGTAGGATTTGAGAAGATTAACTTAAAAACACTTTGATTAACTTAAAACTACTTTAAGCTAGTTTGGGGGTGGGCTGGGGGAACTCAATAAGCTTAAGATCAAGCCAAAAACTTATTTGTTGTTCTCTGGGATGGATTAACTATTTCTTGCCCACATCAGCTTGTACTTGAGAAAAAATAATAAGAAATCTTAGGATGGCTCACCTGTGGCCCAACTTTGTCACCTTGGTTGCACTTGGGTTCAACCCATAGGTGGTGGTGAGCCAAAGAGTATGCTAAGACAAAACAAAGCCATGGGGTAATTATAGATATGTGATTTGGTTCATCTTGAATTACCCATGACTAGGATTTAAATATTTAAGAAGTGACTATCAAGTATTCCTATCCTTGGGATAACTCAGATCTAACACAAAACATTAATCATAATAATTTGATCATATCTTACTAATAGGTTTGTTTAGGATAATCCAAAATAGAATAAATTTAAGCTACATATTAACCAAGACCTTTAAGGACTAAGTGAACCTCACATTAGCTCTTAAAGGTATGCAAGCTCAAACCACTTAAGAATCTTGGTTAGTCAAATTCTTAGTCCAAGCTGACTATTGGCTAAATATGTTTGAGGAAAACTTAAAAATGATTAAATCGTGAATATAATAATGTTACCCCCCACCATGACACATTCGAACCATAAAGCATACCCTTGGAAAATATTAAAATGGATATTTGAGAAGCCTTATGAGCACCACCACATAGCTTCCCCCTTTGGATTGGGTTAACTTGGATTGACCAAGGTTGATCCAATATCCACCTAGGTCTTACCAATCTTGGAAGGTTTGGTGAATGAAGCATTATTAACCCTCCTCCACAAGTAAAGAGACTTAAACTAACTAAAGAGAATGTGAAACTTTTAAATACCTCATTTGATGGAAAAAATGGTAAGATTATATAATAATTATTGCCACGCCAACTTTGGTAATTTAATTAAAAACAAAATAGTTGACATATTAGTGATTACTGAGAACCCAGTTGTATGAGATTTAAATCTAGCCAACCCATGGAACCTTTGAACCTTATAACCCTTCCCAAAGTGCTTAGTACCACTTTTGTAAGAGCATTTGTCTTATGCAAGTTCAAGATAAGGCTGGGATAAAATAACAAGCTAATAGATAAATCAAAATATTATATCCCCTAATCATATATACCTACTCTCAGCAGAGGCACACTAACACTTTTACTCTCTATACGCCAACAGAGCCAACATAAATTTTAAATATAAAAGGTGATATACTAGTACCTTTCTTAATTTGTATATCAAAGAGGGGTATTAACAATCGGTCAGATCTGCAAAGTTATTATTGGATGTCTATCGACATTTGATTTTTAATAATCATTCTTATTAAATAGTTTTCTTATTCTTTGTATTTCTTAAATTATTAAACCTTTTTTGGATTTAAAGGTGAAATATTTAATTATCTTATTGTAGATTAATTTGAGTGATCCCATGTTTCATTTAAGGTTGATTTCATTAATGTTTATTATAAAATTTACTCTCCTTGATTCATTAATCTTAATTCACTAGTCCTTAGTTAAATATTTCTAATTTTAAGAGGACTATAGTCCTTAATATCTTGGAGGTTTATCTCTTTAATTTAATTAAATCTTAATTATCTCTTGTTATATATTCACATAAAGTCTCACTTATTATTGCATAGTATTGATTCTATATTATATATTGACATTTTAATATATCACATAATTATATTATAATCAAAAGATAGTAAGGTATCTCAAACTTTGGATTAGGTTGGTTTTAAATTAAATTTGATTTTTTCCACAATTTTGTGTTAGATTAATAATTTTCAAAATGAATATTTAGAGAGATAGTTTGATTCCTTCATTATAGTTAACATCCTGACAGATAATAGATTTACTTTGGAAGGATTATATCCTTTATCATGCTTGGTATTATTATTAATGAAGAGTTCTCCTTATAGTTTTGATTATTCTCAATAGTTCATAGGGTGATCAAAAGGTGAAGCTCTTCAAGTTTAAATATAATATTTTGGCTTAGTTAAGTCTAGAGGTATTGGAGTTTATGATATTATTTACTATTGGTCACTTATTTAATAATAAACATAATTCATCTCCATGACCCTAGTCCATTAATTAAAGAGTTCACTAGGTCTTGGCTTGAAGTTGGTTTGACTTGATATAGTTTTAACCTATTGAATCATTTGAATATTTCTCCAAATATGCTGGTGTAATTATTTCATTACTGACCAATTGCTTTCCAAAGCTATTTCATTATGGCATTGAGGTTGGGTGGGTTAGCTAGACCAAACTAGGAAAGTTAGTTTAATCCAATCTTACCTAAAATGGGTTTATTTAAGTATATCAAGGACAAGCTATCCTTAGGTTAATTAATTTATTTCCCTATATAGCTTCTTATTTATGAAATAGGGAATAATTATTTTTGATGGTCTAAGGTTTTCATATGTCTATAACTAAGCATATAACTTTCCTTTATGGAGATTGATATTTGACAGCTCTTGGGTGGCATCGTTGAGGTTCTATTTTGATTATCATTAAACTTAAGATAAAACATAGCGAATAACTTTATACTAAGAATACAATATCTTAAATTTATGGATTAATGTGCTCATATTTATTAGGTTTCTTAAAACTTCCTAAGTAATCTCTCTAGGAATTACCTATTGTAAGAACTTTAGCATTTTTACCATGTTTTAGATATTCAAATTAGGTTAAAACCCTCACCATTAGTCTCCAAATGATTTTTGGAACAATCTCTTAAAATTTGGTTCGATTTGGTGCCGTTTGAATTTATCAAATATTTTGAATATATTAATTAATAAGAAAAATAAGAAAGTTATATTGACTTTCAATTAAAAATTCAATTTATTTTTGGGTACCTCACCCCCAAATTATCTAAGGATAAATTTTTGAGATTTTTGAAGCTCATTTGATTATCTAATTTTGATTAATTTGAAATATATTAATTAAGTAATTATTTAATTCACAAATTCCTAATTAATTTGGCTCTAATGGCATCTGCCCACCATCTGATCAAACGGCGGGCTAAATCATCACCTTCCTTTCGCATGACAGGCTGATTAGACTACTGTGGTTGGAAGGAGATTGTACAATTGTATGTCTCTTTCCCCCAAGGCCATGTTCCCAGCCTAAGCAGAGGGCCATACCCTACGACTGCTTTACTGTACCAATTAAGCCCACTCAACTCTCCATTTCACTCCATGCGGTGAGGCCTAGCCATAGGGGAGGTTAGGGATGAATTTGGGAGACTATAGATGGTTATTTTGCTTACCACATAAGGCCACTAACATTACAAAGGTACTCCATTTCCTACTGATTTAGCTTTGCAAATTCCTTCACTTGATTTTGTTCCTATATTTCTTTGCATAATACATGATTGTTGAGCTCCAATTGAGCTCGAACGAGCTTGAGTGGCACTCGATAACATTGAGCTATACAATATGCAATAGTAAAACTCTACTTGAAGGAATTCATCGATTAGGGCTAGCAGATATAGGCACCATCACTTAGGGTTTTCTATGCCAAATGGAAGATCTCATCATCAGCTTCACTTTGATACCAAGTAGGTGTTCTAAGACTCCATATATGCAACGTATTTTGCAACCCTAATTCTCTAATATTGGCACCCGAAGGGATGAGGAACAGTGCCAGCAGATCGACCCCGACCAGCGTGGCACTGTCTTAGGGCCCGTGCACACGTGTTGACCCACATGCGTGCAAGCGGCCACAAACGGAGCGATTGTGGGAGCCGCGTGAGTATGGAAAATTTAGCTTATTTAGTCTTTAATTAAATTTAATTCAATTCAAATAAAGTTAATAAGTTTTTAATTATAAATCCAAATGTGATGACCCACTTAAGTAGTAATAAGTAAAACTCTTAAACATCGAAGCGTCTTTTCAGATAACGGTGGAGTTCCTGATAAGAACTCCAAAGTTAAACGTGCTCAGGTGGGAGCACTCCCAGGATGGGTGACTTGCTGGGAAGTTATCTTCTGAGGGTAAAATCGTGAGGCTTTTTAGGTCAAAGCAGACAATACCTTGGTGCTTAAGAGTTTAGGCTGTTACAAATAGTATCAGAGCAAACCATAGGGTGTCAGATAGGAGCTAAGTGCCATACAGGGCAAAGTATCACTTCATGTGAGCAGCCTCTTGAACCCATGATGGTTAAGGTGCTACATGATTGTGGGTACCTGTTGTGTATGTAGGGGTCACCTCTAGTCCTATCTACCCAATGGATGATTCTTGGATCTGTGTGTGGATACTGACGAGGACGTCAGTTACTTAAGTTGGGGAGATTGTGATGACCCACTTAAGTAGTAATAAGTAAAACACTTAAACATCGAGGTGCCTTTTCAAATAACGGTGGAATTCCTGATAAGAACTCCAAAGTTAAGCGTGCTCAGGTGGGAGCACTCCCAGGATGGGTGACTTGCTGGGAAATTATCTTCTAAGGGAAAAATCGTGAGGCTTTTCAGGCCAAAGCGGACAATACCTTGGTGCTTAAGAGTTTGGGCTGTTACAAATATATTGTGATGACCAACTTAAGTAGTAATAAGTGAAACTCTTAAATACCGATGCGCCTTTCAGATAACGGTGGAGTTACTGATAAGAACTCCAAAGTTAAGCGTGTTCATGTGGGAGCACTCCCATGATAGGTGACATACTGGGAAATTATCTTTTGAGGGCAAAACCGTGAGGCTTTTCAGGCCAAAGTGGACAATACCTTGGTGCTTAAGAGTTTGGGCTGTTACAAATGGTATCAGAGCAAACCATAGGGTGTCAGATAGGAGCTAAGTGCCATACAGGGCAAAGTACCACTTCATGTGAGTAGCCTCTTGAACCCATGATGGTTAAGGTGCTACATGATTGTGGGTACCTCTTGTGCCTGTAGGGGTCACCTCTAGTCCTATCTACCCAATGGATGGTTCTTGGATCTGTGTGTGGATTCTGCGGGAAAAATCGTGAGGCTTTTCAGGCCAAAGCGGACAATACCTTTGTGCTTAAGAGTTTGGGCTGTTACAAATATATTGTGATGACCCACTTAAGTAGTAATAAGTAAAACTCTTAAATATCGAGGCACCTTTTCAGATAACGGTGGAGTTCCTGATAAGAACTCCAAAGTTAAGCATGCTCATGAGGGAGCACTCCCATGATGGGTGACCTACTGGGAAGTTATCTTCTGAGAGCAAAACCGTGAGGCTTTTCAGGCCAAAGCGGATAATACTTTGGTGCTTAAGAGTTTGGGCTGTTATAAATGGTATCAGAGCAAACCATAGGGTGTCAGATAGGAGCTAAGTGCCATACAGGGCAAAGTACCACTTCATGTGAGCAGCCTCTTGAACCCATGATGGTTAAGGTGCAACATGGTAGTGGGTACCTCTTGTGCCTGTAGGGGTCACCTCTAGTCCTATCTACCCAATGGATGGTTCTTGGATCTGTGAGTGGATACTGATGATGACGTTAGTTACTTAAGTTGGGGAGATTGTGATGACCCACTTAAGTAGTAAAAAGTAAAACTCTTAAACATCGAGGCACCTTTTCAGATAATAGTGGAGTTACTGATAAGAACTCCAAAGTTAAGCGTGTTCATGTGGGAGCATTCCCATGATAGGTGACCTACTGGGAAATTATCTTTTGAGGGCAAAACCGTGAGGCTTTTCAGGCCAAAGTGGACAATACCTTGGTGCTTAAGAGTTTGGGCTGTTACAAATGGTATCAGAGCAAACCATAGGGTGTCAGATAGGAGCTAAGTGCCATACAGGGCAAAGTACCACTTCATGTGAGTAGCCTCTTGAACCCATGATAGTTAAGGTGCTACATGATTGTGGGTACCTCTTGTGCCTGTAGGGGTCACCTCTAGTCCTATCTACCCAATGGATGGTTCTTGGATCTGTGTGTGGATTCTGCGGGAAAAATCGTGAGACTTTTCAGGCCAAAGCGGACAATACCTTTGTGCTTAAGAGTTTGGGCTGTTACAAATATTTTGTGATGACCCACTTAAGTAGTAATAAGTGAAACTCTTAAATATCGATGCACCTTTTCAGATAACGGTGGAGTTCCTGATAAGAACTCCAAAGTTAAGCGTGCTCATGAGGGAGCACTCCCATGATGGGTGACCTACTGGGAAGTTATCTTCTGAGAGCAAAACCGTGAGGCTTTTCAGGCCAAAGCGGATAATACTTTGGTGCTTAAGAGTTTGGGCTGTTATAAATGGTATCAGAGCAAACCATAGGGTGTCAGATAGGAGCTAAGTGCCATACAGGGCAAAGTACCACTTCATGTGAGCAGCCTCTTGAACCCATGATGGTTAAGGTGCAACATGGTAGTGGGTACCTCTTGTGCCTGTAGGGGTCACCTCTAGTCCTATCTACCCAATGGATGGTTCTTGGATCTGTGAGTGGATACTGATGATGACGTTAGTTACTTAAGTTGGGGAGATTGTGATGACCCACTTAAGTAGTAAAAAGTAAAACTCTTAAACATCGAGGCACCTTTTCAGATAATAGTGGAGTTACTGATAAGAACTCCAAAGTTAAGCGTGTTCATGTGGGAGCATTCCCATGATAGGTGACCTACTGGGAAATTATCTTTTGAGGGCAAAACCGTGAGGCTTTTCAGGCCAAAGTGGACAATACCTTGGTGCTTAAGAGTTTGGGCTGTTACAAATGGTATCAGAGCAAACCATAGGGTGTCAGATAGGAGCTAAGTGCCATACAGGGCAAAGTACCACTTCATGTGAGTAGCCTCTTGAACCCATGATGGTTAAGGTGCTACATGATTGTGGGTACCTCTTGTGCCTGTAGGGGTCACCTCTAGTCCTATCTACCCAATGGATGGTTCTTGGATCTGTGTGTGGATTCTGCGGGAAAAATCGTGAGGCTTTTCAGGCCAAAGCGGACAATACCTTTGTGCTTAAGAGTTTGGGCTGTTACAAATATATTGTGATGACCCACTTAAGTAGTAATAAGTAAAACTCTTAAATATCGAGGCACCTTTTCAGATAACGGTGGAGTTCCTGATAAGAACTCCAAAGTTAAGCATGCTCATGAGGGAGCACTCCCATGATGGGTGACCTACTGGGAAGTTATCTTCTGAGAGCAAAACCGTGAGGCTTTTCAGGCCAAAGCGGATAATACTTTGGTGCTTAAGAGTTTGGGCTGTTATAAATGGTATCAGAGCAAACCATAGGGTGTCAGATAGGAGCTAAGTGCCATACAGGGCAAAGTACCACTTCATGTGAGCAGCCTCTTGAACCCATGATGGTTAAGGTGCAACATGGTAGTGGGTACCTCTTGTGCCTGTAGGGGTCACCTCTAGTCCTATCTACCCAATGGATGGTTCTTGGATCTGTGAGTGGATACTGATGATGACGTTAGTTACTTAAGTTAGGGAGATTGTGATGACCAACTTAAGTAGTAATAAGTAAAACTCTTAAACATCGAGGCACCTTTTTAGATAATAGTGGAGTTCCTGATAAGAACTCCAAAGTTAAGCGTGCTCAAGTGGGAGCACTCCCAGGATGAGTGACCTGCTGGGAAGTTATCTTCTGCGAGAAAAATCGTGAGGCTTTTCAGGCCAAAGCGGACAATACCTTGGTGCTTAAGAGTTTAGGCTGTTACAAATATATTGTGATGACCCACTTAAGTAGTAATAAGTGAAACTCTTAAATATCGAGACGCCTTTTCAGATAACGGTGGAGTTCCTGATAAGAACTCCAAAATTAAGCGTGCTCATGTGGGAGCACTCCCATGATGGGTGACCTCTTGTGCCTGTAGGGGTCACCTCTTGTCCTATCTACCCAATGGATGGTTCTTGGATCTGTGAGTGGATACTGATAATGACGTTAGTTACTTAAGTTAGGGAGATTGTGATGACCCACTTAAGTAGTAATAAGTAAAACTCTTAAACATCGAGGCACCTTTTTAGATAATAGTGGAGTTCCTGATAAGAACTCCAAAGTTAAGCGTGCTCAAGTGGGAGCACTCCCAGGATGAGTGACCTGCTGGGAAGTTATCTTCTGCGAGAAAAATCGTGAGGCTTTTCAGGCCAAAGCGGACAATACCTTGGTGCTTAAGAGTTTAGGCTGTTACAAATATATTGTGATGACCCACTTAAGTAGTAATAAGTGAAACTCTTAAATATCGAGACGCCTTTTCAGATAACGGTGGAGTTCCTGATAAGAACTCCAAAGTTAAGCGTGCTCATGTGGGAGCACTCCCATGATGGGTGACCTACTTGGAAGTTATCTTCTAAGGGCAAAATCGTGAGGCATTTCAGGCTAAAGTGAACAATACCTTGGTGCTTAAGAGTTTGTGCTGTTACAAATGGTATCAGAGCAAACCATAAGGTGTCAGATAGGAGCTAAATACCATACAGGGCAAAGTACCACTTCATGTGAGCAGCCTGTTGATCCCATGATGGTTAAGGTGCTATATGGTTGTGGGTACCTCTTGTGCCTGTAGGGGTCACCTATAGTCCTATCTACCCAATGGATGGTTCTTGGATCTGTGTGTGGATACTGACGAGGACGCCAGTTACTTAAGTTGGGGAGATTGTGATGACCCACTTAAGTAGTAATAAGTAAAACTCTTAAACATCGAGGCACCTTTTCAGATAACGGTGGAGTTCCTGATAAGAACTCCAAAGTTAAGCGTGCTCAGGTGGGAGTACTCCCAGGATGAGTGACATACTGGGAAGTTATCTTCTGCGGGAAAAACAGTGAGGCTTTTCAGGCCAAAGCGTACAATACCTTGGTGCTTAAGAGTTTGGGCTGTTACAAATATATTGTGATGACCCACTTAAGTAGTAATAAGTAAAACTCTTAAACATCGAAGCGTCTTTTCAGATAACGGTGGAGTTCTTGATAAGAACTCCAAAGTTAAGCGTGCTCAGTTGGGAGCACTCCCATGATGGGTGACCTACTGGGAAGTTATCTTATAAGAGCAAAACCGTGAGGCATTTCAGGCTAAAGTGAACAATACCTTGGTGCTTAAGAGTTTGAGCTGTTACAAATGGTATCAAAGCAAACCATAGGGTGTCAGATAGGAGCTAAGTACCATATAGGGCAATGTACTACTTCATGTGAGCAGCCTCTTGAACCCATGATAGTTAAGGTGCTACATGGTTGTGGGTACCTCTTGTGCCTGTAGGGGTCACCTATAGTCTTATCTACCCAATGGATGATTCTTGGATCTGTGTGTTGATACTTATGAGGACGTCAGTTACTTAAGTTGGGGAGATTGTGATGACCCACTTAAGTAGTAATAAGTAAAATTATTAAATATCGAAGCGCCTTTTCAGATAACGGTGGAGTTCCTGATAAGAACTCCAAAGTTAAGCGTGCTCATGTGGGAGCACTCCTTGGATGGGTGACCTACTGGGAAGTTATCTTCTAAGGGCAAAATCGTGAGGCATTTCAGGCCAAAGCGGACAATACCTTGGTGCTTAAGAATTTGGGCCGTTACACCAAATATTTTGAAATTGTATACCAAAATGATCAGAAAACTAATTCTTTCAAATGTGGTGTCATCGAGGCTAAACAAAGTGTAGGCAACAGCTAGGCGGAAAAGACTAAGCATCTCAACCATGCGATGGGAGTTGGCTGAGCATCAGCGAGCTGACCTCATCAGCCCGTGTAGGACAATAATATGAAGTTTAATTTTTATTTTGATAGCTAATTTAACAAATCACTTTCAAATTGTTATTAAATTTCATTAAGGCTTAGATTAATCATTTGAAGTCCAAATTGACTGCACTCTTAGTTATTGTGCTCATTATGTTATTAGGAATATATATCCACTAATTTTATATTATTTGGATATCAAATGAAAAACATGAGTTTTTGGCACTTAAATAAATTATTATTTTATTCAAAAATTAGGATTTTCCTTGTTTAAGATTCTTAAACCTTAGGACATCTTCAGGAAACTAAGATTATGACATGATTGAACTTAGAAAATGATTTGGATACACAATAACTAGATCAATCTAGTCTTGATTTAGTACTTGTAAACTTAGAATTGAAATTTAACCCTTAAGAAAGAGAAATTCATGAGAGGAATCTATGTCTTAACCTAATGGCTAATCAGAATTGTAGTGAGCAAGCATTGGAGTAGTGCATGTGTCAAGGAGATAACCTACGGTCTTAGAGTGGAGCTATCTTAAAAGGGCTTAGTGTAAAACACCATCTAGTATAGTTAATGATTAGATCCCTGTAGTCTTGAAGATGATTTAGTGGATATGAGTGGATTATTTAATAGTAGTAAAGGTTGCCATAAAATGGTAAGTGCAACACTTACAGCCATCTAGGATGCTTAGTGACGGACCTAATATCAGATTCAACCTTAAGTGATAAGAGACTTAAAGCTTCTAGGCATTAATTAATAAAGCCAAGGAAGGAACTAAGTAATAGAAACATTAAAACTTGGAACCCTAGGATTAAAGAGAAGATACTTTATACTTAGATTAGTAAACTAATAATAATTAGATCTAGATAACATAATCCTAAGTAATTCCATCTCTTATGTCTTATCAAGATGGGTTAGTAGTAGTTAGACAAGGCTATTAAGTTAAGGTTAGACCATCATGGAGCTAAAGATAACTTATTAGAAAATATTAAGTATAGGTTAAGGGAGCTATTGTTAAATATTAAGAATGGTGAACATTAAATTAGAAACCTTAGAGAACCCTATGAGTTGAACTTAAGATAATCTAAACCATAATAATCTTATAACCTAAGGTGTGCAATAGGAGCCTTATCATCTTATAGAGTAGAAGTTTATTAGATAACTTAGAGAACTGTAATTCTATCATTAGGATAAGAATTGTTTTGAAATCTTGCATCTAGTTTTATAAATTATTTTGTTATCAAAATAATACCTTAATTAAACTACTTTTTTCCAAAACCATACTATATATTATTATGTATTAATTGACTGAAGTATTTGATGAATGTCTAAGTCAATTGGGGGCTTAATTAGCCCCAATCATTAAGGTAGATAACTAAGTAAATAATAATGAATATCACATAGTTTATAATTATCTTTGAAATCCTTGAATGCTACAACATATTGAAACTAAATCCTTGAAAACATATATTAAGATATTGTGCATAAATTAACCATTTAAGATTATACATAGGGGTTTCATGTGATGGATTGTGTTGTACAACAATTATTGAGCCATATAAAGCTACGATGTTATCAAGAGACCATACATGTCCTAGAGAGGGAATGTGTGTGTTTTCAGAAGACCCCGCTTACATATTTATTGGACAGACATGCGTGACTCCTCACTTTATTTTGTAGAGTGCCCACAAAACATATTCAAACAAGATAAATAAATAACATTTAGAGTTTATAATTTTTAAGATTGTATTTATAATTTATTTAATCCTTGGGATTGAGATAACCTTACTTTCATATATATAGATTACTTGTTTATATTTACTATTCCATTTTACTTTAATTTTATGTAGTATATTTTAGTTTATACTTCTACTTCTTTATACTGCTCTGTTTATATAGCATATATTCTATTGTACATATTTCTTCTTATATTGAGCACATTTCTAGGTATATCTGTACTTGCCTTTTCACTTATACATTTGATATAAGTTATGAGTAGCTTTTTCGTTTACCGCCTTTACCTTTTTACTTATTATTTTACAATTATTTCCTTAATTTCCATTTTTACTGCATTGTGCATAACTTTTAAAATTATAAATGGCTAATGTGATATCCACTAAATTAAAATAACTTAGTAGCCCTAAAATGTGTTTAGGCTTTATAAGTCTAACAACTTATTTTTTTTTTCTTGGTTGTGCCCTATCGTATTAAAAATGAAATATGGTAGATCATGAGCTTGGAGCAGAACTTAAACTTGAGGTAGATTGTGTCCAGTAGATGCAGCTTGTAAACATTTCCCTATATGCTATTTTATTTTATTTTTCCATGAGGACGAGTGTCATTACGACTTATTATGTTTGTATAACTTTAATTAAACTATAGATATTTTACTTTACTGTTCTGAGATTAATGTATTTTCATTTTTTTTTGAATGGTTGGAATGATATATATATATATATATATTATGCATCTATTTTTCCATTTTAGAGATTCTTAGCTCCCCATAGTGCTTAATAGTGGGTTTAGACTCACTAACACAGTATTAAGTACTATAGTAGTACCTAGTGATGGATTAGATTACCTAATATAGTATTAGGGAATTACAGTTGGTATTAGAGCAAGTTTAAGGAAAAGAAAATTAGGTGTATAAACAATTATCCTTCCAATCATACCAATATACATAGAAAGGCAAACTTTGTGCATTGATGAGAATAAACTTAGGATAGTTAACTTGCTCTAGAGATAGGTTGTGGTGTTTAAATCATCAATGACAATGAACCTAAATTACACTTCTTAGATTTCTTAATATAAGACCCATGCTTAGGTAGAGTAGTAGGAAGATGCCAACGTAAGTAGAATAATTTTATGAATTAGGAACAAGGTAGTTATCTTGCCAATCATCTGTTTATATTATAAGAACCCAAGCCTCTAAGTGATTAAAATCCTAAGTTAAGAGACTTGAACCCCATATTTGGAGTTTATCTTCTTAATTCCTAATCTTAATAAATTATATCAAGATTGGCCGGTAGTGTAAATTAGAATGATTGAATTAATCATTTAATTTCATTAAAAAATACTGATTGATTTGAGTTAGAACTTGCAAAGTTATAATGTTTTGATCTTTATAAGATTGTGAATCTGAGATTATACTGGATAATAAAATCTTTGAGATCTTAAACTTGTATTTTCTCATCATAGTTAGAACGAAGAAATTAGAGCAATTTTATCACCAATAATAGGAAAGTAACTGTGAATATAATATCTATAAATTTGGTTACATACAAGCTTACAAAAATTGCATTTGCATTTGTTCCTTCAATATTATTTGGTAACCTTATAAACTTGCTTTTTGAGATCAATAACATTCTTATATGATCTAACCTTATAGTTTAAATGATCATTAGGGCATTGAGGATGACACCTCTTTTAAGAGGTGAAGTTTGTAACAACCCTAGTATTTTAGCTTAGTTTTAAATATTTAAAATAGGTTAAAACCCACTCAATTAGTCCACAAATGATATTTGGAGCAATCCCTAAAAATTTGGTTCGATGTGGAAGCCATTTGAATTTATCAAAGATTTTTATGCATTTAATTAATTAGAAAAATAACAAAATTAAATTGACCTCCGATTAAAATTCGACTTTATTTTTTGGTTCATCACCCCCAAATAAGTTAAAGGTGAATTTTTTGGATTTTTCGAAGTTCATTTGATTATCTAATTTTGATTAATTTGAAATATATTAATTATGTAATTATTTAATTCACAAATTCCTAATTAATCTAGCTTTAATGACATCTGCTCGTCGTCTGATTAAATGGCAAGCCAAATCACCACCTTCATTTTACGCGATGGGCATATCAGATGACTATATTTGTAAGGAGACTGTACTACTATACATCTCCTTCCACCGAGGTCACGATCGAGCCTCAGTAGAGGGCCATACCCTATGGTCGATTCACTGTACCAATTAAGCCCACTCAACTCTCCATTTTACTCAACTTGATGAAGCCTAGCTATATGGGAGGTCTGGGAGGAATTTGGGCGACTACAGACGATGATTTTGCTTACCCTAGAGAACCACCGATGTAACAAAGGTACATATTTCCTGCTATTTTAGCTTTGCAAATTCCTTAACTTGGTTTCATTATGTTTGGTTTCATTATGTTATTTCTTCAAGCTAAACAAATGTAACAGTAAAACCCTACCCGAAGGAATTGGTTGATTAGGGCAAGCAGATATAGACATCATCACTCAGGGTTTTTAATTCCAAATAGAAGATCTCATCATTAGCTTCACTTTGATACTAAGTTGGAGTTCTGAGACTCCATGTACGCTTCATATTTGGCAACCCTAATTCTCTAATACGGGCACCCAAAGGGATGATGATCAGTGTCGGGCGGGTCGAGTAGGGTTTTACTGAAATATGAGAAATTTACTATCAATACACATATATTTCTCAAAAAATCACCATGCTATATATTTTTACTTATATAAGTAAATATTTGTATGCATATTTTTATTTTTTAATAGAATATTCCCTTATAATTTTATCATAATTTAATGACAAGAAACTCTCAAGCATGCATGTATACATATATATTTATATTTGTTGGCAAGATTAAATTTAGAAAATTTGGTAAGAATTCAATGAATTTAGTAGATCTTAGGTTAGGCTTACAAAAATGGATGAAGTGGGTATGCTAATGAATTCAAGTAAGGATATAATGAGAAAATTATATGTATAAGAGGTTTCCTATGGTAACTCAAAAAGTCTTAAGTGGGATCGCTATAATATCATTAGTGTCCCATAAATATATTTTTGCTTAAGTTTTTATAAATGTGTCTAGTAGATTTATGGGTTAAGTTCTTTGACATCACAAGAGATAGAAATAATCTTAGATTGGTGGGTTCATACTTGTGGGCTAGAATTAACTTTTATAAACTATGATTTTACCCAAGTTTGAAACTAACAAATAAGCTTGCAAAAATCAATGATACATATAAAATATTCTAAGATTATTTATTAGATAATCTTAATATTTATAATCTTGATCAAAACTAGTATTATGAGTAAAATTAATGGGTGGGTTCTATTAGTAATAAACATCTTAACTATATATGATAGGCCACAAATAGTGTGACTTTTGATTTCATTCAAGTATACGTTGTCTGAAATAATATAGAGGTGGTGAGTCATAGATTTATCATCCTTAAGGATTAATCGAGGGTCATTAGAGAATCTTTTCTCTTCTAATGCTTAGATAATCAAAATATTAGTTTTAAAGCTAATTTAAATCTATGTATGAAAGTAATATAATCTAAATTATGAGGATGTAACAAAGATTAAAAGATTGGGGAGAGTTAGACTGATTGACTATGATTCACCCTTCCTAAATCTTGCTTAATTTAAATTATTTATAATATATGGAAGCTTAATTTATATTTCTAGGGGCTACAAATTATGGCGTCTCACCCCTTAACCACCAATAATCAAGACTAAGGAGTGGTGTGCCACTTTGGCAAATCCCTTACTTATCATTAGATTAAGGTGTAATCCCCAATCCACTAAGAGAAGGATATGCCCTGAATAATACAGAGGAATCATTCACTGTATATGCAATCACAGAGTGTGAAAGCAAAAAAGGTAAAAATATAACATCCAATCTACAATACAAGTAAGAAGTAAATATGCAACTCAAAATAAAATAGTATAGTAAAAGAACCTACATAAATATTTGAATTATTATAAATATTAAATAAGTTTTAATCAAAGATATAAAACTCTCATCCTCATAAAAATAAAAGAGAAACTAAGCTAAGGATCTCCAGCGGCAGCACACTCCTCCTCCTGAATCTAAACTTTCGAAGGCTAGATTATCTTGAATAACTTGGAATCTATCATTATCGGTTTCATAATAATAGGGCCTTAGCCAAAGAAAAGAAAAATTTGGTTAGACATATTATTTAAGTACATTTTTGGCTGTCATATTTTATGAATTTTATGATATCACCATTTTACTTAGACTATAAAACAAGCAATGCATATATGTGCAATAAGCATACAAAAAAAGGAATAAGCTATAAATAAAAGAATTTATAACTAAGCAACATATGAGATAAAAAAACATACCTCAATACCAAAGATGTAATAAGGTTAGGCGTATAAGTATAAGTAAAGTAAAGAAAATACTGAAGGAAAAGAGTCATCTTAAACATACTTATTATCACTTGAATTATGCAAAATTTAAAAGAAGATAATCTAACTATGATATGTATAAGTAAGCAGTAAAGAAAATCTAGCATTCTATAAGTATACAAGTAAGCATGTAAAGCAAAGTTGACTACAGTAAAGGTAATAGAAAAATAGTAAATAGGTATGTAATGACCGCCGTATTAGAAGAGAGCTAAACTAGCCTGCTGAACAAAAAAATGTAATATTCTTAGCTTCATAAGAGGATAAGCCAGTAAGTTTCTTAGCAGTCATAAGAGGTTAAGGTGAAATAATGAAATAGAACTGAACTAATGAGGCAGTAAGTACAAATGTAGTAACATTTTAGTTATTTACTTTACTTTTATGGACATATTTAGAAGTAGCTGAGGAGTCAAGCACGTTTGCAAATTGTTCGGGTTCCAACTTAACACAACACTCCTCAATGAGTAATGCTAAGTAATCCTTATTTCTCCTTACCTCTGTCCAATAGGGTAAAATACGCATAATCAACAAGTAACTGAACCTTATGCAACTGTTATCCTAATTATTCCAAGTTTTCATTTCATGCATCAATATTCTTATATGGCATGTTCAAGGTAAAGGCGCAAAGTATAAGGAATACAAAAGCAACAAGTAATTCAATAGTAAGCAAGGGACTCTACTACACACAGAAGATATCCATTATTATCTACTTAATCTGTTTTAACTACTCTATGTTATACAAGTTCCGAATCTCCAATTATTACTATAAAGTATAACTTAGAAGCATGGCCTTATGAATTAAAAGCAATTAAAACTGATCAGGTTCTAACTTAATTCAATCAATATCGCTTACAAGTTAAATAAGAAATCAACATGTCCTATTTGATAAATTTAGATGTTCTAATCTGATCAAGATCTACTAAAACTATGAATTATGTATTAAACACCATGAATTGAGCTTAATCACATAATCCAAAGGGTAAGTCTTTAGGACTAATATTTAAGTCTAAATGTGAACTAATAATTAAGGAAAATTCTATTAAGCATAATCAAGCTTAATAGAATAATTCTCCTAATCTTAATCTAAATTTGAAAGATAAAATAATCAAAATTAAAGTATGAAAATCTAGAAACTAATAAAACTGAGGTTTCATCCATTGGATAACCCATTTACTCAACAAATAAAATCTAACCAAGTATTTATTCCTAATCTTAAGAAAAAGATCCTATGGTAGAGTGTAGATTCTAAGAAGCTCCTAATAAATGACTTAAGGAATTTTAGGAGTTGATGATAATTATTACATTTTATTCTTTAATTATTGGTGAGGTTTAAATTAAGTTAGAAGCTTA
Organism: Gastrodia elata; assembly: GCA_016760335.1. Lineage (NCBI taxonomy): Eukaryota > Viridiplantae > Streptophyta > Magnoliopsida > Asparagales > Orchidaceae > Gastrodia > Gastrodia elata. The sequence continues at coordinate 36,901,023 of CM028680.1, read as the reverse complement.
TGGATTTTACTTGGAAATTCTCAAGACTTGAAATGAGAATTTTATCAATTACTTAATTATGAGGTTAAGGGTTCTAAATTGATTCCAAATCAGTTTTATTATTGGTTTTAATGATTTAAATGATATTTTAGAGGTTAAAGGCACTTAATCTAAATTTTAGGCAAAATGATAATTTTGCCTCCTACTTAAGGGTCTAAAATATTACTTTTTGAATAAATGCTCTAAATTAGATTTTGTTGATTCCAAACGATTTTTTATTATTTAACATGAAGATAGACAGTAAGTACATCAAATTTGGACAAGTATTAAGTCATATGGGTCCAATTTAAGTATTTTAACATATAAGGAAATTTTGGTAATTTCACTCAGTAAAATCTAAAAATTTAATTAGTTTATTATTGTCTACTATCCAAGGATTCCATAGAGTCAAAGAACACTAAATTCCAATATCTAAAGATCAAGTTATGGTCATTTCAATGTTAGGGTTCTATTTTCGTAAAAGGGGTCAAAACCTAATTTTTCCATATTCAAAAGTCATTTACAATTTTATACAATACTTAATTTTACTAAAACTAGGATCAATTCTGATATATTTTGGTCATTAGAATGCAATAAATCACAAATCTGGGTAATTTCGGACAGTTTTGGGCACTTTCGGACAATTCTGGACGCTACGACTCACTGTGGTGCGCTATAACGTAGCCAACCTGAGACGCGGGCACTACGGCGCACAGCAATGCTTTTAGGTACTATGGCGATTTTCAGCGCTGTGGCGCACTGCAGCACTTTCAGGCACTGCGGCGCCCAATTTTTTGAGAGCTGGATGCTACGGCGCACTGTAGCACCTCTTGGTTGAGAGCTAGGTGATACAATGCATTGTGGCGCGCTACGACGTGCTACGGTTGATTCAACCTGAGACTTGATGGTGATTTTGCCTATGTGAAAACTATAACGGGTCTCCTTTCGCACTCAAATACTCTCAATTTATAGCACTTCACGTGTGGTGTAATACACCAATGGAAAGGTATTTTTGAGACCTTTCCATTGATATTAAAATGAGCATGAAATTATCATTTTAATTCTGCAAATAATGAGATTAAAGGCTTAGGTATACAAAAATCATATTTACATAATAGATTTTCTTCCATAAACTTACTATCTTAATGAGCTCTAATGATCTCTACATCTCAAACATAGGTTTTTATAGCATGAAATAGACATGTAAGATAAATGTAATAGTAATTTGATAAAGAAAAGAGGTATCAAAGAGGTACCTTGGCCTTGAAATGATTGGAGGAAGAGGACTCTGATTTCTACAGGAACTTAAGAGCTTGAGAGCTTGAGAGCTTGAGAGCTTGAGGGAGGAAGCTTATTTTTCTTCTTTAACTGCTAGCAAGAGAAGGAAGAGGCTGAGAATTCTTCTTTAGCTTGGAAGGGAATGAGCTTCAGCTAGGCAAATGGAGAGTGAGGAGAGATTTTCAACAATTAAATGGAAGAGGGCTGAAGGTTCATCTTAAAGGAGGATGGGACATGGCTCCATTAATGAGCTTTCCCATTAGCATGGATGGGAAGGAGAGGGGAAGAAGTCTCTTGAGTGCAGGGTATGGGGAGGAAGGTGCTAGGAAGGAGGAAGGAGTAGAACTGGGACTAGTTAGAGGGAAAATGAAGAGGGAGAATCTGGTTTTTGAATATTTTAATTTATTCAATTAATTAAGGCTTTTAAAAATCAGATTTTTTATAAATATGCTCCAAAGAATTCAAAAAAATCACACCTAACTAATTTTAGGGTGAGGAATTCAACGGTGAAGTCGGATTTTGATTTCGATGAGTATTTAATTTTCTTAATTTCCGGGACATTTTAAATATTAAAATATTCGACGAATTTTCGACAACTTTCAATTGCTACCAAAACATCTCCCCTAGCTAATTTGGGGATGATGAGCACAATGGCAAAGTCAGACTTTAATTTTGATGTCAATTTATATATATATATCTCAATTTTCTAATTATTAAATATTATTAAATATTCCAAATATTCGATTGAGCTCTAAATTGCTTAAAAATTTTAGGGTTTGGTTCTAATAAGTAGATAAATTTAATGGAATGATAATTAAGATACTGTCAGGCTAAGATTAGGTTAAGTAATATTCTAAGGTTGTTACATGAATATTTAAGCACACTAGTGATCTCTCACGTACATGTGTCACTCACCACAAAACTTTAAGGTCATATTTAGTCGATCTCATACGAGACCTCTTGACTTCAAACCTTAACCTTTAAATGATGGCTTCTTCAAGTTCTATCGGTATTGCTTGTCTAATGTAAGTCGAACTAAATTTCCATCTTCATTTTAAGGAGAGTGTGCAGACTTCTCTACTCCTACAATCCTTTACTTGGTCTCACCTTATGTTTAAGCATGAGACTGCTTGAAATATGAAACATAAGAGACATGAAATGTTTAGTGCACTCAAATCATTGATCTAGACTTTTGCTTCGATCTAGGGTTTAGTGCTACTTATAAGTCTTATACACATAAATCCTTAATGTAGACTTTTCTTTCATCTAGGGTGTAGTGCTACTTATGTGTCAAGTGCACACAAATTCTTGATTTAGACTATTGCTCCAATCTAGGATTTAGTACTTCTTGACTTTTATGTTTCACTATGCACATATGTCTTTATTCAAATTTTTGGTTTGATCTAAGTTTTAGTGTGTAGTGAACGCATTCTAGTAACTATAGTGACTATCTTATGATTGCCAAACAAAAATTTACAACAAACATAACACAAATATTCATCACACAAATACACAAAGCAAACTCTGCATTCATTAAGAAAAATATACTACATAGGTCTAGCCTAACCCTCCCCAAAGCGGGAGGTTTAGGCTACAATTGTAATTGAGTCACAAATAAAGATAATCACAGTTTTCAAAAGCATCATGACTTTCACACAAGATAATACAAAATAAAAGATAAAGGAGCTGAAGAGAATGTTACTGAAGAAATGTCCATAGAGTTCTCTTCATTTTTGACTTCTTCTTCTTCTTCCTTCTTCAGTTCCTAAATGGCCGCCTAGAGTTCCTCCTTGGAATGGCTAAAATGTTGCTTGCTTTGGAACCCTCACTTCTCCTCCTTTCTTTCACTAATTCATCCTCCTTTAATTCTCTAAATTTAGGGCTTTTATTTGACCTTGGAACTGACCCAAAACGTCCTTGGAGAGTCAAGGGACGCCTCTTTTCCTTCTTCAATTTGATATTTTCAAAATCTGTACATGTCAGGTACTTGAGTGCACCTGAACACGCGAGGTTCTATCAAGGGTGTGTTTGGGCATGTCGGAGCATGCGTATCTCTGTTGTTCTGGTGCTAGAGAATGTTTGAGCGCACAAATATCTGTTGGTCCAGTGCCTAAACACGCTTGAGCGCATAGGATTATGCAAGCTTGGCGTTTGAGCACGCAAATGTTTGTTGATACAATACCTAAGCACATAGGCTTTTCTGCCAGTTTGGCACTTGAGCGTGCTTGAATGCACAAATATCTGTCGGTCCGGTGCCTAAGCGCCCAGACTTCTGAATGTTGCCCAAGTGCTGTAATGGACGCTAAGGCACGCCTGAGCACTCGACCACCATTTTTGATGAATAAATGAGTAATAAATCAATGTATTTCTCTTGAATACCTAAAACCAAAAAGGAAAAAAAAACACAAAAAATGAATTAAAAATAATATATTCTAATATGAAATAACATAAGATAATAGTGTGATTTTAGTATAATTTTAAGACTTATCAGTATACAATGAAGATTCTATGATTCCTTAACTAAAGATTGGCCAATTCTAATTCATGTGATAGTGTAGAAAAGCTATATGATTAAAGTTATCTCAACAATATGTATGTATATATATATATATATATATATATATATCTTGCAATACTAGATTAATGATTCACACCTTCAAATTAATCTTTTTTATAATCATGCTTATAATGCCATTGGAATTTACAAAATAAAAATGGTAGTTAAATCCATAATTAATTTTATCAATATCAACTTACACATAATTGGTTGGGTATGCTAGTAAGCATTAATAATATAATTAGAAATCATACTTCACATTTATTAAGTAAGGAATAAAGCTATTAACAACTAGTATTCACCTAATCTTAAGAGCAAATAATGGTTTAAGAGGTCAAGGAAGTGAAAGAATATTCATTTAAATATGTCAATATTCAATAACTAAAGCTTTAGGGAGCATCTTGCAAAAACTTAAGTAGTATGAAGCTAAAAAAGTTAAGGCTACTTGCTAATGGTATTAAGGCTTAAATAAAAATAAAGGTTTATCATTTCATTACCCAGGTAATTGTTAAGAATATTTTTAAGGCATCTATCAAGTGTTAATCTCAATAATGTACAAAGAGTATAAATAGGGTTGTTTAATAAGATGGTGACATAATTGAATCAATCAATTTGAGTATTAAGCACTAAACATCTTAATATCTTTTGGTAGCATTATTAAAATATATATTATTAATAATTAAACTTTTAATAAATTCATTAAGATTGGTAATAAGATGAAAAATAATTAAGCAAGCACATAAAGTTGCTAGTACACATGATAATAATCATTAATTTAAATCTTAAATATACATGCTAGATAACATCAATTTAGACATCTCATCATTTAAACTTAGCAAGAAAGTAAATAATAGAAGGATGATGTGATGAGTCAATACTAATGGGTTATAAGTTAGACCTCAAAGGCCTCATAATTTTACCCTCAAAAGATAACTTCCCAGCAGGTCACCCATCCTGGGAGTGCTCCCACATGAGCACGCTTAACTTTGGAGTTCTTATCAGGAACTCCACTGTTATCTGAAAAGGTGTATCGATGTTTAAGAGTTTCGCTTATTACTACTTAAGTGGGTCATCACAATCTCCCCAACTTAAGTAACTGACGTCTTCGTCAGTATCCACACACAGATCCAAGAACCATCTACTGGGTAGATAGGACTAGAGGTGACCCCTACAGGCACAAGAGGTACCCACAACCATGTAGCACCTTAATTATCATGGGTTCAAGGGGCTGCTCACATAAAATGGTACTTTTCCTTGTATGGCACTTAGCTCATATCTGACACCCTATAGTTTGCTCTGATACAATTTGTAATAGCTCAAACTCTTAAGCACCAAGGTATTGTCCGCTTTCACCTGAAATGCCTCACAATTTTACCCTCAGAAGATAACTTCCTAGCAGGTCACCCATCTTGGGAGTGCTCCCACATGAGCACGCTTAACTTTGGAGTTCTTATCAGGAACTCCATCATTATCTGAAAAGGCATCTCGATGTTTAAGAGTTTCGCTTATTACTACTTAAGTGGGTCATCACAATCATATACTAAACACTTTATTGATAGGAGTAACCATCTAATTAAGGTAATTAGAGGTTTAAAAATGCAAGGGAGAAAGATAGAGTGTTAATTCTTGCTCTTATACTATAATAGCTTAAACTAAATATGAATGATTGAACACATAATTTTAATTCTCTAACTCTTAGTCGTATATATCTTATTAGTTTTTAATATAAATTAATCACTACTAGAGAAGATTAAAGAACAAAAGAACTAGCTAAGCACATAAGTTCACTAGATTAGACTTGTTCATGCTTGATTAATGTATGAAAGTAAACTCTAACATATTAGAAATTCATGCTCAAAATTGTAATTAAAGAAATATTAGGTATAATATTTAGCAAGGTTATTATAATATGGATAAATAGTCGATTTGACATAAACTTGAACTCAACTATATACTTAATGAACCTTTTCAATTTGAGAAACTATGGATTAGGACATGACTAACAACAACATCATAATTAATTAACCATGATTATATTAATTAAGTGCTAGATAGAATCCTTGAACATCAATTAAAGGTAAATAAATATGATATATATATATATATATATATATATATATATATATATATATATATATATATATATATATATATATATAGAGCAATTTACCTTGAGGTGGTTCTTGAGAAGAGATGTGGAAAAGTTTAGATTTACTCAAATCAAATAAGAGCATCTATAGGCCTTTATTATGTTCCACTGAATCATCCCATGCCTAGCTAAGCCATCAGCAATAACATATTAAGTAGTCACCTGAGAGAATTGAATTCATTATCAAAGTCAATGTAGATGGGATAAGTCAACAAATTAGATGTTTAAACTTCTAATTATAGTCATTAAAGGTCAATTAAGGTTTTAGGAGGCTCATAGAGATCATAGAGATTCAAAGGCAATGGAAGAGGATTCTGAGCCATGGAATTTATAAATGTTTGCATATGAGCCCACTGGCTTCACATGGTTCAAAAGTACATTTTGATAGTTTGATCAAATGAAATGAGGCTTGAGATGATTTTTGGAGACCTCTAAATGTTGTTAGGGATTCAACCAACATTAGAAGTTTTGGGTTGTTCACCCTTTGTGAAACAAACTATAACAAATCTTGGAGGTTATAATTTAAAATTGACCCATAGACTTCAGAGATTATTTAGGATTAACTGATTTTAACCATGAGGTCTCTACTTATGGTTTGATTGACAACTAATATTGGTGTTTTATCATATAATTAAGGTGAATTAGTGAGAATTATGTCTTAATTAAGCTTCCATTAGCTTTCTTAGATATTGATGCATCAATCAGGATTGGTTAATGCAGTTCTGATCACACTTTCCTCTACTTGATTCTAGCGCATCATGGTGGCGGTTACAAGAGAAAGATGATTATATCATCATTTTGTAGAGTGCCACAATGTGATAACAGCTAAAATAACATGTTATTTTGAAATTAAGTTATCATGTTAATTAAAATTTTATATTTTATTTTAATTAATTTAATTTTAAATAATTATAATACTTAAATTTTATAACAAATTAGAAAACAAATAGTATTTTTTGACCAATTAGACTCAAAAAGTTATGAAATTTTTGCAAAAATAAGAAAATATAAAATTAAAAATATAAATATTTTATTTTGGACTAATATTTTATTTTGCATGTTTTGTCTTCAAACTTTGGGAACTTATTAAATATAATATGTAACTACGACCATAGGATCAGTGACGCGATTTAACGGTCTAAGTTTAAATCTAAGAATAACAGTAGTGCGATATGATTTGATCTCAGAAACACAAAATGGCCGAGTGGATCAGGTGTTCCATATTTCAGCCTATTGCATAGGATTTCCACGGTTTGGATTTTTAACATTTAAATAATTTGAATAATTAAATTATATTAATTAAAATACTTAAGTTTCAATTTAAATAATAATGTAAATTATATTTTATGAATCTTTTAACTAATACAAATCCAAAAATTATGAAACATGTACCCTTAGCATATTTTGATGTGAGGAACTCAAATATGCTCTCAACTTTAGAGTTTGATGTTAAAATATTTTACCTAATTTTCAGAGTGTTTAAATTAAATAAAATAATTGGAAAAATACTTCTTAATCATTTTAATCTCACATTTTTAGGGTTAGATCCTGATGATGTTTAGAATCTATTGATGACCAGTTCATATTCTTATTAATTCTGGTTAGATTATGTAACAATCTTGGGTTGTTACAAAAAATAACAAGTATAATGAAAATGTGGTTTTTGTTTGTGTTAGTTCACTTTATGAATTGTATCTTATAGCAATTGTGACAAGATTACTTAACAACCCTAAGTTATTACCATAATTAATCTAAAATCAAGTATTAATTCTTATTTGATTTGATTTTAATGGTCATTAGGATGACCTAACCTTGAAAATTTGAGATCTATCGGAGCTTGTTTGAATCAAATGACTATTTTGTCAATTTATTTGACCTAGAAAATTAGCTAATTTAAATTGATTTTCAAACCAAAATTTAAGTTTCTTTTTTAAATCCTCACACCCAAATTAGTTATATTTTTGAGAATTTTTAAAGGTCATTTAGGCTTAAATTGAATTTATTTAAATTAGGAAATTGCATAAAAGGGTTTGCTAAAATTTATATTTATATTTTAACCCCTCCAACGATCGGTTGATCGCCCGAATCCGTTGAGCAAATCGCGGGTGATTCGTTGTGATGCCCAGTCCATGCGACAACATATTCCAGCGCGGTCGGACCGTCCACCTGTGCGAATGAGATGGCCCAGATCGTCTCCCTGATTGGCCATTACACCCATCAAATCTGAGCTGTTCCGCAGTTTAAAATGATCCATCATCCCCATTTATGTTCAGCTTCGTCCTTAACCGAATCGCTTCCGATAGCAGATAATCTCCCGTACAACCGCGTCAAACCTGTCCCTCACTACCCCCATCAGTCTCCAATAGCTTGCCAATTGTAGCTCCAACCTCCCATTGGGCCACTTTGACCTGATTTCACCTATTAAAATATTAGGGGCCGGCTGCTTTTGAGCTCAAGCCCGATGCCATAGTCCGAGATCCCCAGAGCTTCTAGGGATATAGTCCTTGATCTTCTTTAGCATGTTCCTTTGCACCTCCTAAGTTCACCAGATCCTTGCAAGCTCCTAATTCTTCCCCAGCTCATCGAATTTTTTCTGCCCCTTCACGTGAGGTCGATTGACATCTTTTGACTCCAAGCCGATTCATCGGCTAAGCAGTGGGTTCCGCTCATAGTTTGAGCTCCTAGTTAGTAGCCAGAACCCAAGAAAGCTCCTCATCTATGGAATGCAACCTTCGAGACACTCTCGAGCCTCGACAGTTCAGTATCGAAATCCTTCCAGGTACCCACCTTACCCATTGAGCCAATCCAACTCAATGCTCGCCAATTTCTTTTTGTTTTTGTATTGTGAAGCTTAAGTATTTTCCTAGAGTCTGTTGCCAATGGTTTCGCCTTTGATAGAACCCGACAACGGTCTAGATAGCGTGGAGCCCTACCTATAGGGAGCTGTAGGCCTATGCCATGCTTTTGGCGTATCATCAGCAATTAGCATCCCAATTGTGGTTAATTGTTCATGAGGGAATTTCGTATTGATCCCTGTTGGTTGATACGACTTGGTGCGCACAGGCCAGCGTAATCATCCCTATCTCCATCAGGCCACAACAGTACTCAACAGTACTGATGCCCGAGTGAGGTCCTACCGTTCTAGCCTCTCCCATGTCTAGTTAGGCTAGAGCTCGTTTCCACCTCGACATGTTGATCATGTTGAGAAGCGGAGGCAACCGTGGCATAGCTTATGTGGGGAGAATATACTCCCCCTAGTAAACCCTAGAAATCCCTTTCAAACAAGTAAGGTCCTGACGACTCTGGTCTCCCAGCAAAAGGCTCCTTAGTGCGATCGACACGTCTTGGTCAGTGAGCGTGTAATGATAAAAAAATGAGCGACATCATGGTCTGGATGATCAGAATTCATTTCCTAACCCTAACCCTAGCGCGTCTGTAGTTAGGAAATCATCAAAGGAGATGAAAAATATTGGGTCGGGTCAGACCACAACCCATGCCTTTTGATTTGGGTTATTTAAATAATCCAATTTTATGTATTTATTTTCCTTCTATTAATTTAATTAATAAATCTTAACCTATGATCAATTAAATGAAAAAAATTCATATAAATTAATAAATAAATTACTCAATTTAGATCCAATTTCTATGATCCAATATACCTTTTTAATCAAGAAAATATAAGGAATGCTAATCTGCAATAATATTTCACTTTTTGTAATTAGAATTCTTAATTATGCCTTAATTACCCCAAAAAAATTAGTGAATATTAAGCTTAATCATTATCCAAATTTCATAATTAAGATCTTAATCTTTTCATTTAATAGATGAGATCTAGATTATGAAGCTAGAAATATTTTCTTGTGATTAATTTTGTTAATCTCACTAAAAGTCAGAACCCTTAATAATGAATAATTAACCAATTAAGCTCTGATTTTAGTGATTTATGTGTCTAATGACTTCTGAGCCAGTGTAGAGCTTAAGTATAACTTAAGACTTCATTTTCTAAGTTTTATTTTACTAATCACTCCTTAATGAGCTTAAGCCATAATTATTGTTTATTAAGCTTGAGTTTAAATTAGACAATAATAATGCAAGTAATATCATACCTTTAGTCTTGCCTTATTAGATTACAAGCTTTAATAGAATCATAAGTCTAAGATTAGATTAGTATTGTCAGACTTGTAACATATCTAAGACTAAAATTATGTAGTAATTAATTAATTGAACATTCTTAAGCATAGAACCTTTATAAAGGTATTAAAATGGGTTGCTTAGAAGATAATATTAACTTAAGTGTTTGGATAATATTAGTTAAGAGAACTCTACACCTTTAGAAGAGTGAGGCATTAAGCTTAGTAACTATAGAGCTTTATTGCTGAACCTACAAGTAATTTAAGTTATAGGAATCTAGTAGCTTAAGTAGAGTAATAATAAAACCTTTAGTATCTAAGCTAGAGTATTCATATAAGCAGAGGCATTAGTTGATAGTTAGATGATTGTAATGTTAGAAATAAGATATGATGCTTGTTATAACAATACAATTATATATATGTAAATTACTTTGTCATATGATTAAGTCATTAATCAAATCATTATTTTCAAACCTCATATAATAACATAATATTATTATATCATTTGATAAAGACATTCGATGAATGTCCAAGTCATTTAAGGAGTTTGATCAGCTCTAATCATAGGGCAGATAACTAAAGTAGATAATAACAGATATAACATGATTTACAATTAGCTTTGAATATCTTTGAATGCTGCAACACATTGAGACTAAACCCTTGAATACATTCATAAAGATATTGTGCATAAGAAAAAAAATTTAAATCAAGATAAATAACTTAAATATTGCAATCCTTCATGATTCATCTTACTTTTCCCACATTCTTCATGATTGGGGATGTTATTTCATAGTCTTTTGACAATGTCTACTCAATTCTTTATGGCTGTCTTTACCGTTCACTCAGTCCTTGAGACTGAGTCTTTATTTACTTACATTTATTACTAGTTCACATGCACTTAAAACTCCTTTTACTTATTTACTTGTAGTGTATGTTGCTTTCGCTTACATTTATGCTTACACTGCTTTCATTTATGTTACTTAGCATATGCCCATTTGTATGTATTTCCTTACTGCATTTATTACACACTTGTTAGTATAGTTATACCTAATTTTCCTTACTTATATAGATGATACAGGTTGTCATAGCTTCCTATCTTACCGCTTTATAGCCTTTTGTTGCTTACAGTCATTTACTTTACTTAGTTTACTTTCTCTTTTTACTGCATTGAGCTACGCTTAAATAACAATTGTAATGCCTAAATATGATATCCACTTAACTTATAAATAGATTAGTTGCCCTAAAAATACTTACTTTTTAAGTCTAATCATTTGTTTTTATTTTATTGGATGTGCCATACTGTATTAAATACTAAATACGGTAGATCAGGAGCATAGAGTGGATCTTGTACCTGAGGTAGTTCATATCCAGTAGATGCAGTTTTGAAGACTTTTACTTTCCGCTGTTTTACTTTATGCATCCTGTGAGAACGAGTGTCATTACGTCTAAAAGTTTGTATAAGTTTAATTAACTATGGATGTTAACTTTAATGTTATGTGTTGTGTTATTACTTTCTTTTATGGATGGCTAGAATATTTTATATTTACTTAACATTTATGCATCTAGTTTCTCTCTTTAGAGACCCTTGGCTCCCCGTAGTGCTTAATAGTGGGTTAAGATTTATTAACCCAGTATTAAGTACTACAGTAATGCCTAATGTTGTATTAAGTTTCTGATTCAATGTTGAGGTTATTACACAATTCATCAATAATAATGTATCGTGCACATTTTTTGGAAAATTCAATCATACTACTGATCAATGCATTATTGCGATTTCTTGCATAAAATTGGGCTTCACCTTCAATCCATTAAGCCCAATGCTCACATCGGCGAAGGTACTGCTCAACCATCATACTCTTTGCAAGCCTGCATGTCCAACTACATCCCTCAGCTACCATTATCTTCGGCATATTATCTAGCCTCCCACTCCTCGGCATCTCTCACTTCTACCAACTGAGACAACACTTTCTATGCTGATACTGGACCAACAACGTACATTTTCCCATATCTGTCATAACAATCCATCTACCAAGACTAAAATGGTTGTGATAAAGTAATAATTGGTAATGGTGCAGGTTTGCCTATCTCACACATTGGCTCTATTATTTTATCTACCCATCAAATTTACATTTAAACAATGTTCTTCACGTTTCAAATATTTCAAAACATTTTTTGTTTGTTTCTCAATTAACCAAGGATTACAATGTCTCAGTTGAGTTTTTTTGTTAAACACTTTACTGTGAAAGATCTCAATACCAAGGCTCTTCTTCCCCTGTGTCATTACGAAGCTGGCCTCTACCGCCTTCCTAATCGGAAGTATGCTTTATCTACGGTCAAATATTCCATACCCATCTGGCAGATCCAACTCGGCCATCCCAACTATTCTTTAACCAAATACGTAACACCAAAACTTTTAACCCTGTTCTTCAATTTATGCTACAAATTTGTACAGCTTGTTAGAAAGCCAAATACTATCATCTTACTTTGCATGTTCCTCAGTCTATTAGTTATTGTCCTCTCCAATTGTTATGTATGGATGTTTGGGGACTTGCAATTCTGCCTCATATGCTGGCATCCATTATTACTTATCAATTTTTTACGATTATTCAAAATATTTGTGGTATTTTCCATTGCATAATAAAACTGATTTGTTGTCTATCTTTATTTCATTTCAAACTATGATTGAATGACAATTAAACATTTCAACTAAAGAATACAATGTGATGGAGGCATTACTTTTTTTTCATTGAGATCTCACTGTCAAAAATTGGGTATTACCACTAAAATTTCTTGCCCTTATACTCCCACTCAAAACAGTGCTATTGAATGCCATCATAAGCACATTGTAGAGCTTGGTTTTGTCATACTAGATTATGCCTCTCTACCTTTTTCATTTTGGGATTATGCTTTTCAAACTGCAACCTATATAATTAATCGTTTGCCCAACACGGCTATCAAAAATGAAGTTCCTTTACATAAATTATTGATCGGACCAAAATTTATATCATGTTAACACATGATATTCAAGTGTATTTATGTGTTGTTTAGTATTGTGCAAGTATTCGGAGTGATTATATTGATTACAAGTAATTTGGATGAATAAATCAAGAGCCACGCGTAGTCCAGCACATCCCAACGCGTCCCGGGGTGCTCCGAGACCAGTTTTTTTGGTGCTGCCCGAGACCCAAGAGCCCAGGCACCTGGGAATAGAGACATGTGCGCCCAAGCGCCCGCCAAATAGAAACATGGGTGCCCAGGTGTGCCTCAAGAGCCCGAAACAACCTAAGGAATAAATAGACGCACCTTGACTCCAAAGGGACGAATTTGGGTGGTGTAAAAGTCGAATTGAAGCCCTAAAATGAGGAGGATGCATTTGGGAGAAATTAAGGGTTCCAAAGAATGAAAATTTCAGCCACCACAAAGAGAAAACCTTAAAGTTGCTATTGGAGGATTCTAGTAGGAAGAAGAAGAAGAAGAAGAAGAAGAAGAAGGTGAAGACAAAGAGAGCCTGTTGGGATGTTCCTTCAGTATCTTCTTCCCGATTCTCCTTTCTCATTTCTTTTTGTTTTATCTATTATAAGAAGTCACAATGCTCTTGAAAACAAAAACCATGTATGCTAGTGATTCCTTTTTAATGGCAGCCAACCCCTTTTATCGAACCAAAATTTCTAATCAAGATGTGTGTGCATGTGATCACATGCCATGCCATGCAAGTAGCACTAAAGCTTTGATTATAGCATAAGTCCAGATAAATGATTTATGTGCACTTGACATTTCTTGTCTTTTGTGTTCAATACTTCATGCGGTCTCTCGCTTAGACATAATGTTAGGCCGAGTAAAGGATTTTCAAAGTAGAGAGATCTACACGCTCTCGTTTAAACACGAAGATGTCTATGTGCATGTGAGATTAAAGATGGAAATCTCGTTCCATTTGCACTAGATAGGGAATGCTAATAGGACTTAAGGAAGCCAGCATTCATATGTTAAGATTTGAAGTTAAGAGGTCTCGTACGAGATCGACAAAAGAAGACCTTAAGATTTAGTGGTGAGTGACCTATTTGCATGGGAGATCACTAGTGGACTTAACTATCTGTAGCCCATTGAAATATGAATTTGGCATTCTCATAAGATGATCAATTTAAACTTAGCAATAACTGAATTTGTTAAACCATAATTGATTGGCCTGACTCTCCCTGATCTTTTAAAACTTAATTACATTTTTGTAATTTTAGATTTATTTATTTTGCAAGTTTAATTCTAGTTTAGTAATAAAACCAAAAATTCGCTTGTTTAAGCATTAGTAGAGAAAACAATAACTAGTAACATTCCTTTAATCCTTGAGGATGATAAATTCAGAACTCACTAGTCCATTATTACTTCAGAACGTGTGTACTTGTGTGTAAACAAAAGTCACACTTTTATGGCATGTCAATTATTCAACCAATAGGTTGACTATTCTTTCATTAAGGTAGTTGGGTGCCTTTGCTACCCATATATCAGTCCTTGCAACACCACTAAACTCGACTATCGCTCCACTAAATGTATCTTTCTTGGCAACCCAAACAATTATTGGGGCTATCGTTGCTTAGATATTCAAACAGATCAAGTTTATCATTCTTAGTTGTGCTTCAATGAAATAACCTTCCCTTGTGCCTCAATTTCAAATCAAACTCCTCAAAACTCTACCTACTCTAAAAGCACCAACCATACCACTCATCTTCCCATCATGACACATTTGACACCTACTCACATTACTTCATTGCACATTGATCATAATAAAAATGCAAGGAATCGTCAACATAGCAAATAGTTGGTTAATAATGCACCTATTTGTTCTAACCCAACTATACATGATACATTATTCCAAGCTACTACACATTTTAAACCCTCTGATTTGTCGAGGCATTTCTCGATTCTCCCAACCTAGATGACAATAATACAAAGTCGGCTCACTCCATGCAGCTAAGGTCTCACTCGGGAATTACTAAATTAAATCCCAAATATGCACTTCATACTAAGACAAAACTTCTTGAACCAAAAAGTCTCAAAACTGCACTTCGATCATCCATTTAAACAGCAACCATGCAAGAAGAACTTCATAGTCTTTCGAACAACAACACTTGGACCTTGGTTCCTCTGCCTCCCAATTAAAATATCACAGGGTGTAAATGGATTTTCAAACTAAAAAAAAAAATGCTAATGGCACAATTAATCGTTGTAAGGCTCGGTTAATTGCAAAGGGATTCCACCAACAATATGGGAGCGACTACATTGACATCTTCAGTCCTGTTGTCAAATCAACCACTATCAAAATCATTCTTCCTATTTCTCTTTCCCACAACTGGCCAATGTGACAACTGGATATTCAAAATGCATTTCTCCACAGTGATCTTCTCGAAGAAATTTATATGCAACAACCATCGAGTTTTGTCAGTAATACTCAACCACATGTCGTATATTGACTTCACAAGTCGATTTATGGGCTCAAACAGGCTCCTCGATCGTGGTATCACAAGTTATCCTCCACTTTTACAAATGATTAGCTTTATCAAATCTTGGAACGACTCCTCTTTACGCAGTTACAACAAAGATGGCATTCGTTCATACCTCATTCTATATGCGGATGATATCATTATTATGGGTAATTCTACCCAATATGGATCCCACGGTTCAATCCTTGAAGCATCAATTTGCTGTTTGAGATCTTAGAAAACTAAACTTCTTTCTGGGCATCCAACTCACCACTACAAAACTAGGCTGTCACCTCTTTCAACAACTTATTTCTACTCTTCTCCAGTAACGTCAAACTCACTGATGTTAAACCTGTTGATAATCCTATGGCCGTCAGCACTGCTCTATCTATCGATGATGGTCCTTTATTTAATAATGCCATTTTGCATCGTCAAACAATTGGCTCTCTTTAGTATCTTACCATTACTCGGCCAGACATTGTTTTTATTGTTAACAAAGTTTGTCAGTTCATTCATCTCCCCACCGAAAATTATTAGAGTGCAGTTAAGAGAATCTTATGATATCTCATAGAAACTGCACACCATGGGGTACGGTTTACACCATGCCGCCCAACTTGGTTACATGCTTTCACCAATGTTGATTGGGCCGATTGCCCAGTTGATCGCCGATCTACGAGCTACTATGCTATTTTTCTGAGAAACAACTTGCATTCGTGGTTCTCCAAGAAACAACACACAGTTTCCAATCTTCTAGTGAAGTTAAATATCAAGCCCCTTACACACAATTATTCAGTAATGAAAATAATTTTTTTTTTTCCAATTTCAGCTTAGCATCTCACAAATCTCTTTTGCAAAGAAATCCACACTTTTCAATTCCTAATTCATACTTGGCCTCATCATTATATCCATAACTTAATTTTAAATGGTTGAACAATTAAGATAACAACACTCTTTCAAACTAAGTGCCAAACATTTATTGCTCAATTCAATTTATATTTATAATACAACATGATTCAAAAATATTGTTATATAATTAACCAACCCCTCTAAGAAATTGCCTAACAAAATTTTGGAAAATAGCATGAAGTTGGATAGTCATTGATCCTGTGCAGTTACATGAGTGGTTCCATAAATAGTTACATGAGCAATTACTATGCAGTTAGATGAACGATTACTTGTGGTTTTGTAAACGGTTTTGAAATGTTTAAAATTTATTTAAGGTGCAATGGTTGGAGTATAAATGTGTGCTCAATTCTTCTTCTTGAGTGGGTGTGAATAATTGGTCTAGATCTTTAGAATATTAAGATTGTAAGAGTTTGCTCATATAGTAAAATTCTTCTTCTCTTCACTTCTAAATGTGGACAAATGATTCTCATCAAACCATACAACTTTTTGTGTGATTTGTGCTTGTGAATTTCTGTGATTTTTTATTTTATTTTCAGCTTCAACAGTCTATTTTTTGTGGAGTTTAGTATTTTTTTAGAGAACTATTGTTATCCCAACAAATACCTCATTTGACTGAACAATTTTATAAACACAACATTCATGATTAATGATTACGTAAATATTTTTATACAGCTTAAGAAAATTAAGTCCGAAACTTCACTGGCAGAATATTCACAAGCTTTGACAAACATCAAAACAGCCTCTCCTTTATGCCCAGCAAAGTGCTTATTCTTGTTCAATACGTTGAGGGCAATATTGCTTAGAATAATATACCTACACAGAAAGCAGACAATTATTTGATAGAAAACAAATCATTAAGATTCGGTATTAGCGTAAAATAATGGTTATAAATATGATGCACATCTTATTATGTACTGTAGTTAATCAAATTTAACATTATCATCCGTTCATCTCATACAGTGATAGGAATAGCTAGCAGCTGGCTGCACATACATTACATTAACAATTTGTTCACAAGAAAATTAATTAATTATGATTCATAAACTAAAATGGTAAGAAGAGACTGTTAGGAAAGCAGAAGGGTTCAACTCAAGCAAGGTTTAGTAAAGTGCTATGATGTGAAAAAGCTTCACGCATTTGACAACTATTCAGGCTCAACTAAAAGTGTATTGTATCGATTATTTTGTTACATAATGATACGCCGCATTATTTACTCTCTATTATGTACCCCATAGTGGAATTAAGTACATATTTCTTGGCATAGAATAAATCCTAGTAAACTGTTTGGTTAGTGATTTATTCAGGGTATTAGGATTTGACATTGTAACATAATGAAATGGACGTGAAAATATCACAAATCATTTTTGTTTGTATTATTGACACATTGCATAATAATAAACAATAAACTTAAGAAATTTATCTAGTTAGTGACAATATTAAGAAAAGGAATATAATCTAAAACAAAAAAAGATTAGTGTGTAGTTTATACAATAAGAGGCAATGCTAATATAAAAATATAGAAAAATTAAAATAAACAATATTCTAACATGTTAATATTGGGATTGAGATCCGTTCATCTCATACAGTAATAGGGATATGCAATGGGGTCGCAGTCAGCCCTTCAAAGGAAAAAATATACAGGAATAAAAAGCTAGCAGCTGGCAACTCCGGACAGAAGGGATAAAGTCAGCCTAAAGGGCCGGAGAACAACTCTGAAAGGAGGAGAAGAATAGAGTAGTTAAGGTTGAAAAGTTTAAATGGTGTGAATAAGCAATTACCTACCATAGCTTCTTTATAATGGGGGCGAGTGAAAGAGAACACGAGAAACAAAAACCAAGAATGTGTAAAGAATAATGTGGCTGAGTAAATAGTTATATCAAGACCACAACAGGATTTATTAACATGAATTATGGATGTCACGAAGGATTAACGCGAGTGTTAAGAAAAACAATCTTAAATCCTCTTTGGCAAAATTTTAGTGTTGCTGAGCTTGATAGAATTTAAGTATTTTACATTGGGTTTAAGGTGCAAAATTCTTTGCCAAGTAGGATTTAAGGTTGTCATATTTTCTCAACCACAAAATTTGTCCACCGCCTTCTAAATTCCATAAATTTGGATAAACCCAGAATAAATAAAATCTTGTTGGGGTCAATTTGGCTTTCTTGCTAATCCACTTTATCCATTTCAGATTCATTGGTGTTGTTTCTAGCATTCATTTTCATTTGCATCCGGTATAAAATCCCTGATAAGTGTTGTGCTCCTTTCCATATAGGGGTTTAAAGTTCAATTACTACTCTATTCTTGTTGTTGTCCCTGAAGTGCTCTGCAGCCCTTTGAGGTAGCCTCTTGTACCAAGTTCCTATCGTATAGGTTATTTTTTCCGAAGCTTTCTTTTAAAGGCCCCACTTTGATCCCATCGCACATGCCCTTATTACAGCATGAGTTAAAGATCTAACAGATCCCAATACCCCACATTACCATTTTACTCCATTTATATTAGCTCCTTTAACTAGATTGAGAAAATCATCGGAAAGATGACAATTGACTTCACTATAGACAACAAAGGTTGATCCTAATTAGAGGACGCTATCCCCTCAAACTCCCGATGATCTCTTTAAAAGGCACATATGTAGTGTTGAAGAAATTTAAATCAGATTCGAGGCACTTAATTATCAAATCTCCACATTGTTGAAAATACTCTATAGCTGAAAGTACTCAAATTCTGCTCTTTAAATGCCCCTTACAGTCAGCTCTCAACCACAAATACAAATCAAGTTCAAGCAGTGCCTAAACTTGCCATATATGAAAGAAACTGTTAACAATATCTACGAGTTTTTTAAAAGTGCTGATTTTGTTCATGGCAATATCACCCTAGCAGATAATTCAAGAACGAATAAACTGATATCTAATATCAATGTAATGTCTTCTCATGGAACATTTTTTGTCAAGCACATAACATCAGTCACAAAAGACAATACTCTTCTCATGCATCCTACTAAGATCTCCAAATAAGCTCCCAATCAAATAACCTCCATCACTATATCAGAAATGGTCACATAATCAATTCAATAGCTAACAAAGCAATAATCAACTATAATGAAAATATCCAAATAAGAACCATCTCTCAAACTGAACACAAAATAGGGAATACCTCTCCTATCAAAATATTCTACATAGGGGGAATTAACAAACCAAAATAAGTCTTAAACAAGAAGTCCAAAATGTTAACGACACATTTTAAATCCCACCTGGACATCACAAAATCAACTACCATCAAAGTTATTTTCTTAAATTTATCAGGTACCTGCATATCAATTAACTACATATGCCAAATTTGAACATGTTCATACTATCGCATACATCAAACTACCAAAAATAATATTTTGCATATTTTCATTATTGGCATTTATGTTATGACACATCTCAGCTAAAGGTTTCAAGTATGAAACAAGCAGAGTGAAAACTGACTTGGCATTTGTCATTCTGAATCTCTCCAATACCTTCAACATATATAATACTTTTGGAAGACATCAACAATTTTCAAGCCCATAACTACTAAATCTCCATACTATCTTCTTAGACATGCCCAAACCTTGAGAAGTTTTGCAACTTCCAAATCTCATGTTCTTTTTCGACAGTTAGCATATTATCAAATATAATAATAGGTTAAGTAAATTATAATTTTAAGAAAAAATTTTACTTTTTAAGGTAGGCAACTATCATATTAGCTCCTCATAAACTCATGCTAAGTTATGAAGACATTAAATCTCTTGTTCCAATGACAAGAAGATTAACACAAAAAGATTTTTGGCTTGTTTCTATCATATATCTCGAACTACTTTTAATTCTTTACGTTTGAGCAATAATCTTCTAGTGACCATTTCTTATAATAATTGCAAGTTAAAACCTTCTTTTGAGACTTGGATTTAACTCTAAGCTTATCAACAGAATGCCATTGCACCAATCTTCCTATGCGAACAAGCAATTAGCAAATCTTGAAGTTAAGGCATGCCAATCTTTTTCCAACAAGACCCTGGACAAAAGGAATTGTGTGATATCCACCAGCAAAATAGACTCACAGCTATAAAAAATAGAATCCTAAAATTTTAAGGCAATAAGAACCTTACTAACTAAAAAGCAAATATTTATTATAATACTTCAATCAACTCCAAATTTTTAGAGAGCAAAGGATTCATGTAGTCAACCTCACCTAGTGGGATTAAGGCTATATGTTGCTGTTTCTTTTGAGTTCATCTAAATAATATAACATCCCCACCTTCGAGCATAAAGTGACAATATAGCCTTTATTTCAATTAGAGCTTAGTCGTTAAGCTCATCTCCAATTCAGCCACAAGGAAGCAACAATATTATCCTTCAAAAAAAGTTGTAGGATTTGATTTAGCAGATATGATAGGATTTCTTTATCTCCTCCAGCATCATCAAGATCACAAGTATCCTATCTTTACTAAGAAAAGTACCACTCAAATCAAGTTGAATGAGAATTACCCTCATCTTAACTTGTCACACTTCTTGACATAGATCATGATCGCAAATCTAAGAACTTTGTGAAACCCTAGCAAAAGGCTCGTGTGTTGGGGCGCATGTCTTGTAGATATTGTAGGCTGCCTACAATACTGGGATTGTGAAAATGCTGCGAAGTCGAGGAGCCGGTGTGGCATTGGACAACCGCAGGGGTGTGCGTAGTAGCCTGGAGCATGTTTGTGGACTGTAGAATGTCATGGATATAGTGTTGTTGGGATAGGTGAAGGACAGCTGAAGTAATGGAGCACTTGATGTTGTGGAAAAAATCTGCGGAACCAAGGTCTTTGAGAGGGAATGAAGCAGCCAGATAATCAATGAGGTTTTGCATAAGATGGGTGTTGTTTCCTGTTAACAAGACATCATCAACATATAGTAGTAGAATCAGTGTGTCAGAGTTCCGGCTAAGAACAAACAGCGAGGAATCGTTGATTGTGTTATGGAAGCCGAAGACGGTGAGAGCGTCATATAGCTTGTGGTACCATGCCCTCGTTAATTGTCGAAGGCCATAAAGAGCTTCGTGGAGCCGACACACATAATCCGGGTGGGTTGCTGAGACAAATCCGGGTGGCTGGGACATATAGATTTCCTCATAGAGATCACCATTAAGAAAGGCATTGTCGAAATCTAATTGGCGGATGAACAAGTTGAAGGTAACCGCCAAGGAGAGGATTATGCGGATTGTTGTCGGTTTAACAACCGGGCTGAAAGTTTCATTGTAATCTAGATCTTCATGTTGTGTAAAGCCCTGCGCTACAAGCCGTGCTTTGTGGCGCAAAGTGGGAGTGTGTTTAATTTTGAATAACCATTTGCAATCAACTATATTGGCGTGCGGCGGTTTTGGGACAAGACTCCGAGTCTTGTTTTTGAGAAGAGCATTGATTTCCTGTTGCATAGCCTGTATCCAGATTTTATGCTTGCAAGCTTGATTGAAGTAAGCCGGAGCAATGGTATCGCTGTCTGTGGAGTGAACAGAGAAAATTTTGGGTTAGAGTTACCCGTCCTGCGTGTGAGCTTCGGATGGATGTTTCTAGGGCAATCTGTAGTGGGCGGAGGATGGACAGGGAGTGTTGGAGATGGAACCAGAAGGATGATGCTGTGGTGGAAGGAGCAGTATCTAGCTGTGCTGTTTGTGGCCGTGTAGCTGCTGCTGGAGGGGAATGAGGATGCTGTAGAGGAGTGGTGGCTGTGTTCTGCATGTTACAGTTGCTAATTGGCTGCTAGGGAGATGCTGGACTGCAAGTATGAGGTGGAAGAGGAATAATGAGTTCTGTAGGAGTGGGACGGTTGAGTTGTGATGAAGATTGTTGGTGTTTCTGGTTGTATGGATAGGCGGTTTCGTCAAAGGTGACATAGCGTGAGATGAATGTCTGAGCACTGTTGATGTGATAACATAAGTGCCTTGTGATGGTCGCTGTATCCGGTGAATACACAGAGAAATGAGCACGGTTCTAATTTGCTGCTTCAATAGGGGCAAAGCCAAAGAAAATATAAACATCCAAAGGTTTTAAGAACTAATAATCTGAGGGTTTTTTTAGTAGTACTTCAAATGGTGATTTGTAGGCTAACTTTTTCATGTGCATTCGATTTATAAGTAACTTGCAGTTTGAAATGGATGTAGCCAATATGCAGTGGGAAGGAAGTTTGAAGGAGTAGAGGGCGGCTTGTTTCAACAATATGTCTATATCCTTTCAGCTTTTCCATTCTGAGTGGAACTGCAAGGAGAGGACAGAATGCGCTGGATGCCAAAGTGGTGAAGGGTTTTAGCGAATTTTTTATATTCTCCCCTGCCATCTAATTAGAATTTCAGAATTTTAGTACTTAACATATTATCAACCATCAATTTAAAAGACAAAAGATATCATGTGCATCAGATTTTTTATATAAAGGACATAGCCATGTAAAACTTGAAAAAGCATAAATAAATGTAATATAATATTTGTATTATTCGGAGGTTGACATAACAGGTGCTGAACCCCAAATGTCAGATACAGTTAGCTCATGTGGTTTTGTATATGTAGTAGTGGATGTAGGTAGAGGAAGTTTGTGTTGTTTTGCCATATGACATGTGTGGCAAGTAAACTTTGGAGGAACTCGAAAAGATAAGGAAGAAGGCAGATGGTTCAGTTTGTTGGTTGAAGGATGACCAAGACAGTTGTGCCAGAGGTTGATCTCATTTAGCTTTGTGGAGTATGCAACGGGAGTGGTGGATGCGGAAAGGGTATAAAGCTCCTTAGAAAGCGTGCCTCGTAGGATCTCCTTCTTTGTGAGGGTATCCTTGATCACACAGAAAAGAGGATGAAATTCTATAAAGACATTATTACCCTGAGTAAATTGGTTGACTGAGATCAAATGCTTGGTTAGATAAGGAACATGAAAAATATTTTGTAATGAAAAGGAATGAGAGGAGTGGTTTAGAAATGTGCAACCTGTGTTGGCTATGTCCAAAGGTTGTGCCATTTCCGATTTGCAATTTTTCAATGCCTTGGTATAGATTTGTGTGTCGGATGTACTCAGCATTTGGTATAGCATGATGACTAGCTCCTGTATCAAGAATGCTGCGGCATAGTATGGCGTCGGAGGAGGTGAACGCATGGCTGGATATTGAGCATAGTTCTGTCTATGGTAGCAATTTATGGCAAGGTGCCTGGGACGGTTGCACAATTGGCATGCGATGGTTGGATGACTTCTTCCACTTCCTCGGCAGTATCCGCAATACTCTTCCTCTTGGGCGATAGTGAACTGGATGTGCGGTGGTCTGCTGAAAACAAAATTATTGTAGTTCAATTGTATTTGCGAGAGTGACAAGAGGATTTGGATATGAGTACATTAGGTCATGCTTGATGAGTATTCCAGTAAACTCATCAAGGGATATGGGTCAACACGTGTTGTGATTGCAGCTTCTAAAGAGGCATACTCTGAGCCAAGCCTGGTTAGAACGCTTAGTATCAATTGTTGATCTGAAACTGGTGAAGCCGCAATATTAAGTTGATGGGCTAGGTTTTTGACAGGTTTTTGACACGTTATATGAACTCTTGCATATTCATGTGGCCCTTTTTAAGACTTTTGAGTTGATCTCAAGTTGTTGAAGACGGACCTGAGAGGTGGATGCAAGCTTTGAGGATAGAGCATTCCACATTGCTGTTGCCGCTTCCTTTCTGACCACTTGGGCGAATGTCTTCTCAGTTTAGGTTGAAATAAACCAACTAATGATTAGTTGGTCTTTCTTGAACCAGGCGGCATACTCGAGATTTGGTAGACCACTGTTTTGCAGGGTAGGGGTTGGAGGGGGTTACGATCTGTCAATGAATCAGAGCAGTCCACGTGCTCGGAAAATAGGTAGGAACTAAGAGCGCCACAAGACATAGTTCGTACCGTCCAATTTGACGGGAAGCAGACGGTGGATAGCTGTTAGGGCTGGAGCTTCTCCGATTGGTGCTACAAACTGTGCGGAAGACAAATTTGTCGATGATGCAGTCGGCGACTCCATGTGAGATCAATCTCACCTTCTCTATTGGCTGACAATCGGAGTCGTGACCTCTTTGTCGAGCAAAGGAGTTGCCAAACGTTACGCTCTCACTCTCTCTGATACCATATTGAAAGGCAAGATATGTTCATTCACGTAAGAATGCCTTATATAAGAAGAGGTGAATGGTTACAAAGGAACGGAGGAGATGTGACCGTATAAATACTACGAAAGGTAGAAACAAAATAAAAAACAGAATAACAAGCAAATATTTAAGAACAGAGGACAGCTCATTAAAAATAGAATAAAATTTTGTGTTATATAATAGCTAAGCAAATTTAGATATATTTAGTTGACATGTTTAGATGATACATTAGTTGCTTCTAGTGATCCTATGCTAGAAATATTTCATGGAAGTAGAGCAATCATGTAGTCACTCAACATCACTAAACCAATGTACTTCAACTTTCACTTGCATAATTATTTCCTTGCGTAGTAGACAAATTGACATAAAGCCCAAGAAAAGTATATATCCAAGACAAAATTATACGTTTGAATATCTTACTATAAATGCTGGGAAGAGGAATATCATTAGCTAAGGCACTCAGATTAGCTATACTTGGCAGTATCCATAATTATGGTCGTAACGAGTCAATTCATTTTAAAAGCATGCTTATGAATATAGTCCATCAAACATGGGGAGGATGCATTGACGACCTATATTAAGCATGGATACAACTTTCCTTCAAAGAAAATGTAGAGGAACATTGCTTAAAATTGATACATAAACTCTAAAAATGGGTTATTACCCCTAACTTTGGCTTTGTTTAATCAGAAAGCAATGAATGACAAGGTTCGTTTCGTCACTCACACAGTTCAATAATCGGAATTAGCACACTAAGAGTATATCAGGCAAGTGTCTAAGACGTTTCTTTTGGCTGTTCACAAAAACCGTTTATAGGATCTAAGGAAATTTTCAAAAGCTATGCACAATTTGACTATTTGAGCTTGAGAGAAGTGGAAACAATCCATAAGAAAATAGTAAAGAGCAAGTAGCATTGATGATTTATACAAGTACAGTCAGCAGATGCACAATCCAGCTTTAAAAAAGATGCGCATAAATGGTTTGTTAAAAGTGATGAAAGTAAATGTGGTTTAAAGGCAGAGAGTTCATGTACAGCAACTTGATGCTTCAGTAGGGTTCTACAACACACCTGCAGGATTCCCTAATCAAGCATTTTTTGTGCCTTAACATGATATTATTGGATCATTCTTGAAACATTCTGTTAAAACCACAATGTTAGCTTCAAACAATAAAAGTAATTTTTTTTATGTTCTGAAACTTTGCGATAAGGCCGCACTAGAATAACAAATACTGAAAACGGTTCAGTTCCTAATACCAAGATAGTTTTGCAAAGGGACGAACCGTTGCCTGCAAGAGTTAACTGGCTAAATATGAAAAAATACAAAAACGTTGAAAGACAAAACCGTCCTGTACATAATAGACATTAAAAATATTAAAAAAAAAAATAATGACAATAATAGTAACATGTAATATAAAACAATAGGTGCCAGCTAGCTCAGTAAAGATTATGTTACTTGTTGCTAAAATACAAGCATCAAAACCCACCTATCACTAGCAATCCACCCACCGTCTACCAAAATATAAAGCACATCATCAGCCCGACAGCTTAGATTCACATTCATATGATTGTACGCATAGTTAAGATCCCAATATCGAAGTACAGACAAAAAGTAAATATATATTTTCCATAGTGGTTGATAGAAAAATAAATGGTTTGATCATTTAAATAAAATTATAATATCACAATTCTAAATTTGCCCTCAATTTTAGTAAAAAAGTTAACGATGCTAATTTTTAAACTTAATTTATCACTTTTTTAAAATTCATGGACCATTTCAAGCACTTTTGAAAACCATAAATAAAACGAGTATCTTTGTAATACTCAAGGACTATTTCGTTATAAATTCAAGAAAATTATTTGCACAAACTAAACAAACATCACTATAAAAGCAAAGATAAAGAAAAATAAAAATAATAGCACGTACTAAAATTAAGATTGAAACTATAGTGAGGGTACAGGGGGCACGTGCCCATACTAGCCCCACATAATTTTATATATTAAATATTAATATATGCTTATTTTATATATAAAAATATTAACACACAATTAAGCTTAGTATAAAGCAGCAGTTCAGTGTTAGACTACCAGTTTAGGAAGCATGCTTTTGCGTCCAGCTAGCACCTTATTTTTCTACATTTTTGTAGTTCTTTTAAAGCCCAACGAGCAAGCACTAGATTAAGAGAATTACTAAAGCTTGATCAATTTATTTTCAGATTTAACACTTAGTGTCTATTTATTTCAGGCTAGCTTCACCCTTATCTAGCTTAAGAGATAAGTAACTGATCTTGGTTAGCTAATTATTTAACCCAGCGCTAGCTTAAATAAAAATAGGCCAGAACTGGACAAATAAAATTAAGCCATTTAAGGCATCAATTATCTTTTATTATGCTATTTAAGAAGTAAATATCAATTAACATTACGTTTTAACTAATTACATATTAAGTAACAGATTATTAATTAAGTATATAGTTAGTAATTACATTATAAATGCATACTAATTGCATATTAATTAGCATTATATTTCTTAGCTACAGCCATCATTTTTTTCATTTTTGTTAATCTTTTATGTTTTATTAAAGCCCGGCTAAGCAAGAATTGAATTAAGAAAACTTACTACCACTTGAGTATTTTATTTTCATATTTAATAAGTTCATATTCGTCTCAAGGTTAAACTTCAAACTTATCTAACTTAAGAGCCAAATGGCTTACCTCACTTAGCTAATCCGTTAATCCAGCTCCAACCTAAACATAACTAAACTTAAATCGAACATACAAAGTAAGCTAGAACTATCTGTTTTGTGCTATTTAAAAAGTACATATTAATTAATACTAAGTATCAGTAAGCATTAATTAACTATGTTTTAAATATTACATACATATCAAAACTTTCAATATCACAAATCAACTCTTATTATATATATTTATAGCATATATATAAATTTAAAATACTTGGTGTTAAATATTATAATTAATAAAAAAATTATGATAAATATGTAAAAACCTTTTATTTTATAATTCATGATAAGTAACCTAGGCTCCAACATTTTTCGTCATGCTTCTATTTATTTTTAAGCTCAGCCAAGCTGCCTCAAAATAGAAGAATAAAAGATCACATAAAAAACTTCTCCATCTTTCCTCTTGAATTTACTTTTCAAAAATACTTGAAAGCCTCAGAAAGCGAACTAGCACGAGCACTGGAAAGGTTTACACTATGTTGGCGATTCTTCAAGAATACAGTGCATAGGCAAACAAAGTTTCTAGCCTAATTTTAGCGAAGGAAAAGATGATAATTTTAAAAGGCGCAATAAAACTAATTTTTTACATATCACAGGGGTGAAGCATAAGCCCTGAGAAGCACCAGCTATAATTATAGCATTTCATAAATACTGAGAGCCAAAATTTATCTTTCATATTTTTTGGAATGTGCAAAACCATGACCATGGAAAGCAATGGCTTTAATGCTATGTTTCAAAAGAGATAGGGGAGAGATATAAGAGATGAGGGCTCAGTAAGTGGTATTAATTGGACCAGGAGAATAAAGTTAGCTTTTCAAATTTAGATCTTATAAAAAGTAACTGATATAAAACCTTTTAAAATAATATACTAAAACATATCAACAATTGAGTAAAAATCAATGTTAAATACTTTTACAGCAAACTTGGTTGGATGCTACGTGTAATGTTATTAATATAGTATGCTATTCAAATAACATGTAATTTCAATAGCATTGGTATTGAAGTTACAGTGATTGGTAAGTTCACTCTAGGAGTCAAAAGCACATTTGGCTGAGTATATGTCATGCTTTTGATGATAAAAAAAATTAAGGAAAAAACTTATAATACTAATTATTTTTATGCTGAGTGTTTTCAAGTTTAGTCAGGTTGTGCTTAATTCAAGCTTAGCTACTCAACATAATGCAAGAGCTAGAGGATCAAGCCTTGCAGCAATACTAGAAGTAATGATGAATATCAAGGATCACCAGTAAGACTAGAAGGATGGCTTTGCAGTTTATAAGCAATAGCTAGAAGCAAAGATGAATCCATAAGATGAAGAATGCAATAGGAGCCTTAATTCTTTGGAGGCTCTTAAGTGCTAAGAATTAAAAAAGTAAAATCACTAATGGCTCTCTATGCTCACGAAACACCTTAAAATCTAGGAGCCTTCTAGAGACTTCACTCCAAAGCTTTGTAAGTTCTTATCCTCCTAGCACTCCAAAGCTTTGCAAGTTCATTTTTTAAAGTTTTATTTGTTTTATTGTTCTTATCCTACTCTTGAGAGATTGTGCAAGAGGAATTTTTAAGCAGCTCCACCTACGCAAAGACTCGACAAGGAGGGAAATTTATGTTGCTTCACAACCAAGTTTTGCATTAAGCAAGGAAGATTTCTCTTCTTGTTGGTTGAGCAAATAAGAGACTCATTTAGATTGAGTAAATTTTCAAAGAAGAAGAATCTTCGAAGAGTTAACATAAGACAATAGATTCTGAATCACTAAAAGTTTTTTATTTTTCATAAACTTGTATTTTTCTTCTCTTTATGCGCATGTATTTTTCTTTATTTGTGTGATTGTGCTTGAGCATTATTTTTAATTAATCTGTGCTTTTAAGATAATATTTATTTATCCTAAATTAAAGTTCAGATTTTCTAAATTCTAAAAATTAATCAATTCACCCCTCTTAGTTGATCATTTATGTTATAAAAGTTAACTCAATATTATTTGTATGTTATGTGTTTTGTTACAATATTCTTAGATACCTCACAATTATAGAAATATTTTATTTCCTTTATTTTTATGTCGGCAATATATTGATCGCAACAAGAGCTGAAAATGCAAGGACGATGTAGGGAAGACAAGCAATGGGGAAAAGCACATCAGTACTGGCCACAGAGCAACAACCACTAATCTAGCGAAAATTGCCAACAACAGGGAATGGAGGTGAATTTAGCAATTTGGTGTAATCCCAATATTGAAAGTTTTTTTAACGTTATCCAAATTACATTAGAGAACGACAAATTTAGTGAATAAATCTAGTTCAACAACTTGGTATTCAACCAAAACAGCTGATATCTTATGGTTATTAGAAGGCGAGATAACAACAAACACATTAAACACAATCATGGATGCGACAAGCCTTGATGCTCAGCAACTCAGGGAGTACGCCTGCCCCCATATGCATATGCTCCTAAAAATACATGCTAACTTTGGTCTTCCCCACCCGGGCAATCTCAAAAAGGTATTTTAAAAAGTCGAGAAAATAACTAATACACAAGACAATATGGCAACCTTGAATTTAGAGATTTAAAAGATCTTAGTCTATATCCTCTAAATCTAACCAAACTCGATTTATCCATCCGATACCTTAAACAGAGATTTAAATCTCTCAAATCTAAAAATTGGCACCATTAATTTACTAAATCCAGCTTACCCAGATGAATTACAATATCCATCTTTGAGAATTTAGTAAATTCTCAGTTACTTAAATCCATGTGGTTACCAAACATCCCCTATATGGTTGATTTCTTGGCCACTAGGAACACCTATGAATAAGAATTTATTGCTCAAAACTTTCCATCACAGTTTTCTTCTGTTAGACTATTGTCATCGATTAATTTATTGATTTATTCCCTGACTTAAGCATAATAAATAGTATAGCACTTTATACTGATCATGACACATTTTCAAGCTGTCAAAGATATTCACAAGGGAAGATGACATTTAAACCAGTTATCACAACAATATTAGCAAAGACAATAACAAAATAATAAGACTTACAATAAAGGGCCAATTAAAAAAAGTCAGAAGAAGAACGATGATGTACAGAGGCAACAACAGCATAATCGTTCATAACGATTAGGTATAACATCTACAAGTTATAGAATTAACCATACCATCGAGGATTGGATCATCACCACCATCTATACACAACCTGGTAGTATTTATCCTTTAGCCACCTGATACTCTTTCTCAGAGAGCCCTTGACATTGCCTTCGACTGAATACACCTTATAGCCAGCGATCCTCTTCCTCCTCTGAAACTCCGGATCGTTGAGCCAACCCTTGAAAGAAGGGCCTCCCTTAAACTTCTCTAAATTCATCTCCTTCTGGGTGTGGGTGGTGGCATGGGGTGCACTGTAGCTCCTCAGATCGTAAGAATGGGGCGGTGGCCCCTGGGCTCCATAATGCTCCATCTGAACGCCATCATAGGCATTGAATCTCCATCTGTTATCCTCCATCGGAGACTAGGGCCCTTCCTTTTCTTCGATAACCAAAAGAGAGATTGGAGAGGAAAGTATTTGTGCGACTTTTTTAGGGGATTCTCGCGTTGCGTCTGCTTGCAAATGAGGGAAATAGTGAAATTCGTGCTGAGGAGCGGCAGTCATTCTTCATCTTGGTCAAACAAATTTGGTTTGAAAATCTTCAAAATTGGTTTCTTAAGAATTTTGTAGTGCATGAGTTGTCATAATTCTTTCGCTATCTAATATTCTTTTTTATAAACAATTAAATATTTTTAATAAATAAATTTATTATTTATTTAATATTAAATTTAAATATATTAATTTCAAACAATTAAATATTTAATATTTTTAGTAAATAATCTATAAACTTTTATATTGATTTCAAAATTCAATCACGAAACCATAATTTTATTTATGGAAGCAAGAAAAAGTTTTAAACATTATTTATTAACAAATGATATTTGTCAATTTTTTGGTTGAGAACTTTTTTTTCTTACTTCTTTTTAATATTTTAAATAAGAGAAATATTATTTAGATTTGTTAATATGACATCCAATAAAACTCATCCATTTAGAAATTATTTTATTAGTATTTATTTATTTATATTAAAATAATATTAATATTATTTTTAAAATTTGTATTCAAAAATCTTATTGAATAAATTATTCAATAATCTTTTCAAAATATCTTAAGAATATACAATAAATGTTCTTTTTAATTTAAAAATCATTTCGTTTAATTTTACTTGTAATAGCATTCTTCTTTAAATACATAATTAAATTTATTGCATGCATTAATTATTATTTTATAATGAGGGAACTTTATTTTCTTTTTTTAAGTAAAGAATTTATAATAATAATATAGAAAAATAATGATAAGATAATAAATAAAAAATAATTTAAATATTTTTGCTTATAAAAAATTCTAAATACTATGAGTATTATTACATAGTTTTTTATATCTCCCAAAAAGTATGGATGATTAGGATTTAGGAAGTTAAGTAAAATAAAAAAGTATTAATAAATTTATTTTTGCTTGTGTGGCCCATAAAAATATTTATTTTAAATCTTAAATCCTAATCATCTATACTTTTTAGGAAATATTTGAGTGTCTAACTAATATTTTTCATCTTTCATTTGACTTTTAATAACAAAAGTTTATAGAATAATTCAATTTTTTTGGAATCTAATTGTTGTTGGAATGTTTAATTGACTTAATAACAAAATTTCTAAAATAATTCAATAGAAAATTTATTAAATCTTACTTTACAATTGAAAAAAAGAAAAAATAAATCACTCAAAAAAAATCACAAAAAAATATAAAAATTGTTACATAGCTCTCAAATATTTTCAAAAAGTATGGATGATTAGGATTTAAGATTTAAAAAATATATTTTAATGGGCCCCACAAGCAAAAGTGGATTTAATAATATTTTCTTATTCCAATTAACTCCCTAAATTCTAATCATCCATACTTTTTAGAAAATATTTGAGAGCTATGTAGCAATACTAAAAAAATATAAACATGCAAATTGTGAAAATATACCAAAAAAAATTAGTTGTGAAAATGTACTATTAAGTAAACCCAAAACATAATAACCAAATAAGTGCCACAACAAATAAATGACACATCAAGAAACGAACAAAATCAATATAAAAGCATCTTTGGATTTGTCTAACCAGAGGCTAGAACATCCTTGGGAGTGTGCGCTCATGGCTTATGAGTCAAGAAGCATCTAATGGTGTAACAACTCAAACTCTTAATACAAAGGTATTGTCTGCTTTGGCCTGAAAGGCCTCACGGTTTTGTCCTCAGAAGATAACTTCCCAGCAGGTCACCCATCCTGGGAGTGCTCCCACATGAGCACGCTAAACTTTGGAGTTCTTATTAGGAACTCCACTATTATCTGAAAATGCATCTCAATGTTTAAGAATTTCATTTATTACTACTTAACAGGGTCTTCACAAATGGTAAGCATCCTTATCCTTTAAATATCCTTTTAGACACATAATTGATATTTGTTATAGAAAGGAAGAAGTAATTGAGAGGTAACAAACCTAATTAAATAATAAATAAATTAATTAAATCAGCAAGTAATCCATCTCTTTAAGCGACATCCAAAGCATAAAAATGATCAAATCTAATTTATTAAACCAACAAGTTGCATATGAACCAAGAAGGACGGGCTAGCCTGTGGCGACCCGTGCCCTAACAAGGGAAGTTGGGGTGGTCGTCACTTGGCAAATCCCTCACTTAACATTAGGTTAGGTTATAATCCCCAATCCACTAATAAGGTAAGGATGTACATTATATAACAGTGGAATCATTCACTAAATAATATACATAATAATCAGAGTGCAGAAGAAAGAAATAACAAGTTTACATCCATTAGAATCATAATGCAAAAAAATATAGAAAACGTGCAGCTTAGAATAAAGTATGTAGTAAAGGAAAATATGATGAGTTCCTGTATTATTACAACATTTTAAATAAGTTCTAAGCAGAAATAAAGGATACTCACCTTCACTTAAATAAAAGTAAGCAACATAAACTAAGACTCCTCAGCTCCAATGGGCTTCTCCTCCTGGAATTGCTCCTCCACAGGTGCTAATTCATCAAAATGCTCCAAATATGACATTTTCAGCTTCACAATGCCAAGGTCCCAGCTAAAAAAAGAGAAAATTGATTAGACAAATTGTCTAAGTATATTTTAAGCTAATTATTTAATGTTATTTTAAGACATCACTTTAAACTTTAAATAATTAAAGCAAGCAACAAGCTACAACAAATAGAAAAAGCTAAAAATACAATATTTATAAATTAAACAAAAAGTGAGGTAAGAAGATATACCTCAACCCAAAGCGTAACAAGATTATGTAATATATATGTATAATAAATTGTAAATACTAAAAAAAAAAATCATCCTAACATGCTTATGCTTATGTGAGCTTATGCAGATTAATAAAAGGTAAACTGATCTGTGATACATATAAGTAAATTGAATCAATAACTGGCATCCTACTATACATAATGTAAGCAAGTACTAAACAAAAGTTGAACTACAATATAAGTAAACATAAAGCATATGAACTGTAACTGAACTGTATCATGCATATTACTTAGCTTCTTAAAACTAAGGTGGAAAAATGTACTGAACTGAAGAAGTGGAAATACATATGCAGCAAATATTTAGTTATTTTACTTTACTCTTATGGACACATCCAGAAGTAATTGAGGAGTCAAGCATATCTGCAAGATTGAAGTGGATTCCCATACCTAGACACAACTCTTCCCAATAAGTATGTGTCAGGTAATCCTTATTTCTCCTTACCGTCTGTCCATTGGCAATAATGTGTATACACAATCTTCCGTCTAGAACATGAATCCAATGCAAGTGTTTTCCTAATTTTTTATGTTTTAATTCTATGCACCGATATTATCTTGTATGATATGCTCAATGTAAAAGGCTCAAAACACAAGGAATGCAGAGCATCAAAGTTCAATAGTAAGAAAGAGACTCTACTAAATACATATAATACCATTATTGTCTAATTTATCCATTATAATTATTCTAAGTTTATACAAGTTCAGGATTTCTAATATTCTACTATCAAGTATAAACTTAAGTTAACGAACTTATAATGGTTAAAAGAAATTAGAACTAATCATGTTTTAATAGAATTTAATCGGAGACACTTACACAAGTTAAGAATAATAAATCAAAATGTCATAATTAATGATTTTAATTAATCCAAACCAATCTTGATTAAGATAAACCAAGATTGAGGGATTAAAAATTAATCTCCAAATATTGGGGTTTAATCTCTTAGTCCAAACGTGGTCTTAGAGGCTAAGGTTTAAATCCTAATTCTCACGGACTAAAGATTAAGGCTATCTTATTAAGTAAAATCAAGCTTAATAGGATGGATCTATAAAACTTAGACTAAAATTAAAATACAAACTAATTATGAATAAAACCAAGATTTCATTCATTGTGTAACCCATTTACCTAATGAATGAACTCTAATCAAAATCTACATTTAAAATCCTAAGAAAAATACTTAAGGTTTAAGGGAGAATCCTAACCTAGGAAGAATTATGAGTTTCATGGGAACATATATTAATAAGCTTAACTAAGTTAATATTGATTCTAAATCATATATATTACTGATTTTACTAACTAGATCAGGTTTCTAAGATTTGAGAATACTTAAACCTAATTTTGAGCAAAATTATCATTTTGCCCTAAGGGCTTAAAAAACAATTTTTTGATTTAGAGTTACAAATTAAAATTTGTTAATGGAAAATGGTTACTTACTGTCTAATATGAAGATTGATAGTAAGTACACCCAAATCAGCCAAGGATTAAACTTAATGAGATATAATTAAGGATTTAGCTCATTAAGGGAAATTTAGTCATTTTACTTAGTGAAATCTGAATTTTCAGTTATATCATTCTTATTTACTGTCTAAAGTTTCCATAGAATTTAAGATCACTAAATTCTGATATTATTTGTCTAAGTTATGGCTAAAATAGTATTGGGGTCTAAAAGGATAATTAAGGAGTTTTTGTTAAGGTCCAAGAACTTGGTGCTATCCCGAGGGATTAGACGAATACAGTCTCGTTATAGTAAATCTCCCAAGACTAAGAGTGTATTAAGCGGGTACTTATTCCTTAGTTTGATTGAAATACAAATCGTCAATGGGCTGTGCCTCCTAGTAAAGACCGCTTCAATAGGTGTGGCTCAAATAAATTAAGTAATTAGAGTCACCTTCTTTAAGACACTAAGTGTGGCTGTGAGTTAGGCATCTTAATAACTTAGCTTGAGATACAAATTTCCAACGGGCGATGCCTCCTATCGAAGACCGCTTCGTTAGGGTGGCTTAATCAAATTAAGTGATAAAAATCACATTCCTTACAAATGTGCTAAATATGTGTATACAATCATCCCTTTTAATGATCTTTAAATAAATCTTCAACTTTAACCAATTTTTGTTCTAGAGACTAGGAGTCAAAATCATTTTAGCAGGATTCTACACAGTGAAGACCATAAATTCATTATTTATATTTAAGACTTTATGGATTTTTTGGATTTTCCCACATATAGAATAGAAGCATGGGCATAAACATGAGCATGAGCATTTCAGTAGTGATGTATGAGTATGAGTGACAAATTATGGGTTACGAAATATTGCATACATTGACTAAGGAATTTCAGGATGCATTGGCATCACCATATTGTCTTCCCAACTGCGTGTATGTATACATTGGACCATACGACTCATAGCCTTTCAGTGATAGTTCTGTTACATACCATGGCATACTGTGTTGTCGTATATTTGGGTGCATCATTCCAGTGACATATAGTACAATATTGGACATTTTTCATATTAATTTCTGAGCATTTGATATTTTTGTTTACTTTCAGTATTCAGTTTTGATGGAGTTTTACTTTGCTTAGTCTTTATAGTTTCAGTTATATAGTGCCTTTACTATTATTTTCTACATTCGTGTTTACTTTACTGTCTACTGTATTTACTTTAAAACTGCTTAGTTAATTGCAATGTATTAGACTTCGTGTCTAACACGGGGTACTTTTAGGATCTGGCAATTTGCTAGATCCCGAGCAGCTTGTAGAGACAGGGCAAGAGGACTTACAAGAGATCCAGGAGGAGTATGTGGAGCCTTAGTGGATCAGTCTTCCACCTTTTACTTATGGCTTTATTTTCAGTACTTCAGATAGACTTTACTTTTCATATTTTAAATCAATTATAATAATTCTGGATGTATTTTACTTTTATTTTTTGAGATGAATATTTATAACTGCTCTATAATGAATGTATTCTGGATATTTTGCTTTAACTTCCACACTCTGTTAAACTACTATACTTAATATTGTGATGTGATTAGCATACTGGAAATGCTGATATATTGATAACGTATATTGGATTCATATTTACCTCTTTAAATCTAATATACGTATTAGTCTAATGCTTAAGACAAATATTCTACCCTTATCTTAAGTATTGACTCTTGATCCCATACTTAGGTTCGAGTTAGCAGCCTTCAGTGTGGCTCAGTCTCTTAACTTATTCGGGAAGATGAGTTATGCTTGTTTTCCCGAGTGACGCACCGCTCCGCCGCCGATCTGATTATAATTGTAACCTTTTGCGTGTGGCGACGGGGCGGGGCGCTACAATAAAGAGCTTATGTAGACTATTAAAAGTAATTTAAGAATCTTAATTTTATTAATCACACCTTAATTACCCTAATTTAGGATTAGTGAATTAAGCCTTAGATTAACCTCTAATATTGGTAAATCTAGTTCCTCATGCTTTATTAAGTGTATTAGAGTCTATGAATGAGATGGGATCACCTTAGTATGCCCTAACTGTAACAACCCTAGGTTGTAACTCTGATATATATATATATATATATATATATATATATATATCTTAATCAATTTTTAATTTCAATACCATTGCTTATATAATATCAAATTGAACATATCATGAAGATTCGAAGCCCATTGAACTTCTCTTAGTCAAAGAGGATATTTTGATCAATCTAAATGTCCTAGATTAAACCTAAAATATTTTGATCTCAGAACTATAATCTGATTACATTTTTGAATTCTTCACCCCCAAATTAGCTAAGGGTGAAAGTTTGGTATAATTTGGAAATCATTTAGACTGTAATTCATATTTAATTAAAATGGTCTAATTGCATAAAAGAGTTCATAATCTTTCCAAATTACAAATATATCCCTAACACTAAAATAACGGCCGGGATCCGCTTTGCGGACCGCGGGCGATCCGCTGCGGAGTATTCTGAGTTGTATAGTTCTTATTTGGATTGTATGAATCTTGTTACTTGTTTTTCTTCCGCACTCCGATATATTATAGTATGCTCATTCAGTGATTGGTTTTCTTTTGCCCTTTAGGGCACATCTTCCCTTGGCATTTGATTAAGAATGCCTATTCCTTAATCTGAATGCTAAGTGAGGGTTTGCCCGTTGATGACCACCTCTTAATCTGGTAGATTATGGGACGGTCGCCACAGTTGGTATCAGAGAACTCCATAAGGTGTCAGATTGGAAATTGTATTCCTATCTACCTAATGTATAGTTCTTCTGACTTACAATCATTAAATGAATACTAGAATAACATCCATATTACCTTATACTCAGAATAGTGAACCTAAAATACTAAAATATGTAAGATAAAATGATAAATTACAAAACCTATATATTAGAAACTTAAGAGGTATAAATTTCTCAATCAAATTTATTGAACATGATTAAACATATAGGATATATAAAACTTGAGAAATGCTGACCTGGGACTATATCAGAAGATATGAAGCCATATGGGAATTAGACTTCTAGTGTGGACAACATTAAGGAAGATTTATAAAAGAAGTGTCAAAACTAGGAGTACAAATATTGGAACAAATGCTTCGCCATGCCATGTTTAGAGGATTTGAACTTCCTCCTTTAGCCAAAGAATGGCTAAAGTGTATGAAGAGAACTCTTGAAGCTATATACTGCCCTGATAATATTAGAGTTGAATTAGCAACAAGATTACTTCAAGATCAAGCAGAAGATTGGTGGGATGCCACTCTTCCAGAACTCACACGTATACGAAGGAGAGAACGTCGAGAAGTCACTTTTGAGGACCTCTGTCTTGCTTTTTCAGCCAAAGATATTAAATAATGTTCTAATAAGCTTGATGTACTTTCTTCTCATTGTACGAGTCATCTTGAAACAAGTAATAAAATAAACTCATTTCTTTTGAACTCTCTCAAAACACTATGATTTTTAAATACAGGTACAAAATGAATCCCGGACAGTCATCCTCAACCCCTCCTGCATCTGGCAGTGATTCTACCCAACTCAATGCACTTTCAGATGTAGTAAAAACATTAGTAGCAACCAATGCCCAACAATTAGAAAGGATAGAGAGATTGATCACGATGTAGCATAATCCGTCCCCAGCATCTGTGAATCCTATACCTTACCATCCTTCCCAACAATATCAATAGCCTACATATGGTCTTTTACATAGCTTTATTAGATTGAGAACCCCTAATTTTAATAGAAATATGTCAGCCATGGACACAACCAACTGACTCAAAATAGTGGA
The DNA here is from genome assembly GCA_016760335.1 of Gastrodia elata. Lineage (NCBI taxonomy): Eukaryota > Viridiplantae > Streptophyta > Magnoliopsida > Asparagales > Orchidaceae > Gastrodia > Gastrodia elata. The sequence continues at coordinate 36,861,985 of CM028680.1, read as the reverse complement.
AGTGAATTTAACAAGTATTAACTATCAAGATGCTGAATCAATCAGATTAGTCACTTACATGTTCTAAGAAGAAGCTGAATACTGGTGAGATAACCTCTGCCATACACTTTTTGCTAATTACTACATTGAGGAGATCCCTTGGCAAGAATTTGTAGAAGCATTCCGAGCAGAATATATACCCCCTTCAGTTTAGAATAACTTGGGTGATATGTTTCTTAGACTGAAGCAAGGGAACAACACACTCTCAGAATGTGACTCTGAATTTAGACAACTAGCTCGGTTTGCACCAGATATGGTGCAAACGGAGGGTGCACGTTTCCATAGATTTCTGAGTGGACTTCGGAACTCAATAAAGGACCATGTGGTGCCATTGAGACTATCCAATTTTACAGAACTGATTGAGACAGCTCATGTCATCGACCAGCATCAATCTTAGAAAGAATCTAAAAGAACCATTAGCTCAACCTCGTACAGGGATAATAATCCCAAAAAGACTAGATTTTCTTCAAGGAAAGTTTATCAAATTGAAGCAGAGCCTATACCCTCAAATTCATATAATGGGTATACAAGACCTCATCCATTCAAAAGTGTTATCATAATAAGCAATGTTGTTACACATGTGGAAGGAAGGGACATTTCTATCGACAATGCAATTACGATGTGATAATCGATGGTGCACATATTGACCATCCTAAGAGAAATCAAGTTCTTAATCCTACTCTATCCAATCGTAGGAGTCAACCTCTTACCATTATGCCTTCTCAGCAACCTACAATATTAGCTCAAAGGAAGGTTGGAAGTAATACAACTCAACCTAGTACCTCCAAGCCTCCTCAACAATAAGTCTTTAGAAGGCCATCTGGACCTACCAAGGTTTACACCCTTACTCCAATAGAGGCTACTGAATACAATAATACCATATCAGGTCCATATATTTAATTCTGAATTCTTATTCTAAGCATTAGTAAATTTGAATAATCATAGCTAAGTATGCTTAATTTAGGAACCATTTGTGTTAATGACTATCCTTACAAAATATTATTTGATACGAGAGCAAGTCATTTATTTATATTTGAAAGCTTTGCTAAGAGTCTAAAGTTGCCATGTTATAAGATGGCTAGAACTTTAAATGTTGAGCTTCCTTCGGGAACCCAACTTGGCACAACTCAATTTTGTAATCTCCAAGTACCCTTGAACAAGAAGGCATTTCAGGCGAAGTTAATCATTCTACCTATAACAAATTTCAATATCATATTAGGAATGAATTGGCTTAGTGCTCATAATGCTATGATTAATTGTAAATAAAAGAAGATTGCTCTGTCATCACATGAAGTGCTGAAACCTTCATAGGGAGGTTTAGTACCCAGTGCTCATTAATTAATGCAATTCAAGCATAAAAGTTGGTAACTAAGGGTTGCATTGCATCCTTGGTCACCATGATTGGTGAAAATAAAGAAGATATTCCACTTTTAGAAATCAGAGTTGTCAAAGAATTTCCAGAGGTATTTCCAGAAGATCTGCCTGGGTTACTGTGGCGACCGGGGATCGAAGTTCGAGAGTCTTTAAAGAACAATTCATCTCAATTGAAAAATATATACATCTTTATAATTCAAAAAGGATATAATAAAATAAAAAAATAATTCATAGTCCTTTTATACATAGAGCCAAAACATATATGAAAAGTTACAACAGCTTGAATTTTTACAAAATAAGAAATAAAATATCTGCATTCTCATTGCTTCTTTAAATTCTTCCTCTTTTAATTTGGCAGATCTTCTAAGTTCTTTAATTATTAAAACCTGAAAAATTCAGTTTACCAGTCAGGTAGGAGCACGCAAATTGTTCTTATAAGAATAAATCTAGCATCCTATAATAGGTATGAATCACATATGAAAATGACTGAAAAACTGCAAATAGAGTAAGCAATTTCCAAATGCAATTTCTGCCCTGCAAAATAGCAGTGAAGATCAATATATATGAAATAAATCCTATCAAAAGCATATGTAACAATAAGTCGAGTCCGGAGACCCCTGAGCCCAAATGGGTAAACCCATAGGCATAATCTGTAGGAAGCTTTCTCACCACCCGTCGGTAGCTTACTTAAATTAGGAACTGATGGTGTGTCTTTCCTCTGGATTTGCCTACTTCCTACAAGAGGCTAAATCCCTCCATATAACTCCCAGGGGCTTACTAGCTAGCCCAATCTGTACAGATTCCAATTTTGCATTCCACCATCCAAAGACAAACACCACAAATATATATAAATTCTTTTTGTTACATACTTTTTGATATAATTCTTTTGCAGATTAAAATGCGGTAAGCAGTGCAAATAATACTCAAATAGGAAAATAGCTCAAATAAGAATACTGAAATAAGACTTATAAGTAAATTTGTGTACCTTGTTTTGATAAAAATCAACCAAATTTAATTTCTTTGATCTGCCAAAATAATGAAATTTATTAATTTAATATTTTCATTATAATTTGTGGTTTTATGATTATAAAATGATTATTTTGTTTTATTAGAATTATTAAATTATATAATTATTTATGCTTTATAAGGTCAAATTGAGAATTTGATCTTATAAGGGTATTTTAGTAATTTCACCCTTAATATAATACAAATTTTATGTTAGTTTATTGAAGATTATATTCTAAGGTTTCTATAGAATCCAAATTTATCAAATTCTGATATGAATTGGCTAAGTTATAGCTGATCAAAATTCTATGGTTAATAATTAGGGTTAAATGTAATTAGTTTTATTTTAATCTAAAAAGTAAAATTTAATATTTCTAATAAATTTCTTATATTTTTCTGATAAATTTGATATATTTATTTATATGATTTGGATGAATATTTTAGGAGTTATTTTAAGTTTAAAGTTTTGGTATTATTTGATTTAAATAAATTTTATATAGATTAATATGAATTCATATATATAAATAGACGTGATTTGTTCTGTTTACTTAATTATATAAATAATACTTAGTATTTAATGATATTTATTTTTATTATTTTACTTTTATCTATTTATTTGATTTGCTTATTGATTCTAATTATTATGTTATATTATTTATTAACTTATCTGTTTGTATAGTTATTTATTTGATTTTTATTTATATTTATCTATATATAACAGAGTTATATATTATTATAATTATTATTATTATTGTATTTGATTTGATATATATATATATATATATTTATAATATTTTCTATTTTACTGTATTTTATTATTTATTTTACTGTTATTATTTATTTTAATAATATATGTATATATGTATATATTATTATATATTATATTATATTTTCTGTATTATCTATTTTTATTTATTCTGTTAAATTATATTTATTAAAATGTTATTTATTGATCTAAGAATTAATATAAATTTTAATATATATATTTTTATTATATATTATTAAGTATTAATTTATTTGTTTGTATATTTAATTGCATTTAATTAATTATTTATTTTAATATTTTTCTGTTTATATATTATTTACTGTTTTTATATTATTATTTCACTATTTTTTTTAAAATATTAATTAAGTTTATTATACGTATAAATATATATTTGTTTATCTATGTATTTATTTTATATTCTGTTTAATTATTATATTTTAAATATATTATTTTATTTAATCTGTTTTTATTTAATTATTTAAATATTATTTTATTTAATTATTTAAAATTTTTCTTTTTCTGCTTTTACAAATTTATATGTATATTTAGTATACAAATATAGTTATATTATAAGTATTTATATGTATATGTATGCTTTATTGTTTTAAATGCTATATTATATATTTATAAGTAATGATTATATAAGATATATTTATATTTAATACTAATGTTTTTCTGCAGGTGGGACCCGCGCGATGGAAGAGATTTGGACAATGGCGGGCCCCACTATTGATGTGTCCAGACTCGATTTGTCTGAGACCGTCATGTGGGCCCCATGGTTCTTAAGATGGCTGGACAGGTGGGTCCCGCCAGTACACACGTGGCAGACTAGCCACGTGGCACTTCTGGATGGCGTCATCTCCGCTTCCTGACCTCGCGAGCTTGCCACGTGTCCACCCTATGGGTCGGGTCCAACACTTTGGCCCGTCCCAGAAGACGATTCGTCTTCTTCAGAGGGTTCGCACGAAACGCGAACCCTAACCCTAACGCATCGATTTCGTTCGATTGCAGTTAGGGTTATGTCGAACAGAAAATATAGAATGGCTTGAGATAAATGATTTCATGAGCAAACAAAGAACTAAATTAGGTGAGGAGATACCTAAAAGTTGAGACGAACAGCCGAGAAATATCAAAGGTCTTAGCTAAACTCCCAAAATTTTTGATAAAGAATCCCTTCTCAGGGATTGACGAGTGCTATTAAGCTCAGGCTCGCAGCGACACCTGCCTCGAATGCTTCCATCTGGCGATTTCTATGAGCAGTGCGAGGCTGCGCTCGACACGCGTACTGTGCGTGGCGAACGATGGAAGGGACGAAGACGGGACCGTCCGATCCTTCGATCGGACGGTCAGGATTGACAGTCAAATTTAATTTTGAAAAGGAGACGGTGTCAGTTCTGGATGGATGGCGCCGTTAATACATAATTTAATTATATAATTATTTAATTTAATCAATTAAACTTAATTTAATAATTATTTTTCAAATTTTTTTTTAAAAATATCTTTCCTTGCTAATTGAGGTCTTCTGAACACAATGGAACACTCAGATTTTTGATCCGACAAATATTTAATTACTCAAATTTTTGGGTATTTAAAATAATATTAAAATATTCGTCTAAAAATCAATATCTTCCAAATACATTCAAAATTTCACCCTAGCTAATTTGGGGGTTGTGAACGCAATGGTGAAGTCAGATTTTCAATCTGAGGTCAAAATTATTTGAATATTATTAACAATTGAGAATAATATTTTGGTATTTTACATTCTCTCCAACTTAAAAGAGATGTCGTCCCGACATCAATCTAAAATTTAAAGACCTTTACAAGATTTAAAATTACTTACTAATGGAACAAATGAGGATATGCTTTCCTCATACTTGATTCTTCTTCCCATGTAGCTTCTTCTTTACGACAATTCTTCCATTTGATCTTTCTCATGGGAATGGATTTATTTCTTAATTACTTCTCATCTCGATCTAGAATTTCTTATGGTTCTATCACATAGCTTAGATTTGGTTGCAAATTGATATCTTCTACTTCTATTCTCATTGAAGGTTCAGATAAGCACTTTCTTAGTGAAGAGATATGAAACACATTGTGCATCAGACTTAGATGTGCTGGAAGCTTGATCTGATATGCCACTTGGCCCACGCTTCTCAAAACTTCAAAAGGTCCAATAAATCTTGGACTTAACTTCCCAGAAACTCCAAATCTGGAAATTCCTCTGAATGGGTTCACTTTCAAATATACAAAATCTCCAACAGAAAATTCAATATGACGATGATGAGCATCAAAATATTACTTCTGCCTGTCTTGAGCTGCTTTCATTCGATGCTGAATTATCTTTATCTTTTCTGTTGCCTGAAGAATTAAATCTGATTTTAATATCCTATTTTCTCCAACACTGTTCTAGGATAGAGGAGTGATACACTTTCTTCCATAAAGGGCTTCATAAGGAGCCATTCTAATACTTGCTTGAAAATTGTTATTATAAGAGAATTCTATTAATGGAAGATGATCATCCCAACTTCCTCCAAAATCTAAGACATAAAGGCGAAGAAGATCTTCTAGAGTTTGATTTACTCTTTCAGTTTGTCCATCAGTCTGTGGATGAAAAGTTGTACTCATACAGAGCTGTGAACCAAGATCTTGATGAACTGCTCTCCAGAATTTCGAAGTGAATCTACTATCTCTATCAGAAACGATAGTTTTTGGAATACCATGCAACCTTATTATCTCTTTTAAATAGATTATTGCCAATTTGTCTACTGAATCTGTTTGCTTAATGGGTAAAAAGTGCGCTGATTTGGTAAGCCTATCCATAATTACCCAAATAGAATCATTATTGGATTTTGAACGAGGAAATCCAGTTATAAAATCCATGGAGATATCTTCCCATTTCCATTGAGGTATAGCTAGAGGTTGAAGTAATCCATCTGGTTTCTGATGTTCTGCTTTTACCAGGTTACAGGCTTCACACTTTGATATGAACTCAGCTATACTTCTTTTCATTCCTGGCCACCAAAAATGTGATTTTAAGTCTTGATACATCTTATTATTCCCAGGATGAATTGAATATCTAGACTGATGAGCTTCTTTCAATACTTTAGTTCTTAGCTCATCCTTATTTGGTATCCATATTCTGGATCCACACCAAATATTCTTATTTGAATCTAAATTCAATTCTAAGTGTTTTCCTGATTGAATGGATGCAGATAAAGAGTTATATTCTTCATCAAGATGTTGGGCTTCTTTAATCTCATCCATTAATGAACATTCTATAGTTATCTGAAATAGCTTAGCATTTGCTGACAATATGACTTCTAATTGAAGATCTTCTATTTCTTTGAGTAATATAGGATTAGAAGTCAAAATATGCAAATGTGAAACTGCCTTACGACTTAGAGCATCTGCTACTACATTTGCCTTACCAGGATGATACTGAATTAATAAATCATAATCTTTGATTAATTCTAACCATCTTCGCTGTCTTAAATTGATCTCTTTCCGAGTAAAAATATACTTCAAACTTTAGTGATCTGTGAAGACTTCACATTTTACTCCATACAAGTAATGTCTCCAGATCTTTAGTGCAAAGACTATTGCAACTAACTCCAGGTCATGAACTAGATAATTCTTCTCATGGATTTTAAGCTGTCTAGATGCAAAAGCTATCACTTTTCCTTCTTGCATGAGAACACAGCCTAATCCAATTCCAGAAGCATCACAATAAATATGATATTCTTTTCCTTCAACTGGTAGAACTAGAATAGGAGCTGAGGTTAGATATTCTTTTAATTTCTTGAATGCTGATTCATAAGATGAGTCCCAAACATAAGGTATATCTTTTTGAGTGAGACGAATAAGAGGGACTGAAATCTAAGAAAAGTTCTTAACAAACTTGCGATAGTACCCAGCTAATCCCAAGAAACTTCTTATTTCTGTCACTGAAGTAGGTTGGGGCCAATCTTGAATTGCACTTATCTTGCTGGGATCAACTGATATTCCCTCCTTACTAATTATATGGCCTAAGAAGGCGACAGAGTGAAGCCAAAATTCACATTTTGAGAATTTGGCATACAGTTGATGTTGTCTTAACAAGTTCAAGGTGATTCTAAGATGCTCTTCATGTTCCTTAGCATTCTTAAAATAAATCAATATATCATCAATAAAGATGATAATAAAAGAATCCAGATAGGGTTTCATTATTCGCTGCATTAGATCCATAAAGTAAGATGGGGCATTTGTTAACCCAAACAGCATCACTAAAAATTTATAATGCCCATATCTTGTTCTGAATGCAGATTTAGGAATATCTTCATCTTTGATACGGAGTTGGTGATAACCAGATCTTAAATCAATCTTAGAAAATATGGAAGCACCAACTAACTGATCAAATAAATCATCTATCCTTGGCAATGGGTATTTGTTCTTAATAGTAACCTTATTCAATTCCCGGTAATCGATACATAATCTCATACTTCCATCTTTCTTCTTAACGAACAAAATTGGGGCTCCCCAAGGAGAATTACTTGGTCTTATAAATCCTTTTTCAGTCAATTCTTGAAGTTGATTCTTAAGTTCTTCTAATTCCTTGGGTGCCATTCTGTATGGAGCTTTAGATAAAGGATTCGTTCCTTTACTTAAATCAATACTAAAGTCCACTTCTCTTTGAGGTGGCAAACCTGGAAGTTCATCTGAAAATACATCTGCATATTCTCTTACTACAGGAGTCTCTTTTAAGGTTGTAGTTTTAACTTCAGAACTTGAGAGTAGGGTTAAGAATATAGGATACTTCTTTCTAATGAATTTCTCAATCTTGTTTGCTGGGATAAGACTAATAATTGCACTTCTTTGACTAATAAAGGTTACTCTCTTATCTTCATTATAAATGTATACCTTCTTCTTTGCACAATCAATCAATGCCTTATTCTGACTCATCCAGTCCATCCCAAGAATAATATCAAAACTAGTTATATGGATGACTGTGAGTTTAGCTTCCCAAGAATTTCCATTTATATTTAACTTGCAATTACAGAAGATGTTTGTTTCTAAGAATTCTCCTGATGGTAGATTAACTTTAAGGGCTGATGAAAGTTGTTCTACTGGTAATGAATATTGTTGAACTATTTTTGACGCAATAAAAGAATGCGTAGCTCCGGAATCAAAAAGAACTGAACATGGGTACTGAAATAATAAAATGGTACCTGTGACCATGTCAGGTTCTTCTTTTGCCTCTTCCTGAGATACGTTGAATATTCTGGCCTGGGTTTGATTATTTCTTGGATTACTGGAAGATGCAATATTGTTTCCTTGGTTTACTGGTGGTCTTCCTGGATTTTTCGTAGTTGCTTTTCCTTGATTTGGGATTTGATACCCATTGAATGTATAAGTGGCTCGGTAGAATTTTATGGAATGATTTGTCCTTCCACACTGGTGGCATTGACCTTTACCGGTGAAGCATTTATCTGTACTATGAATTCTTCCACAAAATCTGCAGGTGTTTAGTGTGCCTGGAGTAGGTCTACTTGAATTACCTTGAATATTATACACTTTTCCTTGAGGTTTGGAGAAGTGTTGCCTCTTGGATTGAAAATGAGGGGAGAATGCTGGTCTTTTCATCCTGGAAGAATACTGCTCTTCTTGAGCTTCCATAAGCTTGGCCTTTTCCACTAGTTGAGCAAAGTTTAAAATTTGAAGAGGTGTTAGGATATGTTGAAAGTTATTCCTTAATCCATTAAGGAATAGATGGCATCTGACTTCTTCAGTAGTGACCATTTCTGGAGCAAAGCTAGCCAAACGAGTGAACTCTTCCTCATATTCAGTTAATGTATGACTTCCTTGCTTTAAGTTTAATAGTTCTTTTCTCATTGTCTGCCTAGCAGACTGAGGCACATATTTGCCTAAGAAGGCTTTCACAAATTCCTCCCATTGGATCTCTTCTTCTATTCTACTTTGGAATGTGGTATTCTTGGTCATCTTCCACCACTTCTCAGCAGCTTCTGTCAGAAGATAAGTAGCTAGAGATACTTTCTGGTCTTCTGAGCTCTTTGCACATTTAAACTCCTTTTCTATCCTTTGAATCCACTCCTCAGCTTGGTAGGGAGTTGCTTTGCCATTAAATCTGGGTGGCTGAAGTTTAAGAAATATTTGCATGTCTTTATTTACTGCTTTTCTCTGAATAAGATGAGGGTTCTGAATTTGTTGATTGTTCATGATTTGACTCATCATATTCATGAACTGGAGCATCTGATTTGCTCCGCTATGATCAAAGGGATAGACTGCTTCAACATTAGGTGAAACAGTCTCGTTGTGATTAGGAGTGTTTTGAGGAACATTTTCCTCATGTGATTGATTATTGTTGTTGTTGTTTTGACTATCCATAATCTGGAAAATAATAAACTATACTTAGTTGGCTCTCCAACTTAAGATCTAACTACTAATTAGTTTAGTAACTGTATTCATATAGTTGGCTCTAATGAATTATTCCTTAAATAGTCTCAAACTTCGCTCTGATACCAATTTCTGTGGCGACCGGGGATCGAAGTTCGAGAGTCTGTAAAGAACAATTCATCTCAATTGAAAAATATATACATCTTTATGATTCAAAAAGGACATAATAAAATAAAATAATAATTCACAGTCCTTTTATACATAGAGCCAAAACATATATGAAAAGTTATAATAGCTTGAATTTTTACAAAATAAGAAATAAAATATCTACATTCTCCTTGCTTCTTTAAATTCTTCCTCTTTTAATTTGGCAGATCTTCTAAGTTCTTTAATTATTAAAACCTGAAAAATTCAGTTTACCAGTCAGGTAGGAGTACGCAAATTATTCTTATAAGAATAAATCTAGCATCCTATAATAGGTATGAATCACATATGAAAATGACTGAAAAACTGCAAATAAAGTAAGCAATTTTCAAATGCAATTTCTGCCCTGCAAAATAGCTGTGAAGATCAACATATATGAAATAAATTCTATCAAAAGCATATGTAACAATAAGTCGAGTCCGGAGACCCCTGAGCCCAAATGGGTAAACCCATAGGCATAATCTGTAGGAAGCTTTCTCGCCACCCGTCGGTAGCTTACTCAAATTAGGAACTGATGGTGTGTCTTTCCTCTGGATTTGCCTACTTCCTACAAGAGGCTAAATCCCTCCATATAACTCTCAGGGGCTTGCTAGCTAGCCCAATCTGTACAGATTCCAGTTTTGCATTCCACCCTCCAAAGATAAACACCACAAATATATATAAATTCTTTTTGTTACATACTTTTTGATATAATTCTCTTGCAGATTAAAATGTGGTAAGCAGTGCAAATAATACTCAAATAGGAAAATAGCTCAAATAAGAATACTGAAATAAGACTTATAAGTAAATTTGTGTACCTTACTTGTTTTGATAAAAATCAACCAAATTTAATTTCTTTGATCTGCCAAAATAATGAAATTTATTAATTTAATATTTTCATTATGATTTGTGGTTTTATGATTATAAAATGATTATTTTGTTTTATTAGAATTATTAAATTATATAATTATTTATGCCTTATAAGGTCAAATTGAGAATTTGACCTTATAAGGGCATTTTAGTAATTTCACCCTTAATATAATACAAATTTTATGTTAGTTTATTGAAGATTATGTTTTAAGATTTCTATAGAGTCCAAATTTATCAAATTCTGATATGAATTCGCTAAGTTATAGCTGATCAAAATTCTAGGGTTAATAATTAGGGTTAAATGTGATTAGTTTTATTTTAATCTAAAAAGTAAAATTTAATATTTCTAATAAATTTCTTATATTTTTCTGATGAATTTGATATATTTATTTATATGATTTGGATGAATATTTTAGGAGTTATTTTAAGTTTAAAGTTTTGGTATTATTTGATTTAAATAAATTTTATATAGATTAATATGAATTCATATATATAAATAGACGTGATTTGTTCTGTTTACTTAATTATATAAATAATACTTAGTATTTAATGATATTTATTTTTATTATTTTACTTTTATTTATTTATTTTATTTGCTTATTGATTCTAATTATTATGTTATATTATTTATTAACTTATCTGTTTGTATAGTTATTTATTTGATTTTTATTTACGTTTATCTATATATAACAGAGTTATATATTATTATAATTATTATTATTATTGTATTTGATTTGATATATATATATTTATAATATTTTCTGTTTTACTGTATTTTATTATTTATTTTACTGTTATTATTTATTTTAATAATATATATATATATGTATATATTATTATATATTATATTATATTTTCTGTATTATCTATTTTTATTTATTCTGTTAAATTATATTTATTAAAATGTTATTTATTGATCTAATAATTAATATAAATTTAATATATATATATTTATTATATATTATTAAGTATTAATTTATTTGTTTGTATATTTAATTGCATTTAATTAATTAGTTATTTTAATATTTTTCTGTTTATATATTATTTACTATTTTTATATTATTATTTCACTATTTTTTTAAAATATTAATTAAGTTTATTATACGTATAAATATATATTTGTTTATCTATGTATTTATTTTATATTCTGTTTAATTATTATATTTTAAATATATTATTTTATTTAATCTGTTTTTATTTAATTATTTAAATATTATTTTATTTAATTATTTAAAATTTTTCTTTTTCTGCTTTTACAAATTTATATGTATATTTAGTATACAAATATAATTATATTATAAGTATTTATATGTATATGTATGCTTTATTGTTTTAAATGTTATATTATATATTTATAAGTAATGATTATATAAGATATATTTATATTTAATACTAATGTTTTCTGCAGGTGGGATCCGCGCGATGGAAGAGATTTGGACAGCGGCGGGCCCCACTATTGACGTGTCCAGACTCGATTTGTCTGAGACCGTCATGTGGGCCCCATGGTTCTTAAGATGGCTGGACAGGTGGGTCCCGCCAGTACACACGTGGCAGACTAGCCACGTGGCACTTCTGGATGGCACCATCTCCGCTTCCTGACCCCGCGAGCTTGCCACGTGTCCACCCTATGGGTCGGGTCCAACACTTTGGCCCGACCCAGAAGACGATTCGTCTTCTTCAGAGGGTTCGCACGAAACGCGAACCCTAACCCTAACGCATCGATTTCGTTCGATTGCAGTTAGGGTTATGTCGAACAGAAAATATAGAATAGCTTGCGATAAATGATTTTATGAGCAAACAAAGAACTAAATCAGGTGAGGAGATACTTAAAAGTTGAGACGAACAGCCAAGAAATATCAAAGGTCTTAGCTAAACTCCCAAAATTTTTGATAAAGAATCCCTTCTCAGGGATTGACGAGTGCTATTAAGCTCAGGCTCGCAGCGACACCTGCCTCGAATGCTTCCATCTGGCGATTTCTGCGAGCAGTGCGAGGCTGCGCTCGACACGCGTACTGTGCGTGGCGAACGATGGAAGGGACGAAGATGGGACCGTCCGATCCTTCGATCGGACAGTCAGGATTGACCGTCAAATTTAATTTTGAAAAGGAGACGGCGTCAGTTCTGGATGGATGGCGCCGTTAATACATAATTTAATTATATAATTATTTAATTTAATCAATTAAACTTAATTTAATAATTATTTTTCAAAATTTTTTTAAAAAATATCTTTCCTTGCTAATTAAGGTCTTCTGAACACAATGGAACACTCAGATTTTTGATCCGACAAATATTTAATTACTCAAATTTTCGGGTATTTAAAATAATATTAAAATATTTGTCTAAAAATCAATATCTTCCAAATGCATTCAAAATTTCACCCCTAACTGATTTGGGGGTTGTGAACGCAATGTTGAAGTCAGATTTTCAATCTGAGGTCAAAATTATTTGAATATTATTAAACAATTGAGAATAATATTTTGGTATTTTACAGTTACCTCCACAAAGAGAAGTAGAGTTTGCAATAAATCGAATCCCTAACATATGACCAATCTCTAAAGCACCATATAGGATGGCTCCTAAAGAACTACAAGAACTTAGTGAGCAATTACAAGAACTCCTAAATAAAGGCTTCATTATACCAAGCATGTCTCCTTGGGGAGCACCAGTCTTATTTGTTAAAAAGAAAGATGGATCTATGAGGATGTACATAGATTATAGAGAATTGAACAAGGTAACTATTAAAAATAAATATCCATTACCTAGAATTGATAACTTGTTTGATCAATTATCCGGTACAGTAGTATTCTCCAAGATTGATCTAAGATCAGGGTATCATCAACTTCAAATAAAAGATTCAGATGTGGAGAAAACAGTGTTTCGTACACGGTACTGGCACTATGAGTTTCTTGTGATGTCTTTTAGACTCACAAATGCACCATCAATTTTTTTGGACTTGATGCAGCGAGTCCTAAAAGCCTATCTGGATAAATTTGTTATAGTATTTATTGATGATATTCTCATCTACTCCAAGACCCTGAGCAATCATGAGAATCATTAAAGAATAGTATTAGAAACTTTACGTAATCATGAACTCTATGCAAAATTCTCTAATTGCGAATTTTGGTTAAGTTCCGTAGCTTTCTTGGGACATATAGTGGATGCTCAAGGAATCCAAATAGATCGATAGAAAATATGTGCAATCCAAGACTGGGTACAACCCAAGATAGTAACAGACATAAGAAGCTTTTTGGGCTTAGTAGGGTATTATAGAACATTTGATAAAGGCTTTTCTCAAATTACTTCTCCATTAACAAAACTCACTCAGAAAGCTATTCCATTTGTTTGGAGTTCTGAATGTGAGAATGCATTTCAAACTCTAAAAGATGCACTTTTCACTACCCCAGTGTTAGTTCTACCAAAAGAAGGTTTGAACTATCAGGTGTATACTAATGCTTCAGGAACTGAATTAGGATGTGTGTTAATGCAAGAAGGAAAATTGATCGCATATGCTTCACGACAATTGAGGCCACATGAGCGGAATTACCCAGTACATGATCTAGAACTTGCTGCAATAATTTTTGCATTGAAATTATGGCATTATTATTTGTACGGAGTTCAATGTTCCATTTTCACTGATCGCCGAGTTTAAAGTACATCTTCACTCAACGCGAATTGAATTGTCGCCAAAGGAGATGGCTTGAATTGATTAGTGACTATGATTTAGATATTCAATACCACCCGAGTAGAGCAAATGTGGTGCCAGATGCCATCAGTCATTGTACAATATTATTAATAATGATTGCTACAAGTTCATTAATAGAAGAATTCCAAAGGATGGAAATTGTGCCTATTTGTGGAGATGCTATGAGCTCAATATTAACTAATATCAATATAGAACCTACCTTTCATAGAGATGTTTCTATCTCTCAAACTAAAGATGATGAATACTTAAAGTTCAAAATGGATATTGAAAGTGGTCACCGCCATGATTTGCAATTGCACGGGACAGTGATCTATCAAGATAATCGTATATGGATTCCTAAGTCAATGCATCAAGAGATTCTTATAGAAGGCCATAATTCAGATTATCAAGTCCACCCGGGGAGCACTAAAATGTATCAAGACTTGAAGAGATCATTTTGGTGGTTTGGTATGAAAAAGAGTGTGGTAGAATTTGTAGCAAAGTGTCATGCTTGTAATCTTATTAAGACAGAACATCAAAGACCCAAAGGACTTCTTAATCCTTTATCTATTTCAGAATAGAAATGGCTTGATATTTCCATAGATTTTGTTATGGGTTTACCCAAGTCTAGATCAGGTGCTGATTCTATTTGGGTCATAGATTGACTAACCAAATTGGCCCATTTTATTCCAATGAGACAGACATATTTCGTATAAAGGCTGGCAAAGCTATATATTAGAGAAATTATCATACTCTATGGCATTCCAAGATCAATTGTTTTAGATCATGATAGTAGATTTACTTCTAAATTCTAGATTGCAGTGCATCAAGATTTGGGCACTACATTAGCTATGAGCACTGCATTTCATCCACAAACAGATGGGCATATAGAACGAGTTAATCAAATTCTTAAATATCTTGTACGTCTATGCATTTTGGATTTTGGTGGTTCCTGGAAAGACCACATTCCTCTTGTAGAGTTTGCCTACAATAATAGCTATCAAGCAAGCATTTGTATGGCACCCTATGAAGCATTATATGAAAGAAAATGTAGCACTCCGCTTGCTTGGTCTGAGACTGGTAGTGTACAGCTTTTTGGATCTGACTTAGCTGTAGAAACAAATAAAAAGGTGCAATTAATTCAGTAGAAAATTAAAGTTGCACAAGACCGTTAAAGAAAATATCATGATGCTCACCATCATCCTTTAAATTTCAATGATAGAGAATTTGTTTATCTTAAAGTCAGTTCTATAAAGGGAGTATTTCGATATGGAGTAACTGGGAAGCTTAGCCCTCGCTACGTTGGTCTATTTAAAGTATTAGAAAGGATAGGCTTTGCTGCCTATAAATTAAAGCTTCATGAAGACTTTTCTGCTATTCATAATTTTTTCCATATCTCATCATTACAAAAATGTCTTTGACATCCTTTGCATTTAATGTAACTTCCAGCTGTATTTATCCAGCCAAATTTATCTTATGTTGAAGAACCAATCAATATCTTAGCTCGCGATCAGAGGCAGCTATGAAATTGATCTATTCCAATGGTTAAGGTTCAATAGAAGAATTGTATGTGAGAAGAATCCTCTTGGGAGAAAGAAGTGGATATGCAATGAAAATATCCTAATCTATTTAATTCTGGCACTTTCTTAACTTCTTTTCAGTTCAATTTATTATTTTCACTAATCTTATTCTTCTCACTTGAGTGATGTCGAGAACGATATTGTTCTTAAGTGGGGGAGTCTATAACAACCCAGGTTATTGCTTAAGTCTATTAGGACTAATCCAAGTCATAATTATGATTATAGCATCTTAATTAAGTCATTAAAAACTCATCTATGAGATCCAGTCCAAATCAAGGATCAAATAATCAAATCCTGATTTTAGGAATTTTTAGAAACCCTAGAAATTAACTTTTTATTTTGACCTCAAATCAAAAAACAGACTTCGCCATTACGCTCATTGCCCCCAAATTGGCTAGGGGTGATGTTTTCGTGTCAATCGGAGGTCGTCAAAATTTTGGCGAATATTTTAATATTATTTAAATCCCCTGAAAATTTGAATAATTAAATACTCATCAAAATAAAAATCTGACTTCATCATTGTGTTCCTCACCCTTCAATTAGTTAGGGGTGAAATTTTGGTATTTTTCGGGACTCAATAAATAGTCCAATTTTAAATAAGAAATTTTAAATAAAATACTATTATTTAATTTAATTAAATTGTCTGGTGGGACCTGCTTGCGTAAAACCTCTCTCCTTTTCGAACCGGATCCTTTGGTTTGGCCTAAATCGGCCGTACCTTCTTTGAACCGGTTCGAGCGAACCAGTGGCATCTCCCTCGCGTGACCTCGCGCTTGTGTGTGGCGCTCCACGCGGCGGTCTCGCTCCTCGACTGGTCTGCCACCACTTTTTGAGTTATATATCGTTCTCCTTATCTCTTCTAAATCGGGGGGAGATTATTTTGAATGATTGGCAGCCTCGTCAAAGATTTTCCTAGGGCTATATCCGGCGATCGACCGAGGTACCCTGCTCCTCCTCCTCTTGTTTACTTACTGTAATTTCTTCATTTTGATTCTTATTCCATGCTTAATGCTTGATATTGAATTAATATATATTACATTTAAGTGCTAAACCCATGCAATTGGCAATTAGTGCTTCAGCCGAAAACCCTAATTTCATCCCCATCGCTCGATGGGGATGAAGTGTTTTGGCGGACCGGGCTAGGTCGTCCCTCGTGGGCTCATTCTGGGCCGGGCGCCATTTTAGTTGATGGGCCGGATTAGGCCCAACCTTATTGGGCTTAGTATTATTCTCTTGCTGGCCCATTTAATTAAAATCTGCATGCCATTAAGATAATTAGAATTAGGAAATTTAAAATATGTTAATAACTTAAATTAATTGAATTATTAATAAGGAGAATTTCAATTATCAATATCACAGACCATAAATCCAAATATCACAAAACTATATGCCATTTTAATCAGCAAAAATAGAGGAATATTATGGTGCTATCAAATTTCCAGTAGGACTTATAATTTGCATAGTGATATTTAGGGTTTTCTAATAATTACAAAAATGCCATCAAACTTCTTTTAGTCATAACTTTGTGAATACTCACCCAATCCTAGTCAATATAGGTCTTAAAGTGATCAGTATAACCTTTAGAACAACCTAGTAGTGTTCAATTCTCTGTTTGGATTAATTTTTGCCTAATCACTTTTAGGACCTAACCCTAATTACCCTAATTAACCCAAGAACTTCAATTGATCATAACTTGGTCAATTGAGCTCTAAATCAAGTCTTCCAATATACCATTTTGATTAAGAAGACCTAATTAATAGTAAACTACAAAAATATTTTAGATCCAATAGTTAGATCTAATCACCCTAAAGCTTGATTAGTGTATATTAGCATAATTAATAATTCAAATTGAGTAATTTCAGCTTTTAATTACTCCTAGAGTAGAATAAAACTTAGTTATGTGGTTGGTTTAGTGATTCTATGATTAATTTTACTAATCACTCACTAATCACCCTAAACCCTAATTATTAGCCCTAAAAACTTGTATTGGCTATAACTTAGCCAATACTTATCAGAATTTAATGATTTTAGATTCTATGGAAACCTTAGAATATAATCTATAATAAATTGATAGAAAATTTAGATTTCATTAGGCCAAATTGCCAATTTTTCTTTATAGGTCAAATTCCTTAATTTGACCTTATAAGGCTTAATCCTTAACCAAAAAAATTGTATACTTACTGTATAAACTTATATTAGACAGTAAGTAATCATTCCATTTCAGTAAATTTTAGATTTGAGCCCTACTTTATAAAGATGAATTTTAGACCCTTAAGAAGGGGCAAAATGGTCATTTTGCCCAAGTTTAGGTTTAAACATTCTTAAACCTTAAATTTACAATTAAACCTCTAAAATCAATAATATGACTGATTTGAAATTATTTTAGAATATTAAAACTCATTAAAATAATATTTTATGAAAAACCCTAAAAATCACCTAAATTTCTCCAAGTCTAAATTAGGCCTCATAAGGTGAATCTAGTTCACCTTATGCCGTCTATGAGATACTTAAACCATAATTTCAGTTAAATAGTATTAAACATAAGGCTTAATTATTCTCTTAGGAATTTCTTTCAAATATTTAGGATCTCACTTCCTTATGATTTAGCTTAGAAATTAGGTTAGAGTTCATTTCTTAAGTAAATGGGTACTTAATAGATGAAACCTTAGTTTTATAGTTTTCTAGAATTTCATCCTTTATTTATGATTATTTTGTATTAAAAATTTAGATTTAAGATTAGATATCCACTTTATTAAGTTTGCTTTTACTTAATAAGATAGCCTTAATTATAGCTCGTGAGATTTGGGTTTAACTTTATACCATTATGATTGGAACCTATTAGATTAGGAAGTTAAAATTTAATACTTGGATTTTAACATCTTAATCCCCCAATTTTGATTTATATTAATCAAGATTAGTTTGGGATTCGTAAAATCATCAATTATGACATTTGATTTATTATTTAAACTTAATTAAGCATAATGTGATTTATATATATTAGAACTTGATTAGTTCTAACTTCTTTTAACTTATAGGAACAATATTCTGGATTTATACTTGATAGCTAGATATTGAATATCCTAAACTTGTATAAGTTCAGATTAGATAGAATGACTTAATTAGAAAACAAAGTGATATCACAAAGTTGTTTAGTGTTATTTTATTCATTTAAAATTCTATGCTATGATTTCCTTATTTTGGACACTTTATATAGAACATGAAATAATTGATGAGTATTCTATGTTAAAATTTGAATATATTCATATGGTATTTTTATAACTTAAGGAGAAAATTTAATGAAAATAACTTTATTAAAATGTGTGAGTTATATCTTACTTAGTCTGCCTTTTAGTATAACATTACTTTAGAGACAGCTTTTGCCTAAGATATTTTCCTAGTGCATGTTACTGTTGCCTAGGACACTTTCCTAGTGTGTGATACTTTTGCCTAGGACACTTTCCTAGTGCGTGATACTTTTGCCTATGACGCTTTCCTAGTGCGGCATACTTTAATCTGGGACTCTTTCCTAGATAATCAGATGGACCTTACCTTTTGGTAGGACTAAGTAGGAGTATCTCCACACTTTACTTTATACCTTTACTTTACATTTACTTTACCATTACTTTACAGTTTAGCATACTTACATACAGTTGTTCCTTTAGTACTTACCTCTTTACATGTATGTTGTACTTTTCACCAGTTCACTTTTACTTTATGGCATGTTAGGATGCTAGAACTTTACTTTCAATTCAATACTTTCATTTTATACTGTAACCAGCATGTCTTAAGTTAATCATATTACTTAGGAATTTCCTTGTACTTAATAGATTTCATTATAAGTTACTTAGCCCTTTTTTTATAGCTTAAGTTGAGGTATGTGCTTACCTCATAGTTTGTTTGAGTTATAATTAAGTTAATTATAACTTTGTCACTTTTCTTTGATGCTTTACTACTCCTACTTTGCTTAGATATTGTGATATCGTTTAACTTAAAAACTTACAGCCTAAAATGTACTTAGACATTTTGTCTAACTAGATTTTTTTCTTTTGTTGGCTGGAGTTCTATCATTGTGAAACCAACAATGGTAGATTCTGAGCTCTTCGAGGTCATAGAATCTTCTGAAGATCTGATTCAGGAGGAGGAGCGTGCAGGAGAAGACCCTTTGTTGTTTCCTTTTACTTTGTGAGGATTGATCTTTACTTTACTGCTTAAACTTAAATGTCATTTTGTAATAATACATGTTTAAACTGCTTTTCTTTTTATGCTTATGTATTCTGAGTTGTATAGTTCTTATTTGAATTGTATGGATGTAGTTACTTGTCTTTCTTCTGCACTCATACTATTGCTCATTCAGTGATTGGCTTTCTTTTGCTCTTTAGGGCACATCTTCCCTTGGCATTTGATTAAGAATGCCTATTCCTTAATCTGAATGCTAAGTGAGGGTTTGCTCATTAACGACCACCTCTTAATCCGGAAGATTAGGGGGAGGCCGACACAATCTAACTTAGAGGGTTTCCCCTAAGCACTGATCAAAAGCATACTATAAGAGAAGGCAAACAACTGACAATGACCATAAAACTAGGTATAGGTTAGCATCAACCCAACAAAAAAAAAATAGTCCAATAGTTCAAAACTTCCAATACCATGACAAATTAGTAAGGCCTTATAAATAAAAAATTCAAAAATAACAACAATTAAAGAAATCAATTAATATAAAGCACCCAACAACACCACATGTCCAATACTGCAACTCACAACATGATAATGAACTAACCATATTAAAATTAAAGTTGCCAGCATAAATGTCATTTTGTTATGCCCATTAAAGTTAAGATATTTAGCCATAGCCAACAAAGTAAGAAAGTTTATGATATTATAATTAACTTTAGTGATACAATAGCAAAAGATAGACATAGTATGAATTTTAGAACTCCAAAAGTCTCTCACACCATACACCTAATCAGTAATAAGCTCTTAGATATTGTTAGAATTTTCAAAAAGCATGTCTTCAAAACGCTACTATGCATTTAAGAATATTGTCATTTTATTAAAAATATATGATTACTATTTTTCTAAGTATTACATCAGCACCTTTGAAAGCAAGCACAATACTATGCATTTATAAATACTATCAATAGGAGTAAAGTTGAACTAGATCGCCCATAGGAAATAAGAAAAAAATAATATGCTACTTCTAAAACTAATCTAGCAGGCACAAAAAAGCCCAAGGTCGAAGTTTATCCAAGGGCAGAGAAATACCAAACAACCTAGTAGGAGAAAAAATAGAAATTGTCTCATCTTTCTCAAAATTTAATATATTAATATTAAAAATATAATTTGTCAAATTTATATGAATAACTATGTTAATCAAGTTTCAATTCTAATTCATAGTTAATGGGAAATTAATACACTCTCTTATAATCATAGATCACATACTCTTTTTAATATGAAATATCTACTATATTTTAAAATGTGTAACCATAAAAAGAGTGAAGATTCCCAACCCCAAGGACCCCTTCATAATATGATATTCAATTTTAAGGATACTTTGTCCAAATTAAGTTTCAGCCCTTAAATTTTATACATAAAATTTGTTAGGCATAACATAAATCTTATTAACGACTTTCTTAGTGAATAATACTATATCTTGACAATAATAATAAGCAATACTTTGTGTATGTATAATAAGAATAATCTTACCTATATAAGATAACAAAGTGTGCTCCCAACTTATAATATTTATAAAACTGTTAATGTTATCATAATAATTATATTTTTTTGTTCCTTGAATAAAGAGACTCGTATATGCTTAAGGACCTCTTAATTTAGCAATCTTGTAGAGTATAACTAATAGAGCAAAAAAAAAGATTTATTTTCATTTATTTTACTTGTCCAAATTTTATGTACATACACTCTGTCTTTATGTTAGATAGTAAGTAATCATTTTGTAGCAAGAAAATCCAATTTGGAGCCCTTAATCAAAAAGTAGTATTTTAGATCCTTAAGTAGGGGCAAAACGGTCATTTTGCCCAAAATTTAGGTTAAGTGCCCTTAACCTCTAGAATATCAATTAAATCAGTAAAATCAATAAAATTAATGAATTTGAATCAGTTTAGACCCTTAAACTCATAATTTGGCTGAATTGGGAAAATTCCAATTTAAGATTTGAAAAAAATCCCAAGTAGAATTAATACACCATAACTTAGCTAAATTTCACACCCTAGCTCCCTTAAGTAATTTTAGACCAACAAATAAAGATAAATTGCTTAATTATTATCAAATCTTAAGACATCTTAAGTTATTCCTTAGGAGTTTTCTTAGGATCTTCACCTTCACTTTAGAATAATTTCCTTAAGATTAAGGATATATACTATGTTAGATTTTATTCATTGAGTAAATAGGTTATTCAATGAATGAAGCCTTTGATTTTATTAGTTTTTAGATTTTCATATTTTAATTATGATTATTTTATCTTTTAACTTTAAATTAAGACTAGTAGATCTTTCTATTAAGCTTTGATTATGCTTAATAGGATTTTTCTTAATCATTAGTCCACAATTAGACTTAAACTTTACTCCTTAAGATTTATCCTTTGGATTATGTGATTAAACTCAATTTGTGGTGTTAAATTCATAATCCATAGCTTTAATAGATCTTGATCAGATATTAGCTTAAAGCATCTAATTTCATCAAATAGGATGTGTTAATTACTTATTTAACTTGTAAGCAATATTGATTAAATTAAATTAGAACCTGATCAGTTCTAATTATTTTCAACTCATAAGGTCGTGGATCTAAGTTATACTTGATAGTAAAAATTGGAGATCCTGAACTTGTATAACTTGGAATAATTAAATGGATTAAGTACATAACAACATATATCACCTATGTGTAGTAGAGTCCCTTACCTACTGTTAAATTAGTTGTTGCTTTTGCATTCCTTGTACTTTGTGCTTTTACCTTGAGCATGTCATATAAGAAGATTGATGCATGAAATGAAAACATAGAAAAGCAAGAATAACATTTGCAATAGGGTTCGTTTCTGGTAAGATTTGTGCACTTTTACCCTACTGGACATGGGTAAGGAGAAATAAGGATTACTTAACATTACTCATTGAGGAGTATTGTATTAAGTTGGAACCCGAACAGTCTTGCAAACGTGCTTGACTCATCAGCTATTTCTGAACGTGCCCACAGAAGTAAAGTAAATAACTAAAATATAATTGCATTTATACTTATTGCCTCCTTAGTTCAGTTGTACTTCGTTATTTTGCCTTAGCCTCTTATGATGCAAAGAAACTTACCAGCTTAGCCTCTTATGACGCTAAGAATAATACATTTTTCAGTTCAATAGGCTAGTTTAGCCCTCCTTCTGATATGACAGTCATTACATACTTATTTACTATTTTACTGTTACCTTTTTACTACATTTAGCCTTTACTTTACCTACTTACTTGTATACTTATATGATGCTAGATTACCTACTACTTACTTTTACGTATCACAGTTAGATTACTTTATTTTGAACATGCATAAATAATATGATCATAAGTATGTTTAGGATGAGTCTTTTATTTCAGTATTTTTTTTTACTTTACTTATACTTTGTTCTTTTACCTCATATGTTACTTAATTATAACTACATAATTTATAACTTCTTCATATTCCTTGTATGCTTGTTGCACCTATATTATTTGTTATTTTGGTAGTCTAAATAAAATGGTGATATCCTAAAACTGATGAACTTAAGTAGTTTAAAATATACTTAGACAATATGTCTAATAAGAATTTTTTTTTCTTGGCTGGGGCCCTAGCATTATGAAATTGACAATTTCAGGATCTGAGCAATTTGAGGACCTGGTGCCTAAAGAGGAGCCATACTTGGAGGAGTAGCAAGTTAGAGCAAAAGATCAGTAGAGTAGTTATTATTTTATTTTGTGAGGACAAGTGATTTATTTCATTTTAAACATCTTAAAATTGATGTAATAATTCAGGTACCCATGTATGTTCTTTTACTGTACTAATTTATTCTAAGCTGCAAGTTTACTTCTTACTTGTATTGTGGTGAATTAGATGTAGCATATTTTATTGTTCTTTGCTATCGCACTCTATTAAATGTATATACTTAGTGAATAATTATGCTGCATGATTTAGGGCACGTCCTTCCCTTATTAGTGGATTGGGATTGTGCCTCAATTTAATGATAAGTGAGGGATTTGCTAGCATGGCACACCGCTCATTGATCTAATCTTGTGGATAACTATAACAACACTATATTGTTATTTAGCCTAATCCTAGCTTAATTCCATCCTAATTATCATTATATTGAGTTCATCTAGTCATTAGATTCAATCCCCAAAGATTTAGAGCAATTCGGAGCTCAATTTAATATTTGGATTATTTTAATTATATTAAATTAATTAGAAAATTGAGGTATTTAATTTGACCTCGAAATCAAAATCTGACTTTGCCACTGAGCTCGTCACTCCAAAATTAACTAGGGGTGATGTTTTGAACGTGTTTGGAAGTCATCGGATTTTCATGAATATTTTAATATAATTAAATACCTCGAAAAATACAAAAATTAAATACTTGTTGGAATCGAAATCCGACTTCGTCGTTATGTTCCTCACCCCTAAATTAGCTAGGGGTGAATTTTTGGGATTTTTCGAAGCATGTTTATAAAATCTAATTCTTAAAGCATTAATTAGTTTAAAAAAATTAAGTTAAAGTTAATAAAATCCATTTTTCTTATTATTCTCCTTCTTTTCTCCTGGTTGGACCCCACTCCCTCCCTAAATCCTACTACGCCTCCTCTTTTATTTCCTGCACATGTAAGGCTCAGCCTTCCCCCTCTCCTCTCCATTTTCTGCCAAGTCCTCTCCCCATGCTTGGATGACTCAAGATCATCCCATCTAAGAGCCATACCTTCCTAGCTGAAGCCATCCATTTTCTTACTTCTCCTCTTCATATAAGATGAACCCTATGCACTCTCCTTCCTCCATTTGGCTAGCTAAGCTCTTCTCCTCATTCTTCAATTGTTGTGCTTGTGCTAAAGGAAAGCTCTCAAGCCCTCAAGCCCGCAGGATCCTTAAAGAAATCTCTCTTCGCAATCCAAGGTACCTCCTTTCCCCCATTGGTTGATATAATGGCTACTCCATTTTTATTCTCATACTTATTTTGCATCCTTAAAAATCTGTGATTGGGATATAGAATCCATTAGAGCTCGTTGAGATAAAAATTTTAGGGAAGAAAATCAGCTCTGTTTTTCTTTCTTTCTACATGACTGACCCTTTAACCTCATTACTTGTATCATTACAATGATCCTTTTGTGCTAATTTTGGTATCAATGGAAAGGTCTTGGAAATACATTTCCATCGGTATATGGTACTGCACGTGAGGTGCCCAAAATTGGGAGTATTTGAGTGCGAAAGAAGAACAGTTACGATTTTCGCACATGCGAAACCACCGTCGGGCGCTACGCGCGCCGTAGCGCCCGAGCCTTGGGTTGAATTCACCGTAGTGCGCTGCAATACCTAAAGGCGCTGCCACACACCACAATGATGAAAACCACCGCAGCGCGCCACGGCGCTGAAAATCATCGTAGCGCCCGCGTCTTGGGTTGGCTACGTCGTAGCGCGCCACAGCGCGCAGTAGCATCTTGTTTTCGGCCAAAAGGTGCTACAGCGCACCTACAAACATTTGAAAGTGCCCAAAACTATCCGTAATTGCCCAGATTTGTGATTTTTCGCATTCTATTGACCCTAGAACCCTAATGGGGCCAAAATATACTAAAATTGAACCTGGTTTTAGTAAAATTAAGCATTGTATAAAATTATATGTGATTTTTGAATATGAAAAAATTAGATTTTGACCCCTTTCATGAAAATATAACTCGAATGTTGAAATGACCATAACTTAACCAATTGACATCAAAATTTAGCATTCTTAGGCTTTATAGAACCCTTAGACAATAGACAAATAAACTAGCTAAATTTTTAGATTTCACTAAGTGAAATTATCAAAATGACCTTATAGGTTAAAATCTTTAACTTGAACCCATAGAATTTAATACTTGTTCAAATTTGATGTACCTACTGTCTATCTTCATGTTAGTAGTAAGGAATTATTTGGCATCAACAAAATCCAATTTGGAACCCTTAATCAAAAAGTAGCATTTTAGACCCTTTAGTTGTGGCAAAATGGTCATTTTGCCTAAAATTTAGGTTAGATACCCTTAACCTCTAAAATATCATTAAAATTATTAAAACTAGTAATAAAACTAATTTTGAATCAATTTAGACCCTTAATCTCATAATTAAGTAATTTGGTAAAATTCTCATTTCAAGTCTTGAAAATCCTAAGTAAAATTAATGCCTTCTAACTTAGTCCTAATCACACACCTCTTTGAGTAAATTAGGATAGCACATAAAGATAAATTGTAATAATTATCATCAATTCTTAAAATTCCCTAAGTCCTTTATTAGGAGCTTCTTAGGATCTGCACTCTACCTAAGGATTTTTTCCTTAAGATTAGGAATAGATACTAGGTTAGATTTCATTCATTGAATAAATTAGGTTATTCAATGAATGGAACCATAGTTTTATTATTTTTTAGATTTTTATACTTTAATTCTGATTATTTTATCTTTCAATAATAGCTTAAGATTAGGAGAATCATTCTATTAAGCTTGATTGTGCTTAATAAAATTTGCCTTGATTATTAGTTCATAATTAGACTTAAACTCTAGTCCTTAAGACTTACCCTTTGGATTATGTGAATAAGCCTAATTTGTGATGTTTAATTCATAATCCCTATATTTAGTAAATCTTGATAAGATCTTAGCTTAGAACGTCTAATTTTATCAAATAGGATGTGTTGATTTCTTATTTAACTTGTAGGCGATATTGATTGAATTGAATTAGGACCTGATCAGTTACACTTGATAGTAGTAATTGGAGATCTTGAACTTATGTAACTTGAATTATTTAGAATAGTTTATTAAATAATAACTAATGTCACATTGTGTAGTAGAGTCCCTTACTCACTATTATCTTACTTGTGCTTTCGCATTCCTTGTATTATGTGCCTTATTCCTTGAACATATCATACAAGATATCATTGTTGCATAAAATGAAAACTTAGAATAATTAGGATAACATTCACATAGGGTTCAGTTACTTATTGATCTTGTGCATTTTACCCTACTAGATAGGGGTAAGGTGAAATAAAGATTACTTAACATTACTCATTGAGGAATATTATGTTAAGTTAGAACCCAAACAGTTTTGCATACGTGCTTGACTCCTTAGCTACTTCTAGATATATCCACATAAGTAAAGTAAAATAACTAAAATTTACTGCATTTGTGATTACTGCCTCTTTAGTTCAGTTTTTATTCTATTATTCTGTCCTAGACTTAGATGATGCTAGGATATACATATACTTGTTGCAGTAGGTTAGATTAGCCCTCTTCTGATATGGTAGTCATTATATACATGTTTACTATTTACCATTTACTGTTATATTTTACTTCAGTTAGCTTTACTTTACCTTTTTACTTACTTATAAGATGCTAGATTTCTAACTGGTTACTTATACTTATCACAGATTGATTACTTACTTTTAGACCTGCATATTTCATGATCATCAGTATGTTTAAGATTAGTCTTTTTTTTAGTACTTTTCTTACTGTATTTATGTATGTATGCCTAACTTTATCTTACTTACTTTTGAGGTATGTTCTTTTGCCTCATTGTTATTTAGTAATAAATGATGTTATTTATAACTTACCACCTCCTTTGTATGCTTGATGCTCCTATGCTAGTTTATTTTGCTTAGTTTAAGTAAATGGTAATATTATTAAACTCATGAAATATTAATAACTTAAAATGTACTTAGACAATATGTCTAATAATATTTTTCTTTATTTGGCTGGGGCCCTGGCATTATGAAACCAACAATGTTAAGATCTGATCATTTTGAGAGCTTGTGCCTATGGAGGAGCCATTCTTGGAAGAAGATTAGGTTGGAGCTGAAGAATAGTAGATCATTTCCTCTTTTATTCTTATGAGGATAAGAGCATTATTTTCCTTTAAAAATTATTTAAATGTTGTAATAATACATGTACTAATATATGTACTTTTACTATTTTATTCTGAACTACAAGTTTACTTCTTACTTGTATTATGGTGGATTATTGTCTTTGCTTCTGCACACTGATGAATGTATATACTTAGTGAATGATTATACTACATTATACAGGGCACATCCTTCTCTTATTAGTGGATTGAAGATTACACCTTAATCTAATGATAAGAGATAGATTTGCCAAAGTAGCACA
Organism: Gastrodia elata; assembly: GCA_016760335.1. Lineage (NCBI taxonomy): Eukaryota > Viridiplantae > Streptophyta > Magnoliopsida > Asparagales > Orchidaceae > Gastrodia > Gastrodia elata. Next base: position 36,833,752 of record CM028680.1, on the reverse strand, counting down.
CCACTCCTTAGCCTTGATTTTTGGTGGTTAAGAGGAAGGACACCACGATAACCAAGGGGCGGAGCGCCATAGCCCCTTTGCATCCTCTAAAAACCCCCGGAACTCTCAATTTTCCCTAACTCTTACTTCAACAATTGCTTCCTCCCTCTCAAGGCCGACGGACCCTAACAAGTTCCAAAACTCCTCTGAGGAGATTAAATAGTCCAATCCAGGCATTCAAGTGCTTGAAACCTCCATGAGATCCTTAGTAAGTGATCCAACTAGTATTGTACACTTAAACTGATCCTTCTGCCCAATAATTCAATCAGACTACTGATGCAAGGTACCCCCCTAAACACTATTTCTATTCAACTTCAAATAGCTCAATTAGCTTTCAATTCCATCTGTGATAAATATTATATCATAGTAGGATGAATTGGTAGTATACACGAAATAGATAGAGTCAATTTGATAGACTCTAAGGTCAGCGAGATGCAGGAATACAAAAGGCCACTTGTGCGACCATCTCGCAATTCTTTGTGCTTGAGAGCTCACTGACCCTCTTCTATTCCCTCGATTGTTATGCGGGATGGTTAGTATTAGTTGAACTCACCTGGGCCTGAGCTAGCTCATATGAGCTTCGATACGATAGAGCTCCACAGTGTTGCACAGTGAAACTCGAACAGATTGTTCCCAGCATTCTAGGTGGGTACAGACACTGTGGGTAGGCTCGTTCAAACCACCGTGGGATGGTGATAGTGTGTAAAGACACACTTAAGTAGTAATAAGTGAAACTCTTAAATATAGAGACTCCTTTTCAGATAACGGCGGAGTTCTTGATAAGAACTCCAAAGTTAAGCATTCTCACATGGGAGCACTCCCATGATACGTAACTTGTTAGGAAGTTATATTTTGAGGGCAAAACTATGAGGCATTCAGGTCAAAGCAGATAATACCTTGGTACTTAAGAGTTTGAACTGATACAAATAGTTCTTTAGTATGCCATAGGGTGTCAGATATGAGCTAGTGCTATATAGGGCAAAATACAACTTCATGCAAGCAGCCACTTGAACTCATGATGGTAAAAGTGCTACACAGTTGTGGGTACCTCTTGAGCCATTAGGAGTCACCTCTAGTTCTATCAACCCAATAGATGATTCTTGGATATGTGTGTGGATACTAATGAGGACTTCAGTTACTTAAGTTTGGGAGATTATAAAGACCCATTTAAATAGTAATAAATGAAACTCTTAAACATTGAGATGCCTTTTCAAATAACTGAAGAGTTCCTGATAAGAACTTCAAAGTTAAGCGTGCTCATATGGGAGCACTCTCAGGAAAGGTGATCTGCTGGGAATTTATCTTTTGAGGGCCAAACCATGAGACCTTTCAGGTCAAAGTAGATAATACCTTAGTGCTTAAGAGTTTAGGTTGTTACATAGTGTATGTGCCAAAAATTCACTCCTATGTCGAGCCAATCTTCCTCACACAGTAAACCATAGTGGTCTGATTATGGTCGAGTAAGGTCCTAACGATCGAAACCACCATCTAAGGTGCTTTATGTGCCAATCAACATGCCCTGAGCATTTTGGTAGGTGGCTCATCCCTTGAGATGGCTGGAATCGACCAGAATTAGTGGCGGAAGTTAGCACTAATATAATGGATCTGCGATGACGATGCAAAGTCATGAGTCCGGCCGACCTGTGACTTACGCAGTTTCAATGTGTAGAATATTTGCTGAATATCGGGTTTGGCTTTCCACCGACCGCGGTACCCACAACAAAAATGGAATATTTTGAGAATATTCCGATTCAATTAAATAGAATGATTAATTTCATTAAAATAAAACTTTGGAAATTAATGCATAATGTATTAATGAAATAATTCAATGAATATAAATTCAAAATATATAAAATTATATCATATTTTAATTAGGAAAATAGGAGGAATACATATATGATATAAAATTTATGATTTAATGGCTAATTGTGCTAATCACCTTTTAATTGTAATTAACCTTAATTAGAGTATATTAAGACCTATATTTACTCAAATTTGATATTTATGGTGTCATTGAACTCCTTAAATAGTAAGCATCAATTATATATAGAAATATTGAGGATTGGATGTCAAATTCTCAAAGTAAATTCTTAGTGCTTAAAATAATAATATTTTAATCTCAAAATTGTTAAATTGCCAAATTATAATTAAAATCTTTCTAACCACCCTAGAAGCCTCAAAATTAGTATCTTCATCTAATTAAATGATTTTGAGTGCTTGATTCGATTTATAGAAACCCAATAAGTTTTAATCTCCTTTAGGATCTGAGTTTGAGTAGCTTGGATATAAGAACAAAAAATATATAACTCTTAAGCTAAAAATCTAAACCCTGAATTCAAAATTTAGCTTCTTAGCAAAAACAATATTATAGAATGTAAGGAAGCTTAATCATTTATGATAATCCATAATATTAAGACATGTATGTCTGATTAAGTAGTCAAATTAAATAGGTGGATTTATCGGATTTCTTTTGAGTTAAGACTATGTTTAGTTTTAGCATTGTGATCTTAAGAGTACTAGTTCAAAAATATGCAAGATAGTAGGATGTTGGAATTTCAAAGACTGTACTTGTTGGAGCAGTTAGATCAGATAATTAGATAATAATGGATATCATATAATATCAGTTAGATTGCTTGATTTAACCTTATTTTGTCACTTTGCCTTGAGTTAATTCTTTGTGATATAATACGCAAGATTTGTGCATGAAAATAAAAAATTAGTAATTTAGGAAAACATTTAGCATTAGGTTCATTTCTGGATGAGAGACTATGCATGCGCCTTACGACTAATGGGTAGATTGTAAGGAGTAATAAGTATACTTACACATACTAATTTGGAAGAGTTGTGCAAGTTTGGAAAACCCACACTTTGTCTTGCAGACATGTTTAACTCCTTAGTGTTCTGTATGTGCCCGCAAAAGTGAAGTAAAATAAGATAAAATATATATTGTATATATATTACTATCTATTCAGTTCAGCTCAGTTGAGTTCAGCTCCAGCTATGTTAGCTAGATATTTACATGTTCATATCAGTTTTGGCTTCATTGTCCAGTTCAATAGTGCAGTTTTACTTTCAATTTTATGCAGTTTTGTTTTGAGCGCTTACCATCAGTAGCATTTCTTTCATTGTAACTATGATTGTCATTATTACTTGTTAGCATGTTTGTATCGGTGCTTACATACAGTACAATATATTCAACATATGTCTTTTGGTCATATTCATGTCAATCTTTATTTTAGTCTATTATACATATTTATGCCTAGCCTTTTCTACAGCTTGTGGTTAATAAGGTATGTGCTCTAATTTACCCCAATTTTCTTAGTTATAGCTTGATAAGTTATGACTTCACCTTTTATATTGTCTAGATTTGCTGCACCTTTATTTAACTGCTTAAATGTGAGATCCCATAATATAAGAAAATCATTTAATCAACCTAAAATGTACATAGATAATAATCTAACATAATAATTTTATTTTTGTTTATGGCCCTGGCACATGAAACTAACATGTCGGATTTGGAGCTGTTCGAAGAGCCAGTTGTGGAGGAGGGTGCCCGAAGAGGAGTCCGTCACTAACTTTTTGATTAGTTTACTTTGCAGTCTTTATTTCTGTGAGAGTTTATTCAGTTTGTATAACCTTAAATTGTTCTAGATATATTTTTCATTTCTTTCCTGAGATGCATATTTTCTCATTTTATTTATAGATAGAAGTGATGTATGGATGATTATATCTGCTTTCGCACTCTATTATTTTTCTCTCTATATATTATAGTACTTAGTGTTAGAATATAAAAACATACTTAGTGATCAACCACCTAATCATTGTCAAATTAGTATGAGTATTAGCCTGACGATGATTAGGGGCCGTAATGCATGACTTAGAAGATTACCAGCGAGTCACATTTGCTAGGATGAAACTGATTATTTAAGCCAAACAGAAATGAAGAGTGGCCAATAGGTGAATATCTTGGGTCGAGATGAGGAAGATTCTAAAGACAATTATTTCATGCGCTATCATCATAAGAAAATTCACACAAAGTTTCTTACTCTTAGGGAAGGCACCATGCCCGTTACTAAGTATTTAAATATGTTTGAGGACTCGGTTGCAAGGACTAATTTCCAAGATTCATATTGGTAAAATGGACAATACGTTTATTATAAGCTTGATGGTAGACATTTGGAATTAGGTTGTAATAATTCAAATTGTTACCTTAGTCAATTGAGACTAATTTTAGTCTTAATCTTGATCCTAAATGCTAATTAAATCATTAGGAGCCAACTCCTAAGACCTAGTCCAAATCAGGAGTCAAATGAATCGAATCCTGATTTCTGGAAAATCCAGAAACCCTAAAATTTGACATATTTAAATAGACCTCAGATCGAAAAACGAACTTTGCCATTGAGCTCATTGCCCCCAAATTAGCTATGGGTGATGTTTTAGTGTCAATCGGAAGTTGTCGAAATTTCAGAGTAATTAAAATACTCGTCTGATCGAAAATCTGACCTCGCTGTTGCGTTCCTCACCCCTCAATTAGCTAGGGATGAATAGTTGGGAAATTTTGGGATGCATTTAATTATCCATTTTTGATTAATGAAGTTTAATAAAAATAATTAAATAATAATAATTATTTTTTTATTTTTTATTTTATTAACGGCACCGTCTGAGGAACCCTCCTCGCCGTTTCCCCCTTCGCACACGCCGTCATCGCTCTGTTCGATCGAACGGATCCATCCTAGCCGTTCGATTGATTCGATCGAACAGGCTCAGACTCATCACCCTCGCAGACTCCGCCGAAGCCCTCCACGCAGCCATCTTGCCGCGGCCACCACCAATCCCCTCTCGCGATAGCTTCGGCAGGTCCACCCCAACCTCCTCAAGAAGCCCCGACGCCTGGATGTGATTGGTTTGCTCGAATTGATCGATCGGAGCACTCGACATGATCATCTACAAACCCTAGCCTCCTGAGCCGTCCATCCGAGGTACCCCTTTCTCCTTCTATAACCATGTAATTGCTAAAATCTCGATATCGTTTTCCTATTTCTTATCTTTGATTGCCTAATGATCGAATCCGATTGGGCAAATTCAGGCCCGATCGATCCTAATAGCGTAAAGCTCCACAGTAGAATTAGTTAGCACCCGATACCGTGCCCTAGGTCGCTAGGGTTGACCTTTGCCGGCGCCTAGGACCTTCGCCAGTCTCGATTTGGGAATCCCCGACGAGGGCTACTCTCGGCCGTGCGGGCCGGCACTCCCCACTGCCGGTCAAGCCGTCAATCGCGTGCCCTAGCCGCCTCTGCGTCGGATATGCGAGGGAGGAAGACGAGTCGTTCTGGTCGGGCCGGGTCAGCCCGACCCGCGATATTTTTTTTTTCTTTTTTTTTTGCATGCGTAGGCTTGCCACGTCAAGCGTGTGGGTCCCGATAGACCCGCGTGGCAGCACGCCTGGTCGCCGCGTGGCGTATGGGCCCAGGGACCGTCATTCGGTCTACGTGTGGGTCCCACACGGGACAGCAGGTCGCTGTCGACCCCGACAGCGGAACCCACCTGCTCTCCTGCGGCTTTTAAGAAGCCGCCACGCGTCGAGCAGGCCCCACCGGGTCGCGTTCGTAGCCGTCATAGGTCCCGCCTTTCCCGGGTCTGCGAATCAGTGGCTGCCGCGTGGCAGCATGGGTCCCACCTGCAGGAAAATTTAATAAAATTAAATCATATTATATATATATAATTAATATATACTTATATATAATTATATATATATATAATTAATATATACTTATATATATAGTTATATATATATATTAAAATAGAAATTATAGTTTAATTAAATTACTGATTAGTAGTTAATTAATTAGGTTAATTAGTTTTAATAATTAAACATATATATTAATTAGTAATAAATATTATTAACAAAAATAATAAATAACATATTAGATTAATGAGTAATAAATAATGAATGTCATTAGTTAATTTAATTAACATATTAATCAATTTAAACACTAAGAACTACTTAATTAATTGATTAATAAACTAATTAGTATAATTAATAAAAATAGCAAATAAATGTTAGCTTAATTAATTATTTAGTTAATTAAAATAATAGAATAATTAATGATTAGTTGATTAGTTAATTTAATTAAGTAATTAGTTAAGTGATCTTAAACAGTAAATAATTAATTAATATAAATTGAACAGTAAACAGAATAATTAAATTAATATTTAAAAAGTATTAAATAGATAATTAATGGATTAATTAGACTATTAATTAAGCATAAATAGTAGATTAATTAATTTAATCCTAATTAAATAATAAATCAGTATTAAAATATATAAACTGAAAATTAATTAATTAATTAATTAGATAATTAATTATTAATTAATTGATAATTATTGGTAATTAAATATAGATTTTGATAATTAATTAATTAATTAATAAATACAAAAAATTTATTTCTAACTTTAGGAATGAACAGTAAATTAATACAATTTGAATAAATGAATAGTAACTTTATTTATTTAAATTATTTAATTCAAAATCTCTAAAAGTTTAATAACTTTTTATAGTATGATCCAAACATAGTTAATATAGGTCTTATTTTATTCAAAAAAATAAAATGAATCAAATGATGTAATTCAAAAATTAATTTTGGGGTACATATAACGTAGTGTATTTTAGGACCTAATCAAACCCTCACAACTTTTAACACAGTTATCCAAATATATGTAATATAGGTCTTAAAATACTTAAGAGAATAACCCCAACACTATAGGAGTATTGATTTTCCCATTTTGAGCTTAATTTGAAAAGTGACACATATGACCCTACCATAAAATGACCAAAATGCCCCTATGATTCAATTGACCATAACTTGGTCAATTCAACTCCAAATTTAAAAATTCAAAGTGCTAACTAGCTTATAATTTAAATGTCATCAATAAACTGAAATAATATTTAGGATCTGAATAATAAAAATTTAGAAAATGACCAAAATATTCTTAACTTTAATTAAGCCATAACTTGACCATTTGAAGTCCAAATTGGGTTTACTCCCTATCAAAATACTCAGTACATTATAGGGAAGCTATAGAACATGAGTTTGCTAAAATTGGACTTCAAATGAAAAAGTTCAATTTTTGTCACCTGTCGACCAACCAAAATTACCGAATTGCCCTTAAAAATTGAAATAGCTATAACTTAGTCATTTGACCTCAGAATGCAGTGTTCTTGGACTCTATAGAATCCTTGAACAATAAACAACAATAAACTGCACAAAAATTTAGAGTCTATTAGGTGTAAATTACATGTTTGCCCATTAGGTCAAAAACCTTAGTTTGAACCTATATGATCTGTTTCTTGTCCAAATTGGGCGTACTTACTGTCTATCTTCATGTTAGATAGTAAGAAATCATTTGGTAGTAAGAAATTCTAATTTGGAACCATAATCCCAAAAGTAATTTTTCGGGCCCTTAGGTAGGGGCAAAATGGTCATTTTACCCAAAATTTTGGTTAAGCGTTATTAACCTCTAAATTGTCTTTTAAATCACTAAAACCAGTATTCAAACTATATTAGAATCATTTAAGTGAATAAAATCAGCTATTAGGTCAAATCGATTAAAATCCCTAAACATGTATCTAGGCTCTTCCCTTTAGGATTGATTGTACACTTCACACTTGGTTCAATCCTAAGATTAGGACTAGAACATAGGATATATTTTATTCATTGAATAATGGGGTTATTCAATGAATGGATCCTTAGTTTTATTAGTTTCTAGATTTTTACAACTTATTTTAATTATTTTATCTTTTAACCCTAAACTTAGGATAGGAGAATCATTCTATTAAGTCTAATTTACTTAATAAGATTTGCCTTAATCAATAGATTATTTTTAGAATGAAACCTAGACCTGTTGTCTTGTTCTTTTTGGATTATGTGATTAAGCCCAACCTCGTGGTGTTTAATCCATAATCTATAGTTTAGTATCTTGATCAAATCTTAGATATAACATCTAAATTCATAAAACTAGGACGTATGGTTTATTGATTAAACTTGTAGTCGTATTTGATTGAATTAGATTAGAACCTGATCAGTTCTAATCTTTTTTAACTTATAAGGCTGAGCTTCTAAGTTACACTTGATAGTAGGAATTGGAGATCCTGAACTTGTGTAATTTGAAATAGTTAGAATGGTTAAATTAGAACACAAATGATATCACAATGCTTAGTAGAGTCCCTTTCTTACTATTTGACTTTGTGTTATGCATTCCTTGAGTTTTGTGCCTACTTTTCCTTGAACATGTCATATAAAAAAAATGTTGTTGTATGAAAATGAAAACTTAAAATATTAGGAAAATATTTGCATTTGGGTTTAGTCTTTGGTTGATTATGGTGCACATTACCCCAATGGATAGGGGTAAGGATAAATAAGGATGCATAACATTACTCATTGAGGAGTGTGTGTTAAGCTGTGAACTTGCATAGTCTTGCAGATGTGCTTGACTCCTCAGTTATTTTCGGATGTGTCCACGGAAATAAAAGTAAAATAACTAAAAGATACTGCATAGTATTATCTACCTCTTCAGCTTTGCTTTACTTATATTCTATTCTCTATGCCCTAGCCCAGAAAGGTTATGGGAATCTCTATCTGCCTAGCCCAGAAAGGCTATGGTAATATATTGGGCCAGATTGGCCAATTCTTCTGATATGGTAGTTATACATTCCTTTACAGTTTTTTAGCTTACTGTTCATTATGTTATTGATGCATGTTATTTTAGTCAGTTGTTATGGTATTGTTTTACCTGCTCACTTGCATAGATATATGTATAGGTTGTTAGACTTTACTGTTTATATTATATGTACCATTTTCAGATTTATATTTTAAATTAATATATGTCATATGATCATCAATATATTTAGGTTTAGACTTTTCTTTCAATATCTTTACTTACTGTATTATATATGTATGTCATACCTTGTTTAGTTTACTTGAGATGTGCTTTTGCCTCACTTGTTGTTTAGTTATAAATGCTATATTTATAACTTATCATATTTCCCTTGCATGCTTACTTGCTCATATGCTAGATAGATGTTTTATTTGGTATAGAGTAAGATGGTGATATTAATAAATGCTTAATAGAATTTACTTACCTAAAATGTACTTAGACATTTTGTCTAACAAGATTTTTTTCTTTTATTGGCTGGGGCCCTGGCATTGTGAAACCGACAATATCAGATATTGAGCAGCTTATGGATCATGTACCTGAGGAGGAGCCTTACTTAGAGGAGGTGCAGCAGCTTGGACCAGAAGACATTTAGTTGTTTCTCCTTTATTGTGAGGATGAGAGTATTTTTGTTTCATTTCATTAACTTTAATTAAGATGATGTAATAATATAGGTACTGTGATTGTGATTTACTTTCTGCACTTTATTATTTTCTGAGTTATCTTATTTTATATATGATGTATGGTGAATGGATGTAATATTTACTTTTCATATGCTTCTGCGCTCTGTATGTATATAGATGTAATGACTGATCCTATTATATATTATTATGTGCACATCCTTACCTCAGCAGTGGATTGTGGATCTCACCTAATCCAATGTTGAGTGAGGGATCTGCACGAGTGACACTCCGCTCATTAGCCTAATCATTGTGGACTTGGGGAGCGGGGTGCCACATAGGTTGAAATGAATGATCCCCAAATCGTAGAGGATGTAATATAGTGATGCCCTTCTCATTGATTCCCAATCAAAGGCATCTAGCACCTTCAAGTCTATTTAAAAGCCTACTCCTTCACCTAGGGCATCCACTAAGCACATGTTACCCAAATGGGTAGATCTATGCATAATGTAGTTTGTTATAGATACAAGCAGATGGGACACCTTAAACATGAGTGCAAAGCAATCCTATCCAATGTAATTATTGATGAAGAAGTGGGAGTGGATGAGTTAGAATTTGTTCACGGCAGTGACAATGTTGAAGTTAATGAGAAAGAAGATGAAAAATATCTGGGGGGAGTGAAATGCCTCAGTACCTCATTAGGAGAGGAAAATTGGAGATGAAGAAATATTTTTAGTACGTTAATGGCATACAATGACATTGTATGTAAGATGATGATTAATGGTGGTGGTGCTATGAATGTAATTTTTACACATACCTTGGATAGAGAAAGACTTCTAATTAAACCACATTCGAGCCCATTCATTGTATGTTGGGAGAACTATGCCTCACACCTTATTACCAAATGATATTTGGATCAAAAGTTATGAGGATAAGATATGGTGTGACATATTTCCCATGGATATAGCACACATTCTTTTTAGTTCACACATATGTACTCAAATTTAATAACAAGATTGATGCAGGGCAACACTAGGGTAAAGTGTTGTTGAGCTCTAATGCAATTCTAGGGTTCATGAATGTTTGTGAATGCAAATTTTAAAATGTAGTAGGCAATTTAAGCACCTTTTGCACAGTTGTTTTAATTCATTTAAGCTTTAGCAATTGCCTACAGAAGATTTCACATTAATTTGAAATAACTTTCATTGGCGATGGGGTGTCGTGAATCACGAATGGGAAGATCGGTCAATATCGGTTTTGGATCAAAGGAAAGGCTCCGATCTAAAGAGGAAACTAGCAATTCGAGTTAGACTCACCATGCGGGTGTGTTCGGAGATGTTTCCGTTATGGAACTACTCGTAGTGACTAGATTTAGATTTGTGCTTCTATAAATAACTTCTACTCAAAAATCGCACAAGAAAATAATTAAATAAATTCAGTTTTAGGGTTTATGAAGGGAAGACACACACCGGTTAAAACTGGGAGCGAGAACGCTGATCTGGGAAGATTCCTTGCGTAGTGGACTAGTGCCGGCATCGTCGTGGGTTGGAAGACCGGCTGTAGCGGTTTTGGTGGAAGTGGACATGGCGGAGGCGACAGCTATGGTGGCGGTGGCGGCTATGATAGCTGCGGCGGCTATGGCGGCAGCGGTGGCTACGACGATAGCGCGGCTGTGGCGGTGGCGAAGGAGGCTATGGCGACAGCGACGACAGTTACAACGGCTGTTCTGCAGGAGAAAATTCTGAATGGCAGCAAGGAGGAGGGTCCGGAAGATGGCGGTTAGGGCTTAGAGAAGGATGATTCAAAAACAAGGGTTTTTCCAGGAAAAATAAGAGTCATTCTCGTTGTTTGGAGAAAATTCATAATTTTTATTCAAAAAAATTACTCATAAAATACAGATTTTGGGTATTTATAATTCCTTCAAAGCAATCAAGTCCTTAGAGTATTTTTAATAAATGATCAGAGGGCTAATATTCGTCCCTCTGATCAATACATGAAACGGATGAAAATAAATGCATAAAAATAAAAATAGCTCTCGAAACGGACAAAAATAAATGCAGAAAATTAAAATGACAACAACATGGCCGGTACGGGTTCGGGCGGGCTCGGCGGCGGGACCCGCATCGAAGATGGTCCCCATCAACTCTCCCCCACTCAAAAGCACTCATCACCGGTGAGTGGTCTGCGCTGTAGCAGTTAAGAGGTCAGCATCTAATATCTCGATCTCCTCTACAAGTACCCAACTATCCTCTGTATCAGGTTGTCCTCTCCAATGAACCAAGTACCTATGAAAGCCACCCTCAGTAGTGGCAACTGTCTCCTCATCCAGAATTAACTCTGGAAGTGAATATCCTTGGGGAAATATATCTGTGGACCTCGGTATCCGCAATAGGTCCTCAACTGAAGCTCTGTCCTCTGGTGCTGGGGTGCTACCATCAAGGATGGTAGTAGTATAGCAAAAAATAGGCATGGATATCTGTGGAGCTATATCCTCATCAACACTCTGCTCTCTTTTATATTCCAGTTCGAAACTATCTGCAGAAGGCTCCTCAGGTCCCAGTGGATGTCTGTAGAATCGGGTCAGATCAGCCACATTGAACACTAGATGTACTCCCAAATCACATGGCAAGGCTAACTTGTATGCATTCATACCAATCATTTTTGTCACCCTGTATGTTTCAATTCTTCTATTAGCCAGCTTCTTTAGGCTTCCCGAGGGAAGCCTATCCGAACTCAATCGCACCATCACCAAGTCACCTACCTCAAAAGATGTGTCCTTTCATCTGGTATCAGCTTGCAGCTTATAATGATCATAGTTGTTGTGCAATCTATGCTCAATCTCTTTATGTAATTCATGCAATTATAATGCAAGTTCTGATGCAAACTGACTCGTCCTATGAGTGTACAGTAGGGGAACTAAATCTAGAGGAACCCTAGCCCTATGGCCGTGAACTATCTCAATTGGATACATCCTAGTTGACTAGTTTAATGAGTTATTGTATGATAATTGGGCAATTGATAAGATTAGATCCCAATTAGCCTTGTGGTCCCCAACTGGACATCTTTGCAGATTCCCTAGGCTACAGTTGACAACCTCAGTCTGTCCATCGGTCTGTGGGTGGTAGGCTGTTGAAAAAATGAGCTTGGTACCCATAAGACGCCACAAAGTTTTCCAAAAATTGTTCGTGAACTTAACATCCCTGTTAGTCACTATCATCTTAGGTACACCCCTAAGAGCTACCACCTCTCTAAAAAAAGTTTTGCCATAGCAGAGGCGTCATCAATTTTGTGGCACGGGATAAAATATGCCATCTTGGAGAAGCAATCTACTACCATCACGATGGAGTCGTGCTGACATTGTGTGTACGGTAGTCCTAGCACAAAGTCCATAATGATATCCTTCCAAAAGGTGGAAGGAATGGGTAGAGGGGTGTACAGTCCATTTGATTGCTTATTTCCCTTTGCAACTTGACACACCCTACAACTTCTCACAATCTGGGCAATGAATATCACCATCCCCGACCAGTAAAATCTCTCCTGAACAAGATCTACTGTCTTGTCCAGCCCAAAGTGTCCTCCTAGTCCTCCACCATGCAACTCCCATACTATAAAATTGCGCATAGACATATTGAGAATTCATAGTCAAGTACCCCTAAATAGGTATCGGTCCCGAATGACATAGTCTGTAGTGTCGTGGTATGGGTTGGGGGCTAGAGCACTATAGATGCCACTAAAATCAGGGCATGTGGCATAATCCTCGATCATGTGCTCAAAGCCTATCACCTGGGCTCTCATCTCTGTGAGGACAAGATTAACTCTGCTCAAAAAATCAGCGGATGTGTTGTCTTTCCCTTTTTAATGTTTGAGTACAAAGTCGTACTTCTGTAGTAAAGACACCCACTTAGCTTAGCGTGGGCTAAGCTTGTGCTGTGAGTTTATATATCTAAGAACTTGGTGATTCGAGTGTAGGATAAACTCCTTCAGCAATAGGTAGTGCCTCCAGTGTCTCAAGCTCTGCACTAAAGCGTAAAGCTCACGCTCATAATTAGAATATTTTAGCTTTGGACCCGAGTGCTTCTCGCTGAAATATCCCACGGGGTGGCCCTCCTAGGTGAGGACTCCACCAATCCTAATGCCGGAGGCATTAAAGGACACCTCAAAGGTCTTGCCAAAATCTGGCAGTCTCAATTGTGGGGCAGATGAAAACTTCTCCTTAATAAGCTGGAATGCTTTATCAGCAAAGGAGAACTCGCCCTTCTTGGTACACTCCGTAATAGGGGCCATGATATCACTAAAATCCCTTATAAAATGTTTGTAAAAAGTGGTCAGGCCGTGAAATATATGCACATCATGGATGTTATGTTGTGTGGGCCACTCCATGATAGCCTTCTCCTTCTCGGGATCAACAGAGATTCCCAAGGAGCTAACTATGTATCCAAGAAAGATGACATACTTCATGAAGAATGTGCACTTCTTCATGTTGATGATAGCTTTTCAGCTCGCAGGAGCTCAAAAATGGCACGAAGATGATCTAGGTGGTCATCACTAGAGCGGCTACACATCAGAAAGTCATCGAAATAGACGACGATGAACTTACCCATGTAGGACTGGAAGAGATGAGTCATCATTCGAGCAAAGGTGCTCGGGGCATTGGATAACCCAAAGGACATCACTATCCACTCATACAATCCCTCCTTCAACTTGAAGGCAATCTTCCACTCGTCTCCCTATCTAATCCTAATTTGGTGGTATCTGCTACTCAGATCTATCTTTGATAAGATAGCAGCACCACTCAACATGTCCAACATATCGTTTAATCGTGGAATGGGAAATCTATACTTCATAGTGATTCGATTGACAACACAGCTGTCAGCATACATGCGCCAAGTTCCATCCTTCTTGGGGGCAAGAAGGCCTGGAACATCACATGGACTCATACTATGATGAATGAATCCATAGTCTAATAGCTCAGTGATCTGCCTCTGCAGCTCAGCATGCGCTGCAGGGTCTAAATAGTAGTGAGGCGAATGGGGTAGGAAGGAGCCATGGACTAAATTAATGGCGTGCTGGATCGACCTTATGGGAGGTAATTCAGTAGGCAACTCCTCAGGATGGACATCTTGGAACTCCTCAAGAAGCTTCTTGGCAGATTCAGGAAGGTGGGTAGCGTCAGACACCAGTCCAAATGATTGGAGTACCACCAGAGCATAAAGGATGCCACTCGCCAAACTCTCTCTCTCTAACTCAACTCTCTGAATAATATTCAAGGCCTTCTTCCATTTTGTGGGTGGAAGGGTCTCCTTAGTAGCTTTCAGTCTCGGGTGTGAGGCTAAGGGTCTGATGGGATTCAGGACCACCTTCTTCCAATTCAGCATGAATGAACATGTGTTGGTCTTGCCATGAATAATCACCTCCCTGTCATACAACCATGATCTCCCTAAAAGAATGTGACAAACATCCATGGGCATGACATCGCACCAGATTCGATCGGTGTAGGGTCCAATCGTGATGGGTACGATACATTTGCGATTCACAGGAATAGTAGTCTTGATAACCCAATCTATCTAAAAAGTTGACGGGTGGGGCTTAGCAGTGACCCCCAGACGCACAATTGCGGACTCAGCTGCAACATTCATGCAGTTGCCACTATCAATCACTAATCTACATGACTTCTCCCCTGCTCGGAAGAAGGCTTAAAAGATGTTGGTCCTCCAATAATCAGTAGACTCTCGGGGTGTGGCCATCATACATCTCACCACTAGGAGGCTAGGGTAAAACTCTTCATCACTAGGGGCCCCTAAGTCAAGCTCATTCAACACAACACCAACATCATCGATTTCGATTGGGGCAGACTCATCCTCACTAGCCCCCTGAATCAGTAATGTGGTGAGCTTCTTGGTGCAGTTCTTAGCATAGTGCCCAAATGTACCACATCTGATGCACTTAATGTGTGCCAGACTCACAGCTCCTATGGGGGCCTTTTCCTTATCCTCTCTCGTGGCCATGCCCGTAGCCTTGGCTCCATCACTTTGAGCCTTCGGGTCATCCCGTCTATCAGTCCTAGTCATTCCAGATATCTTATTGCAACTCTTCTGATATGTCTCTATATCAGTCGCAATAAACACAGTGCCTTCCAAATTATATACATCGTAGTGAATGAGTTCGCTATGAATCTCTGGCCTCAATTCATACTTGAATTTGGACATGGTGTCCAACTCAGACTCATGGATGTGGCAGCGTATCATAAGATCTTTCATTTCAGTGTTGTACTCTGGGACGGTCCTAGTGCCCTGATATAATGTGGTCAGCTCATCGCGCAGTCGACTCATGTGGTAAGCCGGTATGTACTAGGCCTCCAGTAGGGCTTTCATCTCAGCCCAGGTAGTCACGGGAGGAAGCCCATCGTACTCCATCTGTCTCTCTTTTCCTAGCTAGAAGGTCTTTACTTTCAGAGTGAGTCTCATCTTGGCGAAGCGGACCTTCTGATCCTCATACATACTGTACCAGTCAAAGTAACTCTCTATGTCGAGAATCTAGTCTGTGAAAATCTTAGGGTCCATCATGTCTTCATTTCTAGGAGGGTCTAACTTGAGGACACGTGTCAGGTCTGGGCCTCTGTCTCGCATTGGTTTATCAAAGTTATCCTCAAATCGGGGGTATTCATCGCATTCCCGGGGTGGGAATCAGTGATGACCATTCCGTCCTCTGGGAGGTGGTCTGTAGTAATCCTCTCATGGGGAGGCATGAACAGTTTGTCTCACATCTCTATGCCTAGCATGTATGGGTCCCTCCTTGTCCCAGCGCTGATCACCAAAAGGGGTGTCAGGTCAGGCCATAAAGGCGTCATCATATCTAACATCCCGAGGTTCAGCAAGTCTGGGTCTCGGTGTACGCGCTCCCTGATATATCTCTGAAGTTAGTCTATCCTGATCTTGCTCATGGTGTAAATCATGTGGACCGAGATGTGGGTCCAAATCCTCATAAGGGGGATCCACTCGAGTTAGGAAACGGTTTGTAGATGGTTCACCTCCTGAACCTGGCAGGTTAGATCCTCTACTTGTGTGCTCCAGTTGGTTCACCCGTACTATAATTCCTCTCATATCCACTCTCAATGTGTTCATCTCTTCCTTCAGGTGGTGTTTTTTCACGTTCCATTCCATGCAGAAGTTCTTAAACCAGATAGGTTTGTTAAAAGACTGAAGTGCGGTGCAACATGGGACATCTCCTGCAGTTGGTGCATCTCAGATTCTAAGTGCTGACTGTGGCTACCCATGCTAATCGTCCTACCACTCCTCAGATGCATGGAATGATGAATGCGATTTTTTTTTTTAAATATGTATGCACCTAGACTCTTGACTCCAATGTATGCAGTGATGTGAACCTTATGAGAATAGGATTCTGAAATTTGAGAAAATTTCAGAACTCTCTCTGATAGCAAAATTTGATGCAGGGCAACACTAAGGTAAGGTGTTGTCGAGCTCTAATGCAATCCTATGGTTCGTGAAGGTTTGTGAATGCATATTTTCAAATATATTCGATAATTTAAATACCTTTTGCATAGCTATTTCAATTCATTTAAGCTTTAGCAATTGCATACAGAAGATTTCACATTAATTTGAAATAACTTTCGTTGGTGATGGGGTATCGTGAATCACGAATTGGAAGAGCGGTCGACACCGGTTCTGGATCAAAGGGAAGGCTCCTATCTGGAAAGGAAACTCGCAATTCGAGTTAGACTTGCCATGCGGGTGTGTTCGGAGGCGTTTCCGTTCCGAAACCACTCGCAGTGACCAGATTTATATTTGCGCTCATACAAATAACTTCTACCCAAAAGTCGTACGAGAAAATAATTAAATAAATTCAATTTTAGGATTTATGAATGGCAAACACACACCGGTTTAAATCGGGAGCGAGAACGGTGATCCGGGAAAATTCCTTGCATGAAGCAGACTGGTGTCGGCGTCGTCGTGGGTTGGAAGACAGGCTGTAGCGATTCTGGTGGAGTGTGTACATGGCGGAGGCGGTAGCTATGGTGGCCATGGTGGGTATGACAGCGACGGCAGCAGCGACGGCGATGGCGGTAGCGCAGCTGTGGCGACGACAAAGGAAGCTATGCAGTAGCATCGGCGGCTACAACGGCTGTTCTGCAGGGAAAAATTTCTAAGGCAGCAAGGATGAGGATCCGAAAGGTGGCAGTTAGGGCTTAGAGAAGGAGGATTCAGAAATTAGGATTTCCCCGGGAAAAACAAGAGCCGTTCTTGCTGTTTGGAGAAAACTTAGAATTTATATTCAAAAAAACTACTCATAAAATACAAATTTTGGTAATTTATAATACCCTCAAAGTAATCAAGTCCTTAGTATTTTAAGTAAACGATCGGATGGCTAATATTCATCCCTCCGATCAATACATGAAACGGACGAAAATAAATGCATAAAAATAAAAACAGCTCTTGAAACGGACGAAAATAAATGCAAAAAATAAAACGATAACATCATGGCCGGTACGGGCCTGGGTTGGCTCGGCGGCGGGACCCGCATTGAAGATGGTCCCCATCAACTCTCCCCCACTCAAAAGCACTCATCACCAGTGAGTGGTATGCGCAGTAGCAGGCTAAGAGGTCAGCATCCAATCTCTCGATCTCCTCTGCAAGTACTCAACTGTCCTTTATGCCGGGTCATCCTCTCCAACAAACCAAGTATCTCTGAAAGCCACCCTCAGTAGTGGCAACTGTCTCCTCATCCAGAATCAACTTCGGCAATGAATTTCCTCGGGGCAATATGTATGTGGACCTCGGTATCTGCAATAGGTCCTCAACTGAAACTCTATCCTCTAGTGCTGGGGTGCTTCCATCAGGGATGGTAGTAGCAGGGGGGAAAGTAGGCATGGCTATCTGTGGAGCTATATCCTCACCAACACTCTGCTCTTTCATACGTTTCGGTTTGGAACTATCTACAGAAGGCTCCTTAGGTACCAATGGGTGTTCGTAGAATCGATTCAGATCAGCCACATTGAATACTGGATGTACTCCTCAATCACATGGCAAGGCTAACTGGTATGCATTTGTGCCAATCCTTTTTATGACCCTGTATGGTCCGGTTCTTCTGTCGACCAGCTTCTTCAAGCTTCCCAAGGGAAGCCTATCCAGACTCAATCACACCATCACCAAGTCACCTACCTCAAAAGATGTGTCCCTCTGTCTAGCATCAACTTGCAGCTTATAATGATCGTAGTTGTTGTGCAATCTGTGTTCAATCTCCTTATGTAATTTATGCAATTCTAATGCAAGCTCTGATGCAAATTGACTCGTCCTATGAGTGTACGGTAGGGGAACTAAATCTAGAGGAACCCTAACCCTATGGTCGCGAACTATCTCGTTCAAAGACATCCCAGTTGACCGGTTTAATGAGTTGTTGTAGGCAAATTGGGCGTGCGGTAAGATCAGATCCCAATTAGCCTTGTGGTCCCCAACTAGACATCTCAGCAAATTCCCTAGGCTACGGTTGACAATCTTAGTTTGTCCATCGGTCTGTGGGTGGTAGGCTGTCCAAAACATGAGCTTGGTACTCATAAGACGCCACAAGGTTATCCAGAAATAGCTCGTGAACTTGACATCCCTGTCAGTCACTATCGTCTTGGGTACAACCCTATGAGCTACCACCTCTCTAAAATAAAGTTTCACCATGGCAGAGACATCATTAGTTTTGTGGCACGGAATAAAATATGCTATCTTGGAGAAGCGAACTACTGCCACCAGGATGGAGTCGTGCTGACGCTGTGTGCATGGTAGTCCTAGCATAAAGTCCATACTGACATCCTCCCAAGGGGTGGAAAGAATGGGTAAAGGGATGTATAGTCCATTTGGCTGCTTATTTCCCTTTGCAACCTGACACACCCTGCTGCTTCTAATAATCTGGGCGATGAATCTCACCATCCCCAGCCAGTAAAATCTCCCCTGAACAAGATCTACTGTTTTGTCCCTCCCAAAGTGTTCTCCTAGTCCTCCACCATGCAACTCCCATACTATAAAATTGCGCATAGACATATTGGAATGCATAGTCGTGTGCCCCTAAATAGGTACCAGTCCCGAATGACATAGTCCGTAGTGTCGTGGTATGGATTGGCGGCTAGAGCACTATAGATGCCACTATAATCAGGGCATGTGGCATAATCCTCGATCATGCGCTCAAAGCCTATCATCCGGGCTCTCATTTCTGTGAGGACAAGAGTAACTCTACTCAAAGCATCAGCGAGTGTGTTGTCTTTCCCTTTGCAATGTTTGAGTACGAAGTTGTACTCCTGTAGGAAAGACACCCACTTAGATTGGCGTGGGCTAAGCTTGTGCTGTGAGTTTATATATCTAAGAGCTTGGTGATCTGAGTGTAGGATAAACTCCTTCGGCAACAGGTAGTGCCTCCAGTGTCTCAAGCTCTGCACTAAGGCGTAAAACTCAAGCTCATAATTAGAATAATTTAGCTTTGGGCTCGAGAGCTTATCGTTGAATAATCCCCCGGGTGACCCTCCTGGGTGAGGACTCCACCAATCCCAATGCCGGAGGCATCGCTGGACACCTCAAGGTTCTTGCCAAAATCTGACAGTCCCAATAGAGGGGTGGCCCGATGGCAGCAGCGCGGCTGTGGCGGCGGCGAAGGAGGCTATGGCGGCAGTGGCGGCGACTACAGCGGTTGTCCTGCAGGGAAAAATTCCAAAGGCAGCAAGGAGGAGGGTCCGGAAGGTGGCGGTTAGGGCTTGGAGAAGGAGGATTCGGAAACTATAGTTTCCTCGGGAAAAACAAGAGCCATTCTCACTGTTTGAAGAAAATTCAGAATTTCTATTCAAAAAAATTGCTCATAAAATACAAATATTTGGTATTTATAATACCCTCAAAGCAATCAAGTCCTTAGAGTGTTTTTAATAAATGATCGGAGGGCTAATATTCGTCCCTCCGATCAATACATGAAACGGACAAAAATAAATGCATAAAAATAAAAATGCCTCTTGAAACGGACGAAAATAAATGCATAAAAATAAAACGGCAACGTCATGGCCGGTACGGGTCCGGGCAGGCTCGGTGAAAAGTAGGGTATTGCTAGGGTCCCCATCAAAGACTATAAAACTTTATCCTTCCAAGCCTGACTGAAAAGTCACCTTACCTTCTTCAGTGTCCCTTCCTTCGTTGCCCACTGCCATCCACTAATTCTATACCTCCTACATCTTATGTATCCAAGGGTCATGCTAAAGTAAAGTTCACACATTTTCAGCCAAAAAGAGTGTCCAAACTTCATCTAATCACAATTTACACCCCTTTGATTAAACTCGAATCACAATCATGATATTATATAAAGAGCCTGAGTTTCACCTCGGGTATTGCTCTATAAGAAGAGAGTTTAGTATTTTAAAAAGGATACAATTGTTGCATGTGAAAGAAGTGACACCTGCCACTGATAGTGTTGCCATTCCTCCTCTTATAGTCGATCTTTTGAGAGATTTTTAAGAGACCTCACTCGAGGATCTTCCTAATTCCTTACCACCCCATAGGGACATTCAACATACTACTGATTTAGTCCTTTGATCACAATTACCGAACCTAATCCATTATCAATTAAATTCAGTAGATCAAGTTGTGCTCCAATGGTAGGTTGATGAATTGTTAAGGAAATGATTATTTAGGGAGAGTATGAGTCATTGTGTAGTTCCAACCCTAGTTACACTCAAGAAGACAGGCTGTAGCGATTCTGGTGGAGTCGTGCTATTAATAATATCACAAAAAAGTATAGGTTTCCCATCCCATAGTTAGACGATATGCTAGACCTTATAGCTAACTCTTGATTATTTTCAAAGATTAATCGTAAGAGTGATTATCATCAAATTTGTAAGTGTCTTGGCTATGAGTGGAAGACCGCATTTAAAACATGTGAAGGTCTTTATGATGAATAGTGATGTCTTTGGGTCTTTCTAATGCACCAAACACATTCATGCGCTTAATGAGCACACTTCTTTGACCCTTTTTAGGAAAATCACTTGCAGTATACTTTGATGATATATTGATCTTTAGCTATGATGAGAAGCACAACATGGAACATCTTAGGCTTGTTCTTGAAAAACTTCATGAGAAAAACTTTACATCAACAAGAAGAAATGTTTATTCATGCAGCATGAGCTAACTTTCTTAGCTTCACTATTTCATCATAGGGATAAGCCAAACCCATCAAAAATCCTATCAATTTTGAACTGGCTGACCTCCAAGTTTCCATGATGCAAGGAATTTTTACGGTTTGCAATCTTCTATAGGAGATTTGTGAGACATTTTAGCACAATTATGAGCTATATCATTGATATTTTGAAACAAGATAAATTTTGTTGGACTACTAGTGCTAAGAAAGCCTTGAAAAATATTAAGTCATTAATACATTGCCAGTACTTAGGTTACCCGACTTTAATAAGGTACTTAAAGTAGCTTGTGATTCACAAGATAATCACATGTATGACTATGAGTTCTATGCAATCATTCAATCACTAAATCTTTAATGAAGGGGGCCTCCATCAAAAAATAAATCAGAAAGCCTTATTAAGGATGGTGCTCATCACATTTTTGCCAACAAGGTATGCAAAACTGAGTTTGTTCAAATTTTCTTCGACTGCATTTACAAATGTGTTTATGTGAATTGAAGTGAATCCAACCAAAACAAATTAGTTTGCACAATATTTCACTATTCTCATGACTTTGGTTTATTTTAAATTAGATTGATGGAGCTTTTATCCCTAAAATTTTCTCAATCTTCAACTTACAAGTAATCACAATCCACCTCATCGCTCTTCTTAGAATTGAGCCACAAAATTATTCATCATTTTTATGTGCCATATATCTTTGTGTATTATAATTGTGCAGCCGGAACAAACTAGCCCCAGCAGCCAGAACAAAAATCCTCAGCATTTAAAGAACCAAGCAGCCAGATATAATTGAAGCAGCAATCTTTCTACACAATTTAACACTAGTAAAATAAAATAATAACAACAATAACAATAATAATAATATACAGTAGTGGAGATATAAGAAATTCAAAATCCCGAACTGTTTGAAAGAGTTCAGATCTTTGAAGTATCAGAACGATGTCCAGCGATTCCCCATTTATTCTCCATTTCACAGCGGGGGATTGTGTAATCATACAGACAAACTAATCTGATCGCAATAGAGGGAAGTTTAAGCCTTTGAAGGCCTTAGATCCACTCATGCGCCATCGAATAAGAGCTGCTGGACAGTATTGCCATGAGGCACCCCCCATGCACCCTTCCTTCCGGCAGGACGGAAAGGTCGGGCAATAATTTGATGGCCTGCTCATGAGGATAAGCAGTATCGAGCAGGCTGAGACTGCCGCCTCCGTGCAGGCAGCAGAGGCCAATCTTTCCCCTGGCAAACCTGTCGCAGAAGCCGGGTTGGCCCCAGGAGCATCGCTTGCCACCGCCGTGGGCCTTGCAGTGATCGGTGCTCCCCTGGGCGCTCTTGCCACAGCCATCAGCCTTGCACCGCTTGCCTCCACCGTGGCGGACACAGTGATCGGTGCGGCCGCGGGCGCTCTTGGTGCAGCCGGGGAAGGCACACCTCTTGCCGCCTCCATGGGCGACGCAGAACAGCGTCCCGCCATGCACGCTCTTGGAGCAAACCCCGCCACCCTGAAAGGAGCAGCGCTTGCCCCCTCCGTGGGCCTTGCAGAGAAGGGTGCTGCCCTCTGCTCCCTTAGTGCAGCCCAAAACAGCGCACCTCTTGCCCCCGCCATGCGACTTGCAGAACACCGTGCTCCCTTGAGCACCCTTTGTGCAGGACGGAAACTGGCACCGCCGGCCGCCCCCATGCGAGATACAGAGGCCCGAAAAGCCCTCCGCGCTCTTGCTGCAGCTCTCCTTCTGGCACCTCTTCCCGCCCCCATGCCTTATGCACAACCCAGATTTCCCCCTCGCCGCCCGAGTGCAGCCTTCGTCGCTGCACCGCCGGCCTCCTCCATGAGCGATGCAGTACTCGGTACGGCCTTCCGCGCTCTTGGTGCAGCCTAGGTGCTGGCACCGCCGGCCTCCCCCGTGTGCTTTGCAGTAAGCCGTCTTTCCTTCGGCCCCCTTATGGCACCCTGTCTTTTGGCACCTCCTTCCACCTCCGTGGGCGATGCACAATCCGGACGCCCCTCTGGCGCCCTTCTTGCACCCTTCGAATCGGCAGCTTCTGTTGCAATTCCGCTGTGCCTTCCCGGAAGTACAGCTAACTGAGCTCTTCCTCGTCCCTTCTGCAGTTGGTACAGATGATGCTGACCCCTCTTCTTCAGCAGCAATTTTTGTAGAATCTGTGACCGTGGATTCTGGTAACCCTGTTGATAGGGACAGCTGAAGGTCGAATATCTCAACAGTTTCTTTAGGAGCATCTTCCGAACGTTTGGAGCAGGTATTATTATCATTGCTACTGCCAATATGATGTTGAAAGTTGAATCCCAGATCAGCGAAGGAGTCCTCTGCTGATTTCCCCACTGAAGTTATGGTACAAACCGTATCAGAGGCTCCCTTACTGATGTCCAAAGAGCTTGATGAACGGCCCAAACCCAGAGCCAAGGAAGCATGCTCGGGAAATCCCTCAGCTCCACCGCACTTGCCCCGCTTCCTCTTTGCTCCAATAAATCGAGACCATTTGGGATTATAACGGGCAGAATCCAATCGCAGTGTCACATCTGCGCCGCACTCAGATTCTAGTGGAACTGAGTTGCCATCGCTGAAAGCATTGGAGTAGCAAGGATTCCAATCAATGCCTGAGCTTATGAAGCTTTCGCTCATCACTGACGAACCACTTTATATCAACCAAGATATCGACAAAAAGAACAGTTAGCCTGACTTCCGGGAACACTTAATAACAGTCTGATAAAAAAGTCTCTTAGTGACTGAAAGATGTGATGCCACCTCCACTGACGAATCCCGAGGTATCACAACGATCCATTGTGCTGGATGATCAAAATTCTCTGGCCAATACAATTATAAGTTTCTGTTTTAAAATAATAGAGTTGGAGAGAGAGCAACAAACATAATTTGGAGCCTCTTAATTATCTTTATTTGTTGAAACAATGCATGTATATTGGAGTCGGCGTGAGGTTTCAATTAGATTGCTAACTTGATCATGAAAGCCTAGTGACACATTAATTTACATGAAAAGTTTTCCTATACAAACAAATTGGGTCAAAACAAAAAAAAAGGATATTCACATTTTGATATCAACAAAAAAAAAGTAAATCATTGAAGCAATAGATGAGATATTTGCAAATCAGGTGGAAGAGCAAAATCTTGACCTTCAACTCATTGAGAAAGGACCTCCGAGTCTGAGGATGTGAAGCTCTCGCCACTGCTTTGCATTGAAAGGAACTAGCATTAACCCTGCAACTATTGAGAGGCTCAAATTATATAGATCATATAGTCAATAATGCACCGTTTCGATCCTAATAGCAAGTCCAGTCCTAATAGCAAGTCCAGCACACGATTACTGAAAAATAATACTGAGTTCTGCACACAAACTATTAATCACCCCTTTAAAAAATCTCTAAAATTAATGTCAAGCAAGATGCTCGAAAATGAAAAAGAATAAAAATTGATAAAAAAATAACTATGAGAAAAAAAAAAAAGGAGTTGGTTGAAGGAAGGACCTTTTTACCTATATTTCTAACTATTCAAATAGAGTATACTTTTGCACTCAATGCTATAAATTTAAAATGATATTTTATTAAAGGAGTGGTGAATTGGTTACCTATAGAAACATTTGAGTTGATAAAACTATTTTGTGGATTCAAGAGCTATATAAAAGAAAATTGAAAGATATTAAATGATCCAAACAAGTGTGATGATTAGGTTTTAGGTCTTTCTTACATTCACCACTTATCCAAATCTAAGATTTTCTCTTAAGAGCTAATCAATATGCTTCTACCCAGGGCGATGAAGCAAAGCTATATGCTCACCCTCATGTGTTCTTAATGCAGAGCCTTCCAGAGAAATTCATACAAGAAACATTTTAAAGCACACGTTTGATAGCTAAATACTTTGAAAATTAAGAAAAAAATCAAATAAAAACAAAATAGGGTGATCTAACAAAAAAGATTAGTCGCATCTAGCGTAGAAGAAGAAAATAATGAAAGCTAGTATTTAAGAAAGATCTGTGAATAGTTTAGAGCTTTAGAAATAAATATATTTTGTAGCATAGCCTTTTTTATTTTTTATTACAAGGATTACAATCTTTATATAATCCATAAAATAAACAAGTGGGTAGAAATCAAATGGTGAGAACTCAAATGGCCAATCGAGTAAACTGTCCTATGTACAATGTTATATTAACAGTCATCCCACACTTGAGAACGTTATCAGATACTGATTTCTTCATCTGTTAGTGTGCTAATAAAGACAAAAGTTCCTCAAGTGCATATGGATGCAAATGCTTATTACTTTAAATCTCTCTTTAGATAAAAAACATATAAACAATTTTAAAATCAGTTCCAAACATATACAAGTTTTTACCCAAAGGGCTCAACAATTATAACTTTCCCTATAAAGTACATAATTCATGAGCATATCTTAAAATATTTTCTTTTTTAACTTCATTTGCACAACCACAAAGAACTATTGCCTTATCTCATTTTGTTTAGTTGTAATGAGGTTATAAGCTCTAACATGATCAAGTACGCATACAAAGCAAAACATTTATAGTGTGCATGCTATATTCATCTTAGGCAACCCTTTTAGGTCTACTTTTTTCCCATCAACTAGTTTTGTAAGTATTCTTCACATGCAAATGTATTGTAAATGTTTAGCATTTTAAACTTCCAGTAATAAATGTATCTAATCCAGGAGGTTGGTGTGAAAAAAAAAACCTTCATTCAACGCCTAAGTTTTGCCTTAGGGATCTACTCCAAGACTGTTAAAACTTCTTTCTAGGAGTCATCACAAAGATACCAATTGTAGGCTTTAAATGACACGATACAAAACAAGAGGGGTGAAATGTCCGTGTTAAATCTTTTAAGATAAATAAAAACAATTGTGCAAATTTGAGATCTACGTAAAAAAAAATGCAAGAGATTAGATCACCAAGTAAAAATGAGCGTTAGATGGTTCGGCTTATTTAAATTCAAATCTAATACTACCACTAATTTAGAATTTTGCCTACCAAATCTATTTATCTAAATACTTCTTACTAGGCTGCTCGAGCAAAGGCCTATACAAAACTTCATAATTTTATGATACAAAGACTACAAGAATTCAGAGTAAAAGATTGCTAAATGTTTAGCAAGATAAAAGAATAAAATAAAGAATATATCAAAATGAAAAGAAAACAAAATGATCTTAAAAACACTTATCAGTATTACATAAAACATTTAAGTTTAATAGCTGTGGATTTTGAAGAAATTTAAATGAAACAATTTAAAAAATTTTATATCTTTGAAGAAGAAGATCCTTTGGTGCAATGATAAAAGTAGTAGGCATGATGCGACAAGAAGTCGGGGGTTGCAGAAATAGTCTCATAATAAAAAAAAAATAAGGCTGGTGCATTATGCCCAAGTGGCCCTTATAAAAAAACAAGATTTGAAGTAATTACTAGTAACTAGGAAGTGAATCTTGTAACAAGATACATACAAGCAAATCATCAAGGCATGCAATTAGAGCACTTGTGACGTCAAGAGCAATCTGAGTTTATGACTTTATGGTAAACCACAATATTACTATAATAATAATCTTAATTATATTTTTCTTTGATTTATAAAATGATAGTAGGCTGTGATTTTGATTGTGGTGTTGCTATTTGATTTATTCAACTCGAAGGTGGTAGATAGATTGGGAAAAAAGCATATTACCCTCTAGCAGAAATGACAATTAGATAGCCAATTGATGTCAATTCTCCAAGTACGGCCTTCCTCAGATCTTAGAAATGACAACAAGTTAGCCAATTGACTGGGCGTGATTGATAACAAAATCAAAGATCATTTACTGACAAGTTTCCCAGATCATTCTCAACAATCATACATATTTAGCTGGTTTCAGCGGCAGTTTGATAATCTTATCAGTTAAAGAACTACAAAGAAAAAAAAATTTATAAAAAATGTATACTACGACATTAAAAAATTTTCAGATATTTTGGGAATGCATAGGCCCCGAAGCAAAGACAATGAATTATGATCAGCATACTAAAGAACCATTGGAAAAAGAAGCAGATACAAAACAACAAAGCAGGTTTTTAAAACAGAATTTAAATTAGTACTCTCAAGAAAAGAAAATGAAGAAACAAAGAATCTATATGGTATTTGTTCCAATCAAGTAAGAGTTCATATGGCAACAATTCTCAGTTCAGCTGCATATGCGTACATAATTTGTAGCGATACAGTACATTGTCGGCAAACTAATACACTAAATGAACAGCTTATATTCATTAGTATAACACCCATTTAAGTCCATTTAGTAATCGAGAAAACTTGAATAGATTGTTTATAACTGTAAATATAAAGCAGAAGCTTAAATACTGGTCCATCTGTTTATAGAAATACGTGAGCATGCACATCTATTACTTAGCAAGTACTTTACTTGAAGCTTAATGAAATGGCCTATGGACAATAATTTAGTGATTATTAATTAATTAACCTTTCTTGTAACATTAATTTTCTTTATTTTTTCATTTTAAAAATCCTTTATATTACTAGAATGATAAGCATAATTAAAATATTGAACAAATAACTAAATAACTAGACTAAAAATATAAATTTATATTTTCATTAATATGTCATGATAAAAATATTCAACAAGTAACTTGATGGAAATATTAAAAACACACTTGTTATCTTAAATATTAGAAATAACATCGACTACATAGTTGGCAAGTTAATAAATATTCAACTTTCAATTATATTTAACTTCTAGTATAAACTTCCGAAAGCTATGATATTAGCATCACAAATGGCTTTTAAATACACAATAAGATTTATTTTGACATTCTTACACTTAAATCACTCCTTAAAATGAATCATCTCCTCTCTAATACTTTTCTTGAACATTTTAAATTCAACAAAAAGCATCTTTATAATTAGGGACTCTTCCTCTTGATTTTCAAGGATATTTTTAGCAATCTTATAAATACAACTACCAATTATTTGCCACATTATATTAACTTCTTCATTAATATCACATTATTCAAACTCTAAAACTCTGCTCCATAATAACTTAAATTTATCATTTAGTCTTCCACTATAACTTAAATTTATCATTCATTTCCAACTAATTATTTTCAAATACTGGATCAATAATAATGATCAATATTGAATTATCGAGCTTTCTAATAATTTTACAATTCTAAAGATAAAATTAGTCATTTCTTAAGAAAACTAATCAAATAGAGTTACCAGTGATAACTTGCTCTATTTTCTTGAACAAAATATTAGATATTTTAAGAACATAGAATAAACATGCTTTAAGATCATTTTCCCTTCATCATAAGTATTACCAAAATTAAAAACTGCCATTAATATCATTATATTCTCAACTATATTTCCAAAATGCCATTTAAACCCTATAATAAATAAAATTTTCTCATGAAGAATTCCTTAAATTAACTCCAAAACATGCTAAAACTTATCTTTAATACTCATATCAAATCAAATTATGAGGCAGGGCATAAATGCTAACATATTTAAAAATTACTCCAATAATAATAATCTTTAAGGCTATAATTCTATCTTCCTTTAAACTTCAAATACATCATCCTTTGTATCCTCATCCAAAATAATATTCACATTTTTTTATATCTATCTCTACAAAAGAACCAAAACTTAAATCTAAGCTATTAATTTAATTATCATAATATATATTATAATATATAAACTTCATCATCGTCAGGTCTTGGATGAGAAAGAAGAAGGGCTGGGTTATAAAGTGGCAGCCATCGAAAAGCCTGTCAAATCCACTTATGATATGAATTGTGTTAAACCTAGGGCGTCCCCTGAAAGAGACACATTGTATTGCCTAATTGTAGTGAGAGTGTGCAAGTGCCGCTGCAGTGCACAGCTGCAGTGCACATGTGTAGTGTCAAATAAATGAATTTTCCCATATTATGGGCGAATGTGAGTAAAAAGCTAGTCTATGATTCTAAATTAAGATTAAAAAATTAGAATATTGACACTCTCACTAGAAAACTTTTTGAGTTAGTTAATATTATGATAACTAGTCCTTCAAAAATCAAAATGATGGGCAAGAAAGCAAAATAAATTGATAATTTAGGCTTTAAATTATGGTACACAAGTTAAAATTATCATAGGAATGGCATGAGTATCATCATGAATAAAAATTTTAAAAATAATATAGTAAAAGTTAAAAGATAGAATAATATATTTAAATATTATAGTTAATGGAACAACTTTTAATATTGTCAATGTTTATGAACCTCATTTATAATTGGATATGAGTATAAAAGAAAACTTTTTATGTAGTGCATATTGATGTTGTTATAAATATGAATAATGGTTATAGAATGTGTTAAATAATAAATAATAACTCTAGCTTGCTTGTCACAATACTAATATTCAAACTCTATATTTTTAACCTAGAATTTTGGAACAGCTTCTTACATTTATCCATATTTTGAGAAACCTCACATAATATTGGTCTCCAACAAACTGATGCATAGGAGCAGAATTTTCATTGCATTTTAGGCAATACAAAATGTTACGCCTAGAGAATTCCCTAGCTCTAGCATAAGTTCTTAAGGAATACACATCATGCTGATTTGTATAATTTACACTAGTTGTCGACTACTTAGCGTATACCTCCATCTTACTTGTTTGAACTTGGGATTCAGTAACAACTAAACAACACCACCAAATCTTAATCCCACTAAATGGGGTCGACAAATTTGGCAATATCTATGTTTTCCACTACCTTTAACTTCTATTTTCTTTTCTTACAAATAATAATCAAGAAAATTTTCTCTTGTTTGAGCACATATTAATCCGCAAAAAATAAAATAAATTTGTAGAATTTGAAAAATGAGCACCCTTCATGGGAACTACTTGCCAAAAATTTATGTTATTTGTAGTTGCTTTAAGCCAAATAAGTTCAAATTCTCTTATACAGAAAATAAGAAAATTTCCAATTGCATTCATTTACAAACAACAACAAACTACTAAACCTTAATCCCACTAGGGTCAGATACATGATTTTTATGTCTCCACTATTGTGCATGATCAAATAGCAACCCCTCCCGAAATTCTTAACTTTTGAAATCCTTCTTAATAAATTCTTGCAAAATCTTTTGATCTATTCCTCTTCCACTTTTAATATGCCAAAATTTATAAACTCAAATTTCCTAACCAAATCATCTAACAAAGCTAAGTTTAAGATTATCCTCAATTAAAGCCACTACAACCTTGCTACGAATGAACTCTTTTCTCAACATATCCTTTTGTGTATACCCAAATCTACCTTGTACAAAGAAAAGATCAATAAGAAGAAAAAAAACCCGCATGTTCCTGAATAGAACTATGTCATATAAATGACAAATAAGTTCTTTTATCACTATTTTGGCCTGGATTTTTCATAAGAAATTGAACAGAAAACATAAGAATATCAGTAAATTTAAAAGGAACAGACTTTAATTTCATCACAACAAATGAGAAACAACTGGCAAAACAATAAACATAAAATACCATTAGGAATTATTAGCCTAAAGACTTAACATTGAAGTAAGATGGACCAGAACTTTAAGAAAATCAACTTTATAATAAACCCTTACGAGTATTTAAGAAAAAGCCAGCTTTGTAACGAATATCTCATTTGCAGATAATGTCCTTTTATTTCATAGTTATGTATATTGAAAGAGATGTTCATTAAAATTGATAATGAATTGATTCAACAATAGTTTCACATTATGAACAATGACCATTCCAAATTAAAATCATTCCAACGTAAGAGAAGTTTATTATGGCAGGATCATTCATATTATTAAAGATTTGATGTTTATAGCCTTTGTAGTTACAAATGACATTAAATTTATTGTAATTACACTTAAGAATTTGTTACACCCCCATATGATGTCTTGGCTTTGCCGCTGGAAATAGGCCCAACTATACCCTGGAATCAATAATAGAGATTTAAAAATAAGTTTGAACATTAACTAATCTTTAACTAAGGCTAACCCGAAACTTGAAGCTCACTCAAAACACACTAGAATTTTGAGTTGAATCGAAGTTGGCTCGAAGTTTTTGAGTGGATTCTCAAGTTCAACGGGGTGACTCGAACTCAATTCGAGTCGAGTTCGATTTGGGCTTGACTCAAATCGAATTGGGTTAAAGTCACTCGAAATATAAATATAGCTATATAGTATCTGTAAAATAGCTGAGAACATTAGCAACTCCAATGGTAAAACTATGCATTTCTCCTTCGGGTCCTGGGTTCCATTCCCCTAAAATGACATTGAGTGCTAATTTATAAAAATATATATTTTTTAATAAAAACATAATTTTGTCATCGT
Source organism: Gastrodia elata (assembly GCA_016760335.1). NCBI lineage: Eukaryota > Viridiplantae > Streptophyta > Magnoliopsida > Asparagales > Orchidaceae > Gastrodia > Gastrodia elata. The sequence continues at coordinate 36,801,864 of CM028680.1, read as the reverse complement.
AAATATCGAACCGAGGGCCAATAGATGAAACAAAAATGAAAAAACCAATGAGCTACATAACTTTTTCAGAAAATAATAAAAGGCATTTTAATTTATATATTACAAGCCTGACTCGAATCAAATTTGAGTCGGCTCAAACTCTAGCTATTTTGAATCAAACTGACTCGTATCGAACTTGATTCCAGTTCAAGTTGAGTTCAAGTCGGACTCAACTAGAAAATTTCGAGTTCAAGCATGCCTTGACTACACCGAACGCAATTCTAATCCAACCTACCTTTAGTTAATGCTCTACTTGACCTCGATATAATAATAAATGAATGGTGTAAATAAACAAAGTACCCAACCCTGATCGAACCATTGACACCCCTAAAAGTAGGCTAGTGTATGCCAAAGCCATTAAGAAAATACTAAGGGGTTGTTTGGTTTGTGGAAAAAAAAAAGCAAAGTAAAATAAATACAGTGTAAAGTATTTTCAAGTAACAAAATGTAGTATAGGACTTTTTTAGTTATTTAAAACATTCAGTGTAATTGAGTTTTGGCATTTAAATGACTAAATATAATCACAATAAACATTCATAATAAAATCCTAGGCAAGCTATGCAATGGGACGACATGAACACAAGACAATTGACGATAGCCAACCTAGAGCCAGCGCACTTCGGCTGGCCAGCGAGAGTCGGTGATGGTCGGCCAAGGCTCGGTGAGACCTAAATGTGTCTACCTTAGTGTAGCCTAACAAGGACCATACTAGGCCTGGGGAGTTCAGTAAATGTTGACACGAATTCACGATGACGTGTTGTGGGCAACTGATGGCCATCATTAGTTAGTTGAAGGTTGGAGAGGTCAGCAAGTACGGTGACAAAATATTTTTTCTTTAATGATGAAAGTTGGATCTTGTTGATTTAAGTGTAAGATTTTACGCCAAAAATGAGCTTTTAAGGAATGTATTTCTTCCAAATTTTACTTTATACCCCTATATTTTAAGCATTCTAAGAGACTTTCTGACTAGCACAAAGAGCGTCATCAGTAGTTGAAAGAAATTTCCTGCGCATGAAAACTGCACTAAGAGGAAATTGGAACAATTAAAAGAAACCTATAAGTGCCATATTTAAAGGACAGGAATATCTACCTGATCAAATTGTGCTTTGGCAATAAGGGGGTAAAGTCAGTACTATTCTTTATTGATTATAGAGCATTAACTAATCAGTTAATTTATAAAAAATATAGTCAGTTATACCACAATCATCGAAAGCATGTATGGAATGTGTTGATTTATACTATTTATCTAAATATAGGCATGATATTACATAATATTGTCACTTCTATAATAACGCAAATAGTGCTTTAACTCAGCGATTAATATTTTTAAATTTGTACTACCAATAGATCATCTTCAAAGAAAAAACTACAAATAAGGAATAAAAATAATAGCAATAAGAGGTGCTATATAGCTTTTAACTGCCAAATACCTGATAATTTTTTAAGTTGAGGATCACATGCCCCTACATCAAATTGCGTTTTAAAACAAGGAGGTAAAGTGAATTAAATAAACTGCTGGCAGAATTAAAATGGGTACCATCTCACTTATCTTAATTGGAAATTGGGATGACAATTCCATGATCACCACAGACAAAAACAACTTCTCAAATAAGAGACCAAGTTGAAGTACTGCCACATATAGACACAGCAATGCCATGCCTACACGTCGGAACCCAGACGATAAAACAGGACACGGATTACGTTAATTTACAATAAAAATGGGGATGTTTAGTAACTAAGAACCAAAAAAGGAACACAACCCAGTAGAAGAGAATTAAATATTCTCATCGGAGCTGAATGAAACAGTGCAGGCCAAGAAAAAATCGCGGGAAAGATGTTCACTTCCATAAAATAACAAGCAAAAAGCAACGATACAGCCAACACGCAAATCAAGCGAGTACTTAAATCCCCCAACCTTTAATCGTCGGCGAGTGGTCCGAGATCTCCGAAACCGTAAAGTCGAAGGAGGCTAGGGTTTTCCGAGGGTACTGCTGCAGCACAAACGAGATCCGAAGGGGAAGATGACAAGAGTGTGAATTGAGAGAGAGAGGAAGCGGAAGAAGCAAAAGCGAACAAGACTTTATGATTCAGAAATGCACCGAAGGAAAAAAAAAAAGATCGGGACGAGACAGCGCGCACGTTAGATGGCCAGCGCAGGCTAGAATTCGGGCCTCCCGTCCTACGCTCTCCGCTGCGGACCCGCTGGTGGGGACCCACCGCACCGCGATGCTTTCGGGCGGGTCTGGGTCTGTGAGTCCACGTCGACTACGACTCGTCACCGCTCAAGGTGCGCGGTCAGTGGGGTCCATGTTAGGCTTGCATCATATTACGACCCCATATCTTTTTATATATATCTCAATTTTATTCATTATATATATATTAGTCTCAAATTATCTTCAAAACACACAAAATCCCGTATTATTGCTTTTCTAATACTTTCACTAATGCAAAGAATTGAAACTGCATAATTGTGTGGCAAACGTAATTTTAACTTTTCATGAATACTTGGATTATTCTGGATTAGTGAGTTATCTTCAAAACACACAAAACCCCATTGACCGTGCATTAGTGAAAGTATTAGAAAAGCAACAATTTTATTCATTATATATATTAGTCATTCAATAATAAAAAAAGAATTTTCATACCTTAAAAGCATCTCTTCGACTAACACTCTTCTACCCTAAAGTTCTGCACTCTTCTACCCTAAAGCCGACGTTTCTCGTCGCTCATCTCCGCGCTCTCCTTCACCCCATCGATACCTTCCTCTTTGCCCTCTACGGTGAGGACCTCAATCCAGGCCCAGCCTCCGAGCGATATTTTGTGTTTTGAAGATAATTTGAGATTTTCAAACATTCTAGTTTTACCGATAATTCTGAGGTTTGCTTATTTTATTAAGACCTCGTAATCAAAATCGGAGTTTGTCGTTGCTCATCATCTCCAAATTAGCTAGACGTGATATTTTGGGAGTATTTGGAACTTGTCAAACGTTTCCCGATTATTTTAATAATATTTAAATACTCAGAAAATTAGAATAATTAAATTGGCCTCCGATCAAAAATCCGATTTCATTTTTGAATTACTCACCCCTTAATTAGGTAAGGGTGAAATTTTAAAATTTTTCAGAGTTTATTTTATTATTTAATTTTAAGTATTAAATTAAGAATAATTAAATAATTAAATAATATATTTGAATTAATATTTTAATTATTATTCCCACTGTGATCTTAGAATCGCGTGGATCTCGTGCATGAGGCCAGCGCACGAGATAGCGATCCGCACAGACCTGGCCTGTTCCGTCTTTTCTAAGGCAGATTGGACGATTGAGGATCAACCCGATCTGTTTAAGCTGATCTGGCCATTCGATCACCCTGATCGAACAAGCGGCCAAGATTGATTCCATGTATAAGGAACTTGCTAGAGCTCTTCAAAGGATCACCGCACAGTGATCTTCCTCCATCTCCAAGTACTGGTCCGACTATACATTCCCTAAATTAATCAAGCTAAATGCTATTTCATGTTGTGTTGCGTCGATCTAAACTTAGATTGGGCTCGATCGAGCCCGATCAAGCATAGATCCATAGACGCATCCACTATGGTCCATCGGATGCGCTCAAGTCCGCCTCAAGCGACCTAGGGCATCACCATAATGGTGCCACAGTCGACCCCTTGACCTAATTGTAGGTCCATCGGGTTGGCCTTGGCGAGATCTTCACGCCGGTGGATGGGTTTTGATGGGAAACTTCCGTAGCCGACTAGGAGCCTAAACCCTAGCCCTGCCCTAATGATTCTGAGTTGGGACAAAGCGGTCGGGCGCTCAGTCCGTTCATTCCGGCTCGGCCGCGCCCAGTGCGGGTCTGCGGGTAATTACAGGAGCGACATGCGTCGACTCCTAAGAGAGATGTGTCCTAAATTTATTTTTGTGCCATCATTTTTCGTGTTAAGAAATTCCACACCATAAATTCATTGCTTTTTGTTTTCTTTTCTGTTAAATGATTAATTAATTTGCAAATTTTATTTCCTTAATAATTTCATTAATATACATCCAAAATATATGATATTGTATACCGTTTTGACCATAAAAATGTGTAGATCATTAATATGACATTAAATTTTATTTTATTGATTATTTTCTATAATCAGTATTTAGATTAATTAATTAACTACAACTTAATCTAAACCAAATATTGTTTACATTATAACTTGATCAATTATTATCCTTGATATTCCAATAATCTACTTCAATCACAAAATGTGTAGGATAATAATACAAAATCAAAGTCAAGTTTTAAACTCTAATTTTCTTAATAACTTGTTAATCCTAATTAGGAGTCCTCCAAATCCTAAAAATCTAACATTGTTTGATTTTGACCTACTTAATATCATTTTTCTCCTTATAATATAAAGATTTTATATTTATTTACATTATTTCATTTGAAAAACAATTGAATGTTTTAGGTATTTGGATCCTTAATTAGTGTAATTTTATAATTTTGTAATTTTTAAATATACTTGTTTTAGGTTTTTAAATCCTAGGACATTAAATATGTCACCTTTTATTAGTTCCTATGTCATTTCAATTGTATATTGAAACTTGATTTTTTATGATTTAAGTGCTATTTTACATAGCACACTTCTAAATTCAATTTTTTATTTATAGTATAGATCTTTTGAAATTTAGGAACTTTAGTTTATTGAATTGTTATCATATTCTTAGCTAACATATTGTATAATTTTTAAATATTAGTAGTATACCTTATTTCATTAAGTAGGACTAGTGCCCAACAATCAGATTATATTTCTAGCACTCATTCCCTTTAACCTTTAATCTTCTATTAAAGTTTTTTTGTGATTAAATTAGAAATTCCTTATCTTCATAATGTGTTTTAGATAGCTTATAAACTTCTTTTAACCAATAACCTAGAATAAACTAGCACTTGTAGTTAATTGTCTATTCTTTCCCTTACACTTAGACATCTCCTACCAATTGATCCTAGCTAAGTTAGTGATTGATTTGGTTGTAAGCTTTCCAATTGTAAGCTAATTAAATGAAGTTAGTAGGTAGTATGTTAACCTCCACTTCAATTAGTTTAGTAACCCATTAGTATTACTCTCCCCTACAATTTTTCTTAAACCTTAATCATTAACCTATTTAATTTGATTGGTTTAGGATTAGTATATAATAAGTATCATTTTTACATGAATATACTTATAAATTATTTTGTCATTTCACAAATTAAATCGAGCTACTATTTTCCAATACTTCTTTACTTCTATTATTTTACTTACAAATAACTTTGAGACCAATATCTATAAGCTATTTTGGGAGCTCAATTAATTCCATTAAGTATATCAGTAAAATTAGATAACTTTAGATATCACATAGTTACAACTACTTGAAATTCTTGAATGCTTATTTTGCTTTGAGCATATAATCTTAAATATACATACAAGACTTTGTACATAAATAAAACTTTCATAAAACTATAGGGGTTTTTCTTGGTGGATAGATAAGGGCAGATTTAAGAGGGGATATAAGGAGAACTCACATTCTTAGAGAGTGAATGTGAGTGTTTGTTTTCTATGAGTCATCGCTTTCCTTTACTTGTTAGGCAGATGTGCTTAAATCCTCACTTCATTCTGTTATTTGCTCGCAAAATGAGAATTTTCATAAATAAGTTCAACAAATAAAATATGAGTCTTTTACTGTGGGGCCCTCGTACTGACCACAAGGAAGTACGGTGCTCCAACTATGACAAATCCCCAACTTAAGTAAAGTTAGGTAAACCCAACTGCCTTAAGCTAAGGACTTGTCACAAAGTACTATAATATTCATCAATATACAAGTATCAAAGTGGTGGAAGCAACAAACAGTAAGGTAACATTCACATGCATACATAATAGAAAGAGAGAAAACAGACAATATAGTAACTCATCACAATGCTGAAATGAAATACATCCAGAATTTAATTATTATAAACTGAACTTTAAAGAGAATGAAAATGTCTCTCAATCTCACTAAAATAAAATGCAAGATCTATCTAAATAGCAGCAGCACGATCCTCCTATGGAATCTGCTCCTCTCTTGCGACTTCACCCATGAACAGGTCTGAATCTGACATTTGTCAGTATCACAAATGCCAGGGCCCCAGCCAACAAAATAAAAAGTTACAGTTAGACAATTGTCTAAGTATATTTTAAGCTATTTTAATGAACTGAATATTTTAAAGATATCACCATTTAAATTAACTAAACATGCAAGCAGTAATGGGTGCAACAAGCTATAAAGAAACGGGTAATTATAAACTATCCATTTATAGCCAACAACTAGTATGAAAAATCACATAGAATATAAAATAAACAAGGTGAGACTAAAAGCTAAAAGAAACAACAAATACAATTCTGAACCTAACATACTTATGATCGTATTAACACATGCTGAGTATATAAAGAACACAAATGCCGAAAACAAATATGCAATTCTAGCATCCTAAACATGCCAATATACGTAAGTAAACCAAAAGAGTATACATACACCATGCTGATTTAGGAAAGAAAAAGTAAAGAAAGCTACTGAGACATGTGACAAAAGCAAAGCAATCTATGTAAAGACACTGAGACATGTGGCAAAAGTGAGCAAGTACTAAAAATAAGGTCACTGAAGTATGTGGCAAAGCAAAATAGAAAATAATACTGAACAATCCAGCTAAAGTAAAAATAAGCCTAAGACATAGTACTGTCATACCAGCCAATATGCCATACAAGGCCTCCATGAGATCAATCAATCAATCCCCAGCCTAGCCATCTAAATCTACTAGGTCTGAGTCCATTCTATACAATACTACTACTGAAGAGGCAGACTAAGCTAGGACATATTCTATCAACTACAAACACTGTAATACCTGAATGATATGCAATTCAAATACTAACTTAGGATGTATCATCCATATCCTAAGTTCTCCTATTATGCTCAAGAGATAAGGCTTAACATTCAAGGTGTGCAAAGCAATCTAGTCAAAGTAAGAAAGAGACTCAATCTAGACTTAAGTGATATCCATTGTTATCTAATTAAACCACCTAACTATCCTGAGAATATACAAGTTTAGGATCTCCAATATCCAGCTATCGAGTATAACCTAGATTCACGACCTTAAGATTAATATTAGAACTCGACAAGTTCTAACTAAAAATCATATGACGACTACAAGGTCTCAAATAAATAAATCAATGACCTATTTATTATTATTTCTTCTCTCTTACCCAAATCTTGATTGAATATATCAAAATACAAGGATTTGGATTTAAACTCCACTTTGGTGTTCAAATCCTAATCCAAGGTCAAGTCCTACTAAGGGTCTAAGGTTCATTCAATATACCCCAGTTAAAGGTGGACAATCCTATAAGCTAAAGACTAAGTGTGGGAGAAGGTTTTGGACTAAAAATTAGTGATTAAGGTGAGTAATCTAAAAGAGTGTGCTAGGCTCCCGTAGGACTTCATGATCACAAAGATTTGAAATTGGAATGAAGAAAAATATGTCTCCCTAAGAATAAAAAAAGAAGAATAAAAATAGGGATGAAGAAAAATATCTCTCCCAAAAGAAAGAAATGAAAAAGGATGATGAAAAATATCTCTCCTTAAATCTAAGCATCTTTATGATTCATAAGAAGGAGCACATATGGCACAAAACTCTTGATTACTCACTACCTCCCTAGTTCAATTATTCAAAGGAACCTTCCCATTACCTAGCACCAAGCATAAATACTTATACTTGGAGATTAGTCTATTAACCTCGGTTCATATCCAAGATTAGAAAATTTTAATTGATGTTAATTACTCTTATCATTTTAGTTAAGCAAGAGCTTTGAATTGCAAATAAAAATCTCATTAATATTTCTTGTTGACTCTCATACCTAAGAAACAAAAAAATACCATTTTGAACTTACTTGAGGACGAGCAAGAAATTAAGTGTGGAGGTGTGATAAATCTATAATTTATATCCTAAATAAAAGAAAATTTCATTAATTTTCATATTGATACTATTTCCTTGATCAAATTCTATCTATTTTTTAGGAAAAAGGTCACCCAACAATTTCTAAATAATTCTGGATAATTTCTCAAGATTTCAGGGAAAAATCCGCTGCCATGCGCTGCAGCGGACCATTTTGTGAATGCTGGCGCTATAGCGCACTGCAGCGGACAAATCTGCGAAAGCACAGGCGCTATAGCGCGCTGCAGCAGATTAATTTGCAAAGAGCTGGCGCTATAGCGTACTGCAGCAGATCAATTTGCGATACACTGGTGCTATAGCGCGCTGCAACAACCAATTTGCAAAGCACTGGTGCTATAGCGCGCTGCAGCTGACCAATTTGTAAAGCGCTGGCGCTATAGCATGCTACAAGCAGACCAACTTGCAAAGCGATGGTGCTATAGTGCGCTGTAGTGGACCAACTTGTGAAGAGTTGGCACTATAGCGCGTTGTAGCAGACCAACTTGCGAAAGCACTGGCACCAAAGCGCGCTACTATGCACTGTAGCAGTCATCATTGTACAAACCAGAAAGCCATAGCTGCCATAGCAGACCATCTCACAATCATTCATCCGCTTTAGCGCACTCCAGCGCGCTGCAGCGGCGCGTCGAAAATTCATCTGAACAGGGCATTAAATGAGGTTGGGACAAGACCCCCTACCTGCTCCTTGTCTCCTAGCCATCATTTCTCTTGCAACAAGATTATTTTTAATGGAAAACTGACATTTTGAGGTGATGTGGAGATTAAAAAATGGAAAAGTAGAGGTCACTTCATCCCTCAAGTTGGATTGGCCATCATGACATCAGAATTTTTAAAAGAAATGCAGAATTTGAATGAAAAGAAGAAGAATGCAGCCCTCCTATAAATACCACCCTCCTTAACTAAAGGAGGGTTCCCAACTTAGCTCACTAACATCCTAAGTAAGGAGAGGGCTGCTTTTGAAGAGAAGGAGAGCTCTCCAAGGGAAGAAAGACTCTTATTGCTAAGGAGAAGAAGGAAGAAAGGCAGCACTACGAACCTATGAGAAGCAACCACAAGCAAGAAGAGGAGAAGTCCGGAGAACTTCATCAAATGAATGTTCCTAGTATTTTCTAAACTCTTGTCTTATGTTTTTCTTAATTGATCATGAAAAGATCTTTATCCATGTATGTGTTCTTCTTCATCTCTTTGTAATGGAGAGCTAATCCTCCCTTGGGGAAGGTTGGGGCAATCCTACATGAAATGAAAGATACTACGATGTATGAAAATTTCTCCAAGCTTTAATAAAATTTGTAAATTAAATGACTTGATAAAGAAATGTAAGAGATTATTGTGGACTTGAATGTGGACCAAATGACAAAGGACTAATTAACATCAAGGATTAAATAAGCCTTGTGCTCCATGGCTCACTCTTAGTTTAGAGCTATAATCATGAGTGCATAAGAGCTTAGAACTATATGAGAAAATTCTTGAGCTTAATGCACCTTGATCTATGCTCAACTAAGAAGTTGAAGCGTGTGAAGCCAAGAGCCATTAATTATGCTCCATTACTCAGCATACGTGAAGGGATGGAGGGGATTCTTTAAGTGCTCATAAACGAGGTGACATAGTCATTGAGCCTAAATGAAATCACTCTACTATCTAAACTGTGCATGATGTGCATGAAGCTTTTAGTGGAATAAATGCTTGTAAGATATTAACTGAACAACCCTCATTTCTATGATCAAGGGACGAGAGGAAAATTAATAATCTAAAAATCTTATAAGGGTCTTTGTGCTGAAATAGAACCGACTATGTATTCATTTCAAGCACTAGATTTGAACTTTTAAATATTGGAGTCAAACTCTAAGGAGGATAAAGTGCACTTAATTTAAAACTAAGAAGAAAAGAATGCTTGAGGAATCATCATACATAAGACATCTAACATATCATGTGGGAGAGACCCAACTCTCCTCTCCTTTTATCATAATATTCTTCTACTAAGAATTGTTGTGCTTATTTAGGAACTAATTTGATAAAATATGCATATCTTAAACATCTTTGAACGTATATATACCTTAGTAACAGAACATCCAATTCCCTTAGGATGATAAATCTTGGGACTCACATTCCAAATTATTACTTCAGATCACGTACACTTGCATGCAAGCGCAGACATATTTAAAGTCTGTCATCTATCATATTTTGGTATTAAATATGATATGACAAAGTCAATAAAATAAAAAGTGTAATTAGACTAAATAGTCTAAGCACATTTTAAGATTGTCTATATTTTAAGTTAATAGGATATTATTAGCATAATTTACAATTTAATCTAAGCAGTTGAGCTATAAAAGCTATCAAATAATGGAAAGGAAGTAGACATAACTGCAAAGAGATAGTAAAATAAGCTAAGTAAGAATACTCATTTATATATAAGTCCTAGTGTGTATCCAAAAATGGTAAGAAAAAAGCATCTTAAAAGGCTAGAAACAACTATGTACATTTAAAGTAAATGAAATAAAAGTAATACATGTTTAATAAAATTTTTGCTAAGTAAGCAAATGAAATACAGTGAAGCATTAAATGAAATTAAGCAATATACACTATATTGTAAATGAGCTTTAAGTGAGCAAAACACAATACTGGAAATAGAGAGTGTAAAGTATATAAAGTAAAGAAGTATCTTGGACTCTTGGTCTAAGATAAACATAATATAGGATTAAGAAAAGTAATCATAACTTAACAGTTATGAAAAGATCTTATAATCAAAAGATTGTAAAAGAACTCTTATATAATTAGTTAAAGTTATATTTAGAAAATATCTCATTCTGCAGGAACACTCAACAGAAAGGGACAAGGAGTTAAGCATATCTACCTAACTAGATACAGTAGGGTTGAACATTCACATTTACACTCTCTAAAATGTGAAGTCCTATTATAAGCACTATAATTCTCATTCTATTTTCCATAAGACATTCCCTTTATAATTTTATGAAATTTTTATTTATGCATAATGATCTTGTGTTAATATTCAAGGAAAAGGATCAAAGCTAAGCAAGTATTCAATAAATTTCAATAATTGTAAACTATGTGATTTCCCTTTGTTATCTAAATTTTAATGATTTGAGCTAATTAAGATCCCAATTGACTTATAGATATTGATCTTTAAGTCAATTGTAATTAATAGTAGAGGAAAGAGAAGTTTGGAAAATAGTATTTTCAAGTAGTTGGAATACATCATGTACTAGTCATAAATTAATCAAATCAAATAGATTAGTGATTAAAGCTTAAGGAAACTAATAAGGAAGAGTAAGATTTATGGTTTAATAAGATAAAGAAAGCATAAGCTAAGGAAATTCTATTAGCTTCATCTAGTTAGCTCATAAACTAATAAGGATCAACTCAATTTAATCGTAAACATATTTAAGATCAATTGATGTTGAGTATTTGAATGTAAGGATAGAAATAGATTATCTTCCTACAAGTACTAATTCATTTATGGTTGTAAAGAATTAGAAATTTATTAGTTTATTCAAAGCATGAAAGGAAACTATTGCTCTAAAGTTTAAATCAATTAAGAACTAAATTGAAAGGTTAAAGACTTTGGGCACTAGTCTAATCTTGAGTTCTTTTAAAGAACTTTAACTTATAATTTAAAAGTGTCAAGTTAATTATAATACAAAAGAAATTGTAAGATTCTTAAATTAATCTAACATGCACTTAAAGGAGAAGTAGAAACATGTAGAGACATAAGAATCTAATTCTAATTCTAATAATTTTTAACATGAACTCTATTGTATTTACTTAAAAGGAACAAAGAGAATGTTAACATGCAAGTCTTCTACTATTTAGAAGATTAGATGAAGAGAGGAATATTAAGGAGCTAACATTAGGCCAATTCACTATATAGAACATAATTCCAATTCAAATCTAATAAGATAAGAGTATTTGAAATTATGTTATAAAATTATGATTACGGCATTCTCCAAATTGAAATAAGACATGAGATGATTATATAATTTCTCAACTTGCTAGAAGATAGAATGAAAGAATAACTCTTTAAGAAACTATCATTGAATTAATTTAAAGCATATGATATTAGTTATAATTAAGTTCCAACATAAACAATTTACATGTAGCCTTACATTCTAAATACATGAATTATGACAATACATTTAAGTTAATTATTCTAAATTCCATATGAAATATATTTGAAATAGATGGATTAGACTCAACATATGCTAGGAAATTATTCATGTTAAATTCACAATGTTCACATTACATAACTTGTGAAAATTATCTACAATTGTAGAGATAATTCTAACTTAAATAATCTCATACAATTTATTCTATTCAAATCATTCTTGTAATTATTCTATATATGAAAATAATCAATTGTAGAAGTTCTAAACATTTCTAATTCACAAATCACATTGATATAAGAACTAGCAACAAAAATTTGAATAATCTATTTTGAAAAGATACATGCATTTCATTCAATTTAATTTATTCCTTAATAATTCTATAATAGAAGAATTTTAACTTGAATGAGCACTAAATATTTCCATTCATCACATCCATGGAAATGTAAGATTTAAATATATAATTTAAAATTATATATGAGATAATAAAAGGAGACTTGTTTATTGTCCTAGACACATCCAAAATAAGTTTGATAATAGCACAAAATTGGGGGTCTGAATGCCAGACCGCACCCATAAAACACCTGGAAGCTCATCAGAAAAGATTCAAAAGTAGTTGAACACTTGCTGGAAGTTGTATAGGTTCAATGGAAGAGCACAATGAGTAAAGATCTCACTGTGAGAGAAATTAAGGCTATTTTTAGCCTTGGGATGCTACTTGAAAGTTAGGCAATGGACTGAGCTCAAGTTGGGAGTATTGCACCAATTCCCAAAATGGGACAGCTCAGGCTTGCTCAGCCCTCTGGAAAATGCCTAACTTAATCGAGAAGAAGTCTAACGGCTCGTCTGACGTGGCGCTAGGAGTGGGGGATAGGATCTTGTATGAAGCGTACGAGAATGTTATGATGTCGAGCATGAACTATCGAGGAAGATGATGAATAGGCGTGAAAGCTCCATCATTCATCTGATTGATCGAAGGAAATGCACGATGGTCTTGATGTGATTTCACATAACAGATAATCGTGGGTGCAATCCACACCATGGGTCACAGATGCGATCCGACAGCTGATGGATCACCCGAGCACTAGAAGATTAAGAACTGTTGGATCTAGGTCATGGAAATACTCTCATGCTCACTAAAAGCAGCAAAAGGCACAACCAACAAAGTAAAAATAAGTGATAAGACTTAAAAAGTCTAAGTACATTTTAATATTACACTGAGTTTTATTTAAATTTTAAGTAGATATCACATTAGCCATTTATAATTTATATGAGTAAGCAGAGCATTAGCATCAAAGGTAGGATATGAAAGTATGTAAAAATAGTAAAGTAAGAAGAGTAAGTACTCACTAGTAGATTGCTTTACCATGCATCAAATAAGGGAAATATGCATCCTATAATGGCTAAAAATTACTGTAGTGCATATGTAAGCATGAATGGATACATGAATATGTCAATTGGAATTATGTTAACTAACATAAATGAAATGCAGTGAAGCATAAATGAAGTGAAGTGCAACATAGACTGCAAGTAAATTAAACTTGTAATATAAATAAAATAATAGTAAAGTGAGGCGTAGTTACATGGATTGAGTAAATATAATCAAAGACTCTGATAAGTAAACATAGTCAAAAGACAAGGAAAAGTAGCTCACAATCAACAAGATTGTGATAAAAGTGATGTTAATTTCTTTATCTTATGAAAAGTTTTGTTATAAGAGCATAAATTACAAAACAAATGAGGATTTAAGCATGTTGCCTAACTAAGTAAAGCGGAGTCTCCCATAACACACACACTCCCACTCTAGGATATGTGTGGTCTCCCTATTGCTATGTAGCCTTATAGTCCACCATATGAAACCCCTATGTTTAATGTCTTAAAATTTTATTTATGCACAATATCCTTATGTAAGTTCAAGGTTGTAATCTCAAAGCAAAGCATCATTCAAGGAATTTAAGTTAATTGTAAACCATGCAATATCCATTGTTATCATGTTTAGTTATCTACCTTAATAATTGGAGCTAATTAAGCTCCCAATTAACTTAGACATTAACAATCTTTAAGTCTATTGAAATATAATACTATATATATTTGAGATTTGGAAAGTAGTATTTTAATTTAGATTTACTTATGTGACAAAATAATCTATAAGTATATAAATGTAAAATGATTTTAATTTTATTTTTTTCTAAGGCAAATCAAATCCTCATTAGTTTTCTAAATTTGTACTATAGCTAAGGTTCTATAATTATGGAAAATATGATGTATGTTCACTACCTTAAAACTTGCTAAGATAACTTGGATTGAAGTGGTTCTAGCTCATAAGTTCATTTAGTTAGCTAAAAATGCACTTAGGAGGTACTAGATGTAGAGTTAAGGGAAATGTTACAATCTAGTAGCTTCTAGATTTTCTTATAAGCATTAGGGATTCTAAGGCTTACTAAGAGGCTAGATCATTTTTAGAGGCTAATTAATGCTAAGTTAGGAGCTAGAAGGGTTAAGCTAAGGTTTTGTAATAATCCTAGGTTTTTACTTAATTTAATCTAAGCTTAACCATGCCTTAATTATAATTTCATTGCATTCAGTATATAATTTAAGCTAACCTTGAAAGTTTGGGTTCAATTGAACCCCTCTAGGTCAATTAAGTAATTTGATCAATTTAGATACCATGAATAATATCTAAAATATTTTGACTTCGGATTCAAAATCTAATTGCATTTTTGAATTCCTCATCCTCAAATTAGCTAAGAGTGCAAGTTTGGAAATTTTTGGAGGTCATTTGGGCCATAATTTAATTTAAATTAAAATGGGGAAATTGCAAATTAGGATTTGGCATAATTTGGAATTGTAAATATACCCTTAAAACTAATATAACTATCGGGATCCGCTGTGCGGACCATGGGCGATCCGCTGTGGAGACTGGGTCACGTGACAGCGGAGCCCTCGCTCATCTCACTATCGTGCTAATTGATCATACAGCTAGGATCTATCCCTCGGATCCCACGGCTCGGATCACTCCAGATTCGGCCGTTATGATCTAGATCATCAAGACTATTCTGCAGTTTTGAAAGATAGATCAGATGACCCACAGTGCACCTGCACTATGGATCTTTGTCCCGATCATACTCACTCCCGAAAAGAAAGATTCCTTCGTATGCAAACTGCTTGCTTTGTACCTCATTGTGCATCCACCTCAGCAAGCAAGTGGGGATCTTCCCTCAATAGCATAACATCCCTATCAGGCTCCATGGCCTGATTAGCTCCATTCATGGAAATTGGAGCTCGACCATGGCCTAACCTCTCGGGCCACCTCCAGCCCAAGCCCTCATCTCAAAAACCTTCCCATCCCTCTCCTGAGGCTATAAATAGCCTCAGTATTACATCCAAGACCCATTTTCTCCTCAGTTGAATTGAAATTTTGACTTTCCCAAATCTCCATTGTCGGCTTGCTCGAGCTTCTCCTAGTGTTGTAGCTACTTTCGAACCGCTGATAATGGGCTCTCCTGGTGTTCTGGACCCCTAATGTTTTCTGGAAGCTCTATAGCCAGTGAATCGCTCCCTGTCAATCAAGCCTATTTACTCCATCAAAGCAAAGTACCCTCTCCTTCCACAGTGAGTTGAGTGGACTCACAGTTTCACTTCCTTTGATTTTGTAATCACTCATCGATCCTCAAATCATCGATCAATTCTAGTCAGCTGGTGTCCGAGCCAGTGAATGGCCCTGGCTCGAGCCAATTCTGAAATTCTCAAAAATTGGTCAGAGTAAGGACACATTGATCTAGCCATCCTCAGACCATCCTAGCTTAGGAATTCAATGTGTCTGGCAACCCTAAAGGTGTAGCCATTGATCTCTAGCTCTAGCAGGGTCCCTGTGAGGAGAATTTCTCCTCACAGTGAAATCACCAATTCGGGACTTGACCGAATTGGGGAGAGTAGTCCCACAGTGACCCCAGCAGTCCCATTAGCCAATTTAGGGTTCTATGGATGCACCTGAGAACCCTGATAGTGTAGGGATTTAAATGAGGTTCTAGCGTTCCTAGAGCCTCAAAATAATGCGATTACGGTTAACCTTAATCGCTGGATGTCAGGGTAGGGTGAGGGTGGAAGAAGAACAGTGTGGGCCCGGTCGAACCCCGACCCGCACGGTTTGTATTTTGGGCTGCTGATTTTGATATAAAAAGAAATTTCTGCATTTATTTTCCTTAAGGAAAATAAAACATAAATTAAATCCTTAAGTAAATAAATACATAATAAAATTAATCACATAACTTTTGATCCTCTGATCCAAATCCTATGAAATTATATATCAAATTGTTTAAAAAAACATAAGGAATGAGAATATAAAATAATATTGCACTTTTAATGGTTAGATTTTTTGATTTTGCCTAATTACTCCAAATCTTAATTAGGGTTGATTAGTGTCTATGTTTGGTCAAATTGCATGATTTAGGTGCCATAATGATTATAATGCTTTGTAAAATGCATGCATTAGGTGGATTAATTTTCTGATAATTATATTCTTAATTATGCTCTAATCTTATAAAAGTATGATTAATGAAAATTAGGGTTTCTACTTAATTAAAAATAGTAAACATAGTCTTTGACTATTTATATGGATATATAGAATACATTTGGCAAGTTTTATTATTTTTTAATGGTTGGATTTGTAATTAAGTGCTAATATATTTTACTTGATTTAGGGTTTGATTAGCTTTAATTACTTTTTGTTTTATGTAAATTTATGTTCATATGCTTCAATAACAATAGAATGTATGTTAGAGAGCAATCATACTTATTTGGACACTTGATTTATTTAATTTACATTAATTAATATTTAATTCTAAGCACCTTAAAAAATTGATTAAGTAAATAATACTTAATTCAAATCTTGAAATGGATATCAATAATACACGAATAACTCGTTGATTTGTCATTGACCCATAAACTAAACAAATGATCTTGATTTGGTTAAGTTAGAGTTAAATTCTAACTTACCTTGATTAAGATCTAAATCCTTAATCACTTTAATTAAGATAGCTTGATTGAAAAATAAATCAACTTACATAATTCCAATAATATATCCTAATTTGGCATTGATCTTAAATCATTGTACTAGAAGTGCAAAGATATGTAAGGAATTTATGTGATTGTCAATCTGAACTTATTCCTTGAACTCTTTGATTTTCTCTTACATAAAATCCTTAACATAATATAAATCATGATACTATAATGATTTGCAAGATGATCAACTCCTAATAATACTTATGATTTAATCCCATAATTGTAGAATATGTTGTGATCAGATGGGTTTATCCATCTGATCAGATCAAATCAAATCTAAAGAAGATAAGAGTTGTGGAATTAGTGTAATCATATAACCTAATTTATCTTTTATGATTAGAAGTGTAAGATCCTTAGGATCTTGCTTTAATATTATAAATTCAATAATTTCTTAAGCCTTAATATTAGATGATCTAGTGAGGTAGAAAAAACTTGTTGTTTAATCTTAAGGTAGGAACTTAGATGCTTCTTATTAGCTTAAGATGCTTGATCTTAGACCCTTGTGATAGGATCTTAGAATGAGATTCTTCCATGTGGTAGTAACCTAAAATTGAGTGACCTCTTGGTCACATCCTTGAAACCTTGTGTAGTAATCACCCCAATGTAGTAAGGATTCATTAGTTTGATAATCCTTGGTTATTAAATAGTTTGCAAAAATTAGTAAGATTGTCAGTAGGATGTGATAGTGTATATCCATAGTGCTAAATCATTTCAGTAGAATTTAGGATTGGTTGAGTCACTCTAAGTAGGATTGTAGAGACTCAATCGTATCCTATTTGATTGGATAAGTATAATCCAGCTTAGAGTAACCTTTCCAAACCTAAGTATTATAATTAGGGAACTTGAAGAATACTTAGTTTGAGAGAATAAACTGTGACCATATTATGCCCCTTATCATTATGTATTTCAATGAGTGCAGTTAAGCAAATTAAGTATCTCAAGTCACCTTTCCTAGAATACTAAGTATGCTTATAATTAGAGTTTTTAATAGCTTAGTTTGAGAGAATAAACGACCAAGTTCTGCCCCTTTGAAGTTGTGCGCTTCTAAAAGTGCAGTTAAACAAACTAAGTGTTAAATTCACATTTCTTGGAAATATACCAACTATGTGTATACAACCCTTCAGCTGATGATTCTTAACTAAGATCATTATGTGAATTAGAATTAGGAGTCATAATTCATTTAACTCAAGAGCTTATCGCTGGGCTCTAAGCACTAATGCACATATTCCTAGCTTTATGCTAATTGGTGAGCTATGGAGTTCTAAGAGAGTTAAGTTACCAAGTTCAACTCGTCATATAAATCTTAGGGTGATTACACAGAATATCATCGCACATCGAATATATGTTAATGACGAGGACCTTTATGTATATTTCTATAAATTTAATATGATTAGTTGGCTTGATATTTTTTTTGTTAGTAACCATTTAATTTAAATAAAAATTTCATTCACATGGCATGTATTCAAACAAGATTCATATCTAAGCCATAAAATGTTAAAAATTTTATTTATTGAGAATTTTAGTACAAACACCATTTTATCCCATAATAATTACATGACATAGACTCAACCCTCCCCAAGGCGGGTTTAGCCTTCCATCACAAGTGAAACACAAAAAATAAAATACAAGGAAATAAAATTTTGCATGGTTCTACAGCAAGAAAATGAAGATGAGATAAAAGAAAATTACTAAGAACAACCTTTTTGCGTTCTCCTAATTTTCGTCTTGCCCGCCAACTTGCCTTCCTTCTTGCTCCTCGAATATTCTTCCTGCTTTCTTTGGATGGTCACCTTCTCCTTCCTTGGAAAGGGTTCTCCTTTCTCTCCTTTTGTGGCTTCAAAATTTCTGAACTAGGACTGTTAAAGAGGGGAACAACCCTCCCATAGTGTTTCTTCTCAGCTCTTATAGATGCTAAGCAAAGTGTCTTGCATTAATTCAGCTAACCTTCCATCTCCTCAAGAATTTAATGCCTTAAACTGAATATTCATTTGTTCTCTTAAAAAAGAGGAGACTTAATTGAATTTTGGAGCTAATTGCTGCTATGGGAAGGCAAAAGATTTAAGAATTTTGGCATTCTCTATACTTCTTTTAATTCTCATTCCTGACTATAATTACGTCAAGCACTACGATGAGCTGCAACAGTTTTGATTTAAATCTTGCTAAGTGAATGCCCACTGCGACAAGCGGTAGTGCCGAGCTCTCGAATTTGTACCCGCTACGGCGCACGGTAACACCGAGATCTCGGGTTTGTTTCCATTGTAGTGCGCGGTAGCACAGTGCTCTCTGTTTGTACCCACTATGGCGTATGATAGCGCCAAGATCTTGGGTTTGTGTCGTTGCAGCGTGCGATAGTGCGCTATAGCTCGCTGTAGTGGAATGCCTTGAATTTTCTTTTATTAAGTTTTGGCCCTGTTGTTCCTCTGCGGCTCGCGGCAGCACTGGGTCTCAGGTTGAGCCCGCTGCAGTGCATGATAGTGGAATGCCTAGATTAATTTTGCTATCTAGGTCCAGTGAGTCCAGCTGCGACGTGCGGTAGTGCCATGCTCTTGAGTTGAGTCCGCTATGGCGCGTGATCACGCCTAGCTCTCGGGTTGAGCCCACTGCAGTGTGTGGTAATGCCGAGCTCTCGGGTTGTGCACCCTTAGATGTGTTGTGGTGCACTTGGGCGCGCAACAGCGGTTGTCTTTCAAATTTTCTATTTTTCTCCCAAATTCAGCTTAGCTCCTCTTTTTTCCCTGAAATTGGTGAAAATCACTCAAAGTAGACAATTTTAGCATAAAGATGTTTGTATTTACTCTCTTATTTTATTATAAATCTTAGATTTATCATACACCCATACTTAAATTCTTATTCATTCTCGAATAAGTTCTGGATTTTATTATTATAAAATTTAGTATGAATAAGGTGTGAATTATTTTATCATTTCATGATTTGCTTAACAATGTGATTAGATAATTTCAGCTTCTAATAAGTCCCAAACTCATGCTCTTCTTCCTATTTACCTTTCTAATCTATATTTCCCTAATTTATGATTCTTGCTTCTTAATTACCAGGGGACAATTTAAGGATTTCATAACTAGGCCAGAATTGATGAATTAAAGTTTTTGTGCTATATGTGCTTCTTTTTATAAATCATAATGAACAACTCAATATTTATGAGAGATACTTTTCTTTATCCTGTTGTTCTCATTTTCTTTCACATATTGGGAGAGATATTTTTCTTTATCCTTGATTTTTTATTATTTCATTCAGCTCAAGGGAGAGACATTTTTCTTTCTCTCTATTCAGGTTCATTGTGATCATGAAGTCCTATAGAAATCTAGCACACTCTTAGGTTCACCTTTTCTTGTAATTCTTAGTCAAGTTCCATAGATCCCCACCCACATACTTAAATTTAAAGCATCATTTTACTGCATTTATTGGAGACTTAAAGTAATCTTGGAAGAAATAACACTTGGTATTGGACAGTCTTAGAACTGGCTTTTTAGTTTGATCACAAGTTATTTAAGCAAATTATCATGATAAAATTTTCACAAGTTAATTAATCTTTGAATCCATAGCATTAAAGTTTTCAGAAAAATTAATGATCTAAGAAGTTTAATTTTTTTTTCGCAGCATTATGGGGTTAATGAAATTCCAAGATTCATTAAAGTAAAATCAAAAAGTGCAAAAATAAAAATAACAAAAAGAACTACTACAACCTTATCATTCATTTTGCTCATCTTCTTCATCCTCATCTTCATCTTCTTCATACTCAAAGTCCTCCGACCATAGAGTGTCCAGAATGGGGTCACCAGCTGGGGGTTGCGGAAGGGCAGCATCGCTCGGTCCACTATGCAAGCTCCAATTCGAGAACATAGTTCCCAGAGCTACATGGAAGTCGGTTTGGAACTAGCGTTGTCGGGATAGTTTGGCTTTGCAGAATTGCATGTCCGCTGCCATGGATTTCCCTGTATGTACTTGATAGGCGTGCATTCATTCTATTCTTTTTTGCAATTATTTAAATGATGAAGAATGACCGGAGGAAGAAGAAGCCTCGCCTTCCTCTCCCTTTTTCTTTTTTCCCCTCTTACCATCTTGGAAGCAGGAGTTTAAGTTGTTGTGGGTAAGAGGAACTCTGGGAGGAATAGCTACATCACCAGATGATACCTTGACCCCTTGGGCAAGGCATATCCCAGATAAGAGTGACCCAAAAGCGAGTGCGGCGCAGGACCCAGTCAGGGCATTCCAGAGCTGCTCAAGAATTATCTTAGAGATAAGGATATCTCCAGATCGTTCTATGGCACATATGAGCAATGCCCGTGACCTAGTCACCTCACTTAGATGCCCAGATGGGATTATGATGATGAAAATGAGAACGTGCCAAGCATTGCATGAGTTCCTAAGAAGGGCTTGTGTAATGTTGGTCAAGTTCCATCTCCAGCCAGTGTCGTCACGGGTGAGGGTGCTCGCAATTGATGCATGGTCATATTCAAAATCCAGCAAGGCCTGGTAGGAACACTCCTATACTGTCTTAAGCTTGTAGAACAGCTCGATCTGTTTGAGTCCGAATGTCCTAGCCTTCCCTCACACAAAAATCTTCTGCCCAATCACGTTAACTGCGTTGGCGTAGACTTCTTGTACTAAGGAAGGGTATGAATCGGTCTGCAAACAAACTAGCATGTGCCACCCCCGATCTTGGAAATTTTCATAGTAAATTGGATAGGGGAGTTTGAATCCCCTCTCCGGGATGAACTTCCGTCGTGACGTGATCCAAACATATCGTTGTTCGGCCTCCACCGAAGAGAAATGCTTTTTGTTGAATGCGCCTCTAGATGTTGAGGCGACTGCTTCCTTACTTACGATGCTTTTCTTTTATGTGCCATTTTAGAGGGAGAGGTTTATTTTTGAGATTAATGAAAGTAATGTGACAGAAAAGATTCAAGCACAACAGTGTGAAAAATGTCCCCTCCCTTCTCTAGTATTTATAGAAAGGATTCTGAAAAAAATTAGCTCTTAAAATTTATTCAAAGCATGATTAAGGATGGTCAAAGTTTAATTTAATGTCATGCCTTAAATGTCAGTTGAATTCAGCTTTTTGTGATGTGGGAAAAGCATCTTTCCAGCACTTTTTCTCAGATTTATGGTTCATAAGCGTGCTATAGCGATTATGACTGCTTGGGAATTTCCAAGCAGTTAATAGTTGCTCTAGCTGTGCGTCACGCACTGCAGCGCTGCTATCGCATGTTATAGTGCCAAAATGCCCAATTTTTTTTTGCTCAAGTGTCGAATTCCGCTACAGCGTGCTGTAGTAACAAATTCGCTGTAGGCTTGCTCAAGTGGCGAAATCCGCTGCAGTGCCTGCTAAAGAAGTTTTTCCAAAAAATTTTGAATTAGGTTGTTTATTTATTTATGTTTTTAATTTTTTTAAACTAATTAATTTTAAATTAAAGAAAATAAAAAATTTTGGGTTGCCTTTCAAAAGTGCTTGGCTTAGTATCATCAATCCAACCAGTTTAAGAGATTAAGGGATTGATTTATTTGGGAGTTTCCTTTTCCAAAAATTTTAAGTGCACGAGTGAGCACTAACACATGTTATGCTCAAACTCATGACTTCCCCAATTAATTTCTCTCCACACTTTTCGTCAAAATTGGGAAAAGAGGTTCCCTTTTTCTTCCTCTTTCTCCTTCTAGTTTTCTTTTTCTTACCCATTTTTTCCTTACCCTCTCCTCCATATGAGGTGCTTTGGCTACATTCGGATTTTTCATCAGTTAACTTAAGACTCTCTAGATCAATTTTATCTGGTTGAGACCTTCCATTAACTTTCTTCTCCACTCCAATTCCATATTTTTCTGTTTATAAGGGGTGGGTTTTAAATCAATTTCTTATGTTCTTCCATGTATTCTTATACTCATCCCCCCCCTAACAACATCAATAATAGCCTTAGTGCTGGCCAAGAAGGGTCATCCAAATATGATAGTAGAATTTTTATTCCATCTATCCAATTCACAAATGATAAAATCAGTAGGGACGATAAAACTTCCTAAGCTAACAGCTACATCTTTAACTACTCCTAGTGGGGTCAATGAATCTATATTAGCAAATTCTAAAATTGTTGGGGTGATTTACATCCCTCATATTCTCAAATGTTCATAGATATAATAGGGCATGACATTGACTGAAGCTCCAAGATCACACAAGGGATCTAAAATAATTTTGCATCGTATCATGCATGGGATGTTTAGTCTACCCAAGTCATTACACTCTATAGCAATTAACTCCTCCTTCTCAAATTTACTAATTCCTATGTCAACTCCCAAACTTTTTAGATTCATTATACAATTATATTCAAGGCAGTCACTGTCTATTACATCGGAGTAAATGATGCTAACCGTTTCCCTTGGATTCACTTCCATTGAACTAGATAAGGCTCCTTGCAGATGCATGGATAGCTGTTGAGAGATCTGGCCTAATTGAACTTTAATATTCCTAAAGGATGCCTCAATACCTTGGATTGAGGCATCATGACGAGTTATTGTCAAGCAGTCATGGCCTCATTAAGGAAATGATAAGAGAACAGTGCTCCTGTCGATCCAGGCCATTGGATCACTTAAGCGACTCATATATAATCCATGGTTTATTTAACTGCTAATGGATCTCCAACCATTGGATCATGCCACCGATCGAACAATTTAGCTGCAAAATGGAACTCAGCCGTTCGATTGACACGGTCGATTGGATCTAACGACACGGATCGCTTGTCGTCCGATCCAAATGGCGAAAATTGCCATTAAAATGGATTAAAATAAAATTTAATTAATAATAATTAATGCATTTTAAATAAATTCAATTTTTTTGACCAGTTGAACTCCAAAAATTCACCCCTAATTAATTTGGGGGGAAGAACTCAAAAAAACAATTAGATTTTTAATTAGAGATTATTTTAAATTTCTTATTTTTTTATTTTTTTATTTTAATTAAAATATTCATTTAAATCAAAAAATTTCCAAATTAGCTCAAAATTTTAGAGTTAGCTCTAAATGATGTTTGGAGAGCAGTAGTAAGATTTCTACATAATTTGGACTAGATTAAAAGAGAAAACAACTCTAAGGTTATTACATGTATTAAGACATAATGATTCCTTCATATGATGTGTTGTACAACCAATAGAACATGAAAGGATGCCACTCTTGATTTGTCTCTTAATAATTTAGTGAGTACTACTTAATTATATGCTTTCTCATAGCTAAGAATTGAATGCATGCTTTTTGATATTCTTGTATATAGTGATATGATGAGTAGTCATAAATCTTATTCAATTAGTATTACAAGATTGCTCAGACAAGATTGAATAATTAATTAACTATAACCTCTGATACTATGCTGATATTTGTAACCTATTGATTCATTTAACTCTCTTGCAAGGAGAGAAGACCAATTTGCATTAATTTTGCATTGATATTTAAATTTTATGATGTTTATAAATTCATTATAATTAAATTTAATATCAAGTACTTAAATCAATCTAATCATATTCAATTCTTTGGCACCTTTTGTGTGTCAGGCCAAGTAGCATAGAAGAATGGTAGCGCTGAGGAAAGCATTAAGGTGAAGAGGCCCAACATGCGTTGATTTCTATTATGAGA
Source organism: Gastrodia elata (assembly GCA_016760335.1). NCBI lineage: Eukaryota > Viridiplantae > Streptophyta > Magnoliopsida > Asparagales > Orchidaceae > Gastrodia > Gastrodia elata. Next base: position 36,777,011 of record CM028680.1, on the reverse strand, counting down.
TCTCATTATATATATATATATATATATATATATATATATCTGTGTGTGTGTGTGTGTGTGTGTTAGGATTTAGATTATTATATTGGTCATTACTCATTGCAATTGGTGTTAAAGCTATTGACTTTGATATCAACTATTATAATTGATATTAGAATATGATTGAAGGTTTTTTAAGCGTAGAGGAAGTAAGCTACTAAAGTTTAGTATTCCTCATAATCAAGTATCAAATGATAGAATGAGAAGTGATCCAAATTTCATTTGTTCATAAGGATGGATTAGAATAGTTCAAAATCTCCTCAGACGTCGTTAGAGACACCAATCAAGCTCTTTAATCCCTCTATAATGGAAGGATCCAGTTTCAATAAATAATGCCTTGGTATCTTTTCCCAGTACTTTCAAACTTATAGTAATGCTAAGAAGATTGTGTCTGTAGCTCCACCTTCTCCACCACCAATAATTGAACCTGTAAATCATGCCCTCTATTTATAACTCAAACTTAATCTTCAACCATTAGATGAACTCATCAGCTCTACTATCGTAGAAGACTGGATTAAGAAGACAAAAAAGAAACTTGCAGTATAAGGTGCTCAAAGGAGTGTGTAGTAAGATTTGTCACCTATTTCCTTAAAAGTGAAGTAGAACATTGGTGGCAAGTGATGATGGGTACTAAGTTTAAAGGTTGAGATATAGAGACCATACTTGGAGGAGTTAGTGGAGGAATACTTAGCCAAGTATGTATCTCCATCCATATAAATAATAAGTCAAAAAAACTTTAAGAAGTTGTTTCAAGGAAGTTGAATTGTGGCCAAGCATTGGGCATAGTTTACTAAACTAACTTGTTATGCTCCAAAACTTGTGAGCACCAAGGAGGCAAGATGTGCCCATTTTCTTATAGGACTTAAAGACTCTCCTTGAGAGCAAAGATACTATGATAACATAGATAATTAAAAGGAAGAAGCATTTAATCACACACATAATATACTAGTATAAGAAGTGTAAGTTAAATCCCCTAACAAATTTGTTTGATATAGCACATAACCTGACACAGCCTAAGAATGCTAAGGTGCATAAGCTTCTCCATGTTTATGGGAAGTACTACCACCAGAGAGACATGTGCCATAAGTGTGTTCTTTGTGACCACTAACTTTGTTATTATTGAGATTCCACCATTGTGGATGGGTAGAATAAAAGAAGGAATGCTCCGCCTTTAACTTCCCAAGAAAATAATGATGCACCCCAGACCATCAGACTAGGTTGAGTAAATTCTCTTACCCTAAAGAGGCTTAGAATGATCATAAAATTTTATCAGGTACCTCTCCTATATTTTATTACCACTGGTTCTATACTTTTTGGTTTGGGTGCTAGTTACTCATATATTTTGGATAAGATTATTAGCTATTTAGGGTTACTAGTTAAGGAACTCCTATCACCATTATAAGTAGGTATATTCTTTGGAACCCATCTTTAAGCTAATACTTATTGTGAAAAGTACTCTAGACATTACTATCAATCTTTCCCTTCATATTTGATCCTCTTGTTCATATCAAACTTTGATATTATTTTGGGTATGGATTGGCTGATCCATTATAGAACATTAGTGGATTGTGCGAAGAAGCGTACCACTTGAGGATAGGTGGTAAAGTAACAATTTTGACTACCAAAAGAAGCCTCTTGTGCTCTATCATCAACTTCATTAAAATGAAGAAGATGATTCACAAAGTATATGATGCCTCCTTACTAACAATGATGAGATCATAAAAGCCAATGGCTACATTTGAAAATAAGATGTAGTGCAAAACATTTATGACATCTTTCTTGAGGACCTATCGGGACTACCCATTATTAGAGAGATAGACTTCACCATATAGCATGTACTTAATACAAAACCCATTTCAAGATCCTCCCTAAAGAATGGACCTTATGGAGCTATATGATCTGTGTGATCAGATCTAAATTCTATAAGATCGAGGGATCATTCGGCCAAACATGTCTCCTTGAGGATCGCTCACTTTATTCTCTAAGAAGAAAGACAAAACCCTTAGGTTGTACACAAACTATTGTGAACTTATTTCCCTTACTTTGAATAGATGACTTTTCAATTAATTATTGGGAGCCTTATTATTCTCAAATATCAATCTATATTCTGAGTACCATCAGCTCAAAATAAGGGAAGATAACATTCATAAGACACTATTCTATATGATAATATAACCACAATGGGTTTTTGGTCATGCCTTTGGTTTGATGAATGCTCTATCTGCCTTCATAGATTTGATGTGGAGAATGTTTAAGTACTCTATAAATTAGTTTTCCAGTGTTTTTTGATATATTCAAAATTTTAGAAGAGCACAAAGTTCATCTATACACTAGTTTAGGAATGCTAAGTTCCCACTAATTATATGACAAATTCTCATTGTGCTAATATTGGCTAAAGTCTGTAACCTTCCTTAGATGCATAGTTAGTTTAAAAGGCATACACATAGAAGCCAAGATGATTAGTGCCATTTATGATTGCCCCTAACCAACTATTGTTATAGAGATTATGAGACTTCTAGCAATAGCTAGGTACTACTAGAAGTTTTCTTAGCTATTCTCCCAATGTTTACCCTAATAATAAGACTTAGCTAAGAAGTCATCTCTTATGTTGGAGTTGCAAATGAGAGCAAGCCTTCCAAAATTAGAAGATGTACTCACATCAACACCTGTATAGTCCTACCTAAAGAGGACTTGGACTATCCGTTGGTTAGTAAAATGCCACTTAGTATGTTAGGTTGCATCCTAATTCAAGACAAGAAAGAGATATCCTATGCCTCTAGACAACTAAAGTATCATGAGCAAAGTTGTCTTATCCTTGATCTGGATTTAGCTACTGTAGTCTTCACCAGAAATATTTGGACACACAATTTATATAAAAAGAAGTGTGAGATATTTACCGACTACCAGTCTTTGATATATATTCTCACAAGAGTTAATTTGCCTTAGCACCCTTATTAGTGAAGAGTCCTTAATTCGAGAATTCACTAGGATGGAGATCTGTGTAGTATCAACCCTTCAATTGAGCACAATGTTAAGCCAGGGAATAACTGATCCAACTCTTGAGGCTTGTATTTAATCAATACAATAGAAGGATGAAAAGTAATTTGCTCTTACTTCAAGCCATTTATAATATGGGAGACTGACTCAATGGAAAAGCTATCATAGATCTATATCCATGATATCTTTCATTTGCACAACATTCCTAAGATGATAGTGTCTAATATGATAACAACTTTACTTTCCAATTTTAAAAGTGATTCAATTCAATTTAGAAACTACTATATCCATGAGTAGCACTTTTCACTCCCAAACTGATTGACAAATTCAACGGGTCAACCAAATACAATAAAACCTCTTATATTTATGTCTTATAATTTAGAGGCTGTTGGGAAGAGCACTTACCACTAATCGTCTGTTTACAATAACAACTTTCAAGGGAGTATGGCATGGCAGTCTTTGAAGGTCTATATGGTTGGAAGGGCAACCCACCATATATTGGTTTGAAGTAGGAGATGTCCAAATTTATTATTGTAGCCTAGCAAAGGAGACTACTCATAAGGTCTGCTTAACTAACGATAATATGAGAACTGCCCAAGATTGTCAACAAAGGTATTTTAACCAAAAGCATTGGGCTATGGACTTTCAGGTAGGGTACTTTCCCTATGTGATGGTTAAACCTAATGAAAGATGTCTATCACTTTGGCATGACTAACAATTTGAGAAGATCGTGACATGTACTTTCACTTTTATACATCTCATGGTTTGCTAGAGATAGTGATTCTTTTTGTTTTGAAAGCAAAACAAAAAAATATATATTTGTGAGGAATGCAATTTTTGGTTTACATTATTAGCATGCTTCATTAATAGAGAAATGGTAAAGTATGCATTTGCATGTCTAGCAATTTGACAGAATTGTGATGTGAACAATTACGTTATTTTATTTTAGGACTTGCTAGAGATAGGAGTCCTTTAATATTTGATTATTATAATTGAAAAATCATCTACTAGATGCTTTTAGATTCATATTGGCTATAATTAGAGATAATGTAGTTAATGTGTTTTCAGAGAAAAAATCTAAATTCAAGAGAATTATCAAATCTCTCCCTTTTTAATTAATGTTTTTTATCATAACTCATTGCACTTGTGTTGCAAGGATTAAATCAACCTCATGAGCTTAAACCCCTAACTGTACCCTTGGTAAATTTTTTCCAATAATTTGCATCTTTTAATTTTCTTTACTTACTTGCTTAGTTGAGAACTAAGGACTAGTAATTTTTACAACACTTGTAAACTTTAAAATACTTAAAATATTTTATCAATTAATCAAAATAAACTCTCCAAAAACTTAACGATGATTAACACTCTCTCGCCAAGGACGATACTCTATATACTCAATATATCTATACTAAATTGCACACACTTGTATAAATTGTTGTAGTGGCATGTAGCCTAGCATTTCATCCAAGTAGTGAGCCAAACAACTCATACCCTTAATAAACAGATACACATATATAATCACACTAAAACTAAGCTAGTAGTAACACACACGATAAAATCTTGCAATCAAGTCCTTAGTGCATTGCCAAGGAGGTGACATTGTTAATTTCAAAGTAGGTTTAAGGAGTCTAGATTTTGAAATTTTTTATCTAGCATCTTATGTTCTATTTTAGAGTAAATTAATGAATTTTTATCCACGTGAATGCATTCACCTGATGAATGCCTTATATCCTTTGATCTTGAAATTAAAATCATCTTACATTGCAATAGACAAACAAATCTTTTAACTGGTGATCTAGAAAATATAATACTGGAAGATTAAGGTACTACCATTGACCCTAAGATTAAAGGTAGGGAGTATGCTCACCAAAAATGATATTATTAATTTTATAGTTGCACTATTATTTAAATTTTCATATTTTGAAAGGCTATTTTGTTATGTGCATAGGATTAGTTATGTCTACAAGTTGGTTAGTTTAACAAATGTGTACTAGTTCTAAACCCCCAAAACTGAATTAAATGTGAGGTGAATTGAACTAAACCAACATAGAGCCTAAATTTAACATGAATGATGCAATAGACTAAATATGGGGGAGATATAGTTGCAATATAGAGATTAATATAAATTTTAAGTCAAATGTGTTAGGCCCCAACTAACTTCTTTTATAAAAAAAATTCAAAAATACTAAAAGAAGGGTGAAACTTAGCACTCGCCAAAATACATAAATAATAGGGATGCTGAAAGATATCTCTCTATAATAAGTTGAGTATAAATGAAGTTTGGAGGAGCACAAATGGATCTTAAATATCCCATCTCATAATAAGTATGTTGATCTATAGAAAGATAAATTTCTTTACACATGAAAATCTAATTTTATCATATTGTTAAATGAAGACAAATGCGATGCATAGATATGATAACTTCATGATATTAGATAGAGTTGGATGAAGATTATAGGTAAGCATTTGTAAATAAGTACTAAATAATAACTCTTACTAGATGCTTACATATAAAGTATCAGCATTTCAAGATCGATAATTTACTTTAAATGAACTACTATTACAATTTCTTGATCCATCTTATTCGAGGACAATAAAGAACTTAAGTGTAGGGGTGTAATCAAGTTGAATTTTATACTGTTTTAAGTCCTATATGTGTGTCTATTTTTAAGTGAATAACGAACTATTAAGTTTTTTGTATGTTGTTACATATTTATGCAGGTGATCATGCGAATTGATTGTTTTATGGTGAAATCGGACATGTATGCAGCAAGCCAAGTGCCCAAGTGCCTCCTGCAAGCTCAAGAGCACAGGCTGCCTGATACTTCGGCGCCCAAGCATCTCCTATAAGCAACCAGAGCACATTCTACTCTAGACCTGGGCGCCCAGGCTTCCTTTGATAATGCTACAAACTGAGACTTGGGCACCTAGGCGCCTGAAGATCAAATGATGCAACCAAAACCTAAGAACCCAAGCATGCCCAGGAGCATGTGACAGTTCAAGTTTGAACAGATAAGCCCCCTCATGTCTAAGACTAACAAAAGCCATCCTTTCGTGGGGGACAGAGGAAGAACACCAAAAAAGAAGAAAAGAAACCCTAAAGATAAGGAGAGTTAAGGGACTTGGGGAGAATATCCGAAATATTTTTAAGAGTACATGGTGAGCAAATTGGAGGCAGATTTCCATCGTCAACACTGCACATCATGTTTCCTTATTTGCTTGTAATTGTGTACATGTGTTTTGTAAGTTATAAATTGTGTCTTTGTGTTTCTTTAAATACATGAAAGGCTAAACCTCTTGTGCAATGAGTGGGGGGGTGAAGTTGAAATTATGGTGTATTAATTTTTGTATACATGCTGGACTATATATGTTTATGCGCTATGATTTAGTTTTAAACCGAATTCCATGTCTTATTCTTTTTATGGTAAATTTTAAACTTCTTGTGTTTAAATCAATTATATGTGAGCAATGAATAAATGCTTAGGATGTTATAATTTTGAGTTAGGGCTTAATGTTGTATCTTTTTGTAACAACCCAAGTTGTTACCTAGGTCGATTATGACTAATCTTAGTCTTAAGACTAATCACAAGTGCTAATTAGGTCAAATAGAGTTAACCTCTAAGACCTAGTCCAAATCAGGAGTCAAATGGATCGAATTCTGATTTCTGGAAAAAAAATCCAGAAACCCTAGAATTTGACCTATTTAAATTGACCTCCAATCAAAAAATGGACTTCACCAGTGTGCTCGTTGACCCCAAATTAGCCAGGGGTGAAGTTTTCGTGTCAATTGGAAGTCGTCGAAAATTTGACGAATATTTTAATAATATTTAAATACCCCGAAAATTGGGAAATTAAAAACTCGTCAGAATCGAAATCCAACTTCGATGTTACATTCCTCACCCCTCAATTAGCTAGGGGTGAATATTTGGAATTTTTCTGAAATCAAATTTAATTATTTAAATTAAATAATAAATTTGTAAAATATTATTATTTTATTCTTAAAATAAACGGAGCCGTTACTATCCTGCGTGTCGTAACCCCCCCCCCCCCCCTGTCGTCCGATAGGACGGCAGAACCTAGCCGTCCGATCGGATGATCAAACAGCTCGGGCGTATCTCCCTCGTGTCGAACGCCAGCCCTACGCGCGTCGAGCGCGTGGCATCCTGCGCCCGCCGCCAATAACCGCTGCTTCGGAGCCTCGCCACCTCCGCCTTTCTCCCTTCTAAGCTTCGAAGGCTCCATTAGGATCGAGAAGGTTAAAGGAAAGAGGGCGTGTGAGGGGCCATTGGAATCGCATCTGCCTCCCTCGTCCGGAAGGTCACCGCCGCTCGTCAAGGTACTAGCTTTCCTCGTCTTTAATCGCTCGATTTCATCTGAGTAATTTCGCATAGCCATTTCGTAAACCTAATTGCGTCTCGGTATCGCTTGATCGAGCCCAAATGGTGTCGATCGAGAGATTTCGCCGGGTCCTCCCCAATAGCCTGCAGTGCTGCGCAGACCTTCCCTCTGTGTATAGCCACCTAGGGCTGCCTCCTGTCGGTCGTGAAGGCCACCCCAAGGCAAGGCGCAGCTGCCGTCGCGAAGCCCCCGTCCTTCCCTACCTGCAGTAGTGTGGGCTGGCCTCCAGCGAGGCCATTTGGGGTTCCAAATCGCATGCCCTAGCTGTGGACTATGGGTGCCGAAGGAGGGGGAAACGACAGGGGTTCGGATCGGGTCAGGCCCGACTCGTGAGGCGCCGGGCTCGGGTCCGCGTATCATGCTAGATCCGCCGAAGGGGGGGTCCTGCGTGCATGCTGTCCGCCCGTGGCTGCATGCCGCGTGTCCGCGGTTGTCAAGGTAGCGAGCCCCGCTGCCGCGCTGTGCCGTTGAGTCTGCGCAGTGGGCCTCAGCGCACATATCCCGCCGCTGTTGGCGCAGGTCGTACGCGGTCCAACCATTTGTGGGACCCACTCCTCCTGCCCAGCCCATCAGCATGTGCCACATTGCAGGGAGGGTCTCATTGCTGTCTTATCCGGCAGAGTTTAAAAATAAATAATAATAATAATAATAATAATGATAAATAATAAACTTTTATACATTATATTATATATATATATATATATATATATATATATATATATATATATATATATATATATACATATGTATAGCTGTATAGAATAATAATACATATAAATAAAACTTTAGGATTAATGAAATTACAGGTGCACATTTATATAATCAGTAGACTTGGATATATATATATATATATAATAAGTATATAACTACATACTTTTAGTCAAATCGATCCAAAGCTTTAAGTAAATACAATTATATAGAGGTATGTAGTAGTAGAATAATTATGTTAAGCATGATTAAGTGGTTAATTATCAAAGATTAAGCCATTAGTATGCAGATTAATTTAGGACAGAAATAATGTATATATATATATATATACATGTAAATATAAATTCTTACATAAACATATACAGATAACTTAATTAATTAAATCAATTAATAAAATTAGTAGATTCTATATTATCAATATTTAATACAGTAAATATTCATTAGGCTAATTTAAGCATTAATTAATTAATAAATTTAAAAATAGTAAAATAATTCAAATGAAATAAATGAATAGTAAATTAATTCAAATTGTATTTTTGAATAGTAAAACTTAAAAGTCTAATAACTTTTTGTAGGATGATCCAAACATAGCTAATATAAGTCTCAAAATACTCAGAAAAATAATTAGAATCAAATGGCATAATGTAAAAATTAATTTCGGGTTACGCTCGAAGTAGCATTTTAGGACCTCTTTAGGACCCCATAACTTTTGACCCAGTTATCAGAACATAGTCAATATGGGTCTTAAAATGCTCAGGAGAGCGGCCCCATCACCGTAGTAGTATTAGTTTTCCCATTTGAACAACAGGATAAAAAGTCAACCATAGAATTTAGAGTGACATTAGTGAAAAATGACCAAATTACCCTTAGAATTCAAATGGCCATAACTTAGTCAAATCAACTCCAAATTCAAAAATTCAAGATGCTAACTAGTTTATAATTTTAATGTCACCAATAAACTGAAATAACATTTAGGTCATGAATCCTAGAAATTTAGAAAATGACCAAAATACTCTCAACCTTAGTTAGGTCATAACTTGATTATTTGTGGTCCAAATTGGGTTTACTCCCTACCAACATACTCAGTACATTATAGGGAAGCTATAGAAACTGAGTTTGCTGAAATTGGACTTAAAACGGAAAAGTTCAGTTTTTGTCACCCGTTGACCGACTCGAATTTACCAAATTGCCCTTCAAACTTAAAACATCCATAACTTAGCCAATTGACCTCAGAATGCAGTGTTCTTGGACTCTATGGAATCATTGAACAGTAATCTACAATAAACTGCATAAAAACTTAGCTTTCAATGAAGTAAAAATTACTTAAATGCCCTTAAGTCATAAACCCTAGTTTGAACCTGTATGATCCGTTTCTCATCCAAATTGGACATACTTACTGTCTATCTTCAAGTTAGATAGTAAGAAGTCATATGGAAAAGAGAAATCTCATTTTGGGCACTTAAATCAAAAGTTGACTTTTCGGACCCTTAAGTAGGGGCAAAATGGCCCTTTTGCCAAAAATTTAGGATAAACACCCTTAACCTTTAATTAGTCTTTTAAAACACTAAATTTTACTTTATAACCATATTAGTGATATGTAAGTAAGTAAAATTATCAGTTAGGTCAAATTTTAGAATTTTCCCAAGTCTTTAACACTACACCTTAAGGACCCTTCCTGAGACTAGGACTAGATCATAGGGTTGATTTCATTTATTAAAAAATGGGGTTTTTCAATGAATGAATCCTTGGTTTTATTAGTTTCTATAATTTTCAACTTATTTTGATTATTTTGTCTTTTGACCTTAGATCTAAGATAAGAGATTCATCCTATTAAGTTTGATGACTTAATAGGATTGACCTTGACTATTAGATCACTATTAGAATGAAACTTAGATCTTATGTCTTATCCTTTTTGGGATTATGTGATTAAGCCCGACCTCGTGGTGTTTAATCCATAATCCATAGTTTAGTAGTGTTAGTTAGAACGTCTAAATTTATCAATTAAATCGTAATGATTTGTTATTTAACTTTTATAGTCGACTTTGATTTGGTATATTAGGACCTAGCTAGTCCTGATATTTTGTAACTTGTAAGGACGAGTTTCTAAGTTACACTTGGTATGTGGGAAAATGGTGATCCTGAACTTGTGTAACTTGGAATAATTAGAACGGATAATAGAAAACAGATAATATCACCATATTAGTAGAGTCCCTTGCTTATTTTGATACTTTGTGCTACGCATTCCTTGTGTATTTGAGCTTACTTCCTTGGACATTTCATATAAGATAATTTTGTGCATGAAAATGAAAACTTAGAATAATAGGATAACAGTTGCCTTTGGGTCCGGTTTATGGTGATTATGGTGCACATTTGCCCCGATGGACAGGGGTAAGGTGAGATCAGGATGCCTAACATTCTCATTGAGGAGAGTGTGTTAGGCTTGGGACCCGTATAATCTTACAGACGTGCTTGACTCCTCAGTTGTTTCTAACAGTTGTCCATATAAATAAAAGTAAAATAACTAAAATATGTTGCATAGGTATTGTCTGCCTCTTCAGTCAAACAGTATATTCAGTATATTTACAGATTGAGATGTATATATATGTGGGCCAGTTTGGCCAAGTCTTCTGATATGGCAGTCAGTATACAGAGTTTGATGTGCAGTTTTAGTATTTGGCTATATTTTAGCATTGTTTATTCAGTTAGTTATTTCCTTATACAGCTTATATACAGTAAGATGTTAGATTTTATTGCTATTTATATGTATCACTGCTGAAATTTATTATTGTAATTTACATATTTCATTTGATCACCAGCATGTATTAGGGTGTAGAATTTTGTTCCAGCATATGTTTAGTTATATTATATGCCCTGTTTTGTTTACCTCGCTTTTGAGGCATGTCTTAGCCTCGTTTGTTTGAGTTATAAATGTTATTTATAGCTTTTTCTCTTTTTTATTGTATTGCTAGTTACTCCTTTATATATTGTTGCTTAGGAAAATTGTGTAAAGTGGTGATATTATAAAACATATAAAAATGTATTAGCCTAAAATGTACTTAGACAAATTGTCTAACCAGATTTTCTCTTTTTTGGCTGGGGCCCTATATTGTGAAACCGATAATGGCAGACGTAGAGCAGATAGAGGATCCAGCACCTGAGGAGGAGCCATACCTAGAGGAGGAGCAGCAGCTCAGACCAGATCATATCTAGTCCTTAGATTTATTTGTGAGGATGAGTGCATTTGCATTCCTTTTTATTTGAATTTTAAATGTTGTAATAATTCAGGTACTCTTGACTGTGCATTTGGACTTATATGCTTATATTCTGAGTTATATTTTGAACTTATGTTATATTGTGATACTTGGATGTCATTTATTGCTTCCGCACTCTGCACGTTTACTTATTTAGTGACTGTTAGATTGATTCTGTGTTAATCCTTCCCTAATCAGGTGGATTGTGAAGTTTATCCTAATCCAATGGTAAGTGAGGGGTTAGTTAGAGTGACACTCCACCCTTAACATAATCCTTTGGCGGATTAAGGCTGCGGGGCGCCACACTCTTATTATGTTCTTGTAAATTCTGTGTTTAAATGAAAACCTCATGCTTAGACATAAGATTAGGTTTTTGTAAGCGACTACCGAAATAGAGACATCTACGTGGTGCCACTTAAATTACAATACTATTTGGCTGCATAATGAATATTAATTTTTTTATTCTCAAAGTAGGGCTTAGCCATAGTATGTTTGAGATATTAAGATCTGAAGTCATGGATCTTGTTATGAGATCAGCTAAAGACGATCTAAAGATTTTGATTAATGTGAGATTCATGTGTGTGAAATATCGCTACTGAATTAACATATATGCTGCCCCATGGTATAACCTAAATAATCATAGCATTATTATTTCGCTACTGAATTAACATATATGCTGCCCCATGATATAACCTAAATAATCATAGCATAGTTATTAAACTCTATGTTAGCATGTGAAGAATTTATGAACCTAGGATTCTTGCTTGTTCCTCCCAATCTCTCCCATTGATACACTCATCAATTTATTACTAGCTTTTGTTTATAAAATTAGTTTAACATAGTATAACATAATATATGCAAGAAAAAATTTGATTATCTAAACATTAGTGCCAAAACCGAGGCCTAGATTCAATCATTGAGGACGATATTTGGAACTCCCGTTCTTTTATTATTTGTAATAATGTATACTTGCGTGTTCATCACATGCACCTCATTTATAATACACCTGCCAAGTTGTTGGCATTAAAATTACAACGATGTTAGTTAAATGTTTAGAATAGTTATTCGAAGATTTTCTCTTTTATTTTATTTTTTCTTAAACTATATTTTTATAATCTGTATAATGGTGCCTTGAGATTGTATTATCTTGTAATTTCAATAAATTAGGGTTTTGCATGTGTAGTGAAGGAGAACAAAATTTAGTTTTTGATAATAAAATAAAAAGAACCCTATATTAACTTCATATGTTAAGGGCTACAACTATTAATCAAAACATGGCTGAGAATAATCTAGAAGAGGTGCATACCAATCACCAAGGGAGAGCTTTAGGGGACTAAGCTCTACCAACTATAGGAGCAATACTAAATACAATTGTAAGGTTAGCCATAGAGGTGAACAACTTTGAAATTAAGCCAATGATATTGCAAATAATTCATAATTCTCAAATTTGTCGATTGCCAACTAAAGATCCTAATGTACATATCCCAAACTTCCTAAAGATATGCAACACATTTAGATATAATGGAGTTATGAAAGATGCTATTAATCTTAGATTGTTTACATTTTCACCAAGAGATTGAGCAAAAAGTAAGCTACTACTATCCATTCCAAGTAACTCGATTACTACCATGGACAGAGTTATCCCAAAAGTTTCTTGCCAAACATTTCCCTCCAACAAAAATAGCCAAGTTAAGAAATGAGAGCTCAAACTTCATACATGATGGAGTCTTTATATAACAGTTGGGAAAAATTTAAAAAACTTACGAGAAAATGCCAACATTTCAAACTACCTTTTACAATGTATTTTATGATAATTTGAATCATTTTAAATCCAAAAATTATAAAGCACGAGAAATTTAAGGCCTAAAACAATACCAAGTGATACCTTTTCATTTTGCACATTAATAAATGAGTTAACCAACACCTTGTTTCCTGAGCTATTAGTCAAACACATTTTCCCCAGTCTTTGGTCGCCACATCTTCATCTATAATGGAAACTATGTAACTGTACACTCATGGCATCATCTTGTTGAGCATTGTAGTATAATGGCAGTTACTTGAAGTTGGCCAAAACAAAAAAGGAAATGCCGAAAGCATATAATAATAATATATGTGGATAAAAGTGAGCACAGCAGCATAATTAAGTTCGTTAGTCGACAAGCTTATACAAAAGAATGTTTCGTGTTTATATTTACATCCATGTCGAATTGACTGACACCAATAAACAATAGCCAGCCTTTACGTAGTAAAAGAAGGCCTTGATGCATAAAAAGAAGAAGGCCCTGCTCCCCTTGACGGTATATATTTTTCTCTTTTTTCTTTTTCAAAAAATTATTCGGAACGATAAGAAAAAAAAGAGAGGGTTTTGCATAATAGAACTAAGGTTGTGCATCTAACTCATCATGTATATTCTCCTACCCTATCATCATCACCATCATGTCATGACTGCCAGAACACATTGTGGTCATTGCTATACAAGGAACGATCCTGTATCTCCAGGTTAGCCACATGCCAGTCTATGAGCCTCGCCTGGAAAAACTTGCAGATTAGGAGGCCTGTAGGGAATAACCACCAGCCGCTCTCATCTCTGCGATCAATAACAGCAATTAGAATGGTTAAGCAAATTCGGCAATCTACTGCAGCAAAGAAAAATGATTATAAGACTCACGCCCCCAAGTTCCACGGCTGCAAATTCTGATGTCTCCGGGTTGATGACTTATAATGCACAAACCCACACGCGAAGGCGCATACCTGAAAAAGCAAGTCATGAAGGAGCGCCAAAAAATTACCCCACCCATGATAAGGTTGCTTGTACTTCGTCAAGCTGTGAAGCATAAGAGATCTAACAAAAAAAGACTGATCTACAAAGACCACATGTCATCACTTCACTACCTCTAAACTCAGCCAAAGCTGTACAAAGCTTGAAACAAAACTAGGTACACTCCCATAATCGTTTGTTATATAGAAATGATGCAAATTGAGTAATTTTAGCAAAGTGAGTATACAAGCCTATACAAGCTTAACTATTTCAAAGAAAATATAGCAGCGGAGTCAAGAGAAGGTACCCTCAATGAGTTAAAATTTTCAATTGAGGAAAGTAAATACGCATTTCAGTATAAGCAAGCTAGATATTTATTTCAAAGAAACTATAGAGGAAAAAAAAATGTAAATGTACTATAAGAAGGGAAATTATATAAGAAGGGAGCAATCAAAAGAGTTGAACTTCTCTGTTGAGAAAATTATATAAGAATCCCAAAATAGCAAGATAATAGGTATAAAAACAATTCAGCGAAGTATACAAAGGTGCATGGACTAGCCTCAACAGGCATATTGACGCAACTAGATATATTAAATTGCACATATTTGTTGCATTGCGTCTGACATAAAGCAAGCATTCCCCAACATGTTCAAAATCAACCTCTTTCATAAACTTTCTATAGATGCTACTAAAGGCCCATATGGATCATGGCTATATTTAAGGGGTGGTCAATTGATTTATAAAAATTTACATCACTAGCCTGAACAAACACGTTGATGCGAGGCACATCCAGATCATCCAACATAAGGCAAGCCATCCCTTACAAATTCAAAATCAACCTAGAGTATGATCATTGAATTCTAAAAATATTACCGAGACCCAAAGGGTCATGACTATATTTTTGTGGTAGTTGATTTTTAAAAATTGTTCATATAGTTGGCCATACAAAAAATCCTCATAGGGGGGAACGGGAGAGCATTTTTTCAATAATGTTTTGATACAGCTTAGCCTTACAAGCTCAATTATATCATTTAAAAACTCATGGTTCTGTAGAATTTTCTATAATATTCTATAGAGCATCAAAGAGACATTACAGATGAGGATTATAATCATCCATCCACAAAAAATAACTAGATTGATTTCATCATTAGAACCACATTGCACCCAAAGACAGATTACAACTCAAAATCTGAAAGACTTGGGATGAGGCTTATGATATAAAAAGTTTTTGTTCAGTGGAAGTACATAATTCAGCCAAGATGACACCATTTAAAAGTCTTCATAGATCTTAAAGCTCAAGTCAAGTCAACTCAGAGAAAATTATAAGGAAGTTTCATATGCTCTTCATTAATCAAAAACCCAAATGAAATCACCCATCCAAAACAATGTAATAGACTGAAGAGAATGCATAAAAAGTTTTTGTTCAGTGGAAGTACATAATTCAGCCAAGATGACACCATTTAAAGTCTTCATAGATCTTAAAGCTCAAGTCAAGTCAACTCAGAGAAAATTATAAGGAAGTTTCATATGCTCTTCATTAATCAAAAACCCAAATGAAATCACCCATCCAAAACAATGTAATAGACTGAAGAGAATGCTTAACATAAATTGACATTTATTCTATACAAAATTTGAAAAATTAAAACCTATTTGAACCTTCTCAAATAAATGAAGTACATGAGACGAACACAATGTTCGATGACCTACTATTGAAATTATAATGCAACTATAAAGATCCATATGTTGAGAAGCAATTTGCAATAACATACGGAGACGATGACTGGATTAACAAAATGACAAATTGCTTTGAAGCAAAGGGTGCACCGGAGAAAAGGAAGTGAAGTTCCCATCTGAAGCTCAAACCACATAAATGCATTGCTACCTAAAAGGGGCATATGATAAGAAGAATAAACTAAATTACCCTTACCAACTTATAAAAGTAAGAATATAGAACAAACTAGCACAGAAAAAATTGTCATGCCCTAGCAATATTATTTGGAGCAAGGAAAAAATTAACCCATACAACACAAAATCATTTTAAGTCCCTCCTTTTGTAATTGAAGTGATCAAAGTCATATAAATGCAATATTAAGTGTGAAAATAGTAAGACTTTTCTACCGCTTTATTTTCTAATCGCACCATTCTTTTAAAGGTTGTTGGGCATGAAGAAATCTGAGAAATTTGAGTGTAAAGTAATATGATTACAGTAAAATCAGATTACTTTACTGTTGTTAGGTAGTTTTACAGAAAATTTAACACCTTTCTATTTAAAATGAAATAATATGTGAGTGTAATGTTCCAAGTAAATCTGGAGTAATATTATCCCCTAAAAATTGTGTTTTTTATTTTTTTATTTTTTAGGGGTTTTGTTTGAACAAAATGAATGAATGAATCATTAGCTCGGACGAAATGAGAGAAAAAATCGTTCGTTCGTTCGAACGAATCCTTTGTCGAAATTGTTCATTCATTCGGAATCCTTCGCCAAAAAACAAATCGTTCGTCGGAGAAGATGGACGAATGGAATCATTCGTTCTTCCGCTCGCTGCAACTCCGTGTATTCTCCAAAATTTTCAAACTTGAGCGTAAATCATTTACTCTCCGTATATAATAATGCAAAATCAAAATACAATGTAAGACTTCTTCACCCGTTTTACTTCATACCAAATGCCAGTAATCTCAATTTTCTCAAAAAAGTTTTACTTTATACTGATTTTACCTCATGCCAAATAGCTCATTCGTGATAAAGATTATTACTCTTTCACTATTATAAAATTATTCTCTTAATTCAATTTTATACCTAAACTTCCAATAACATTCAAATTGAACACCAAGCATCCATGGTCACATTATCCAAATTAAGATTCCAAGGTATTACAGATAAGAACTACACCTTGATTACAGCAGAGTTAGAGCCATGGTAAGCTACAAAATGTGAACCACTAAAATGAAAATGGGCGAATATTGCAAAAGAAAAGAAAATTTGGATTATTCAGCTTTTTGCAAAAAATGAAAATGGAGAACCTATCTGAAAATCAAGAATTTAGCTAGAATTCTAATTGGAGAAACTTGCTGAAAATAAAAAAGATTATTGCTCGCTCACTACAATAATATTATTCTTTTATTTCATTAAAATTTTATACTTACAATTCCAATAAAATCAAATTGAACACCATGTATCCATGGTGACATTATCAAAATTAAAAAGAAATACTTTCAAGGTATTACGGATCAGAACGCCTTGATTAGATTAGAGTTGGAGCCATGATAGACTACAAAATGAGAATGACTAAATTGAAAATGGGCCATTATTGAAAAGAAATAAAAATTAAGATTATTCAGCTTTCTGCATAAAAAAATAATTGAGAATTAGCAGAAAATCAAGAAATTAGCTAAAAATTTAAATCATCATAAGGACAGTCATGACATACCAATAGAGGTTAATCGCAATAAATTCCAATAGATGTTTGTCTCATTCGCAACAGAATTCTTTGTCTTTGGAGTACTAGTTTTGTTTAAAGATGTAGAGCTTTCAATCTGTTTTTAAAGCTTGCCGAAGAAGCTGCTGCTGAGAGGGTGAGAACATGAACAAGAGATACAAATGTTATGAGTTGGAGTCGCCAGCTAATGAATTCATTAAAATTGGGGATGATACATGTAGAAGAATGGTGAACCAGATAAGATCCCTAATGATAAGTGAAGAGAGAAACAGAGGATAGGAATGTTTATTTCTTTAGTAACTCCATACAAGCATTAAAGAGGTTTATTTATAAACCGCAAACCTTTGGAAAATTCCTCCAAGAACACATCACTTTGTATTTAAATACCCTCAGTAACTTTAGCAATTTTCAATGATAGTAGAGGATTAGCAGTTAGATAAATCTTCCACGTACAAAAAATAAATTGTTATACAAAAGTTATAGAACTTACAACATTAATCAATGAGGTGATATTCCATAGTGCATACACACGTGCAAGTCCTGCAGATCTCCTAGGTCCATGACTAAAGAGAGCATTTATACCAGCAGGAAACGGTGCAAGCATGCCCAGAGGAAGAATGAACAATACAAGAAAAATATCCAACAGCGAGAAGGAATACAGCTGGAGCAAAGTAAGCAGCACTAAGCTAAAATCTCCCAGGAGAAGGATTGAAATGACCAAACCAACAAGATCCTGCAGTGAAAGAGCATCATAAATTGAGTAAATCAATTTACTATTCTTATACTGCAAAAAAATGCTGTTTAGAGTAAATCTGTAAACATGTAACTATGATAGAACAATCAGAGCAACAGCAAATCACCTGATGGCCAACAGGTTTAGTGTTATGCATCACAAATGACATTGGATAGAAAATAGTTTTCTTATCATCGAGCGTATGCAGATTGTGGCGATCTATTACACTACCAATTATTCTTTTGCATCTCTGAACAGCTTCCCTATTTAAAAGGGGAGCTTCTGCTTGGTTACACCTCTGTAATCTGTAAAATACAAACAAGATTAGGCAATTCATAATGGTTTCATCAAAAATAAGGAAAATCCGCATATGAAAACTATATGAAAAATACCGTGGAGATTCAGTTTTAGTAGGTCTAGTAATTGTATCAGACCGGATAGTTCCAATTTCACCTGCTACTGCATAAACCACAAGACCAAGCTGAAAATAACCAGTTGCAGTCGACTGGTACCATGCAAGATCAACAAATACGCCATGAACACTAAGAGCAGGATTTGCATTCGTTTCCAGCCAAGAGAGAACTGGCAACACATATGTCCTTAAGTGACCACGCCGTACTAATCTTAGTTGAGCATTCAGTCCAGCAACCAATCGATACCATATAGTTGGTGGCACAGACTGCTAGTAGAAACATTCAAATAAACTCATGCAATGCATCTGAAAATAAACACTAATTTATCAAGCAATTAAACTATTTCTAATGCAGGTTATACCTGACTAACAAGGCTAGTGAGAATATTATCACTATGAAGTAAAAAGGGTGACATGTAGCTTCCATCACCACCAAAGATTAAACTGATTGGAAATCTTTGAGTAAGCCGAGGAGGAAGATCAGGCCGTTTCTCATCTCCACCAAGAAAAAAATCAATATATGCAAGCATTAAATCTGGCGTTGCAGCCACCTGTAATGACACGATACAATAATGTGGCATAACTTATAAGCTGTGTTGCATGCGCAATGTATCATTATCTTTCCACTACATCATCACAATGAAAGTATAAGAAAAAAGGAATGAAAATTCAATTATTGAAGTTCTGTTGTAGAAAATTCAAGGAAACTTCAATTTATAGATACTCATTGGACAGTTTAAAAATGATGAGCATGTTCAAAAAGTCATCATCATAGAATTAAGGAGACTCACGGGAGGATAATTTTTTCCATTTTTAAAATTGCAAACTAGGAGAGTTTTAAATTATTTTCAGATTGATAATTTTAGATGAAAAAGTTATTTGCCTCCCACTTTACTCCCAAATGTATCGATGATAAGGATTTAGATTTAAAGTTATTTTTTTTGCGAGCCCCATCAAAAGTGAATTTAATTATTATTTTTTTGTGAGAAAAAAATTTTGTATTTTTGGGAGCTATTTTAGAGCCATGTAACTGAACTTATTTTGAATTTACTATACAAAATTCATTTCATCACAACTGATCCAACTTTTAAGTGGCAAATCAAGAGGCCTATTTAAATCAAGCTGAAAGTAGGCCTATGAGAAAGGGTTCAGTTGGCCGAATGCTTACAAGAGAGGATGCAAATTAAAGTTTCAATCAATGAGCTATTCAAGAAAAAGATCAAAACTGTTTCCAAATACTAAATATGACTGCCAGCAAATGCACATATGTCTGTGGATGTTTGGTGCCCTCTCGGCCCGTCACCCTAACCATCACATCTAGAGCTTCTTTTGTTGCCGCTCTTGTGGGTCTCTCGTCTCCAACTAACTGATGTGTCCTCTTCATCGGCTCGTCCTAGTTCTAGTTGGTCGCAACAAGCACAACTGTGGGCGAGGCGAGGCGGTGCAATCGCCAGTCACCATCCCTTTCTTCAATAGTCTTTCTCTCAGTTACCTCCTCCGTTCAGTTGTCCAGATCTCCAACTCTGCGGAACGAAGTGGCTGTTTCTGTGTCTCCTCCTAAATGGTACTTTGGTGCGGTTGTTCATTCATTTCCCTTGTTATTGGATGTGGGGGTCGTGGCCCAACATCACACCCGGCCATTCCTCCACTATCCGCCTTGATCGGTGCTGCCAACATGCCCACATCCGATGGGTCTGAATGCTTCTCTGGGAGCAATGGATCTACACTAGAGTATCAAATCAATTACTCAGATTATTTCTAAATGTGTACCTCTTACCCCTGCACATGTAGGCCGATCTCACACATTTAATGAAGAAAAACTATCCAATTCTTCTCTGAGGGCAGGTGTGAAAATTAGCACGAACTTTCATTTTTAGTATGTTTTCCCAAGGACACCCAAAAATTTTAACAACACATGATTGAATCGTGGTTCATCAAAAATATTGACAAGCAACACATGTACATACATTTTGGATAATGTGGCAGACTATATATTGGTTTTCTCCAAAATTGTCATGTTCATTAATGGATTCTCCATGTGATTGTTTAAATGCGCTCCAAAATTAACCCAGAGGTAGAATACCCCTTTAAGCCTGTATGGATCTCATTTGTTAAGTTATGAATCATCTCTACAATAAGAACACATGTTTATGGGATAAATTTTTTTGTTGGTCTTTAAAGTTTGAAGAAGTTATTACTGCTCACACTAGGTTGTCGGTTGCTAGAGCATTCATTGAAGAAGTTATTAAATAGTTTTAAGAAGTCATTCATTGAGGTGGACATCTCGATCTCATAAACTTGGGAGTTTGGATTGGTTGTGGAAGTCTAGTTTTTGGTAAAAAGTTACGATGAGAAATTTGCAAAAATATTATACATCTTGTCATATAGTTGGTCTTGCACTAAGCTCTTGCTTTTGTGCACACTGTGAACTTCATTTTGCTCCAACTCTCCCTACTTCTGCACGAGTCTTGAGCTCATGTGCCCCTGATCTATCAGTGTGCTCCAATTGAACCCCAAGATGTCAAAAATGTATTTATAGCTAGTTTTCCCAATTTTTGAATTTCTTGGATAGATATTGATATCACCGAGGAGAATGCAGATTTCTGCACAAGGGTAAATGGTAAGCATTCTTGTAGCATTTGACATTTGATTAGATGGTTTAACAGGGAGCCACAGATTGGGAGTCATGCTTATGGTTATTCTCATATGTAGGTCTAGCTAATAAATGAAAATATTTTAATTTAATAAAAAAAAAAAAAAAAAAATATATATATATATATATATATATATATATTAAGAATGGACCTCTCAATTAAAATACACTGATTCTTATACAAGCATTTAGTGATTTATTTCCATAATTGTTATTATTTAATCTATTTTAAAAGATATCACTTAAGGGACTAGAACCAAAAATTAGTTCAACATAGAATGACAGAAAAAATCTGAGATTATTGTTTGAAGCCAATGAAATATTGTGCATATATCTGATTGATCTCTCTTTCTCCTAAAGTTCTTCTCACTTGAAAATATTCTAGTAGCTTCTCAATCTCGTATAGTTTTGTTTTCACATCTCATCTAAAATATCTTTCTCTCTGTCTCTAGTTCACTGCTGTTTAAACCAGATGACAATAGCCCATTCAGCCACAGAATACATGTAGACAGTATGTCTCTTTTCCAGAAGCAGGCCCAACAGCAGCATTCAATTCCAAGCTTGCCATCCTCATTCTCTATAGCAGAAGGTTTTCCCAGCCATTCGCTGTTAAAAAGAGGACTTGCAGTTTAAAACAGAAAATTCGCTTAAATTCAGACTTTCTGCAGTTCAAAAAATTTTGCCGTTCCCGACTTGCTGCAGATCTACAATTGTTTAAAAATATTAAGTCTTAGCTGTTCACAAAATCCCTTTAGCATTAATAACTTAACCC
The DNA here is from genome assembly GCA_016760335.1 of Gastrodia elata. Classification (NCBI taxonomy): domain Eukaryota; kingdom Viridiplantae; phylum Streptophyta; class Magnoliopsida; order Asparagales; family Orchidaceae; genus Gastrodia; species Gastrodia elata. Next base: position 36,754,856 of record CM028680.1, on the reverse strand, counting down.
TAAAAAATTTTTCCTTCAACATAAAATGCACAGTATACCTCAAACTGAAAAGTTACCAGGTGGGAAGAATAGCATAATGATCCAATCAATAAAAGAGTTCATCATAACATACCTTAAGACCTTCATAGAGAGCACGAGAACGACAAGAACGCAAGCATGCATGATCATATTCAGACCGTACGAATTCACGCAGCCTTTGCAACTTCATTCTTCTTCTCCACTGCTGCCATGACCATGCCAGGGGATAAGCAAGGATACAAAGAATGCTATAGATTGATCCTTCCCACCACTGGTAAGTAGCAAGGGCATTGATCTCATCAACAAACCTATTGAATGCATCTTCATACCTGCATTTAAATGCAATCCAAAAAATCAAACATCTAATAAACACTAAGTCCTATTTATTTCAAGCTCATCTTGGCATAAATTAGATAAGCTAAGCTAAACTAAAACAAATTCCTAAGAAAGATAATCTATTGGTCTGCTAAGAAAAATGAGCAAAAGCATTTGTTTTGAATTAGGTGAATAATTTTTTTCTTGACACATAATTAATCAGTATGAATACATAATTAGAAATTAGTGTATTAATAATTATTTAATACAGAAATGAACAAAATTATACATGCTTATGTAAAACTTTATACATAATTAATATGTAAATACTTGATTAATATGTTTTTATTTATTATTGCATATTACTAATTTATTATTAATACATAATAATTAGTACATAATTTATTAAGTAATTTGTAATTATTTATTAACGATAAACATGTAATTAATATTAATATATAATTACTGATAATACATAATTAGTACATAATTACAAAGTAGTACAAATTTAATAAGTACCTATTATGTAATTACAAATTGCATGATTAAATAATACTAATTATTGAACATGTATTTAGTTAATTCATAATACTAAATTAATATATATTTTTTAAATAAAATAAAATAGATAATCCCTGGCTTTATATGTTTGGTTTAGACTAATCTTGACCTAAGCTGGAGTTTATTAAAAATTAGCCAAGTAAGATAAACTATTTGGCTCATATGTTACAGAGGTTGGGAGTTGAGACTAAAACAAGCAGGCACTTAAGATTAAGCCGTGCAATATTAAGACATTGAATTGAATAAACTAGATCCAACACTAACATATCTGTAGAGAACCGCTTACACAATTTCTGTTATCTGTTCTGGAGGAGAATGAGGAAGATGCCAAGGTTCACTAAAAGTATTTGGACCCATAAAATACATTCTATGCACATGGCTCTGAGATTCTTCTGCCCTGTTAGTTTCCAAAACCTGGTAATCATGTTCAGAAGTTTCAAAGACTCGAATAAAATGCATATAAAAGATAAAAGTAAGACATGAGACAAGAAAATTACCTCATTTAATGACTCAAGAAATGGAAATGAATGATCAATTTGCGAACCATGCTGAGTTGGAGCAGGGCCAGGCAATTCATCGGTGCCAACAAATTTCATCCTCGCAACACTCAAAACAAGAGCCAATAGAAGAAGCAGGCCAAAAAGAAGGAGACCAAACAGCCATGGCCCACCAAAAGTGCAAATTAATTCTTCCAGAGCTGTATAACAGTGTGGCATGTGGTAGCGATCAGAGACACACTTATAGGGACAAGGAGTTTCAGTCACACCGCCTGACAAGGAACAATAAAATAACAAAATAAGTTTTACAAGTTTTGAATGTTTCCAATAGAACTGCAAGAGCATGCAGTAAACAATACTTCAAATGGTAAACATTATCCTTAATGCGTCAATTTAAGCTAAGCATCATTTTTGTTTAGATTGATTTGCATACAAAATTAGTATTGAAAACTACAAAGATAGGACAAATTTCTATCAAATTATATATCGATTACAGCATTAGTAGAACCATGCCTGTACTAAATAGATTGTTCAACCATTAAGGAAAGGAAGCGACAAATACCTCGAACACTGGTATACACAGCACGGCGAGGAAGCTGCTCAGGTGGACATTGACGGCAAAAAGAAAAATTAGATCCAGTGACATTTTTATAAGTACCCAATGGGCACTCCTGCAACAAAAGACACTCTTAAAGTATGAAAATAATTATACGATGCAAGAATATTTATAAAACAACAAATAATTATCCAAATAAAAAGACGAGTTTCAATAAATTGGTCAATATAATCCAAACCAAATCACAGTCAAAAGCAAAAATGAAACATAAAAATGTGATATGTACAACTCAAAAGTTGTAGAGTTATTTTAAATTAAAAATTTGATTGAGTTTTCAAATTATAGAAAATCATAATATAGTATCAAAGAAAAAATTAATTGAAGAAAGTTTAAATATAATGAAAGCTGACAAATTTTTAAGTGCTATGGCAGAAAACTATATCCTTTTCCCTATAGCGTTTAAACAACTTTGGGCTTGATAAAATTATTAGATTCACTAATTCAACCTTATGTAAGTAGAGAAACCTCTATAATCACTCGGTCATATCCCAATTTCGAGGCATTCTCCATCATAAAAGCAAGAACAGAAACAATCAAAACGAGAACAATAATAAGTACAAAAGAAAAGAATTACATAACAGAGAAGATGAGTTACCAATTACAAGGTTTAGAACATGCTAACTTGCACTTACAGACTACATGTGTGAAACTTTGTTTTACCTTCCATTGGAAAAGTAAAGTTTCACACGGAAAACCTCTTTTAGCTTTCAAATGAAAATGAAGAGTTAAAATTTTTGAGAGAAGTATTCCAGCGTATTACTTCTCCTCATAGCATCAAAACGAATATTCATATTTATAGTTGAAAAATACCATAGCTTAGGCATAAAATGGCAGCAACCAGAAATATGAACAAAAAGCTCAGTATATACTCAATAATGATAGTCTAGAGTAGAAAATCAAATAAAACTATTTCTATTTAAAGATCCAATGCATTTACAACTGTTGTTTAACAGTGTTCCAATAATATAATAATTCTGAACAACAGTTACCTGAAGTTTGTTATAACCAGCAAAAGTGGTGGTTTGACAGAAAGTTCTAAATCTTCCTTAGCCAAGAAGAGTCAAGCCAATTTTTAGCGTTTTCATAGCCAGCCAGCCAGCCAGCCAGAAATTCCTCTCCCTTAAAAACAGTCCAGAACTCTCCCTCCTCAAGAACTCACAAGAACCTTCTCAAGAACTGCACTACAATCATGGAATCAACCCACACAAACTCCCAATCCAGTAGCAACCAATCCAACCACTGTTTAGACCGCAATACCGCCAAAGCAACCAACCTCAAGGATCTCATATTCTTGATTTTTGTCATCAAGAACCTTGTCCAAAACACTCTCATCCCTGAAAACTATCGCATATGATGAGCTCAAGTAACAAAGTTGTTCAAAGCAAATAATCTCTATGATGACCTAGAAGTAGTCCAGCCCAACTCATGCAAAAATGAAGAAAATCACGATGTATGGATCTCTGCCGATAATAACATGATTGCTACCCTATATTCAGTAATATCTCCCTCCATCCTATCACATATACTACATACCGAGACATATCAAGAAATCTGGATCACTCTATAAAGGCGTGTCTACAAACCCTCCAACCGTTCAAGAACTATACAACTCAAGAACGAACTTTACAATGTATCTCTGAGAGATAGACCAATGCAAGAGTACCTCGCTAAAATAAAGGAGCTAGTAGACAAGATCAACATCAGCATCAACGACACAAAGATCAATCAAAAAGATGTCATCCTATGCCTCCTTGAATGGCTTACCCTCAACCTACCAAGCCTTCAAAACAGCCATTCGAACAAAGAATACACCAATCAGCCTAGACAACTTGTACTATCTTCTTTGCAGGGAGGAAGTCAACATCCAACAAGAATTACTTAAGGAAATACACCTATTAAAAAATAGAAACTCCTCGAACCTCACCCTATGTTCAGGACACTAAAGGTGACGTGGACACGCAGGTCCACCGAGAAACAGAAAAGGGTAAGCAATCCCACACATCAACATGCCATCCTGCAATTCAGCAGCACCGATGAACTCCGTGGGCACCACAAGCCCATGAAATGTAATCAGGAACCTATCACACAGCAAACCGAAGACACCAAGCCAAAGCAACCTACGTTGAATGCAAATTTGCTGCAAACCAGGTCATACAACTAAAGGCTGCTGGCATAAAATGAATCAAGCCTATAACAGCCCCGCTGAACACAAAATAGCCAAGCCAACGGTATTCTACAGCGAAGGACCACTGAGCCCCAATTGGTACCTTGAATCTAGAGCCTCAAATCACATCACAAATGATCTATGACACCTATCCATAGCCGAACCATATCAAGGCAGCAACAACGTCACAATTGGAAATGGTCATTCCCTTCCTATATCCAATATAGGTACTCGAATCCTACCCACACCTAACTGTAAGTTTTACCTAAACAAATCCTTCATGTTCCTAAATATCATTACAATATCTTATCCATTTATAAACTAACATCTGACAACCCTTGTTCCATTACCTTCAACAAAGCTTCATCATCAAGTATCTACACACCAACACTTTTCTCAATGGAGTAAGCCATAACAGTTTCTACACTATTCATCCATCATATCTCACCTCTAGCAGGAAAATTCACACTCAACAATCATCACTCCAACTTGTCCTTGGCACCATAGGCTTGTACATCTAATCCAGAAATTTACCAACTACTCAAAAAAACTCAACTCAACATCCAAACCAGCAATCACTCTCCTCCCTATACCACTTATATTACATCTATAAGTATCATCGCCTACCATTTCAAGAACATTCAACAAGAGCATATAAGGCTTTTGAATTGTTACACACCAATGTATGGGAGCCTACCCCTATATTATCTCAAATGACTATTATAAATTCTATGTTATTTTCATTGACAACTACACTCAGTTTACATGGCTATTTCCTTTAAATGCAAATTTGAAACTAACCACAAATTCATCAAACTACATAATTCATCAAGTGCCAATACAACACTCACATCAAAATCCTCCAATCGAATGGTGGAGGGGAATACAACTCCACCACCTCCATACACTCAATAACTTTGGAATACAACATAGTATGGCATGCCCCTACACCCCACAACAAAATGGAGTAACCGAGCGCAAAATCAACCACATCATAGAAATTATACAAGCTCTCTTCCAAACGGCACAACTACCCGAAACCTTTGGGCCCCAAACAACCCTCACATCAGTCTACCTAATCAATCAATTACCATCCCCGAACACACAAAAGATGTCTCTATTTCAACTTCTCCACAACCATCCACCCGACTACAATCCCCTAAGGGTATTTGAGTTCCTTTGTTACCCTCTTCTACCTCCCACAAAAACAACAAAACTAGGCCCAAAATCTATCCCATACATCTTTTTAGGCTACTCACCCAATCATAAATGATACATTTGTTATAAACACAAAACATCATCCTCCCTAAATTCAAGACACGCCCAATTCATCGAATCAACTTTCCCTTCATCCACAACACCAAAAACACCACTCAACAACAGCCAAACCAAACCATACACCAGCTCACTAATTCTCACACCAACCTCATACAACACTCACTACAAACATACAAGTTCAACAACAACACCTCAACCAACACACCAACAAACCATCTATAACCACACCTCCCCAACAACCCAAATAGCAACCCCTCAGCCCCATCATCCAATCCAACTTATCAAACCTCAAGAAATACCGAAAGTATACATGAAGCCACAAAACCAATCCCAACACACCCAATGATGACCTGCCTCAAAACAAGAATAATTGAACACAAACCTCTAACACACTTGTTAACTTGTGGAGACCATTCAGATCATCATGGAGATGCTAATGGGGCTCCGGTGAGCTTCCGGAAGATTCCGAGATGATTCGGAACAAGGTTGGAAGTTTCTGCTACAGCATAGGCGCCACAGCGCGCTATAGCGCGCCATGACGCCCAGCCCCCGAGAGTAACGCGCCGTAGTGCGCCATGGCAACAACAGACCAAAAACAAGGTGTTGCAGCGCACCCTGGAGGATGAAGTTTAGAGGCTGTGGCGCTATAGCACACCACAGTGGAAAGAAGTCAAAGACTGGGGCACTATAGTGCGCCCTAGCGATTGTCATTCCGAGAGAAGGGAGCTGCAGCGCGCCGCGTTGCGTCCTGGTGCCTGGCTACCCGAGGCTTGGGCGCTACAGCGTGCTGTAGCGCCTGACAGATTTCAGCTCCGGTTCAGGTTTCGCACTAAGCTATTTGGAAGGTATTTTGGATAATTTGTCCTAAATGGAGCTGAGTACTTTAAGGAAACATCTAGGAGATATTTCCTAAGGCTGGCATTTTAGTTTGAGAGGGCTTTGGCTATTATGGGAGGAGATTCCAAGGAGAAATCCAAAGGGAGAACTATTGTGCAAGGGAGCTCTTGCATGTTGGAGAAGACATTCCAGGTGATTTCTGGTACTTCTCCCCATCATCTTAGAGTAAAAGCTAGTGTTCATTGTTGAGGTTAAGCTCTTTATAACTTTGTACTCTTCAAGATTCATAGTGAATATTTTCTGTGGTGTGGCTCCATAATTTTTCCCATTCTTAGATTTTCCACATAAAATCTGTAATTATTTGGATGTGTTTATGGCTGTGTTGCATGCATGTGCTGTGATCCCTTTTTTTTGTTATTTTGTGATCTCATACTTTGCTTGGTAACCGTCGACGCATCCCTGGTCCTCGATTGAGTACTCTAAACCGCTTATGCTGTGGTGCTCGATTTAATCTACAATAAGTGGATCAGAGAGATAGGTTTTCCTTGTTGATTTTAAGGGTTTGCTGTTTGAGTGGGAGCAATGGCCGACGAAATGAGACACAAGATTGAGAAGTTCAACGGCACGAACTTTAAGCTCTAAAAAATGCAAATGGAGGTATTGCTTTATCAGAAGTAGTATCAACCATTAAGTGGAGTCGACAGAAAACCAACGACTATGTCAGATGAAGAATGGGAGGTTCTTGATAAAACCGCATAGGGTATGATTCGTTTATCATTGTCTTCCTTTGTTGCTTTTAATATTGTTAATGAAAAAACTAATGTAAATCTCATGGATGCATTGACAAGCCCTCGGCTTCTAACAAAGTTTTTTTGATGAAGAGACTGTTCAACATGAAGATGATGGATGGCTGTTCAGTGATTGAATATCTCAATGAGTTTAACACTGTGACGAGCCAGTTGAGTTCAGTGTGCATTAAGTTTGATGACGAGGTTCGAGCTCTGTTATCCTCTCATCATTTCCAGACAGTTGGGATGGGTCGGTTACAACCATCAGTAATTCATCAAGAAATGTGTCGTTAAAATTCAATGATATTGTCGGGCTAGTCTTAATGAAGAGGTGCTGAAAAGATCCTATGGGGAGGCATTAACTTCAGCGTTGAATGCTGAAATAAAAAAAAAGAGACGCAGACCAGAGGCATAATAGAAACAGGTCTATGTAAAAATGAGTATTGTGATAGGGAGTTCAAGGAGTTCTATGCCTTGAGAGGTATCAAAAGGGAATTTACAGTTCTAACACCACAACAAAATGATGTTACAGAGCGGATAAACAAAATAATCACAGAAAGATCTAGAAGCATGAAATTGCATGCGGGTCTCCCAAAGCAGTTCTGGGCTGAAGCTACTAACACAGTTATTTATCTGATAAATCGGAAAACTTCTGTACCCCTAAATGAAAGGATTCCTGAGGAGGCTTGGAGCGGAAAGGAGGTGAAATTGAACCACCTCAAGGTATTTGGCTGCTCATCATATGTGCACACTGATGCAATATTCAGGAGCAAGCTTGATACTAAGGCGATCAAGTGCACATTCATTGCATATGGCACGGGCAAGTTCAGTTACAGATTTTAGGACAATTAGAACCAGAAGTTCATCCGAAGCAGGGATGTCACTTTCAATGAAAGTGAAATGTACAAGGTTGTATTGGAGTCAAGGCTGATTCCAAGGATGCTTCAGATGGTGAGCCCCGGCACACAGAGATTGATGACAGTGTTGAACGAGACATAGGTGTATATGTAGATACTCAGGAGGGAGTTAATGTTGAACCACAAACACCCATGTTACGAAAATCCACTAGAGTCACAAGACCGTCACAGAGGTACACTCCTTCCTTATTTTATCTGTTACTAACGGATGGTGGTGAACCAGAAAGCTTAGAAGAGGCGCTTCAAGTTAAAGATCCAATTAAGTGGGAGGCTGCCATGAATAATAAAATGGCATCACTCATGACAAATGGGATATGGGAGTTGGCACCTCTACCAGCCGGGAAGAAGGCCTTCAAAATAAGTTGGTTTACCAGGTGAAGGAAGAACCGGATGGGAGCAAGCAATACAAGGCGAGGCTTGCAATAAAAAGCTTCCAGCAACGACATGGTGTTGCCTATAGTGAGATCTTTGCCCCAGTTGTGAAGATGACAATCATCAGGTTATGTTGAACATTGTTGCAATTGAGAATTTGCATCTGGAGCAAATGGATGTCAAAACTACATTTCTTTATGGAGAGCTGGAAGAAGAATTGTACATGCAACAACCACAAGGATCAAGAGAAGCCAAAAGCTGAGCTAGTGTGTAAGCTCAAGAAGAGCCTCTATGGCTTGAAGCAAGCGCCAAGGCAATGGTACAAGAGATTCGATAGGTTCATTATGAGTCTGGGTACAAGAGGTGTCAGGCGGATCGTTATTGCTACATAAAACAGTGTAAGTCCTCCTATATCATTTTGTTGATGTATGTGGATGATATGTTGATCGTAGGATCGGACATGGAGGAGATAAGGATGATAAAGAGCTAATGTCAAAGGAGTTTGACATGAAGGACTTGGGGCTGGCCAAGCAGAGGATTGGGATAAGAATCAATAGAGAAAGAAGTGCGGGAATTCTGAAGCTGTCTCAAAAAGACTGTTGAAAAAGTGCTGAAAAGATTCAACATGAGCGAGGCAAAGCCAGGGAGCACTCCCCTAGCAAATCACATCAGCTTATCGAAAGAACAGATGTCAAAGTCTGAAGAGGAGAAGGAACACATGCTGAAAGTTCCTTATGCATCAGCAATTGAGAGCTTGTGTGCGCAATGATCTGCACGAGACCGGATATTGCCCATGCAATGGGAGTAGTTAGCAAATTTATGAGAAACCCATAGAAGCACCATTGGGATGTGATCAAGTGGATATTAAGGTATCTGAAAGGTATAGCAAGCAAAGCTCTATGCTTTGGAAGATCTGACATTATTCTACATGGCTATGTAGACTCAGATCTTGCAGGAGATGTTGATAGCCGGAGAATCACTACTTGATATGTGTATACAATGGGAAGTGCGACGGTGAGTTGGATCTCCAGGCTACAAAACATTGTTGCCCTATCTACCGCGAAGACAGGATACGTCATCATTACTGAGGCGAGTAAATAGATGATTTGACTAAGAAGTTTCATGGCGAAATTGGGCAAGAAACAAGATGATGTGAAGCTCTACAGTGATAGTATGAGCGCTTTTCACCTAGCCAAGAATGCAACACTTCATGTCAGGACAAAGCACAATAAACAAAATACTATCTCCCGCTCTTCCACATAAGCAGAATATTGGGCACTAGCCACCACTACAGCAGATGTCATCTGGATTCGCTGACTACAAGAATTTGGCATCTACCAAAACAAACCCACCACCATATTCTGCGGCAACATCTTAGCAATTGCACTCGCAAGTAATCCGATCTTCCACGCCCACACCAAGCACGTGGAATTCAATTTTCACTTCATTCGCGACAACATGCAGAAGCAAGAAATTCGGCTACAATACATTTCCACAGAGAAACAGACAACCGACATATTGACAAAGCCGCTCCCCACATCCCGCTTCAACACCACAGATCCAAACTCACCATGTATGAACACAGTGGTTCGTTTGCGGGGGATAATAACAGCCATTAGAACATCCCCACCATACGATCATGATATCTACATCATATGGATAAAGACTCATTATATATTATCTCTATATATATGAAGAGAAATATTGAATACAATAAGTAGAAAATATATTCTAGCCTCTCCTGATATTCTTTACAAAATATATGCCTAAAATAATATTGTTAGTTTTTTGCTTCTTGAATTTGGCTAGTAATGTAGTGCTACAAGAAGCCCAAAAAACAATTTGGTGCACATTTAATGGTCCAGTATACGAGAAATGTAAGTAATATCCTAATAATAGTGTGGTCACATATGTGTACACTATACCAATTTTGAACTTATTGCACACAACTCAAAATAGCCACTAGAACATTGTTTTGATTACACCCTAATACAATATTGAAGGGTTGTTTGGCTTAGGCTTAGATTAGTTTGAGCCTGATAAGCTAAGCTTAACTACTAAACTAAAGCAATGCTATTATTAAATTGGCTTAAATTGATTTAAGCTAGTTGCACAAAAAACTAAATTTTCAGTCTAAAGAAAACATATTAAAAAAGGCAGCCTAATACAATATTAAAAGAACTTTGCTACAATAACACCACCATATACACATTAAAATAAGGATGATGTGGCAATCCCATGTGTAAATATATGATTGGTGCAATTCACTTTTTGCTTGGACCAATGTATAAGAAAAAAAAAATTTTATTGGTGATGGATATGGTTGTGTATGTGATAGTATAAGTCTAGCATTTTTCATATTAAAAAGGTTGGTTGTAATTGCCACTCCCATATTATTGTTTCTTTTACCTTGGTCAACAATTCCTTTGGTGGTGAATACAATAGTGACTCATGAATAGCCACAAAACTAAGAACAAGCTTGGAGTGTCACTTCATTCCCAATCAACTGAGTCCTTATGTCACCACAAACAAGAATTAGTAAGACAAGTCCTGTTATACAGATGTCAATGAGAAGTTTTTTTAACAAAAGTATATAGGCTACCAATTATAATCTTAGCAGAGCTTATAGCCAATAAGCTAATCCATTCAAGTTCTCATTGAATAAACCTGATGGACATGGGAACTCCAGACCAAAAAAACATGCTAAGCATCTCAAAATACATAAAAATGTCATTTTTTCATCTCTTTAATAATTTTTTATGGTTGTTTAAGATATATAATAATGTAAATAATATAGAAGAAAAAGGGAATTAACATCATTTAAGCTACTAACAATATAATAAGCAATCTTAATGCTTTTCAAATCTATATCATCCTATTTCTCTCCTCAATATATTTAATTTGTTCAAGCATTATTATGCTAGAATATTAAACATTAGTTCATATGTTCTATATACGATGCTTCTTCTAAAATAATATTAATATATATATATATATATTAATATATATATACACACATATATACATATACATATATATATATACACACACATATATTGATTAACTTAAGAAATACATTTTATATGTGCACATAATCACATGCCTTAGACAAGTATTATTCAACCTTTTTCAAGACGTGTAGCCATGAAGTAAATATCTTGTGGACAAAATATAGGATGTTATATCATGAAAAAGGTCAAGATTAAATGAACATATGCATTGGCATGGATCACTTAACTTTAATTAATAATAATGCAATAACAGAAAAAAAGTTTCAGTTCATAAAAGCTAAAAGTTATGGATCAAGAACAAGATTCTTTTCTGCTTAAAAAGACAGTAAGCACAATTCAAGTATGATAAACGAAAGTACTTAGTATGGTACTATTAAGGATATTTAATAATTTTTCAACTATAGAAAAAATGTCGTTTAAATTTTTTCATATGTTTTTGCTCATAATTTAGCCACAAATATAAATTTAATCAAATACTTTGTATGCCTGAATTTAAAGTAAGAAAAAAAACCAAAAATTCACTTAACAGGCAAAATATTGAAACACCCTTCAATTAATGCCAATCATATCATTTTTTTATCCAGATTGGATAGAAAAAGTAGCACTTGAACTAAATTGAATTAAAATACGAAAAAGTTGAATAACTAATTTGAGCAATTTTAATATAAGGGACTAGTTTTTTGACAGCTTCAAGTTATTGTAAGATGATTTCAATAAAATACCATTTTTTAATTGTTAAATGCTTCCATTGACCAAATTCATTGCGGTAATGTCCTTCTATGATGTAAATGAAATAAAAATGGTAATTAATCCCCTGTTCTTTGGTTTCATAGGTAAAAAAAAACAATTAATTAGATAATGTAATTAACCAAACTCATTATTCATGCTATCAACTCATTCGCCTATCCTTTGCAAGTTGTCATAAAAAATTGCACGACTTGCAAAAAGATGTTTTAGTAGTTACTGAAACTAAGACAAAGTTATATTGAAGTAAACCTTGCAAAAGGTTCCATAAAGTCCTCTTGGACAATCCATTCCAGTAACAGTACCAGCACCACCTGTAAAACCTCGGCCAGAACTTATGCCTCCCCTATCAAAGTAAAAAGCTTAGTAAAGCTTTTAATCATTAAAATAAGAACTAAAAATCAATAAATTAATACAGTTCACATATAGCATTTCAGAAAAGCAAAGCACAAAATTTCCAAATAAAATCACAAATACTGCACATGCCCATATAATTAATTGGAAATTAAACTGAAACAATTAGAAATAAAATAACAAGAGCTCTATTGAAAATATAATAAAGTCATGACCGATAGATTCAAACACAGAATTAGAGTTAAAATTGAGAGGAACAATATTTAAAGAATGGTGAAGGAACACCGGGCATTATCCATACTAAAGTTTTTGGCAAATTATGAATATAGATGGCAGAAAGTTACACAATTTCAAAAATATAGATTTAAATCTACGATCTGAAAATAATTTGCAATGACAATAATGCACAGAGAAGTATACATTTACATTTAATTTGGTTATTTTTATTTTAATAAGGCTTTAATTTATTTATTCACAAATTATTTAATTATTCATTTGGACAATTTAATAAAAAATTTTAATTATTAGGAAATTATCTGATTTAGATTTGCATTTAAATATTTGATCTTAACTTGTCCTTGCTTTTAGATATTTGGAAATTTATAAACAACAAGAATTTATTTTTAAGTATAATACCTCTTTGGTTGTTTCCCTAGCATTATAAACTACAAGAATTTATTTTTAAGTTTAATACCTCTTTGGTTGTTTCCCTAGCATGAGTGCGAACTTCTTGATTGCCCCTACTCAGCATATTTAAACCCTTTAAAGAGGATATGATTATTAAAGTAACAGCTCAATCACCAAAGAACCAAACACGTTTTCCCCAAGGAATAATAATTCTACAACATTTTTGCTACAATAAATGAAAATTAATTGGTTCGATAGCCAATCCATATATACTATTAAATAAAATTAAAATAAGGGTATCATAACTAAGTTTGCCTAGAAAGGCCCATCATAAGTTAAATTTATTTTAACAATTCAAATCAACATTAGTGTAGAATTCATTGAGCAATCTAGTGAATAACGTTAAGCACATTAAATTTGACATAAAAACAGCAGTAATAGACTTTCGTAATTATAGAAGAATGAGGTACTCCGATGTCAAAGAAAAGCATTCTGATATGTCTAATTTAGCTTAGTCAAACTTAAGTTTTATAATCTAAATCTAAGCTAAGCTGTCAAACTAAAAATTGTTCAATTCAGAATTAAATTGATCACTTAAAAATAAAAATAATTATTTTATCAATACAATAAATTAAAATAACTCATTTGAATTAAAATAAATAATATATTCATTATAAATAATTAATATTAATGTAAGTAACATAACAAAACACCAATATTAATTACGCAACATCAATACCAAGTCTTAGTTCAACGAAGCAAAGTCGTCTATAGGATTTCTTCATTTTCATTGTGCATGATAATAGAAAAACTCCTCCCCAAGTTTTAAATAGAGAAGGTCCTTTCAAACAGTTCCTTCCCATGTATTTTTGGTCTTCCTCTTAGTCTAATAACATTGGCAAAATTCATATACTAAAATTTTCTAACAAGGAAATCGACCAATCTAGGCTTAATAGTCCAAACCATCCAAGACCACATTCTTGAGTCTCACCCACTATTGGAGCCACTCCAACATTGCTACAAATGAACCCATTTCTTATCCTATCTTCTTGAGTCTCACCCACTATTGGAGCCACTCCATCATTGCTACAAATGAACCCATTTCTTATCCTATCTTTTCGAGTATACTCACTCAACCACCTTAGCATCCACATTCTATAATACTTAATTTGTCAATAAATTTCTTCTATGTTGGCCAACATTATACCCCATAAAACATATAGCCTTAAATCTACTCTATAAATTATCCTTCAATTTTGAGTGAAATTTTTTATCACATAGCACCACTCCAAGACCACTCAATTTCAACTAACTACTTTGGATACTATTAATCACATCACCCATAATTTCATCACAATTTTGAATAAATGAACGAAGTTATTTGAACTTTTCACTCATCTTGATCTCACGTTCTCATTTTTTAACCCCATCCTAGTCATCAATTAAAAGTATGCAAATAGCATGCTCTAAAGAACCTCCTCTTCAATGTGGTTAGTAAGGAGATCCATAATTAAAGTAAAGAGATATAAACTGAAAGCAAAACCTTGATTCAATCAAATAATAACCAAAAAATAATTAGAAAAGCCACCTTACAATCAAACATATGTTCTAACTACATTATACATAACTTTAATACCATTAATATAAACTACATAAAGTCTTTTTCTTTTCAAAACTCTCCAAAGAACTCCTCTTAGTATTTTACATAAGCTTTTTCAAGATTAAAAAAGAATAAATAAAGATTAAATGAAGATTTTCATTTCTTTCTCTAAATTTCTCCATCAAACTTAATTTACAACATCAATAGTAGATCTACTAGGCATAAAACCCAAGTTAATTTTGAAAAATTCAAATATTTGTCATAATCTATATTTATTCACTCTCCCAAAGCTTCAACTCATGGCTCATTGATTTAATTTCCTTATAATTTGCAAAATCATAAGCATCTCCTTTATTTTATACATATATATTAAAACTCCTCTTCTACTCATCTAGCATCCTTTAGATTTCAAAATAAAATTAAGAAACTTAGTAAGCCACGAAATTTCTTTCTCGCCAAATAATTTGCACTTATCAATAGGGTTGTCATATGATCCCACAATTATTCGATAAAATTTTTTGGGAAATAATCCATCTATTTAAGCTAAAGATCTTCATTCATAAGAAAAAAATTAATCAACAATTTTAGTATATTTTACATAATTCCGTAATACTTATATATCTTAATTTAGTTAGCTTATGCACACACACACATATATATATATATAGATACATATATATATAGATACATATATATATATATAGAAACATATATATATATATATGTGTGTGTGTATGTGTGTATATATATATATATATATATCTACATGTATATATGTGTGTGTATATGTGCATATATGCATATATATATATGTGTGTGTATATATATATTTATGTGTATATATATATACCCAACAACTAATAACAACCATGCACCATCCTAGCCACTAATCTAATCACAGCATAAATAAGGCTACATACTATTCATATCATGTATCTATAAGTAGTGATTTATGGAACCCCATTGTAATATGTATAGAGTAACAATCATTGTTCGTGCAACCTACATCTTTCTTATCTACGAACGGCTTCTTCCTTCTCCTCTCTGATTCTCATCATGGTATCAGAGCAAGAACTTGATCCCCTCTCCCTACCACAATCTCCCCAATAAAATAGCAGCTTCAATCTCAACTACCTTACCCTCTCTTCCCACTCCTTTCTCATCCTTCAAGAACCAATCTCAACACTGCATTCCACCTCCTTACATAATCCAGTTGCAAGAAGCCCTCAGGTAATCCCAAGAAGCATTCTTACCATCTCTCCCACTCAAGATACCTCTCTTCAAATACAATCTTCATGGAACCTACTGAAATGAACTCAAGCTCCAATTAAACCTCCAATATGTATCACAACAATTCTAATAATCCTCTCAATGCAAAGAATCTAAAACTCTTGATGTCAAACATCAAGAACATCATCAACACACCCTTTACATTCGAAACTACACCATTTGGTTTTATCAAATCATGTAATTCTTCAAAGCCGGAGACCTCGACGAGGCCGGGGAAGGCGCCAATTGGCCCGGAGGGGCGGCGGGGCGCGCCGCGTGGCTCGCGGGCGACGGGGCCGAGGACGAAGGTCTGTGGCCGTCCGATCTCGCGACACGCGGACGGCCCGAATCCGCCCAGACCGCGCGTCGCGGATCGCGACTGTGAGCCGCTTGATCTGCGCGGATCGGACGGTCCGGATGGAACCGTTCGATCGGACGGCGCCGTTAGCGCCGTCCACTTAAGTTGACGGCGCTGGACGGCGCCGTCAACTAAATAATTAAATATTCCCAGTAATTAGAGAATACCTGACCTAGTATTGTTCAGAAAACAATATCGGGATTGGAATTCTCAGTAATTAGATAATACTCTAAATACCACAGTAAACAAAATAATATAATATTTTTATAAAAGTAGATATATACAAAAAATACAGGAAAAGTAAGGCAATAGTGCAAAAAAAATAAGAGTTTCTTGCAACAAGTATTATCACAAAATATAAGTTACTGATGTCATTTTTCCAGTAACTCACCATGAATGCCACTGATGTCATTTTCCAGTGACCCACGAATGTTGCTGATATCTTTTTTCTAGCAACCCACGAACGTTAATGATGTCATTTTCCAGTAATCCACGAATATTATCACATCTGTTTCGAACAACCAACCAAGGTTCAAATAAATTTGGCTCAAAGTAAATAAGCGAAGCTAAGCAGCAATAAATTATAAAAAATAATACATATAATATACTGGGTACCTTTGTTCTTTAAGATCCAAAGCTTGACAGTTCGAATTTGGATCTGCATTTAAATTTGGATATCTTAAATTAGCTTTTTAATCCAATATTTTAATAGTAATTTTTTATCTTTACTTCAATTATGATCTTCTTTCATTTTTTTATTAAGATTGAAGTTCGATTTTTAAATTGCTGCGATAGCAGTAATATTCATTATAACATTATTATTATCATTATTTAATAATAATGATAATAAAAATGTACAAAAGAAAAGACAATGAAAATGACTGAATTTAAATTGACAAAAATAGAGATAGCAGTCATTTTATAACACACATACTGTTATCATTATTGATTAATAATAACAGCAATAATATGAATGACTAATTTTATCCTATTTAATTTCATAATTATGAAATATTAAGTATATAAAATGAGATACATAATAGTAAAACCTCCTCATTTCTACCTCATTTCTTCCTCATACCTAGGATAATGATGTCGGAAGGCTGAGGGAGGCCGGACGGCTGCAGGAGGTGGCCGAAATGGTTGCTGGCTGGTGGCCAGCAAGAGAAGGGCTGCTGCTGGAAGGGGAGGGCTGCAGGAAGGGGAAGAGAGGGGCTGGCTAGTTTGGAAGGTCCGAAAGGGTGGCCGAGATGGCTGCTGGGGTGGTTGTCGGGGCTAATGGTTGGCTGTCGGGGCTGGCGGCTGCCTGGGGGAGGGGCTGGCGGCAGGGAGAAGGGGCTGGCAGCAAGGGAGAGGGGGCTGCGCATGCTCGATATTGTTTGCCATGATTAGTGCTGGACTGCACAAAGGGTCAGATTACTGGGGTTCCACGGCCCGTCAGGGCCCCTCCACCGTCTACAGATGGTACCCCCCCACCCGTTGGCTGAAGGCCAACATAGACTCCTATAGTTACAGTGAGCTACTACGTTTGGGGCAGCTGTCATCCGCGACCCTGACGAACAATTATTGGTTGCCGCGAGAGACTGTTTACAGGCTCAGTCCCCTCTCCAGGCAGAGATACAGACAGTGACTATTCTGCAGCAGGCACTTCTAGCTACTGAGGTGGAGGCCAACAGTGTTGCTATTGAGGGAGACTGCTTAGGAGCGATGCGTAGGCTCCGGCGCTTTTGGGAGAAGCACTCCGTGCACGAGGCGGTGAGCTTCATGCAGACCAGCTGGCTTTCCTACTAGCTTTCCCTCGTATCATCTTTTCTCACCGATCGCGCGATGTGAATCGGGTTGCGGATATTTGTGCGTTGTATGCCCGTCAAGGTGCTTTTACTTTTGTTAGGGGTGATGTGCTCCCCAGGAGGCTCTGAACCTCCTAGCAGATGATACCGTGGAGTTTAATCCCAGTTGAGTTTTTGTACTTTTGATTTATAGTTGATATATATATATATGCATGGGCTACGGCCATCTATCGTGAATAATTAGGATGAGTGATCCCTTAATAGTTTAGCGTAAACTTCTTCATATAGCAAGACTATGTACTAGCCATTAAACTTGTAATGCATCAAACACGTAATATTAAGTGTAACGTACATATATTTAAAGGTTGTTGAAAACTCCCACTATGTTTGAATAACCACTAAATTTTCTTATTGTGGGCTTCTCCAAACGCGTTTAACCTTGTTGCTGAGAACAATGATAACTAGTAATACTTTTCTTGAGAAAACCTATATTTTCAATGTTTTCTCAATCTTCAACTACCAATCCAAAATAGAAAACGATCAAACTCCAGTTAAATGTGTGTACGCATATCTTAAAATAATCTAAGAAAATTGTATATTGTTACCACACTACTTCCCTTGCCTAATATTGAGATTTTTGTATTAACCATTTCATTGTGACAATCTTTTGTGCAAATACCCCACATTCTAGGTCACAATATCTACAACTTTAATAAAAATCAAAAGAGAACCTCATGACTCACATTAGCATGAACTTCCTAAATTTACTCATTAGCCAAATCCCCTATAATTATCAAAGGGTGTGATGAGCCCAATAATTATAGTCATTTTCTTGTTTAGAATGCATGTTTTTATTAAAATCAGTCGTTGTTTTAGTATATTTTTGTCATTTCAGCTATGAAGTCATCATATTACAAAAAGATGGAATTAGATAAAAATGAACAATTATGCACACTACAGCGCGCTATGGCACCCAAACTCTCTGTAACGACCTAATATCGTTATTTTTCAAAATTAAGTCAGAGCCCGCTTCAGACATTAAAACTCCGAGGAATTTCAAGCTAGGGCAAATAAAAATACCCTTAGATAAGAATAATTTTTAAGATCAAAGTGCCCTAGTTTGGGAGAAATCCGAATAACAGAAGCTCCCGCTTTATTTTATGAATTAATTAAATCCAATAAATCAAGAACATTGAAATACGTGTCGGAATTCATCGATTTCAGTGTCGTTGTGTTAAGTATATTATTTAAAGGCTGCTCGAGAAGTTTCATCAAATTCTGAGAGTCGGATTTATCGTGGTTAATTTCTGAAGTTTTCAAAGTTCAGAAATTAATTAAAAATAAAATATTTGTCCGAATCGAAAATTTTCGGCGCGAGGGTGTTCGTCATGTCGTAACACACCTCGGTGCCAAGTTTCATTGTATTTGAACGCCGAACGACGGAAAAATGTGAATAATTTCACTTTAAGTATTTATTTATTTTTAATTTTCCTTTTTTCCCCTATTTCTCCCCCCCCTCGTTTTCCCGCGACCCGCCCCGACAGGCTTCTGGCGCAGAAGGTTCCGCGCCAGGGAGGGCCGCCGGCACCGTTTTTGGCGCAGGCTGATCGGCCCACCTGGCCGACCCCCTCCCCCCTCCTCTCCTCTACATAAGCCCTCCCCTTCCTTCCATTTCCCCCCCACAGCCCTCTCCTCTTCCAAACCCTAAACCTACAGCCCCTCCTCCCCCTCACAGCAGTCCAGCAGCAGCCCCCTTCCACGGTAGCCGCCCCTCAGCCTGCTACAGCCCAGCCCTCTCCCGCAGCCAACCAGCAAGCAAGCCGGGGCCCCAGCAGCCCCCGGCCATCCGACAGCCCTCTCCGGCCGCTGCCAGCTTGCTGCAGCTCCCGGCCAACCGTCCGACCACCCCGCTCCAGCCTCCCTCCGCTTTCCGCCAATCATAATCCTAAAGGTAAGTTGATAAATTTAAAAGATAGAAAAATGAGGAGAGAAAAGAGGAAAATTTTTCTATGTTCTTTTAATTTATACCTATTTAAAACTTATTATTATGATAATAATGAGGATATAATATCGTCATTCACATTAATATGGTTCTCATTAATTAATAATGAAAACTATACATATGTTATAAAATGACTATAATTTCAGTTTAAGTGTTTTCATTTTAACAATCATTTTTGGTTATGTTCTTTCATTTTTATATTATTGTTATCATTAAAATAATGATAACAATAATATTGTATCAAATATGATTGCTATCATCAGCAAATTAATAAATGCTATAATAAATATTACTGTCATCGCAGTACCTTAAAGATCAGTCTTCAATCATATTAAGAAAGCGAAAGAAGGACATAATCGAAATAGAAATAAATGTTACTCCTAAAAACATTGGCTAAGAACTAATTTAAAAGTATCCAAAACCTAAATGCAAATTGAGCGAACTGTCACTCATCAAAACTGTCGAACTGTTGAACCTTTGAACTTAAAAGAACAAGGTATCAGATGTCTTTTATTACTTCTGTTTAAATATGCTTTTTTCTGCTCAGCATCGCACAAATTTGATAAAAGTTTTTTTTAAAGTCACATAAAATGATATATGAATAAGTTTAGATAAGTGAGAAACAAGGGTTCCATGTTGCTTTATACTTTTTTTTTATCAGACTGGTTGCTAGGACGGGGCTGTCCGACATCGGGAGTCATAAGGAGCCTATACTGATAAGCCTTTGAGGGGGCAGGTATAGAGGGAAGTTGAGATATGTAAAACAAAAAACTGAACCCCCATTTTCCTCGATTTTGTACTTGCCCAACAAAATCATATTTTGCCTCAGATATCAAGCGCTAAAAATTCTGTATTTATTTTTGTGACTGCAATTATTTTTATGCTAAGTTTCAAGAGCAATTGAAATAGGTTTGCAGGGATAAGTTTGTACAACTTTTATTTCCTGACAAATATTGATTATTTTGCTTATTATTTAACATTTGTAAAGATGACATCTATCAGTACTTAGTTTCACAACTAACTGGTTTTCGAATGCCCGCACTTTTGAAACGTGCCCAGATCAGGAGTTCGTCCTTGAAGAAAAGTGCTAAAGAACTGAGCAGTGCTGATACTGCTACCTGCTGATCCACCGCTTTCTTTTTTGACTCTATCTACTTTTAAAAAGTTTATAATTTTTCTTTTATTTTAATCTATGTACTCAAAACAAGTGAATTAATGAATAAATGAGTTATGTTTGATGTCTATATATTTGTCTCTTAAACTACTCAATATGATCCTGTGGCTAGAGGACTTGTCGTTGCTTGTTGTTGTTGCTATTACTATTCCACAAGCAAACCAGTGCTGGATTAGCTCCCGCTGACCCGGCACCGAGCCCTCACACTCTCGACCAAGGCACTAAAGCGCACCATAGCGCCTATTTTCACAAGACTGTGGTGCTACAACGCGCCACAGTGCCAGAATTGTTATATGTCAGGCGCTACAGCGCCTATCTTCACGAGACTGTGGTGTTACAGCGCGCCACAGCGCCAGTCTTCACGAGACTGTGGCGCTACAGTGCGCCACAATGCAAGCATCCCTAGCGACAGGTACTACAGCGCGCCATAGTGCATATCTTCATGAGACAGGGGCGCTACAGCGCGCCACATTGCCAGAACGCCCGAGAGCAAGTCGCTCCAGTGCGCTATAGCGCCTAACTACTTGCAACTAAGGCGCTACAGTGCACCATAGGGCCTGAAGAATTGTAAGCAACGCGCTATAACGAGCCGTAATGAAATCTTGAAAATCTGCTCCAAGTCAACATTGGAAAGACCAAAAGACTTAATTTTTTTTAATTTCCCCACAACAAGGAATAATGGCAAGCATTAAAACCTCTTATACTCAAGAGAATGAACAGAATATTATTGAATGCAAATCTTATTTTAAGATGAAGAATAATGACAGCTTGGGAGAGAAGAAAGGGCCGAAGGTGGATTATATAAGCAAAGATTAAAAACTGAAGAAGGGTTCTAATTTTGATTTTAGAGTGAAGAAATATTCAGGAGGGCTTCTCACCCCAAGAAGGAGAAGAAGGCTGCAGCCATTGAGAAAGAGAAATAGCACAGGGAGCAAGGAGCAACGAAGGAGACTGAGATGAAGAAGAACAAAGAGAATGCCAATGGCTGTTCCTGAGTATTGCATTCCTAACTTATCTTCCTTGTTATTTCTTTGTAAGAGCAATGGCAATGCTCATTATCTCTTGTAACTTCTTTTGTTTATTATTTTTAATGACAACCTAAACACCCTTGGGGAGGGTTGGCTAGAGCATGTAGGACTCAAGATGTAATGTTTGTAACTCTTCTATCAATGAAATGTCATTTATATTTAAAAGTGTTTGAATGTTTATTGCGTGAGCATGTTGAAAAATGATTGATCTATCTAATTGCAAATATTTTACTACATATTAAATACAACTCTCATTGAGCTTGATGATTGCCTTTGCCCAACAAGTTGTACACTCTCGAGCGTGAACACCGCAAATGGCCGTGACAACATTCGCAGTGCGAAGACTGCCCGTACACAATTTAGGACATGGCTTGATCATTTGAGTCATGAGAAAAATATCACCTAATATTCTCTGAGCTCCGTAGCTTGGTTCATATCATTTTTGATATGAACTTGATGCATGTGAATCAAGAATCACCTCACAGCTCTTTCTTAACTTATGCGAAGAAATTGAGCACGTTAAGCTATGAGTGATGTGACATAAACTCATTTAGCTTCGCAACTCATCTCCTTAGCTAAATTAAGAATAGATGCGTGTGAGCCATTGATTGAATTAAGATCATGTGATACTTAACTAAAATTGAGTATTTTATCACTTAAACATGAGAGATAATTTCATCTATTAAAAGATCGTCTGATTGTCTATGTGCTGAGATTGGACCTCATAATATTCATCTCACAGCACTAGATAAGATTTAGTACATTTAATGTATTATATAAAGAATGTTAAATCTCTTTATTATGATATTAAAATTAACCGAACTGACTTGAAATATAATTGAGAAGAAGAATAACTTGCATGAACCTTGATAACTGCATGTTTGATCTCAACTCTCTCCATTTTTTCAAAACTATTTTCAAACCAAGTTAAATCTAGTATTCGTAAAATTAGGAACTCAAAAAACTACCAACCGATTCTTTAAACATCATTGAAATTAGGTACACTCTAGTAACAAATCTAAACACCGTTCCCAGAGGACAATAAATCTCGGGATCTCATCATCCCATAATACTTCGGATCACGTACACTTGCGAGCGAACGTAGACATATATTTTAGGTCTTTCAAGGTATATAGAATATTTAATAAGAGAATAATTTAGATCGAATTAACTTTGATCGTGCACAATGGAAGCCAACAATTCATGTACCTGATCCCACCTATTATGACTAAGGCTTAGTGTTGTTATTGTTATTGTTACTATAAGTACTAAAATAGTGCTAAATAAGGTGCCAAGTAAAATTCTCTAAACAGGCTATGGAATTAAAATTAGCATATATGTTATATCATTTAATTCAATTCCAAATTTTAACCTTGGACCAAGCATTACTCGACTTACTTAGTCAGTTTAGGCAAACAAGGCAAGAACAAAGGTAGGATAAAAGGAACAAAAACCTTCAAACATTTTTATTATCCTTTTGTATAAAAAACATAAATTTTTTCTTTCAAATAATAATAAAAAACATAAATTTTTCATCATTGAAACAAAAAATTTTACATAAATAATGTTAAATAAAAATTAAAACTACAACTAAACTACCAAAGAAAAAAAAATACTAAATTAAAAATTACATAAAATCAAAACATGAGTACCACTTTAGAGGACTCTTTGCACAAAAGTATTACCTACACTCTTGTCAATTATTTATCATGAATGAACTGACCAGAGAAAATGTTGTTATTAGATATAACTTATCAAATAACTATGTGGGATAATTAAAAATTCATAAATATGTAAAGTAAGAAAATAAAATGAATGACTCGATATAAAATTATAAGGAAAAGAAGCAAATAAATCTACAATTAGTAATAAAAAGTAAAAAATAAATAGATAATTTAAAAAGTCATTTATATTTAAAGCTAGTAAAATAGTGTATGTTTTGTTAATTTTTTGCTACATTAATTTTTCTTTATTGTTATATTGTTCAAATTTGTCATTCAAAGCCTCATATTTTAAGATTAATAGAAAGAACATTACCAAAAATCAAAATGAAGATATTCAAGAAAATGAAGTATATATAATTGTTCAACAACACACCCATCTGCCTCTACTCTAAATGCAAAAATAATTCATAAAGTTTTGTATGTGCAGGAAGATGTAACAATTATATCAAAAAGATAAGAGATTCATAAATCTACAACCTTGAAATCTTTTAAAATGTTATTATTCTTAAACATGATATAGACAAATAGCTGATTTATGTGCATTTGAAAATAAAGAAGCTTACATGAATCTATAAGGTCATGTATTACAAAATAAAAATGTTACTTTAATGTTTCTTACGCAATATATAAAACTTCGAGTGTATTGATTTTTCAACTTAGAAAAGAATCGGTAAATTTGACTAGTCTAATTGAATCATACCAATTAATATCATATACAACTAATTGACAACATCTAACTAATTATAATAATTCAAGAGAATAAACAAATGCTCTAAACAAGAGTTACAATTACATGCCTTAATGAATGTTCTTTGGACATTCTGAAATGTCAACTTCCAACGTTTACTAGAACATCTCCTAAAGAAAAAAAAAAACACAAAACAGCATCAAATCATTATTCATTTAACTATTCTTCATCTGGATCATTTCACATATTTGCTTTCAAAACACAAGTTTTACAATATTTTTAGAATTCTATTTAATTATTTATTTCTAATTTTTGGAATCATTGAAAAAATGTAGAAATTTACCTTTCTTTCATCCCAATGAAACTTAAGAAATCTTCAACAGATATCCATTTACTAAATCAGAAAAACAATTATGAAATTAGCATATACTCCACTGATTGTGCTACATGAAAGGGGATTGATCTAGAATCTAGCCCCACTTCTAGTTTAAGAATATGATTAGCATATGATTGGATCTTAAATTAATTGTTAATTTAAAAGTACTAAAAGGAAGTGAGATCTTACCCTACCTATATCCAATGTCAAGGTCATGATTTACAAATAATCTTGTTTGCATGGACACTCAACAAATTTTTTTGTCATCAAACCCTATTCACTTGAGAAAATTAAGCTTACTAGAGGGGGAAAGTGCTCAGCAGCATTGAGGAAAGAAGGATCTTAACTGATATATTAGGAGGGAGGGCAATGGCTTCGAATGCAGGTGCATCTACAAAGGAAAAAAGGAAAAGGAAATGGGAGTCACTCTATAAATAGAAAAGGCTTGGTAATATCACAGCTTGCGTGAAAAGAAGCAGCAATCCCTCAATACATTCACTTAGAATAAGAGGTGGCTAAATATCTACACATATGAATAGTTTATATATATTATAAATCAGTTGCAGTTTAAATATATGGAAAGAAATACTTACAACAGATAAATGAGTTAGTGACCTCAAACAAAATAAAAGTAAACAAAAATAAAATGAAAAAATTAATATAAATGATTAAACAGTCACCAACTCCAATAGAAAAGAGATCTCAAAAATGAAATCCCAACTATTGAAAGATGACGACGACCAATTAGTGATTGCGTCTCTGTCTATGGCTATAGCTTGATTTTCTATTTGGATTGGAACCTTTTCTTTTTTCTGCTTCTTTTTGTGTTCTTTAAATTTTTAATGAAAATATCACGATCTCTGAATCCTCATTCAAATCCTCTTTGGAATCCAGCTCAGCATTCCCATTAGAACCACTTTCGCCCCCTGTGAAGATAAGTGTTGAGGCGATCCACACCCAGGCGGGAGAAACTATTTAGCAAAAGGTTTACGATTTTGATGAACCACACCATCTGGAGCCGCCAACGAATGACTCGCTGCAAGAAGAATTTCAGATAAAGGGCATTCTCCAATGTGGATCTCCTTCAAATAACTATAGAAATTTTATAAACATAATGTTGAAGTCAATGTCCCCCCATCAGCCCTTTTGCACTAGGAACCACATCAATCAACCCGTTAGCTGAATTTCTTAGAATATCAATAGCCACCGATAACACGTTCTAAAGTCTATTTAATGAAAATGGCTCATATCGAGATAGATCGCCCCACTCAGTAAACAGAGCATTCAGACCGCCTTCGGCCACCTCGTCCGCCTCCCTGCAAGGAAGATTTGCTTCATTCAAGTTTGCCAATTTATTTCCCAAATCCGGTAAAACCATTAGATCTCCTATTACAGAGACAACATCTGCAGCCATCGAGATTCTCAAGGTACGAAGTGGGTCATCCACATTTTCTTCAAAATCTGCCTCTGACTCAGCCTCGACCAACCCGACTAAACCGTTGTTCTCAACATTTGCAATGGACCATTAACCCTCTCCATCTGTTGATTCTTCCACTTTCACTAGGTCATCCCATAGTTTTCCACAATTTCTTAAGATGACCCGAATAAACGTTCAATCCACAAAAAAATCCCCAAAAGAATTAATTTTAGAGACAACAAAAACTATCCCAACAGCTTCATTCTCAAAAAGTGGGTCTGCCTCAATCTCGCCCACACTGGGTAGCACTATAACCACTGAGGAAGAAACCTCGGCCCCATTAGTTTGACCTTTAAGAGCGTACATTTGTTTAAACTTCTTCAAATTCGACCTGGCTTGAGGCATTGGGGATGTTTGTGTTTTTAGATGCAGATGAAGCTTATAGCATGTTCCATTTTCACAACCATTTCTTTTGTAATTAAAACATAGATGTAGATTTTTTAATATCGCCTCATGAAAGTAACATTTCTCTTCACTCCCTATCCATATGATCGAATCGAAGGATTCGATGAGATCGACCTCGACCAAAACTCGAGCCACAGAGGTCGGGTAAGCATAATCAACTTTAACGGTTTTCTGAAATATGATCCCAAAGAGAATAGAAAGGAATATGTAATCAAGCGTACTCTAAGCAAAGGAAAATTAATCCGAATCGGGACGATAGGTGATTTGCAATTTGGATCACACTCGGTGGTCCATTTCAGAAGTTTTGTATGATAGCTTTCAATGTAATAAAACCCTCTTGAAATAGCCTAGAGTAGTTCAAATCATTGGAGAGGTTAATCAAAATGTGGTGAGCATCAATGAGATCGCTAAGATGAGATCTGAAGGGGCGACGAAGCCCCATCAGCAAGAAACGTCAGAACCCACGACTCGTCAGGAGGACGGGAGCTGACAGATCTTTATGATTCACTAATCAATAAGAAAATTAGCACCGGCGAGGGTCCAAAGCCGCATGCAAGGATTTGGTAGTGAACGTCGAATGCAATCGACAGTAGTAGGCCCGAACGGAGAAGCGTAGCCGCTCATGCTGCATTTTATAAATTCATAAAGAAAGGCGTATAACAGATAAAGAGATAATGACCTCAATCAAGAAATAAAAAAGAAGCAAAATAAGAAACTAAGGAGAAAGAATACGCAGCATAATTATCAAACTCCATAAGAGATCTCAAATAAGAAAGCTCAACAAAAACTGATTCTATACGCGCTAGAGGAATACATTCTCCCGGTTAGCCATCTAGCCTCTTCCTCAGGTTATAGCTAGAAGTTCAATTTGATCTAGAACATTTAGCTTTTTTCCTACTTTATATCCTTCTTGTTCGTAGCAATAAAATCAATCAATATCTCTGAATCTGATATAATATCATTTGACTCTTTAATTGAATCCACCTCAATATTTTTATCAGACTCACTTTTGTCAACAGGTGAAGAAATAGTTTGAGGCCTCTCCCTGTACAGCCGAATGAAACTCCTCCACATGTAAACTAAAGTTCATGAAAGCTTAATATCAAATATCCCCAAGGTAGAAGAGGTGTACTCCATCGTTTCCCACCTGTGCAAAACAATAAGAGCTTCATCAACATACCCTCGAATCCATTATGAGGAAGCTCCCAAGGATCATATCAATCTCCCCCTTACCCCTCCAGCTCAAAATGCTAGCTGCGTTAAATAGCATGATCCGAAGTTTTTATGACAAACTCATCCCGTAAACTTTAGATATCGTTCGACAACAATGCTATTTCTTCAGACACCTCTAGCATCGTCTTTCCATTCACAAACTCCTCATACAACTCAGCCAACGGGTACTCAATCAGCCTTGTAATGACCCTTAGGGGTCATTACTGTTGAAAAAGGGGAACGTTTAAACACGTTAATTTCCCATTGATTTCAGTTTTATTGTTAATTTCTCCGCCGATTTCCGTTTTACGATAACTTTCCCCGCTAATTTTCGTTTTATGTTGATTTCCCGCCGATTTTTGTTTTGCGCTCAATGACCCCGAGCCAAGCCATGGGCTACTTAAGGTTTATTAGGCAACTCCCCAATTTAGAAGGGTTGTAACAAAAAATTTATATTTTCATAAAAGAAATGGCAGAAGTACTAAATTGGGCAACGTATACCTAAGTTGGAAATGGAGGGTTGTGAAAAAGTGGCGGATTTAATGCTTTAAGCTGCTGATTTCTTAATTGAACGATAGAGTAATGTTAAATGCTTGAAATCACGTTGTTCCTCTCTTATATTGAACAATAGATTAATGTTAAACGCTTGAAATCACGTTGTTCATCTCTCTTATCTGACGAGCAATAGAGATGAAACGATTGAAGGCAGACCCACCTAGGAAGAAACCATAACCACTTTGAATCATTATGCTTTAAATTGATATCCTTACAAGTGTCATTCCTATCATACCTCACCTGACCTCAATCTCTTCGTCTTTTAATAATTTCTAGCCGTTGGGATAAGCGGTCCTTGGAGGACTACAATAGAAGCGAAGGCGAGCCATGATAACCCGACACTCGACAACCTTTCCTTCTCTCCCTTTTATTTTACGATTCTGTACATGCATCGTAATTGGAACCCTCGATTCTGTCCCTTGGAGTCCTGATCATCGTGTTCTTGCAAAGAGGTATAAAATCCTAATGCAAATCAGAATTTTATTTATCTATCGATCTCAGCATAACCTGCACAATTTCGATTATAAAATATCTCATGATGCTTTAGTATTGAAGTGAATATTTGGAGTCTCTAAAACTAATTCTCAAAGGATTTGCTGAAAATGTGATTTTGCTGTTTTCATAAACACCTATGAATCTGTGTTATGAAACCTGCACATAAATTGATTTGTGTGAAACTTACACTTGATCTAATCGGTGCCTTAAATCCATAAGATTTTCTATTGTAAGGTACTCTCACTCACGGAATTTACTCACTTACCTGCCAAATGTATGCCTGTGATTATATATATATGGTTCTATATTAAGTTCAATTTGAATCTAATTTCAGCTCAATCTTTCAAAGTATATAAATTTACTCACTAATGTTACCATACTTTACTTCAGTATTAAAGATGTGAATGCAGATAGCTCATAGGAACATAGAGCGTATAAGCTACGGTTACTTACAGAACCTGCAATTCATGTGTCGACGGTTACTTACAGAACCTGCAATTCATGTGTCGACTACCCTTGTTATTCTGTTTCAAGCTACATTCCTTGAATCGATTATAATGAAATTTTTATAAATTGTTATCGGGAATAATCTAAACCTATTTTGAGGATTTAAGTAAAAGAAAACAGTAAAACCCATATAAAATTAATAGCCTATAATTCTCTATAGACCTATCAGAAGACTGCTATAAAGATATATCATTTAAACCGTTTAGAACCCTGATTTAAATCTTATGAACACTGTTTCTAATCGACACTCTAACTTAGTACATATGATCTTATGGTGAGATGAATTCCAATGTAATTAAGAAAAGCTGCAAATTCCAATGTAACTTAGTACATATGTAAGATGAGCTTAGGAGAAGTGTAATACTAGAGTAATGTTAGAAAAGGAAAACTTGTAGGTCAGAGCTGATATATTCAACCTAACGTGATGAAAAGATTGCGGAGTAATAAAAATGTTTAAGGTTTAAATCTGCCTTTTTGGGAGCCCTGATTTGATGATCAAGTTTACGATCCAAATTTATTAAGGAATTAAAATTTAGAAATTAATATTAGATTGAATCTGAAAAATATCTGAAATGTTAGGCAAAATCCACTTCAAGTTAAGAGCAAGGTATTGAAAAGTTGTATAATAAATCTTAATGACATATCTAAAGTTTGCGGAGCTAAAAGTATAGTGTCGACTCAATGTCTAAACCTCTTAATGTCCCCAAATGCTGATTTTATT
This sequence comes from Gastrodia elata, assembly GCA_016760335.1. Lineage (NCBI taxonomy): Eukaryota > Viridiplantae > Streptophyta > Magnoliopsida > Asparagales > Orchidaceae > Gastrodia > Gastrodia elata. The sequence goes on along the minus strand of CM028680.1, from coordinate 36,724,376 downwards.
TACAACTTCAAAAGTTATCCAGCATTTGAACACCAAGTAAACTGAATTTTTTCTATACTTAGCTAAAAGTTCAACTACCTGAGTTTTGTATTTCATAATTTTATAACACTAGATTCTAAATTTTGCTGATGAAGTAGTTAGTGCAGAAAGCCTTACATAAGAATTTTTTTAATTCAAACAGAGTGTGATGCGGGTAAATAGTTATGTCAAATTATTAAAAAGTGCAATATCAAATCTAAGGGGTTCCATATAAACTTGATATCAATAGTAAGTAAATCATCTCAGGGGCAATTAAAAGATACAAAACTATCCATATCCAAACCCTTAACCATTTCATTTAGCGAGAACATTTTGCAGCATAACTAGATAATGAAGGGTAGAAGTATTCTTAATAGAACAAATTCTGAACAAGACAATCCAAAGGAAAGTTGAAGTACAAACCAAACTCAAGCCTAATGATGAGAGTATACGCTTTTATAAAACAAATATTCACAAAGATTAATAAGATTACAAATATCATTTTATTTGTAGACGCATCATATTTTTAAGTATTATGTTTCAGCACAATCAAACATAAAGGTACCAAATATATTACTTGTTGCACTTATTTGCTTTCAATGCTGCTTTTGTAACGCTTTGAGCCTATTTTTATATGAATGCAAATGTTATTTTTGCTGCCAAAAAATTTATGATCAAAGTGCTATATTGTTGTCTTGGGAATAAATGTAAGGGTTCAAGTTGCTGCCAAAAAATTTATGATTCAAAGTGCTATATTGTTATGTCTTGGGAATAAATGTAAGAGTTCAAGTTGCTGCCAAAAAATTTATGATTCAAAGTGCTATATTGTTGTCTTGGAAATAAATGTAAGGGTTCAAGAAACAATGGATATTTTAGGTGGGTTAAGTTAGGGACTGAGCTAGTCCACTTTAGGAGTTATAAGGTTGTCATACTATAGCCTACGAGCAAGCCAATATGATGTCTATTTTAATATTATGAACCCCAACCTCAAGGTTCTAAACTTGCCTAGCAAAACTATGTTAATGTTACTACATAATACCAAGACACACATACATACACAAAATTTATTGATATGAGTGCATAAATAATTTTCTTTTATGCAAACATTTATAATTTTTCGCAAAGATAATGCTTATTTATGACAAAAATATTTTGTCAATGTTAATGATTTGTTTTGCAATAATTAAATCATTTTATGCTAAACCATATTTATTGCCATTTTTTTATTTATATTTTTATCACATACCACTTTTAATATTTGAAAAGGTGTAACACTTAATATCTATTTCGTACTTAGAGTGTTTTCTAATTACTGGAAATTCAAGGCATTGTTTTAAAATTATATGTCAAGTCAGGTACAGCTGGAAGAAGCTAATTTGGCATGACAAAAAGAAAATGGAAGAAAGCATCACTGATTTTGAAGAAATAAATTTTGTTTTATTTTATTTCATGATTTTATTTAAGAATGTTATAAGGACCAAAATGTTTGTTAATTATTTTGAGATACTATTTTGCAATGTATTATTCTGGATGTATTTGTATATTAAGTTGACTTTAATCTATTATATTTATCATGTATGGATCTAGCTGAATTGTGTATAATTTTGCTTAACCATCCAATATGATTCTTAGAGATGTACCTAATGATGGATTAGCTCAATAACTCAAAAACGGGTCATCACAAGTTCATTTCCCTCGGTATCTTCGTTTGAGTCTCCTCTATATGAGCCATTGGGAGATCCCACATCTAGGCCGCAATTCCTAAGAGTGGCACAAATAACACTCAAATCTACGAAGAAATTTCTTAACAAGTTTTGGCCATTCCATTTGACACAAGCATCAGTCTCCAGCATATTATGGACTAAATCAAAACCAACTAATTGCATACCCTCACTAACCAGAGTATCAACCTCACGGTTCCCTTTGAATAATTGACTATATCATTATTTACATCACCAGTTTCAAAATTAACCTTCGCAGACAATGGGTAAATAAATGGATCATTCAACTTCAATGTCTCATTCTACTTGCTCTCTGTAGACGCACAACCCTCATTGGTGTTCCCTTTCAGTACATAAATCATCTTCTTTTTCGAAAGTACATTCTTGTAGATAACCTGCCTCCTCATTTCCTATTTAGATTTCTAACTCGAATTTTTCAGTAAGGCTAATTTCTACCAGAACACCAGCCATAAATGATCCGATAAAATTGAAAAGTAGCGAAATCGACTTTGAGCAGCTTACAAAAATAAGACCCCAAAGAGAACAAAATTGAGTGTGGCATCAAATGAACTGAGTAAGGGGAAATTGATCAAAAATGGAGCAATCCGAAGTTCGATCCTTGGATCAAAGGTCGTTGTCCATTTCAACACTTTAAATAGAAATTATCAACAAAATATGACCATCTAGCAAACAATATTTTATAATCAACTTCATTTGATGATTTGATGAAGATATGACGGAAATCAATTAATTTTGGGATATATGAGCATGCTAATCTCAATCCGGGAAGAAACCTGCGAATGACAAAAGTATACTAAAAAGATCTTTTTAATGCTTGAATGGCTGGCTTGAATGGCAACATCATTTCACCTTCTTCCCTTGGTGGTACCAGTTTGGTAAGATATTCTAACAAGTTTGGCATTCTTTGTGTAACATTGACCTTTTGTTCATCGTGATGTACATTGAATCGGAGAATGATGTTTCCTATGCAGGTGCTTCTAATGAAAACTTTGTGGACCATGTAGATTTAGAATTAGATGATGATTTTGTGATAATCCACCTAACTTATCTAAGCAGAAAAAGTGGCAATTGTGACGGGGAAGAACTACTTTAATAGACCTAATTCAGCATATGCATCCAATCTTAATGATGATTAAGTTCTTAAAACAGAACATTTGTAGAGTTTGGAACCTCAAATATTATTAATGAGCTTAAAATTAAATCAAATTATCTTTTGAAGTTGTGTAAGCTCATAGCTGAAGCATATAATTTTTTTCAAATGAGCTAAATTGGTTGTTATTACGAAACCTGAAGTTAAATCGATTTATCTTTTAAAGTTGTGTAAGTTCAAGTTTGAGGGTGGCATTGCTAACTCTAATAATGGCATTTTAATTCTTTGATCCATGGGTTGGAGTTAACCTTTTCGAGTGTTTGGGCAAGCATTGAATGTTACCATTTATACGAACAATTTATATTTCCTTGGTACCTTTGTGCATGAAGGGCTGCACTTTTTGTGCATAAAAATTAGTGGAATTTCTCGTGTAAAGTTAGTCCTCTTGATGAGACCGCCCTTAGCTTGTTGGGGTGATTTCAATGCCACATTTTCTTCTTTAGAAAGAATATAAGGGTAATAAAAATAAACATTGCAACACTTCTGCTAAATTTTGTAACAAGATTTTAGATTGCGGCATAGGTTGAACTTTTGGTGCTATTTTACTTGGCCAATGGTAACATGTTTGCTAAGCTGGAGAAAATTTTACTTTCCCAGCATTGGGATATGCTTTTCTCAAGCATTAACATCAACAATCTTAATAGTTCAGCATCTGGTAATAAACTATCTTGGCTTGTTTTATGAATTCTAGTAATAGTAATAGAAAGTTCAATGCATTTAAATTTCAAGTCATGCAGTTCTCTTATGAACCTCAAATGTTATTATTGAACTTATAAGTTGAATATAATTATCGTTTGAGATTGTGGAAATTCGTAGCTGAAGCATATTAATTTGTTAAATGAGCTAATTTGGTTGTTATAACGGAAACTAAAGTTAAATATAATTATCTTTTGAAGTTGTGCAAGTTCATCAAGTTTGAGGATGGCATTGCTAACTCAAATAATGGCAATTTAACTCTTTGATTCAAGGGTTAGAGTGTTTGGGCAAGCATTCAATGTTACCATTTATACTAACAATTTTTATTTCCTTGGTATTGTTGTGCATGGAAGTCTACGCTTTTTATGCTTATAAATTGTAGAATTTCTTGCGTAAGGTTAATCCTTTAGATGAGACCCCCCTGAGCATGTTGGAGTGATTTCAATGCCACTCTTTCTTCTTTGGAATACGAAGGTTATAAAAAAACATTGAAACACTTCTGCAAAATATTATAACAATAGTCAGATTGCGGTAATTTTGCTTTTACAATAGTAACATGTTTGCTAAGCTAGAGGGAGTTTTACGCCCCAGCATTGGGATATGCTTTTCTCAAGCATTAACATCAACAATCTTAATAGTTCCGCATCTGATAATAAACATATCTTGCCATGTTTTATGAATTTTAGTAATAGAAAGTTCAATGCATTCAGATTTCAAGCCACGTGGTTCTCTAACAAAAATTTCTTAATTGTGTGGCTATTTTCAACAATGAAACTACATCAATATTTGGTTTAATCAAATTTTGTGAAAACCTCTAAAAACTTACAAGTTCGTTTTTAAATGGAACAAAAAGATCTTTGCAATGTTTTCAAAGTTATTAATACTAGTGAAAGAAGGTTCAAAGGCTCGAACAGGTTTTAGGCAATGTAATTCTGTAAAAAATTATTGTAAATTAAAAAAAGCTCAAACTGAATTAATTCGTACTCCTAATAATTTATAGAATACTCTAGAAACAAAAATATAGTATTATTTAAAAATTTGATGTTAAGAGAAACACCAAATTTACCATATGTGGGTTTGTAAGAGAAAGCATGTTAATCAAGATGGCAATCAAATGGTGGAATCAGAAAAGATAATTAACAATTGGTACATGTAATGATTAGACAAGATTTAAGGGTTATAATGATAGATGGTTTATGCACGTTTATGAAAAAATATTATGAGGAGATAATAACAACACTATATTTTCTGCTCCATGTAGCAAATTAGAACATACTATAATTGCTACAAATAAATTTTAAGTTGGAAATCTAGCATTTTTTGTGAAAACGAAAAAATGAGACTTAGTCTTCCAATATTTCAATGTGCTGAATTGAAATTAAATTCAGTTTCAATGCATTATTAAGCACCTAATAAGCAAGAACAGCAAAAATACCCTGCATCCAATATAGAGTGACACATTTGAACAAATAGAAAATGCAAATATCGTGTATAATAATACATTGCAAGATCTCTGCATAGCCTAGTGGCTTACAGAAGGCATTTTTAAATTTAAATTCTCATTAAATGCAACAACTATTTAATGAATGAAGGAAAAAAGTTGTTATTGATCTACCACAGTAAGAAAAAAAAATTTATGCAACCCACCACATTTTGTAAAACTAAAGTTTGGTGTTGTGTATTAAAAAGATCAGAAATAAGAAAATTAGCTTAAAGAAATAATGAAAAGATAATGAGCATTAATATTTTTTTTAATTATTTAAGACTTGATGTTGTTTTTGAATTTCTTAAATAGTTTTTTTTCTTCTTTTAAACAGAATATTAAATTAACATTAAAGATAGGGATTACTTTAGTCATTGCTCTCATACAACAAATTTGCAAATCAAACTAGAACCAACCAAGTTGAAGATTAATATTCATCAGTCTACACAATTGAAGAAATCAAAACCTTTTTAGTTCATATAAGTTCTAATTGACATTTCATCCACAGGTAATGTATGAAAGGATTTGCCTGCAATCTTGAATTAAATAGATCATTTGATTCACAAAACACTGAAAATAAGAAAACCGTTGGTGTATAAAATTGCTTGAAGGACATCATCTGAAGAAAAAAAAAAACAAATTTAGTTTCAACAAAATACCTCGCAGTTATAGTTCCATCTATGCTAGCTATGGGAAAATACTCATCCCCTGTGGGAATGTTAGACCAATGGAAGTGAATCCTGCCACCACTACCACCTCCACTATTTGAACCACCAATGCCACCAATAGTTGAAACAACAGATCCTTCATTAAGTATGAGATTATGCAAGAACACAAGAATAGTTCCCCCAGATCCACCACCAGGACCAGAATTTGAAACATTAGAAGCACTTTCTCCATCTGCCTTTAAAAAACCATGAACTGATAAACTTGACAGAGAATGTTCCAGTGAACCCATCACTGCAATAACAGAGATAATAAGAAAATGTTAAAAACATAGGACTATAATTGTAGGACAGTATAATGAAACATGATAAGAACTTCAAATATCAATATTCCCTTCTCGCTTAAAGATGCAAGTTTGAGTAGTGTTTTTGATAAATTTGGTATTTTATGTGCCTTAGAACCATGAGAAATTACTCCTACAGTGATTGAAGTAATGTTAATGATTTGGATTTAAAAGCAGACATCAAATAAGGGGACTCATTTTCTCAATCCTTTTTACTCTAGCAGCGAAGTATTTTTCTAGAAAATTTAGTAGAATTAGTTTTGATTCAAAAACATAGATTTTGAATTTCTCATCTTGCCTATGCCAAGATAACATGATACTTTCTAATGATGACAAGCACTTTCATAAAATTCATAAAATTTCTTTCCAAGGAGAATAGTTTGGTTTCATATTAATGTCAATAAACCTAATTTTTCAGCCATAAACCATATGTAACTCAAAAATTGGGAAAAATAAAGATGCTATAGTTTTAAAAAATACAAATTATATTGGAGTTCTTCTTTTTTTTAAAGATTAAAACAAAAGCTTATATATAATCACATTTATAATAAGATATCGAGAGAAATTTCAAGTTGGACGCATAAGTTTGTTCTCCAGATAAAAGATTTACAATTATTAAATATATTGTTAACACAATCTCTTTTTTTGGTTGAATAGCATGACCATCACCAAGATAGTCATATCTATAATTTATGTGTTGTTTAACTATGATTGTCTAGTTGTAATATTAGTTTTATAGGTACAACAAGAAGAAAGATGCAATAACTCATTTTTGTGTGAGAATGTTTAGCCTTTACTTTTGGTCAGTTGTCAAGCATTCTATAGATTGACAAATTGTTGTTTCTTTGGGGATCTTAGTGATCATCTAGAATTTGTTTTTGCATGTAACTTCCTTTATATACCTTCTTTGCTGCACTAGCTTGGGTGGATCTGTGTGATCACCATTCTATTGGTTAGTCTATTTTTGTGGCATTTATAGGTTTGTTCCAAGTTGTGCTGAGTATGACCCAATGTTGATTATAAATGATTTTATTTGACCTTTGAGGTAACCCAAGTTAGTTATATGGTCTCTCATGTTCTTTCATTTCTTGTTGGCGCTCTACTAGTCTTTGTCCCCATCTCTGAAGAAAACAACAACTTTGTTGGATTGCTTCCATATTTTTTCACGAATGTTGCTTCAGAATCCTTGGCTCTGCATTTTTTTTAAACACTTATTGTCTTTTATCATTTATAATGGCTTTATTAATTTTATTTTTGGCTACGTGTAACCGCTCATTTTATAGTACATCATGTTGCTGGAAACTTAGTATTACCCTGATGATGTTCTATTCATCTTTGGTGTTTGTTCTAACTAGGTTGGCTTGTTCAATGTTCTCTGGATGGCTTGTGCTCATTTCTAAAGATTATGTCTGTGATTTTTATTCATTCCTTGGTGGTATTCCTACTTTATTATGTCATTTTGAGTTCACATTCATTTGTTGTGGCTTGTTGATTATACTAATTTTCTTGATTTATAACTTGATATTGTTATGAGTGTGTGTGTGCATATATATATATATATATATATATATATATATATATATATATATATATATTCATATAAATAAATAGTAGTGTTGAAACACTTCTCCCAAGCAGCCCCTACAAGGACTAGATGTATTAACATGTAATACAAGTCGTGCTTCCACACATTCATTATCACAATACTTTTTACACCCATCTATCGCTCTCAACCTTTTAGGGTAGTAATTTAATTAATTTTACAAATAATGAAAACAGTAAATGAACTGAGATTGTCTTGCTAAGAAATAAGAAAATAACAAAAAACTTTAGGTAAGCAAAATAAGTATGCTTACAGTATTAAAGGTTGAAATGATATAAGAAAATTGTCTATGGATATGGCCAGTGAAAAACACGAGAGAATTGCCCTACAACTATTTCAAATTGGTCGAATTAGTAAGAATACTATTTATAACTATGACAGTTATATTAAACTACACGATGGATAAGTTAAACTTGATAAAGTGAACAAGTTAAATAAACTGAAAATACTCGGTTCAAGATAGATAAGCTAAGCTATTTGAAATTAGCTAAATTAAGATAGGGTAAGCCAAGTGTGAAATGCACGAGCCCTTAAATTGATATGAAATAAAAACGTGTAACCATTGTTTAGTGAATTATAGAACCAAACAATCCATAGTTCCCATGCAAGATCATAAACTAATTAGTCCTGGATAAAAATAAAATTAACTAAGAATATGGGAATTATACATTTCAACAATATAGAAATTATAACATTACTTACCGATGCTACTTTATAAAGTTGTAAGATACTGATTTTAGATGCCATATTTAGAACCATAATTATGTGACTCGCTATTTATAATCCATTGGCATATCTTCTACTCATACTAAAAACAGGTTGAAAGATAGTAAACATCTTCTAATCATTCTCAACTTTGAGAATGATGATAACGTAATGCATAGCATATATTTAATTATCAATATCCAAAAATTCACTAATCCACTCATCAATAACATAATAACATGCATGCCATTTAACTCTTGGATCTCACCATCTTCATCTTCAACTCCAAAATGTAAATTCAAAGTGGGACACTCATTTGATAATGAATAGCATACATTATAAGCATTGGCTGCTATCAAAGAGTTAATGCATCATTACAGAATCAACTGTGTTTCAAACCAACCGTTGCAACCTCTAGATAATGTGGTGTGATATAGGTTGAATTTGACAGCAATTTCATTAAATTCTTCAATTTTTGTCAAAGATTGCTACTTTGTTAAACATTGCACTTTTATTAAAAATAGATTTAGCATTTTGCCAAAAAGGTCTCTCAATTATTTTTGTTTAGCCAATGTGATTCTAGATTATTCATTTCGGACAACTTTGTTCCCCCCCATTATTCAAATTGTCCAATTAAAAATAAAGGGAAAATGAACCTCAATATTAATAATTGAAGATTCTAAATTGAATAAATTGAAATGTTGGTTAACTAAATTGGCCAAATTGAATAGTTTGGGGATAAATTAGCTAAACTAAAATAATCAAAAGAGTATTTTGGAAAATTATTCATTTTACATAGCTACAAAACAAATTATTTTGGGGAATTGAATTGTGCTAGTGAAAATATCCCAAGAAATTAAATCAATTTTCTAAATTATTCTTCTGTGAGTCTATACTAGCCGAAATTTTGGCTAACTAACATCATCGGCTTGCTTAATGATCCACAAATAGAGAGCATCATAAATTATATTTATTTTACCTAAGAAATTCTTAGATGAGTTGACTAGAGAAATTGCTGCAAAATTCATCAATCTCTCATAAATTATGCTAAGAGAGAAAATATCATGATAATTGTTCTTCAAATAAGCATATAATAAAATAAGTTCTTTTACTCGTATAGTACAATATGTTTTTACAGCATATAAGGAAAAACTATTTAAGGGGCTATTTGGTTTGGTATAATGATCTAAAGTAATTAAGATCTAGGAAATCTTAAAACATGCATGCTTAGCTTACACTAATTGATATCTATAGAATTTATGGGAAATCAATTCCTACAAATGGGCCAAAGATAGGTGTATTTGAATTTCATCCAAAACAAGCGATATTCTTATAGTGCCCGAGGAACAAAGAGTCCTATGCACTTGACACATGACACAGAAATAACTAGAAACAAAGAAGTTCACCCAATTTAAAAAAAATTATCTAACAAAATTCAGAATGATGTGAGATAAAGTATGCCTAAAATATCAGTCAACTAATGTTGAATGAATGGCTAAGAAAACAACAATAACTCGAAGAAAAGAAAAAAAAGGTTGAATAATGAGTTATCTTGTAGAATGCTCCTCAGACTATTAAAAATATTCACTTTAGTCTCAAATTTATTAAAATGCTCATAATAGTCCCTTAATTATTTGTTAGAAATTAAAATCAGTCTCAATTTAATATTTTCATCCATTTGGATGTTAAAGTTAAATTCATGAAAGGGTACTTTAAGATTTTATAAAATATTTATCAAAAATATTTTAATTCGAAACTAAAAACACATTTGTTACAAATAAATTTTGCAAGCATATTAGATACTTATTAAAAAAAAAACATAAATAAAAAGATGAAAATATATAATCATATTTAAGTTTGCAGCAAACTATTTTAACAATTACTTTTTTAAAATTTAACATCAAAATATTTTTTATAAATATTTTTATAAATTACTAAAATGCCTTTCATGAATTTAACTTTTTCTATCCAAAATGAATGGAGAAGTTAAATTGGCTAATTTAAACTTTGGAGAAAATATTGGGGGACTATTTTGAGCATTTTAATAAGTCTAGGACTAAATTAGATATTTTTTAATAGTTGATGGACCATTTCAAAAAATAACATGTTGAATAATTGCTTGCCCATACCTAAGAGTTTTATTAAAAAATAAGAACAAAAATATGAATGTCAATGTATTGTTATAAGCATATAAGTAGAATTGATTAAGAAAAAATGAAATATCAAATTTTGAAAGGTTGAATGGCAAGTAGTCAACTGGGATGTCTAGGACATGCGCCAAAACATAGTTGAGCTGTTTTTGAGCCCAATGAATTTGATATGCTAAAGTTCGAATCACTCTCATTTATAATACATGGCTGCCTGAACAAAGAAATAATACAATGAGTGCTAAAGCACCCCAATGCAGTACAATTTAAGAAAATGTAATTCCTCATGATTTCTATCAATTATTTCATAATATATAATAAATATAATTTCTACGTGTTTTACACTCAACAGAAAATGATTGCATAAGGAATTGAGTAAATTTCAGTATACAAACTAAATTTGGATGAAATATGGCTCAAAATTTATTTCCAAGTACGCAGACATTGTCGTAATGTACAAAGATAACTCAAAATTTAATTAAGAAGACAAGCTTTTGCATGAATGAATATACATACAAAGGAAATTTCATAATATTTTAGATATTGCAGGTAAAGATAAGATTGAAGAATGATGTCAAACTCAGCTTATGAGCATTATAAATTTTTTGTTATTTAATTAAATGCCTATATGTTTAATCGCTTCTCTTTTGTAAGAAGTTTCAAAGCATTTTGTATACCAGGAGTGATTGGTTATATACAAAGCAACTATGTAAGAATGATAATGAATATCTTATACTATGATAGGTTAGTTATGCAATAGCTATGTGATATATGATTTGTAACGTTTTAAATTTTATACTTAATTCTATGATGACTAGATTCCTCAATCATTGATATGTTGAACACCACAAATGGGATCAAAGCAATCTTCAGGAAAGTTGATGTTTTGATCAAAACAAGCCAAAGAATGGTTGAAATTCTAAAATTAATAAGTAAATACAATTTCTCGTTGCTCTTAGAATGGACCATCATGGTATCGATGCAGATTAGGGTTCAGATGTCAAGGAAAATTATAATCTAAATTGGAGTTATCAAACTTTGTGTGGTCTCAAACAATTTTTATACCCCATGATGATGTTTTAGAAACAGCCACAAGTACTCAGTCACAGACATAATTCCTTATTTGCTCATAAGAAATTTCAATAAGAAAAATAAATTATTTCAACCAAAGTGTTGGGATATTCAATCCTTGCTCACGCTCATTTGCTTTCTATTCCTGTAATGGGATATTCAATCCCAGCTCATGCTCATTTGCTTTCTATTCCTGTACAATAGATACTTGCTTGAGCCATTAAAACTTGGCCAACAAACATAACACTCAACTGACTGATTTTCTATTCAAAGATGTTAATTATATTCATCAACAAATCAGTCAAAAACATTCTGTCAATTTTTCAACCATAGGTCGACAATTGAATTTCCCTCTAAGCCTCTTATAGATGGCACCCTCATCCAAAATCACACTATGGATTTGAGGCTTTCATCTCAGCCTCCAACTCTTGCTAACACACAGATCAATAGCAAATTAAATGCCATGAAGTCCTGTTACAAGGAGATTCTCTTTAGCTCATTAATTCCTGCTTGTGGGCATTCTTAATTAAATGCTTTCAGATATCGTTAGAGGCAGTTAGCAAGCAGATAGTAATTGAAAGAAAATACTGTCACTATTAATAAGCGCAATGTTTGTTGAACTTTGAAAAGAGATTAAACTGTGGTAAACATAAAAATTTTCAATGAATGCTCAAGTAAAATTAAACAAAACAAAGGGTAAAAGCAGTTCAAGTAAGAGGCATACCATTTTAACATCACCAAATATATACATATATAAATAGATAAATACATATATATATATATATATATTTTTTTTTTTTTTTTTAACTTTATTTTTTTGTGTACACACATATAGAGAGAGTGAGAGGGGACTAATATGAAGAAAAGAAAACAGAGAAATGCTAGCTCACCAATAATGCCCCCTCCAGCAGTTGAGCCAGGCATGCTATCATTACCACTGCCACTTCCAAGTTCACAAGGCAAAGCAGCATTGCCATATGCAACACCTCCCTGGACAAACTCGCCGCTAACAACTCCATCCCCACCTTTACCACCATGTCCTCCACCACCACCAACACCACCACTCAAAATCATACCTCTGCCAACACCACCTTTGCAACCTGCCAATTTTCAAGAGCTTTTAGGTGTATATCCATCTATGATAGCTAAAGCCATCATCAATTATGTAGAATATTTGCCAAAATAGTCTCTCGACTATTTTTATTTGGTCAATTTAGTCCCTCAATTATTTTATTGTCTAAATGAGTCCATCAACTATTCATTTTAAGCCCAATTTAATCCTAAGAAATAAAAATCTAAGAACTAAATTAGCTTTTAATTGAATAGTTAAGGGACTAAATTGGATACACTTAGTATTTAGGGGGCTAAATGAGCATACTTAATAGTCTTGGACTAACTGGCAAAAAGGAACTATTTTGTCAAATATCTCAATTTAAAATACGAAGTCAGCATAAAACTTCATAAGCAAGAAAAACTAGCAGGAATAAAATGTTTGACACCCTCAAATTAATGAAGCATTTTAATATTTATGAGCACCTAAACCAGTTGAACTAATTGTTCCAGAAGGATGAACCACAACTGTTCTTGCTCTATGAAAATGAACAACAGTGCCTTGTATGAGGCCTGACACTCCAATATCTTCAACACGGCATATCTGAGAAACCATATCAGATATTTCAAACAGTCATGATATGTTAGAGCATAACAAAAGATGCAACGAAATGAATCTAAATAGATGAAGCGTTTAAAATGTATGCCAATTTCCAAAACCTACTAATATATCTGGGAGAAACTACCTGAATAGTGAAAGACAGGGAAGAATTGATGTTGCAATCTTCAGGTGGATGGATAAGCTCTAAAGGGCAATCTATGGGATCACAGTTACGTCTTGGAGCCCTGATAACAAGTATCAAGATAGATTATCAAACTAAATAAAAGAACGGGGTAACAGCAGCATTATAAAGCATCTAAGCATATTAAAATACCGCATACATTTCATCACTTGCTGAGTTAACCAATGGACCACGAAGAACAGATCCAGGTCCAACCTACAAAAAAAATCAAGCAAAAAAATTAATTAAATGGAAACAAAACATCAAATCCTAAAATTAATTTTTGGAAAAATGATAAAATTAAAATGAAATGAGCCAGGAAGTACAAATGAAGAGTAAAAAGGCATTATTGTGATGGTAAAGATAAAATCAGCCAGCACAACACTATCAGGAAAAGAAGTGAAGTTCAAACAAAGAAGATGAGATCAAAACAATTATCGTGGAAAATGCGAAGATAAAAGCAGCAAATGAAAACAATGACTATAATATATATTACGGCCCCTAATTGAAGCAAAGAAACAGATGAGTCGTTGAATGTATTAGAGAAAATTATCAAAATGATCCCTTAACTCTTGTAAAAATTTCAAAATAGTCATTAACTCTTGTAGATACTTTTTATGATAACTTAACTTTTATTTAAGTGTTTTTTTATCCCTACCATTATATTTCTGTTAGGTTATGTCATTTCCATTCAAGAATTAAGGGTAAAGCGTAATCTAGCAGCCGAAGCAGCACTTCTTCATCTATTGCAATTTCTTTTACAAATAGTAAAGGCTCATCCGAATTTTGTGTCGACGAGGAGGCTCATCCTAATTGGAATCAAAATAAGTGTGATTTCTTCCTCTTTGTTGACGTCGGCAAAGGACCTTTTGAGCGTCGATGAAAGACACAAAGAGGAAGAGATGTTGAGGAATAAATCACAATCCAGCCGACGAAGAAGATTAGGCGCTCGTCGACGAAGAGGCTCATCCAAATTTCTATGTCGACAAAGAGGCTAATCCTTCATCGACGTCGATGAAGAAGCTCATTCAAATTGGAATCAAAATAAATGTGATTTCTTTCTCTTCATCGACGTTGACGAAGGGCGGTCTGAGCGGGTCGATAAAAGACGCAAAAAGGAAGAGACGTTGAGGAAGAAATCGTAATCCAATCGACGAAGAAGATTGGATGCTCATCTACAAAGATGTTCATCCAAATTTTTACGCCGAAGAAGAGGCTCATCCTTCATCGACGTCGACGAAAAAGCTCATCCAATTGGATTGAAAGGCGTGCAAGTTCTTCCTCTTCGTCGACGTCGAAATAAAACTGTTGCTTTGTATATAAAAATTGTTGTTCTAGCATGTACACTAGAAGTGCTTCTTTGGATAAAAGTTTCCCGCTGGATTCACGCTAATACCCTTAATTATCGAATGGAAGGACGGGATATAACGAAAATATAACGAGAGAGACAAGAAAAAGAACTTAAATAAAGTCAGGTAACCAAAAAATATAATTATAAGAGTCAATGATTATTTTGAAATATTGCAAGAGTCAAGGAACTATTTTGATAATTTTCTCATAGTTAAAATGATCCCATGATTCTTGAAATTTGTTCATATTAGTCATTGACTCTTGTATATAATTTTTTAGTCCCTTGATTTTCTGTAATTTTTTTGCCCCTATGCAGTTAAGTTAGATGAAAACTATTGCAAAGGGTAATTTCTATCCTTTTAGGGTTTAGGGTATTTTTTATAAAATGCATGCAATTTTGCATGACATGGTATGGAAAAAAATTAGTAGCCATATAATTTTTTCATCACTGTAATCTTACATTAGAAAATAATAAAAATATTTTTGAATTTGGAATTTTAGTTTCTTACTTTGATAAATGTGTTTAAGAAAACCAATAAAATACAATTGATTTTGTATATTGCATTAACAAATTTATCAACTAAAATGATTCTTCTAGGAAATAAATTTTTTTCTTAATTTAACAAATTAAAGAAATAATGATTAGATTATAATAATATTAAATTTTAGAAAATTATTAAGAAACTTATAATTTATGTAGAATAAAGTAGCACTGATTCCTAAAAGCTCATTAAGACATTTTACATAGCATAAACTAAATTATTCTTCAAAGATTTTTCAATAGTGTGACTATATTAAGTAAGAAATTCAGTATTTTATCATTGTAAATACTTGGTAACATTTATAAAACTCTTTAATTCTAAAAACTTTTGTTGAGTCATTTACACATTTGATTCTTTTTCTAGCATTAAATCATCAATTGAAAACATAAACATGTTTCAATTTAAAAACATGCATACTACTTTCTTAATTTGAATAGCATGAAAATTTAAAAACATGCATACTAGTTACCACATAATGAAGCCATGAGTAAGAGTGTTACTTATTCATGTTTTCGTGCGGTCGTAATTTTTTCCCCTTAAATAAAGCATGTGAAAAAAATTTAGAGACATTATTTTGTGTATTATCACAATCATAAGCACACTTTTCATTCATACAATAGCACGTACATGTGTAAGACAAATAGGAAGAAATGTATTCTCTGTTTCTTCTCAAATTACCCCTAGTCTCTGTTTGACTCACTCTATTGCCCACACTGTTGATAATAGTTTATGACACCTTGCTAAGAGATATCAGGCCTTATTTTTAATATCGTTGCTTTACTATTTCTAGCAGTCAAAATTATGCTACATAATATCTTCCATCAGTGCTTGCTGCCAGGGTTCTATTATTGCTTGCATCATTGGGATCTTCAGAAGCTGCTCATGCTGTACTCAAAAGCATCACCCTCAGCTCGCTCGATGACATGCTTGAGTGACCGTTAGATGCGTCATCGACGCTGGGCGAGTCATCGATGTTGGGAGCGTCGTAGAAGTTGGAAGTATCGCCGACATTGAAAGCATCGTCAACGCAAAGAGTACCCTCAACATCGGAAGTGTCCTCAACGTTGTCAGAAGCTTCATCGTCTCCAATCACATATTCATTGCCATCTGAACTGATGGCGTCAAGTGCTCCATGGGTTTCAAATCGAGCAGTGGAGGAGACGCAGCAAAAAATGCGAGATAAATAATAACGTTCTGCAGGAGAAAAAATAAAAGGAACTCCAGCAAAATGATTTATTTACCCTTGAAAGTGACCAAATAAGAATAAAAAAAGAAAAAAAAGATGGGACTAAAAAACACAAACAAAAGTTAAGAGATAAAAAATTAGTACTATAAGGACTAAAATAAATAAATTCTCATAATTAATGAGCTATTTTGATCATTATATCAAAAGTATTATGCACCAGTGTTACAATCCTAATCTTTATGCTAAAAAAACTAATCTATAAAGCCTCAAGAAGCCATAGATATTTCATAGCAAGTACTAAAAAATCATTGTGGACCTTAAAGTATCGTTGAAAATTGGAAAACTAATAAAGAAGTGGATAAATGGAAGAATTAATGGACGTCATAAGCTCCTTAAATCCTCAATGCAACAATAATATAATGCAACCAACTTGTGAACAAGAGGCTCCCATGCCATAAAATACAATCCTTTAGTTCAGTGAGAAGATCCTTGGACTCAAAATTATATAAGGCAAATCTTCCATCGTATGTTAAAATAAAAGTAACCACAACTTCATGTAAGACTGGTCCACAAAAAGAAGGCTTGTCCTTTTGAATACTTTGGCCTTCCTCTTTATTTATTAATCATTTCAAAGGAGTCTTTGAAATTCTAATTGAATAAAGATAGCAAAGGTTGATTTCACGGACAAATATAATAAACAAGCAACTTCCTAATTTAATCCAATTTCCATTACCTAATAAAG
This sequence comes from Gastrodia elata, assembly GCA_016760335.1. Classification (NCBI taxonomy): domain Eukaryota; kingdom Viridiplantae; phylum Streptophyta; class Magnoliopsida; order Asparagales; family Orchidaceae; genus Gastrodia; species Gastrodia elata. The sequence continues at coordinate 36,707,100 of CM028680.1, read as the reverse complement.
TATAGAAAAAGAGTTGAAAATAGAAATGGCGGCAACATAATAAAGCGGAGAAAAAATTGTAAGCCTAAACATTTGAGTGAAAAAGGGTATCAGATCTTCGCAAATGAATATCTCATTATTTTCCAAATGGATTTGACAATTCGTTCAAACACTATTTATTAAATTATATAAAAAAATTTAATATATATTCTGGCTCATATATGAAAAGACTTATGAAAAAACAAAAATAAAAGGAGTGGTGATCTCTCCATGACTAGTTTTACCTGAATGTAACCTTGACGATGATCAAAATAACAAGAAAAAGTTAAAGCAATAATTTTATAGGCATAGTAGCAAGCACCTGGTCGCACTACCCACTGTACTATTTGCATCTAGAATACCTTCGACAACTTCTGTGGGGTGTAGTAGCAGTTGCCTAGTCACACTATCCACTGTACCTGCAAGTTTAAATCCTTGCCAAGCGCAAGGCATGCGGATATAGGCATAGTGACAGTACGTTGTTTTTTTTTCGTGCAAAGCGATTTTTTATTTTGGTTATCAAACTCATTCATTTATATTGCTTTCGTAGATTCCATATGACTTTATGTTGTCTCCAGACAGCTTTTATTTATGTTTCTGACTGGCTATGTAGAGTTAGTTCATAGCTATTATCAATGCGGACCATAGTTTTTTGTTAATATTCTATGTGCCAACTTAGTAATGTCACATTTATCCAAGTTTAATGTCATCTTGGGACTGGACTACCCTAATGCCAACTCTGCACTACTTGACTATAACTATATAACTATCACTTGAGAAGCTCAATGTCTTGGTGAATACAGATGTTGTCAACTCATATGAACCAGGTCAAATGATATGCATTGCTAATTACTACACTTTCAGTTATTTCACTCTCATAAATCACTCATCAAGTTATAGAACAAGTACCTAACGATTATATGTATGAAGGAAACCCTCCGCATTTAGCGCTACTAACTCAATCATTTATAAGATCATTTCTAAGCTGACCACCACCAATAATTTCTAAGCCGACCAAACAAATCAACACTTTAAATTCCTTCCCTTCAACAACAAGACGACACTTCTTTGGGCTCCCTCTAAACTTCTGACATACAAGCATCCAACATCCATATTCTCAAGACTTACGAAAAGAATTTCAGCTAGTTCCGAAGAAAACCATTTACCAAATCACAGGATTGTTTAAAGATGCATCAAAAACAATAGTCTTACTACTTTGTAATAAGGTTGAAGTTAACAAACCTCAAAGTCTTTCATACTTCAGTAATTATACAACTAGATGGTAAAAACATTGGGAACACCATTCAAGTGAGTATAAGATCTTTTAAGAATCAAACTTTAAAGACTATTAACATCATTTAATTTTCATTGTTAGTTAACAAATCCTGCATAAAAAAGAGAAAGGTTGCATTATGCAGTCAATAGCCAGCGTAAGATATGAGATGAATCCTATACGAAATTGTTCAAGGCTAAAAGGTCCCCTAGAAGTAACGCACTGCATTGCCAAAATGTCCCCTAGAAGTAACGCACTCATTTAATTGTCCCCTAGAAGTAACGCACTGCAAATGCCACTATATCAACACACGCGCATAATTTCAAATAAGCGAGAATTCTCGCATTGTGGATGAATGCAAAAAAGCCATTAGTCAATGAAGGTAAATTAAAATTAGGTAGTTCAAAATTTTGCACTCACTAGCAAATTTATTAAAATGGTAGATATTATAACTAATAAATGGATAAACATTTGATGTCTTCTTAAAATAGCAAAAGATGGTGGAAACGAAAGCAAAAGAGAATGATAGTTTAAATTTAAACTCTAGTATTCATAAAAGATTTACCATAAGAATAGCATAGGTACCTTCCTAGATAAGAATTTAAAAAATAATGTAGTTGAAGTTAAAATTTTAGGAAATATATATATAGATATTTATTTTTAAAGATTATAATTGATAAATTAACTTTTAATATTGCAAGTATTCATACCCCTTGAGAGAATTGGATGTGTATAACAAAAAATTTGATATAATTTGGAAAAGTTGATTCAACGAATATGCCAAAAAGAGATGTCAATTATGAGGGAAATTTAAATAGATATGTAAGAAGGGTGAGTAAGGAATTTAATAATATTCATGATTATTTAACTTTTTGGAGAGATTAAAGATGGAAGATTGGCTTAGAAGCTTGCTTTTATTTTATTATTTTAAGACTGCCAATACTTTAAAAAAGAAATAAATATAGGGCTTATAACAGATTAAATTTTTATCTTAAAATAAGAGTATATTTTATATCGTAAGATTGTAAGATTATAATAGGTCATTTTTTGACAACCCAACATCGATTATTAGTATTAGATTAGAAAATAAAGAGTTAAAAAGATAATACTAATCTAAAATTTATGCTAAAAATAGATTATAGAGTCTTAAGTAGAGTAATATAGATATTTTTAAGAGTAAAGTTCTAAAACATAGAAAATAAGATTTTGCATTTGAAGCTAACTTTATGGATTCAAATCCTAATTGAACTTACAAGGTAATTATAAGTCTACTTGGTTAATCAAAAGGGATAGAACCTACTTGTAAGAATGCTTGGTTATAGAAATAATATATTCAAGTAAAGACTAATAACAAATTATATATTATAAAATATTTTAATTGTAAAAATAATGACAATTTGGAGAAATAAATTAGCTATGGGAGACTAGAATTTAAAGAATATTGCCTTTGTCGATATAAAATTAAATAAATAGAGTGTAAGTTTAATTATAATAGAAGTCAATATCTCAGAAACAACTAGTTAGAACCATGTGATCAAGAACAAGATGTTCAAGCACTTTGGCCCAACTATTCCAAATAATTGTGAAATGAGAGCAAAGTGATTAATAGAATCCAAGCGCTTAGATGAAATGGAGAAGCACTTTTGGAATGTTGTGTAACTGAAAATCCCACTTAAAATTCAAGGAAAATTTTATGGGGCAGATATACGACCGACTATGTTATTAGGGGTTGAATGTCAGCCAACAAAGAAGAAAGTTGCAAACAAATAAGTGTTACAGAGATGAGGATGCCAATGTGGATAAGTGGATATACTCAAAAGGTTAGACTAAAAAATGAGTTCATTCATAACAATGTTGGAGAGAAACCAATAGTAAATAAGATCAAATATTATTATCTTAGATGGTTTAAGCAAATTAAGCTTAGATCATTTGATGTCCTTACTAAAAAATTTTATATATAAAATTTGCCCATGTTAAATAAGGTGGAGGAAAATAAAAAAAGAATAAAAAGAAATTATGAAAATGTATATTTATTTGAACTTAGAAAGAGACTTTTATATGATTGTGCACAATGGAAACAAATAAAAAATGCAACCGACCCCGCCTAGTGGGACTAAAACTCAGTGTTGTTGTTGTTATCTTTGTTTACTCCATGCTCAAATCCTTTTTCACTCGATTTGATCATAAAAAAACTTGTTCTCATTAAACTTCATATAACTGAACTCCATCCAATTAGCTCACCAAGTCAGCTGACCTTGGGAAAGATATTAGAATAATAGCTCCTACTTAATTCAGGTTCAAAAAGGTATGAAAAATCAAAATCTAGGAAAAAAAATTACTTTCTTAATCTCTTAAAAGCCCCACATTTCAAAGAGCACCAAATTTCTTAGACATCATACCACATGTATGTCTTACAAATTATTGTTCAGAGAATGATCTTTTTCAATTGTTCCTTAAATATTGAGATTTGAAAGAAGCTCCAGATATTTGGCAATTACCTTGGACTCATCATTACAAAAACACACTATTCTACTAAACATGAAAATTTATCCAATAAATAGAAAAACAAAAAATTAAGATATTTCTTTTTCTCTATGTGCTATTTGACATATTGGGCAAGGGACAAAAGATTCCTTGTAAACAAAAGAGTAAAGGTGAGATGCAAAAATGACTTAATATATAACCTAAAAAGCATATTTATGATTGAGCTACAACAAAAAGAATATAGTTCCAATTTATTTCAACTTGAAAAAAGATATAACTCTCCCCAATATTCCTTCTCTTATCACAAAAAAGTTTATCACTGTTTTTTAGTTATTTAAATGTTTAGTTTTTGCTTTTGGTGTCCATTTCCCGCAATTTTATCTTAAATTTAATTACTAGATTTCTGCCCAGCTTTTAGTTAAGAAAAAATATGAGGAACACTTTCTTGTACTAAATATGGATTTTTATAAAATCATAAATAAAATTATTGCATGAATCGAAAAAAAAGATTCCATTAAAAAAAATAATAATAATAAATATACATAATATTAAAACATTTTAGCTATAAAAAAAACAATGTTATGCTCAAGGACAAAAACATGAATGATTAGAATAAACAATTATTTGTCACTGAAACGATACTATTTAAACATGTGTTCACTACTAAGAAAACAAATGGCTTTCCACTCACATTGATGCTATAAAAGAGAGAGAGGATAAGCCGTTGTGCTTCAATTGTATCTCCTGCTCCAGATAAATTTAGAAGCCCTTGTCCATGAACTCCAAGATTAGCATTGGAATGTATCACAGAATTTTTCTGGTATGAAACAAACATTAATAAACAAGCTTTCATTAGAAGGAAAAGAAAACAAGGAAAAAAAAAGATCAGCTGAAAATAAGAGGGATACCCTTAGAACAATTAAATTGCTAGCTTCCAATAGCGATGTTGCAACAAGTGCATCCCCGCCGCCATTTATAGACATTTTAGAATTCCACATTAAAAACATCTTTACTGACATTCTCAAGGCGCCATATACCTAACAAATAAAGTGCAGTAACTATAGAATAAATGAAAGATGCTGAATTAATGATAAAAGGAATATTCTAATATGTGTTAAATGTCCATTCAGTGAACAGGTAAGAAAATGCACTAATGGGAACAATTATTGTTAAATGAACAGAAAAATCAGTTAGATCTTCTGAATAGCAAGTCTTTTTTATTTTATTAGCTTCCTGCTTCCTCATTGTTATGAACAAATTTAACTTACAGAGAGTGTGAATCAGAACCATTGTCTTATCAAATTTAGACCAACAATCAGCCTATGATCAAACATTATAAGTTGAAGATAAAGGCAGAATAATATCTAACAATAAAGGGCAGCAAGAACGGTAAGAAGGGAGAGATCACACAATGAGAAAAACTTATCAGATTTTATCCAACAATCAATACCCAACCTATCCCATGGATCTTTTTACTGAAAAAGATTCAAATATAACCATCAACTATACCAATGACATATTTTGGTACAAAAAATTCAAAGAAAAATATTTACAAAAAGTAATATTTATAAAGCAGGAAGAAATTCTAACTAAACAAAATGCTCACTTTTTTAGAATAAAATATATTAAATGAAAAATCTAAACATGATTAATAGCATCATTGATGAAAAATTAAGTTTGAATTAGGCAGCCACTATCAACTACCAATGACTGGAAATTTTCTAAAATTTTGAACTGAATATACTCAATTAAACGGCAGAAATAATCATTAACGCTTTATATTAGTTATCCAAGGTCATCTGGCAATAGAAAATCCCTCCATGAGAGAACTTAGCAGAGATATAATAAAGAATGTGTATCAGCTAGTTAATATTTTGTATGTGCAGCAAATTTATTGATGATGTAAAGCTGATTAATAAGGCCAAATATATTGTCTGAAATAAA